>CM060941.1:1021454607-1022704607 GCA_030765085.1 Allium cepa
ACTCAACTATTGAAGATTGACATCAATTTTTTTCTCTAGCAAAATACACCTTCCATTTGCAAGGCATGCTTTGGGGGCAGCAATATCCCGCCTTTTGACCAGGCAGAATAAAGATAAACTTTACAAGCCAAACTTCGAAGTTATCAAGGCAAGAAGCCCAGAGAGATGACTATGAAGCCCAAAACTCAAGTGCAACCAAGATTGTAAAAAAAAATATAAATCCACCACGAAATTCCAATAACCCAAGTCCACAAATGTTGGGTCGGTACCGACCCATTAATAATCCATAATGGAGCCTATCTTCTGCCTACCAACCCTACTTAATGTTAGAAACCTATTTCCAGTGTTGTCTTGTTGATCCAGTGTAATTCTATATCGATTTCCATGAACTTTTGAATCTACAACTCTGTTCTTCTACAATCCGTTATTTGGACTTCAAAACAAACTAATATTGGTGCAAACAACTATGAAATCACGAAGCTAACCATAAGAAAATCCAACATGAAGAGTTAAAGGCAGCCAATTTGACAGTCTTATGGGTCGGTACCAACCCTACCCTTTGAGTGTTATCAACCCATTCAAGTCGATGAGGCGGCGATCTATTTTCTTGGAAAACTGGTTTATAGCAAGGAGGCCATTCTGGAGATCTTTTATGCGAGATTTTTGGTTTGTTACCTCTATAAATAGAGGGGTATGACTCATATTTCAAGAACTTTTGGCTCTTAATCTACTTACTCTAATTTCTTACCCTGACGGTGTTGTACCGACCCATAGTGGGTGTTGTATCGACCCATAAGGACTTTTGCCTGTACTTAGCAAGATAAGCAATAAAAATCATTAAGTGGACGTAGACCAAAGTACACCGAACCACCATAAACTCCATTTGTTTTTTCTTACTCATTTTTCATTTATTTTCTTCGCTATTATTTCTCTATTTTCTTTCCTTAGATGTTTGTGCCATTTTGATTCAAATAGGATGCAGTTTCATTATAAATTTCAAACATTTTCGTTATAAATTTTAAATATTTTCATGCTTTATGATGAAGTTTTTAACTATCAGTACCGTTGAATTAGTTAGCTTTATTTTCTGAATGTTATTACCTTAGATCTTTATTTTCTGATTGCAACATTCATTTTCCTACTATTTTTATTTTAGGTTGAATGATATATACAGATAGGCTTTAATTTTGTGGAGAGGCTTCAGTTTTTATTGTAAATTTATATGTTATGGGAATATTTGATGTTTATGTCAGTTGCAGATGCATATAGGACTGGCAGGGGATTAAGCCGTTGTTGGAATTTCAAAACTGACTCACTATATTCTTCAATTTATGGTGCATTTAGATTTTTCCACTGGAAAATCTATAGCATTTTACAAAATAAAATACATCTAAACTACTCTTTCCATATCATGAACCTAATATTTCAAAGTAATTGTTTTGTAGAGTATAGCTGATATGGTAAAGTGCAGGTTCTATTATAAATTAGATGTAGGCATAGTACAAAACTATACTATTTGGTCGATTATTTTTATTAGATGTAGGAATAGTGAAAAACTATAACCATTTCTCAATCATATACTACTTTATAATTGAAAATAATTTCTTTAATTGAACCTATTTTATAGATGACAATTATGAGTACCACTTGAAAACATTTTGTTAAATATGCACGTACAAAATTTGTCTATCATCGTGCATGTACAAAATTTGTCTATTTTTAGTTGCAACTGCATCGTACTTACATTTGAAATGTGGTCAGAAAAGTAATTTTTTAAAAACTGGTTTCATGTAGTTGGTTATTAGTTGTATCTCTGTTCAACAATATTACAGTCATCTATGCAACAATCTTTTATAGATAGTTATATTTCATAACTTTTATTATTAATTTATGCAGTATAGATGTTGCAATGGAATAAATTGAGGAAAACCTTCAAAGGCCATCATACATAAAAGCGTTAATTTGTTTTGATGGCTGAACTTCTTCTATAGCCAACCTCAGACATTTCAAGCTTCACTTGATGAAGATCTATGTTTCCTCCAGAGTTTGTATACGGTGTGAATATTCGATGAGTTAGGTATGTTATGTATATTTATAAAGATGGGTAGCATTAAAGTGTACCATGGAAAAGAATGTGCTCAGTCTCATGGATAAGTTGAAAAATGCGCCGTTGAATCTCAAGATGATTTAGCAATTCACAATATTAACCAAGGACTTTAGAAATGCATTATGATATAATGCCAGAAATAATTTTCACATTTTTGGTGTATATTTAATTATTGCAGTGTAAAAAGCTAGTAATATACAAAACCTCAAGGTTTATCGAGTGCTCAATAGATATGATGCTTGGTTTCACTACTGTTTCCCATGTTTAGTTTGAAAAATGAAATAAAAGTGGAAAAAAAGTTCTATTAAGCAACAAATATGATAGAGGGTTTAATTTGCCATCTAACATTTGGAAAATGTTACCTATCTTACTGCTTAGGGAATAAGCTTCATTTCCTAAACATAAACCCTTCCACCCCCATATCCTTATTCAATTTTACATCCACACAAAACAAAAACAAAGTAGAGGTCATTGCTAAAGCTCTTAAAGGAATAAAAGTAACAGAATCAAGTTAAAACTAATAGGAATCAAATCAACAACTCAAATCTTCACTCTTTTTCTCAAAACAAGATGAATAATAGTATCTGTCTCATTCATGTGTGTTAAATTTTGAAATTTTGATGTATTCTACATTGTTTGATGACGATATGATTGATTTTACCATTGTTTGCATGAATGGTGATTTATTGGAATTTTTGTGAAATAATTATGATAGGTTTCAAGAGAAAATTTTAGTGAATGACCTCTAAACGACTTCATTTTTGAATATGTTGTGTATTGCATAATTTTGGAGATGTGTTTTAATTTCATAATTTTCGAAACTAATAGGAATACTCTTAGAAATTTCCTAAGGTGAAAGAGGCATTTATTTTGGGTTTTAACTATTAAAAATAATAAATAAATGAATTTTACCTCAAAATTTTGTATAGTAAAGAAATGTTATGTTAGATTTTTGGTGAATTTTTATCATTTTTCCCAAGTGTTAACGATTTATTATGAATTTTCTAAGTTAGAACGACTTAATAATTGTATTAAAATATTAACATAATTTAATGGTTTGTAAGTAATTTTGGGAATCATAAAATATGATTATAGCAGTTTTTCTGTAAAGAAATTGATAAAGTAGACCTCCAACCAACATGAATTTGAAAAACAATAAAAGCTGGTGAAGAGAATATACTTTATTTAGCAAGATAGCAGTTTTTACGTTCATTATGAGTCTGCCACTGAACCACTTTCTCCAATGTCGAAGGAACCCCCTTTCTCCAATGTTGGTGGATCAGTTGAATGGAGCCAAAGTGTTCTCTCGGTTGGATTTGGCAACATGGTTCCATCAGCTAAGTGGAGCAGAGGATAGTATTCCATTAATGGTGTTCAGAACAAGATATGGGTCATATGAGTGGTTGGTGATGTCATTAGGTTTAACGAATACACCAGCTTTCTTCATGGATATAATAAACCAGGTTTTCCAAGAGTATTTAGATAGGTTCGTATTGGTTTCATGTATGAGATCTTAATATATTCTAAGGATGAAAGAGAGCAAGAAGTTCATCTTAGAGTGATGCTTGAGACGCTAAGGCAGCACTAACTGAAAGCGAAGTTTTCAAAGTGTTAATTCTGGAAGAAAGAAGTTAAGTTTATTGGTCACATGGTTTCATATAAGGATTTGTCAGTTGATCCGGATAAGATCAAAGCTGTTAACCACTGGATGAGATCAGAGACGGTAACCGAGGTCAGAAGTTTCCTTGGGCTTGTTGGTTAGTACTGGAGGTTTATTAAGGATTTCTCGTGGATAGAAACACCTTCGACTAGGCTGACAAGAAAGAATGTGAAGTTTTATTGGTCTAGCAAATGTGAGAAAGCGTTCCTTAAGTTAAAACATTTATTGACCAATGCATTTCTGTTTGTAGTTCTAGATGGGAATCAAGGATTAGTAGTGTATACCAATGCATGTGGAACTGGATTTGGAGTTGTGTTGATGCAAAAGGGTACGGTCATTGCCTATGCTTCTTGAGAGCTTAAACCTCATGAAGTGAGATACCTTACTCATGATTTAGAGTTGGGTGCGGTAATCTTCACCTTGAAAATATGGAGAAACTATCTCTGAGGAGAGAGATTCGAGTTATATACCCATCATAAGTTCTTAAGATACATATTCTCTCAGAAGGAGTTAAATATGAGATAAGAAAAGTGGCTGGAGTTTTTAGTAGCTTATAACTTTGGTATAGAGTACATGCCGGGGAAAGGTAACAAGGTTGCGTATGCAATTAGCAGGAAACATCAGAATGTAGTATTAGCCATGTTGACCAAATGGAAGGATCTTGATGCATTGACTACGTACACTGTATAATTAAGATCTACTGCTAGTTCTAATCAGTACTTCCATGTTATCCTGCTTGGAAGTTCAACCAAAATTGATCGAAAGGATTTCATCTAAGAAGAAAGATGACCTAGTGTTAGTTGATAAGATTAGAAGGCTAGAGGTCGGAATCAAGATTGATGATCTGAAGGATTTTAATCTTGACTAGAAAGGAAGGTTGAGATGGAATGGATGATTGTTTGTCCCAAATGTAGAAAACCTAAAAAAGAAGGTCCTTAGAGAATGTCATCGATTAAAATTTATGATTCATCCTAGGGGGACCAAGATGTATCACGACATGAAGAGGAGTTTCTACTGGGAATGTATAATGATGGATGTTGGCTTGGGTGTAAAGCAGTGTGTGAACTGTCAACAAGTGAAGACCGAACATCAAAAGCCGAGTAGGTTGCTTCTTACTAGTTTGAAAATGAGATTCAACATCCTTGGATTTTATAGACGGATTGTCAAGGTCGAAATGGGGAAATGAAAGTATATGGGTCATAGTGGAAATGCTAACGAAGAGTACCCATTTCATTTCAGTCAAATCAACCAGGACGGCACCTATCCTGTCTAAATGGTTTATGAAGAACATAGTTAGACCACGTGGGATTGCAAAGTCAGTGACAAAGATGCCTTATTCATAGGCCTATCAACAGATGCTTTCAGATGTGGATAATGCCATATCCGCATTCGCATCCGAAATTATTTTCGGATATCGGATATTTGCATCCGCGGATGTGAACGATATCGGATAATTATCGAATCCGCTAACGCCCAATCAATAAAGAATTGTAAAAGGAAAATTTTAGTTTAACATAAATATTTTTCAATCCCATCGATTATAAAAGTGTTAAAAATTAACGAATACGATGATAATAAATAGTTTTGAGCAGTTAATAAGCATAAAGCGCATATAATACACTACTAATTTAATAATAAATGAATATATTTCACTACACTAAAATACACATAATTTGAACTATAATTTTGACAAAAACCAGATGGATAACTTTCGGATACGGATGTCTTCGTATCCGCATCAGTTTTTTCGGATATCAGATATTTTTCCGCTTTTCGAATGGGGATGCAAACAGATTTTTGATTTTTCGTGTGTCCATTGATAGCCCTACTTATTCTGGAAGAGTCTACAAGGAATGTTGTGAACCAAGCTTAAGATGAGTACCGCTTATCACCCACAGACGGATGGACAGACAGAGAGAACCAATAAGGTACTCGATGATCTATTAAGAGCTTATGTATTAGATTTTGGTTGGTCGTGGGAAGACCATTTGCACTTGGTTGAGTTTTCCTATAATGATAGCTACCAAGATGACACCTTTCAAAACTTTATATGGAAGGTCGTGCAAATCACCGGCATGTTGGTTAGAGACCAGAGACTAGTCCTTGGTCCAGATATGGTAAGAAAAGCAACAGAGAAGATGGAGTTGATCCGAGGTAGCATGAAGGAAGCTCAGTCTAGACAAAAGTGTTATGTAAATAAGAGGCATATGGATCTAGAGTTCTCAGTTGGAGATAGGGTTTTCATTAAAGTATCACGGATGAAGGATGTGGTATGATTTGGAAAGTCGGGGAAACTGGCACCGACTGTTCCTAGTCATAAATAGGATTAGAAAGCTCGCATACAGAGTATAGTTACCGAGCAGTTTGACAGAAGTCTATAATGTTTTTCTTCTATCTCATCTTCGTAAGTTTTTACATGATCCAGAGACTATTATCCCTCCAGCTGCATTGCAAGTCTTAATGGTAGAATCGGATCACAGAGTAGAGTTACCGAGAAGTTTGGCAAAAGTCTATAATGTGTTTCATGGGTCTCATCTTCATAAGTATGTACATGATCTAGAGATTATTATCCCTTCGACTACATTGGAAGGCTTAATAGTAGTACAAGATTTGTCTTTTGTTAGGCAACCAGTTCGGGTTGTAGCGAGAGATGAAAAGAGGTTAAGAAACAAGATAATCAAGTTGGTAAAAGTTCAGTGGAGCAACAACGAGAAGGACTGTGCTTGAAAAACGGAAAACAAGATTAGAGATACTTATACTTGGCTGTTATGATGGTACTTTCTTTATTTGTTTCGTATAGACCTTTTGTTGGTGTGATATACTAGCTTTGTTGGCATGATTGACATGCTTGTTTGTAGTCCTTATTGAATTTGGAGGATGAACTCCTTTAAGGGGGGAGCCTATAACACCCCTAATTTTTCTTTAACATTATTCAGGAGTTAATTAAATTAATTAAACAGAATAATGTGTGGTGTGAAATGGGTATGAGTTTTGATAATTAATCGAGTTAGGCCTTAATTAATCAAGATATATGATTGTCTTGACTTATACATAAGTAGGAGGATTTTTGAGAAGGGAAAAATGTGAATAAGCTTCATTTCCTAAACATAAACCCTTCCACCCTCGTATCTTCATTCATTTTTACATCCACACAAGACATAAACAAAGTAGAGTCTATTGCTAAAGCTTTTAAAGGAAGAAAAGTTAGAGAATCAAGTTAAAGCTTAGGGTAATCAAATCAACAACTCAAATCTAAACTCTTGTTCTCAAAACAAGGTGAGTAATAGTATCCATCTCATTCATGTGTGTTAAATTTTGGATTTTTGATGTATTCCATATTGTTTGGTGACGATATGGTTGATTTTACCATTGTTTGCAAGAACAATGATTTACTGGAATTTTTAAGAAATTATTATGATAGGTTTCATGAGAAAAACTTTAGTGAATGACCTCTAAACGACTTGATTTTTGGATATGTTGTGTATTACATAATTTTAGAGATGTGTTTTAGTTTCATAATTTTTGGAATTAATAGGAATATTTTTAGAAATTTCCTAAGGTGAAAAGGGCATTTATTTCAGGTTTTAAATAATAAAATAATGAATTTTTCCTGGAAATTTTTATATAGTAAAGAAAATGCTATTTCATATTTTTGGTGAATTTTTATGATTTTTCGCAAATGTTATCAATTTATCATGAATTTTCTAAGCTAGAAAGGCTTAATAATTATATTGAAATATTAATATAATTTAATGGTTTGAAAATAATTTTGGGAATCATGAAATCTGATTATAGTACTTTTTTGGCAAAAAAATTGATAATGTATACCTTTAACCAATAGGAATTTGATAAACAATAAGAGTTGGTTAAAAGTATATAATTTATTTAGCAAAATAGCAGTTTTTACATTAATTATGAGTGTACCATTGAACACTTTTCTCCAATATCGGAGGGACCCCCTTTCTCCAATGTCGGTGGGATCACTTTCTGCAATGTCGGTGGAACCCCTTTTCTTCAATGTCGGAGGAACCCCTTTTTCCAATGTTGGTGGAACCCCTTTCTCTATCGATTTTCCAAAGTTGGTGGAACCCCATTCTCCAATGTCGGTGGAACTTCTTTCTCTAATGTCTTAGGAATCCTCTTTCTCCATTGTCGGTGCAACCCATTTTTCGATGGAACCCATTCTCCAATGTCGGAGGAACCTTCTTTGTTTAATATCGGTGGAACCCTCCTTCTCCAATGTCGAAGGAACATCCCCCATCTCAAGCGTCAGTTGAGTCCCCTTCTCAAATGTAGATGTAACCCCTTCCGCCACTGTTTCTTTACATCAGCTATGTTTTCAAAACTTAAAATATGTATAACTTTTTCATGGTAAGTCCATTCTCTATTAAGAGTCAAGACCACTCTATGGAAAGAGAAACCATCATTTGAAAGAAATGGAATAGGTTAGATACCCCAATTCTACAACTATAAAAAATTATAGCCCATGAAAATTATGGATTGAGAAATGTTATTAGCAGGGGCCAATAGGTTCTTAGCGATTCCATAAAAACTATGTCCTGAATAGGTATTGATAGAGATTAATAGGTTCATAGTCAGCCCATGAAAACTATAACCTGAGAGATGTCATTGGAGAATCCAGTTGGTTCATAGTCAGGCCATGAAAACTATGATTAGCTGGCGTTATTGGTACACACCAATAGGTTCTTAGTAATTCCATGAAAACCATGAAACCAGACAGATAGTCCGTAAGCATGCAATAGATTATTAGATAGTCCATGAAAATTATTGGGGTTATAGCGACCTTAAAAACTATAACTTGAGAAAGATAGTCAGATGAATGGGGATGAGAAATTCAGGATATATTGTATAATTGCATATCATCATAGGCAAATTCTATTTCAACATAGATAATTACTTAGTATCCCCCTCTAAAATAAATAAAATTTTAAAGGCTAAAATGCCCTTAGAAAGCTGTGTACTTTCTTTCTTCTCAATTCCATTATCTTCTTACATCATTTTCTTACTATCTAAAGAACCGCTTCTTCAAAACCCTAGTTTCTATATCAGTGAAGAAAAAAATCACTTTTTCACTACTAAGTTATTTTTTGGGTTCACAGACTTTTTAAATTGTAGTTCTGAAGAAAATATGAATTGGGTTTCTAAATTAGCGAAGAAAATATTCAATTTTTCACTACTAAGTTTCTAAATCAGTGAACAAAAAATTCTAACCCTAATTCTTAAATTAGTGAAGAAAAAATTCAAATTTTCACATTTTGCGTGATGGAATGATCGTTTTGGAAATGGTAGGGGGCTACTAAGTTATTTTTTAGGTTTACAGACTTTTTTAATTTTTGGAGGGGCACTAAGTAAATACTCGGGTTGAAATAGAATTTGCCATCGTCATATTATGTAATGTTTTAACCTTTCTGGATGCATGTGCATAGTACATGGGTAATTAGTTTTTGGTTAATGTACTAGTGAGGGGAAAACTCATTCCGCTCAGCAACGTGTTCTCGTTATATATCTATTTGATTTGAGATATATTATTATTCACACCAGACTTTTTGTCTGACACGAAATTTATATTTTCCCCCTTAAAATCTCAGGTGCTCAAAATTAATTTGAGTAGGCTGAGGGTATGGGTTTTACATGTTATTAGTTGATGGATAAACTTCCATAGACGTGCATGAGACAAGCTAGCTATTTAAGGGATTCTATCTATTGTCCGTTTTGTTATTTGGATGTAAGGGCAAATTTATTTAATTGTCTATATTTAGACTCTAATCAACTAAGGGGGCATCTTCGTATGTTTCTCTTGGTGTGTTTTGTAATAGCGTGGCATACGTATGAGATTATGTAATAAATCTAAAATGTTGTTTGTAATGAAATGAGAAATTTGTTTTAAATTGAGTTTAAAAAATTTCATATTCATGTGTTTCTGGTTTATCAACGTATCTAACATTACCCTATTTGATCATCGTATAGATGACTGCAGCATCCGTAGCAGTTAGTTTTGCGCCTCCAAACAGGGATGCTACAAAACTAAGATACATCTATAATTTTGAAAATTTGGTTCTACCCTTTATTTTTAGATTTGATATGTAAAAAACACTTCCTCACAACATATTTAAATTAGATCCCTATTTTTAGTTTCGGTTAAAAAAATCACTTTATTTAGAAATTAAATCTGATCATTAATCATATGATTTTATGATCAAAGCGATATTTTTTGAACTATTCGAAATTTTTCAAAAATTTTACAAATATTGTCCGTCTAGAATTTTAGAAATTTGCGGATTTTTTTTACAAATTTTCTGAAATTTAAAAACTGAGGTATTTTTTATAATATGTTTTTAAGGAGGGACGACTGTGTATTTTGAAACTTGGAGTGTTTTACAAAAGTTCCCTATATAAATTCTGATGCAGCGCGTTGTGCTAGATCGTGTGCCTTAGGTCGTTCAGATGCTTCAGCTGCTTTAGGTCGCTCGAGTACTTTAAGTCATTCGCGACCTAACGACTTAGATTTTAAACCGTTCCAGCGACCTAGCACATCAATCCTTAAGTCGCATGCAAACTGTGAGGGCCAACCTAGCGAGTTAAGGAAGCCAGTGCGCATTTCTTTAGGTCGCTCCGACCTTTCGAGCTAAGAACTTGTCGAGCTACCACCTAAGATAGGTCGCTCAACACCTTATGTCGCTTAAGACGCTTACATGTAAGCCACAGATTCTGGAAGCCGTGTATCTTCTTATGTCGTTGAGCCCTTGGGTCGTTTGTGTTACTTCCTTAAGTCGTTTATCCAAGGTCATTGATTTCTTGAGTCGCTGTGGTTCTTAAGTCGTGTAATGTTTAGGGCGTGTAACGTTAACTCATGTTGTATTGTGTTGTATGTACTAGGTCGTTCGTTGAGTTTGTTAGGTCGTTAACAACCTATGCTAGCTCGTTGGAGCTGCGTTGTGATGAGTCATTTGTGAGTTGTAAATCTTCTATAAATACGGATGTGTGTCATTTGTAATGGGAGTTGATTTTTGAATAAAACTTTGTTTGAGTGCTTTGTGCCTCTTTAAAAATTGGAAGTTGAGTGTTATCTCCTTTCTCCATTTTCGATTATTCGAGTGCGCTCGAATCAACGGATTTGAAGCCGATTCACGGAATCTCGTGCGCGAGATCAACGTTGAAGAATCGTAGATCTTTTAACACGGTATCGTGTGCGATCAACGTGTTGGAGATAGCTAGAATCCGGTATCTCTTGAGATCAACGGATTTGGGCACTTGGGTATTTTCAATCCATCGATTCAACTTTTCACCATTTCATCCGTTTTTGGTATATCCGCTGCGTCAGTTTGGTATCAAAGCTAGACTTAGCCAATCATAGCTAAGTCGAGCCTCTTGGGTGCCAAGTTTAAGTGTTGGAGTTGAGCCGAGCATAGAAGTGGTTCAAGGCCAAGAGTAGTCAAGTTCAGTTTGATCAAGCCGAGAGTTAAAGTGTGTTTGATTCTGTTAAAGATTCGACAATGCCTCCAAGACATGCTAATCGATATCAAAATGTTGAAGATGTGTATCGAAGACAAGAAGCTGAACAAATGGAACAATGAATCAATGAAAAGTTTGATGAAGGTATTGGAAAGTTAGAGAAATTGATGAATGATTTGAATCAAAGTCAAAGGAGAAGGTCTCCTATCTCGATCCATGGAGGAAACAGAGTTTCACCATCGGTTGCGGAAGCGAGGAGGGTGTCACCACAATCTTGTCGAGATAGAAGAGAATCATCAGTTTCAATGAGACGAGATTACCATGAGTACAGAAATGAAGAGAGAAGAACTCCATGAGAGTTTGGAGATGAGCCATATCGTGATGCTGAAAGACATAGTAGAAGAGATATGCGTGATCATAGAGATGTTGATGGTCGACATCGTTATCGAAGTACATTTGATTATGATGAAGATGGTGATAGAGGTAGTGTTCATTATCGAGATCGAGACCAAGTACGAAATCAATATCGAGATGTAGAAGATGATCGTAAATGGGAGTCGGGATGAAAACAGAAATTCCAGAATTCAAAGGAGGAATGATAACTGAAGAATTTTTGGATTGGTTGTCAAATGTTGAAGAAATTTTTGACTTAAAGGAAGTACTCGAGCATCGTAGAGTTAAGTTGGTTGCTACACGATTAAGGGGAAGAGTTATGGCATGGTGGCAACAAACTAAACTTACACGGGATAGAATGGGAAAGTCGAAGATTGTTTCATGGGAGAAGATGAAGAAGTTGATGAAAGCTACTTTCTTACCTTATAATTACCAGTCTCTTATGTATCAACGCTTACAGAATTTGAGACAGGGAACAAAGTCGGTGAATGATTAGGCAGATGAATTTTATCAGTTGATTGCCAGAAATGATATCATGGAGACACAGGAACAATTGACAGCTAGATTTATTGGAGGGTTGAGAATGCAAATTCAGGATATGGTGAATATGTTTGATCCAAGATCCGTTGTTGAAGCACACCAGAAGGCGCTAGCTTGGGAGAAGCAAGGTAGAAGAGGAGGTGGTGTGTTTACGAATTCCAACAATCATGTGAAAGGGGCTAGTAGCAATACTAATGTTTCCAAGGCTGTTAATAAACCGGTTGTCAATGACGTTGCTAAGACCAAGGTCAACAATAATTTCAAGTGTTATAACTGTCAGGAGTTTGGTCACAAGAGCAATGAATGTCCGAAGCCTAAGAAGCGAGTGATGGTTGCTGAGGTTGAGGATGAGGATGCAGAAGAAGAATTTTCCAATTCACCACAAGTTGAGGAGGAAGCAGAATTATTGTCAGGAGATGAGGGTTGTAATTTGATGATGAGGAGGTCGTATTTGACACCGAAGCAAGAGGATGATTCAAGTTGGCTAACGAGTAACATTTTTCAGTCAATGTGCACTATTTTGGGAAGAGTTTGTAAGTTTGTCATCGATCCGGGAAGTTGTGATAATATCATCTCTATAGAATCTGTGAAGAAGTTAGCGTTAAAGACAGAGAAGCATCCCAAACCTTACAAATTAGCGTGGTTGAGGAAAGGTGGGGAAGTGAAGGTTGGGCGAAGAGCTTGTGTAACTTTTTCCGTCGGAAAGAAGTATAAAGATGAAATCTGGTGTGATGTTGTGGATATGGATGTATGTCATTTGTTGTTGGGCAGACCGTGGCAATACGATAGAGCTGTGCAACATGATGGGAGGATTAACTGCTATATTTCATGTTCGAGGGCACTAAAATCACTTTGGTTCCTAAACTGCGACAACAAAGTGAAAGCAAGTTGGAGGAGATTGAAGAACTAAAGACTATGCTATCTTTGAAGGAGTTTGTCAAAGAAGTACAAGATGAGCCTGAAGTATTTTTGTTGATCGGACGTGAAAGTAGTGAGGAGGTTGAAATTCCAAAGAAAGTTAAACCAGTGCTGAAGGAATTTGAAGATGTATTCCCAGAAGAGATGCCAAAAGAATTACCACTGTTGAGAGACATACAACATCAGATTGATCTTGTACCGGGAGCAGTGTTACCACATAGACCACATTACAGAACGAGTCCAAAGAAACACGAAGAGTTGAGAAGGCAGGTCGAAGAGTTGCTTGAACAAGGGCATGTACAAGAAAGCTTAAGTCCTTGTGTAGTACCAGCTTTGTTAGTGCCGAAGAAGGATGGGACTTGGAGGATGTGTACGGACAGCAGGGCACTCAACAAAATAACTGTCAGATACAGATTTCCTATGCCAAGGCTTGATGATCTGTTGGATCAAATCAGTGGATCTGTAATATTTTCGAAGATTGATCTCAAAAGTGGTTATCATCAAATTCTCATAAGACCAGGTGATGAATGGAAGACAGCATTCAGGAAGTGGGAAGAATTGTATGAGTGGCTGGTCATGCCGTTTGGTCTATCGAATGCACAAAGTACATTTATGAGGGTGATGAATCAAATTTTCAGACCTTACATTGGGAAGTTTGTTATTGTTTGCTTTGATGATATCTTGATTTATATTGCGAGCACAGAGGAGCATATTCAACACTTATGAAAGGTGTTAATTATTCTTCGTCAGGAAAAGTTCTACGCAGCAACGAAGAAATGTGTATTCATGACGCCAAGTGTTTTATTTCTGGGATATGTTGTATCTGAAGGAGGTATTCAGGTGGATCAAAGTAAAGTTGAAGCAATCAGAAATTGGCCACGGCCTGGGACTATAACTGATGTGAGAAGTTTTCATGGTTTAGCATCATTCTACCGAAGGTTTATTTCACATTTCAGTAGCGTGATGGCTCCTGTTACTGATTGTATGAAGGGAAAGCAGTTTTCATGGATGAAAGAGGCTGGATTTGCTTTTGAGCGAATCAAGGAACTTTTGACGACAGCACCAATTCTAGTTTTGCCAGATTTTTAGTTGTTATTTGAGTTACATACAGATGCATCTAAAGTTGGAATTTGAGGAGTGTTGAGTTAGAGGGGATGTCCAATTGCATATTTCAGTGAGAAGCTTTCTGGAGCAAAGATGAGATACGATACTTATGATGTGGAATTCTATGCTATTGTTCAAGCTATAAAGCATTGGAGAAACTATTTGTTCCATAAAGAATTTCTTTTGCATACGGATCATGAAGCATTGAAGCATTTGCAAGGGCAGGATAAAACTGCAGCTAGGCATGCATCGTTGATCGCATACTTGCAACAATTTACATTTGTTGTAAAGCATAAGTCGGGAATTACAAACCGTGTGGTAGATGTATTGAGTAGAAGAAATCATTTGTTGACTACACTGAGAGTTGAAGTGACGGGGTTTGATGTTTTGCCAGAATTGTTTATTGATGATCCTTACTTTGCTAAGATTGTTGATGAAGTCGAGAAAGGGAAGACGGATGAGTATGTGTTGGTGGATGGTTTTCTTTTCAAAGGAAATCGATTAAGTATACTAGAGTGTAGTTTGCGGCTGAAGATTGTGAAGGAATTGCATGAAGAGGGTCATGTGGGAAGAGATCGTACTTTGCAGTTGATTTCTCAATCATATTTTTGGCCTTCCATAAGGAAAGAAGTTGAATGATTTGTGGAGAGATGTCACATATGTCAAGTTTCCAAAAGGACAGCAACGAATGCAGGGTTGTATATGCCATTGTCCGTGCCTACTAGACCATGGGTTGATATTAGCATGGATTTTGTTTTGGGTTTGCCAAGAACTCAACGAGGAAAAGATTCTATATATGTTGTGGTGGATAGATTTTCGAAGATGGCACATTTCATAGCTTGTAAGAAGACAGCTGATGCAGTCCGTGTTGCTCAATTATTTTTCAAAGAGGTTTATCGACTACACGGGCTACCTGAAACCATAGTTTCTGACCGGGATACTCGTTTTCTAAGTCATTTTTGGATGAGTCTGTGGAAGATGGTTGGGACTAAGCTGAATTTTAGTAGCGCCTATCATCCACAAACAGATGGGCAAACAGAGGTGGTGAACAGATCTTTGGGAAACTTGTTGAGATGTCTTGTGAAGGATAATTTGAAGAGCCGGGATGTGAAGTTATGTCAAGCTGAGTTCGCACACAACTATGTAGTTAATCGAAGTACTGGATTCAGTCCATTTCAAGTGGTATATTCAGCAATTTCGAAGGGACCGTTGGATTTGTCGATAGTTTCATTTCAGAAAGGAGTTGTTAAACGAGCTTGTGATTTCATGAATGAATTGCAGGAATGTCATAGGATTGTTTATGAACGATTGCTTAAGTCAAATGAGAAGTATAAGCAGCTGGCAGATATTAAGTGACGAAGTGTTGAATTTAAAGAAGGTGATTTTGTATATGCAGTGTTGACTAAAGATCGATTTTCTAGTGGTACTTACAACAAGCTGGCGGCTAGAAAGATTGGTCCTTTAGAAGTCGTGAAGAAGATTAATGAGAATGCATATCAGTTAAGATTGCCGGATCATGTCCATACCACCGACGTTTTCAACGTTAAACATTTGATTCCGTATCATGGAGATAAGCTTGTTGAAGAAGAGGACGGTGGGAATTCGGGGACGAATTCTTTGCAACCGAAGGAGGATGTTGCAGCGCGCGGTGCTAGATCGTGTGCCTTAGATCGTTTAGATGCTTCAGCTGCTTTAGGTCGCTCGTGTACTTTAAGTCGTTCGCGACCTAACAACTTAGATTTTAAACCGTTCCAGCAACCTAGCGCATCAATCCTTAAGTCGCATGCAAACTGTGAGGGCCAACCTAGCGAGTTGAGGAAACCACTGCGCATTTCTTTAGGTCGCTCCGACCTTTCGAGCTAAGAACTTGCCGAGCTTCGACCTAAGATAGGTCGCTCAACGCCTTATGTCGCTTAAGACGCTTACATGTAAGCCGCAGATTCTGTAAGCCGTGTATCTTGTTATGTCGTTGAGCCCTTGGATCGTTTGTGTTACTTCCTTAAGTCGTTCATCCAAGGTCATTGATTTCTTGAGTCGCTGTGGTTCTTAAGTCGTGTAATGTTTAGGGCCTGTAACGTTAACTCGTGTTGTACTGTGTTGTATGTACTAGGTCGTTCGTTGAGTTTGTTAGGTCGTTAACGACCTATGCTAGCTCGTTGGAGCTGTGTTGTGGTGAGTCATTTATGAGTTGTAAATCTTCTATAAATACGGATGTGTGTCATTTGTAATGGGAGTTGATTTTTGAATAAAACTTTGTTTGAGTGCTTTGTGCGTTTTTAAAAAGTGGAAGTTGAGTGTTATCTCCTTTCTCCATTTTCGGTTATTCGAGTGCGCTCGAATCAACGGATTTGAAGCCGATTCACGGAATCTCGTGCGCGAGATCAACGTAGAGAACCGTAGATCTTTTAGCGCGGTATCATGCGCGATCAACGTGTTGGAGATGGCTAGAATCCGGTATCTCTTGAGATCAAGGATTTGGGCACTTGGGTATTTTCAATCTATCGATTCAACTTTTCACCATTTCATCCATTTTTAATATATCCGCTGCGTCAAATTCATATCCACATTTACCATTCAATACCACGTCGAGCACATCAGTTTCTCCTTTTCTTTTTATGCCCCGTCCTTCTTTGTTCTTTCTACCTCAAATCAAAAGGTCACCATAATAAAATATGTAAGTATAAGAAAAATTGAAAACGACGCCTTCATGATGATACAAGAAGCTCTTCATGTACTTTTTCCCCTGGTCCTCTTCATGTTTCGATTTCGCATTGAGATTTTTATTTTTTTTGTATTAAATTTGTTTAAATGATTTAAAAGATCAATAATAATCGGCTCTAATTTAATTTTTTGAAATTTGAAAGGGTAGAACCAACTGAAGAATCATGCAAGTGGAGATTTGTACAAGTCATTGGAACAAAGTTGAAGGTCACTGATATTATTGGTGTGCTCTGCAAGTTTATGTATGTTGGTTTTCTATTTCTTTGATCATCTGTTATTTCCGTCTAGGCATTTATATTTTCTACGCAATCTATAATAATATTTTACTTATATCAGACCAAAATTAAAATTGATAGGACGTCCCTTCGAGTGAGTAGCATCTAAGAATATCATAGGACGACAATGCTTGAATCCAAGTAAACAAGCATCAAAAGCAATAACCACCCTCCCAAATTCATTACTACAAGGATCAACATCCATTTCAGCAAAACTATTTGGATTGGACTTCTTCACTGCTTTCAAATACCAACTCAAATCATTATAAGACAAAACATCATTACCATGCAACTCCATTAATGCAAGTTGTTTCCCATGATAAGCATAATCGTAAGACAATTGAACATTGTATTCTCTTCTAAAATCAACTATAATATAATTAGGCTTTTTACTAGGACAATCACGGATCTCATCAATAATCAATGATTTAACAAATGAAGTAGATATATGTGGATTATTCACATTTCTAACACCAGCTCGACAAGAATGATCAGCAACCATATTTCACATAAAAAACTTCTTCAAATCTCCAGAATCACAAGAAGCATTGACGTTGAAAAGACAACCATCCTTATATGAAGAGCAAATTACAGTAACTCTTGTAGCACAATTTTTAATAAATACTAGTTCATATCCTTTTTGAATTTGATATGCCATCAAAAATTCTCTAAAATGCTCAGCTCCTCCAAAACAAAAACCAGCAAAATCGAAAATGCATAATGTCGACCATTTCCTCAACATATCTTTTAAATAACTTTTGCCATTAACAACAACATTTGAACAGACAGATACAGTAGAAAATGAAGAAGCACGAACATTAGATGAACTTGACATAGAATTACCATCAATAAATTCCAATTCAGAACCTTAACTTTGACAGTAAAACTGAAGAAAGAGCTTTTCTTGTATAACTGAAAACAAATTATACTCTGAATATCAGAATCGGTATCAACCATAATAACTTTGTCCTCAAGTATATAAGAAATCTGAATAGAAGATGGAGTTAATTGAGACCGACATCGACATATCTCATTCTTCAAATCATACAAAGAGCAATCGATAGACAATCGGGTGCTAAAATTGTTATTATTCAATACAAACAGACAAAGAAGAGTGTTATCACCACTGTCAAAAAGATAAAAATAAAAACATTAGTAAAAATATATTCAGTTTAGAACAATAGTTTTTCATTTCACGAAACTGATACCTACCATCTACAAAACCGATACCTACCTACTGATAAAAAATGATACTAAGAAAAAATAAAAATGATACCCAGAAACTGAACCTAAACTATGATACTTTACACTCTATCACAACTTTATATACAACCCAAGCAATCATACTTTTCCAATCATACCAACATTAATGCAAGATTATATAAATTAAATATAAAGCATATTAGAATACAACACTACATAAAGAAATGAATAAATAAAGCCCAAAACCTGCTTCCGATTTCAAGAGTTTCCATAGAAGAACGAACAAACAATCAGAAAAATAACACTGCACACAATTTACGAAAATGAACACAACTAGAAATCGCAATCTATTTTTTTAAACTGTAACAGAAAAAAAAACAATAGAATAATATGAGCATACCTAGTTAATACAATTTGAAGAAAAATGAGACCACGGTAGAAATATGAAAAGAACGAGATCGACAAACGCGCGTGAGAAAAATTTGGTTGATGAAATACAGTTTTCAGAAGAACGAAATTGAAATGTCCGAACGAGGTTAATAGATATTTTGATTGCAAAAGAGACATTGTATCGCGATAGAAAATTTGATTGAAAAAAAGAAGAAGAAGCATGCGAAAGTGGGCCGAAAGGAAAATACGATAATTTGTCCTTTAGATAAAATTACAAGCGGGTTGTCCTACATCCAAAAAAGGCCCTAAAAATTGTCGTTGAGGAAATTTTCCTATTTTTATTTTCAGTTAAAAAAATCGCTTTCTTCAGAAATTAAATCTGAGCATGAATCATATGATTTTATGATCCAAAACAATATTTTTAAACTTTTTGAACCTTTTTCTAAAATTTTGCAAATATTGTACGTCCAGAAATTTTAGAAATTTGTAGATTTTTTGCAAATTTTCTGAAACTCAAAAACTAAGGTTTTTTTTTATAACTTTTTTTGAGGAGGGACAGCCGTGTATTTTGAAACTTGGAGTGTTTTACAAAAGTTCCCCATATAAATTTCATATCCACATTTAACATTCAATACTACATGGAATACATCAACTTCTCCTCCGCTTTTCATGCCTCATCCTTCTTTGTTCTTTTTGCCTCAAATCAGAGGGTCACCATAATAAAATAAGTATAAGAAAAATTGAAAACGATGCCTTCATGACGATAATAGAAGCTCTTCATGTACATTTTCCTTAGTCCTCTTCATGTTTCGATTTCGCATTGAGATTTTTTTTTGTATTAAATTTGTTTGAATGATTTAAAAGATCAATAATATTCGGCTCTAATTTAATTTTTTGAAATTTGAAAAGGTGGAACCAACTGGAGAAACAAGCAAGCAGAGACTTGTACAAGTCACGAGAACAAAGTTGAAGGTCATTGATATCATTGGTGAGCTCTGCAAGTTTATGTATGTTGGTTTTCTATTTCTTTGATCATCTGTTGTTTTCATCTAGGCATATATTTTCTATGCAATCTATAATAATATTTTACTTATATTAGGACAAAAATAAAATTGACAAACTTATTCAAAGTGTAGCTTAGAATTAAATTGAAATAATAATAATGTACATTTTTAACATAAAAAAGCATCGATGTCTCCTTTAATCCTACAGTTGAAGTTAACTTAAAAATTGTATGTTTAATCATTTGAAGTAGGGTGACACATTTGCTATGTTCACCAGGATGTGGAAAGAGTACTTTGTTGCTGGCACTAGCAGGAAAAGTAAACGAATCCCTAAGGTTTTGGCTTAATTATTTTACCCTAAACCTCTTGAAACACATTTAGTCAAAAAATGTTATTAACTGAACACTTTGGATTTTTCTAGCAGAGCACTGGAGAAATGTGGTATAACGGATATAGATTAAATGAGATTGTACCACGGAAGGCAACTGCTTATGTAAGTCAATACGATTTACAAATACAAGAGATGACAACCTGAAAGATGCTGGATTTCTCAGTACATTTCAAGGAGTTGGATGAAGAATAGGTAGTCTAGTTAATAAAGTATTTAGTGCCTTCATACAAGTTATCCCGATTAAACTTGCTGACTGCGTGAAGAAATTATAAAAGAAGGTAGTAGAAGAGAGAAGCAAGCTAGTATTTTCCCTGAACTGGATACTGATCTATACATGAAGGTAAATACATGTTCAACTCTGATATTTTTAACCACGATGTTATTAAATTAGTTTGAATATGAAATATAACTTTCATAAGTTGGTTTAATTATTTCTTTTTCTGAATGATGAGTACTTTTGAACATAGTTGGATGGGAATCTTCAAACAGATTATACTACAAAGTCATTTCTGTAATAAGTATGTATTATCAGTTCTATTTCATCATTTTGTTATGGTTAATATATGTAGATTAGCTGTTATAATGGAAGGAATTGAGGAGACACCTTTAGAGATCATAAATAATAACCTTTAATTTAGGCTCGAGAATCGGACTGCTTCCATTCTTCTCATTCAGAGGTACAGTCTCATTTCTACTTGATTGTTCACAATTATTACTAGCATCTTCCCATTCATTAGTTTTGTGCTACATTGCTCTTTAATGTTTACAACATCATTCCATTTGGTAGTGTTCCATTTCACGTCTCTTTATGGTTCCAATTACTCAAATTCCATTTTTGTCCATTGTGCCCGTTAGCATTTTTCCATTTGTTCGAGTTGTTCCTAGCATTATATTGGTTGCCATTATTTGTAGGATCACTTTTCTGTTCTTTTGATTTCTGCTAAAATACTGGTGGTTTCTACAAGTAGTTGATTGATTGTTAAAAAATAAAGAGAATGGAGATTATTAAAGAGAGAACAATTTTATTGAATTGAGATAGATCTTACAATACAATCAAGCTCCATATTTATAGACTCCTTAGGCAGTGTAGATTACAATAATGCCCTTTCTTATTTAGCATATTCATCCCTATTATTAACGTATATTACAACACTCCCTCTTGAATATGCGTATGTAAAGATGATAAGAGTAATTGCCTCATTAAAAACCTTGTTATGAAAAACCCAGTGGGAAAAAATCATAAACAAGGAAAATAGTACAACATGATTTCATCTTTAATTAACATATATTTTATAATGTTACTACGAGGGTTGATACTTCTGAATCAAGATAATGCCTCATTAAAACCTTACTAATAAAAACCCAGTGGGAAAAAATATTAGTGAAGGAAAAAGAGTACATTATAGCGTATTTCATACGCTCCCCCTGAATTATAACTCATTGTTCAATTAGTTTGTTGATGCAGCTGACGCATACCAATTTTGTACACCATCTTCTGAAATGTTGATTTTGGAAGCGCCTTTGTGAATAAGTCTGTCGGGTTTTCTTGGGATCGGATTTGTTTCACTTCTATCTTATTATCCTTTATAGCTCATGTGTGAAGAAAAATTTAGGAGAAATGTGTTTCGTCCTATCACCTTTAATGTAACCCACTTGAATTTGAGCTACACAAGCTGCATTGTCTTCATAAATAATGGTTGAACCTTCTGTTACTGATGGAAGTTGGCAGCTTTTTCGAATATGCTCAATTAGTGATCTCAACAAAATATATTCTTTACTTGCTTCATGTAGTGCTAGTATTTCAGAGTGATTGGATGATGTTGCTACTAATGTTTGTTTTGTAGATCGCCACGAAATTGCTGCATTGCTGTTATTAAACACATATCCAGTTTGTGATCTTGCTTTATGTGGGTCAGAAAGTTAACCTGCATCAGCATAGCCAACTAGATTTGGATTATTGCCTGAGTTAGAGTAAAACAAACCCAAATTTGTCGTTCCACGAAGATATCTCATGAAATTTTTTATACCATTCCAGTGTCTTTTGTTGGTTCTGAACTGTACCTTGCTAGAAGATTTACTGAAAAATGCAATATCCAGTCTTGTGTATTGGGCCAAATATAATAATGCACCAATGGCACTAAGATATGACACTTCCGGGCGAAGCA
Organism: Allium cepa; assembly: GCA_030765085.1. Lineage (NCBI taxonomy): Eukaryota > Viridiplantae > Streptophyta > Magnoliopsida > Asparagales > Amaryllidaceae > Allium > Allium cepa. The sequence continues at coordinate 1,021,476,952 of CM060941.1, forward strand.
CATTCTCATCTTCTTATTTTGGGTGGTAAGGGTCCTTTTTAATATCTAAAGATCTAACAACCATTGGCGTACTAAGTGGATATGCTTTATCCATTTGAAAACGCTTTAGAATTTTCTCAATGTAGTTTGATTGATGGATTAATATGCCATTAGTACTGTGACGACCCGCCCTTCAACTCCTAGAAAGACGTATCATCAATTAAGAAAGAAAGGGATAGAAATAGAAAAGAATATGAAAGAAAGAATAACAACATCAGAATCTCATAGCGGAATGGAACAAAATATAATACATCACATAACTATTACATAGTTACACATATATCAAAGTTATACAATATCATACACATAACAGTCATACATACATCTGCCAATACAGACATCCCAAAATACAGCATACACCAACTAACACATCGGAACTAGATCGATATATAGATACGTTTGGAACTCTTGCTTCAAGCTCCTCCAGAACTCCATAATCCAAAACCTATCACTTGGCTACTCATAAAAATTTGAGTACCCAAGAGTTTATGAAAAACAAAAATATAAACTCCGGATCAGACATGGGCCTGGTATGAGTAAATGTTTTAAAGTTGTTTAACTTTGAAAAACATTTGAAAATAAAGATATCACGTAAGACTCCCCACACATAAACACGGGTAAGTTTTTACCTTATGCTAACCAAAACATTTTATAGGAAATCCAGTGATATTATAGTATTGTCTAGGGTTTTCAAGTAAATAGAAAATAGTCGAAATTGTTACATGATTAAATTCCATCTACTAGCCACCAAAGTGCGTAATACAAATCAAAACCATAGGGTCTCGTAGGGAAAATTAGTTTCCATCAATGGCAGGGCTACTGGGTACCGCCCGTCACAGTACGGGGCCTAGATCACCGTACTGAGGAGCCACCCTAACTCCCCTGCAACACAAGGCCGAAACCATTCCTTTCTGAACAGTCCCGAACAAGATAACCCCGCGGTTGTAGCTAGCAACCGCTCACACATCCGAAATAAAAAGAGACATCTAGACAGGGGTATATCTCATCCTGCTTGGGCATGACCCACCTAACCTTGCTGCACATCACCTGTTTCAGCCATTCTCGATTGATGAGGCTTGAGGCTGCGATTACCTTTACAGAACATATCTCTTAGAATGCTCATCGTCCGCCTGACGATGTGTTGAAAGTACTCAATCCATACAAGTTCGTTCCGGGTTCGAACGAAATCGAAGGCATTATCTCGTTACACTCATTTTGGAATCACCCTCAGAGTCAACGGCGATAACCCTTGCATTCTTGAGAATTCACGACCTAACGTTTAATTTGGATCGATGTGGTTTTCGAAATATCAAATTGACACCCGATCCCGGTCTCATCGAAATCCAAACGCCATTTTAAAGGCTAAGTTGTCTGATTAATTTAAACAGTTGAATTCAATGATTTGAATTCACATAGCATTTATCGCAGATGAATCATACACAATCACCATATATATATATATATATATATATATATATATATATATATATATCAAAAGCATAAGAATGTCATCAAATAAATATCACAATAAGATATTCTACATACACAACATTCATAAGCAAGCATCTTAAATTTTTATTGTTATACAATTACTTGAGAATTAACTACTTAATTAATAAATTATTATCAATTAATTACTTATTCCATTTCAAATTATTTAATTAATTAATCATTTCTTAATCAATTATTAAGTCTTAATTACTTAAATACTTAATTATTTTATTTCACACTATTTAATTAATTACTTCCTAATCAATTTATTTAACCTTAATTGACCATTCCTTAATCATTAATTAATAACCTTAATTATTAATTAATAAAATTTAATTACCCATTTATTAACTGCTAATTACTTGATTAATCATTTATTAATTCTTAATTAAATTACTTAATTAATTAACTATTAATCATTCATTAATTAACTTAAGTAGTTAATTACAAATTTATTAATCTCTCAAACATAAATCAATCTCTAGTTACAATTATAATGTAATTATTCTCAATTACTTCTAAAATTCTTAATTAATTACTATTCATCTTAATTAACATTTAAAAGAATCTTCTTTAACTTTGAAAATCAATTTATTATTAACTACACAACTAAATATTAATTAATTTTATACTTAACATAAATTAATTACTTAATTAAAATAATAAATTAAGAGTTAAACCATTGTTAAACATTAATTAATATCATTAAAACTTGTATTAAGTTTTACCTCAAATTGTTAAACCTTATTTAGTTTATAGTGCTAAAACTGTTGAAACACAATCTAGTTAACTTTATATTTATTTTATTTTTTGTTTTTTTTGTTTTGTGTACTGCAATTTGAAAACCCGAGCACTCCCCCTTGTTAACTCGAGTAATCTTCGAGTTACTTACCCACTTGCCCCGAGTCCTCTCCCTCGTTCTCTCATGTCCATCTTCTTCTTCCTTTATTTTTTTTCTTCAGAAAGCTTAAGTTAAAACTTACGTTTAAATAGCATCAGGAAAACCCACGCGCTTGAATACAACCCGATGAAAACACCAATTTATCTCGAGAATGACTCGAGATTACCCACTGACATGACGCAGACTCCATCCTCCACGCCGTACACGTGCACGGCGGCACCACTGAACTCCGGCGAACCCCGACGCCATTGACAAGTCACAAATATCCAGCAAGCACGAAAATCCAACTCGACTCGGCCCTAAAACTTTCGAATCGAAATATAGCAGTTCATTCAAAAAACTGCAAACACCATCACTAACTAATACACCTTGCCACCGCTGCTCACGCCACCGAGGTCGCCCAAACTTCGGCCATACGACGACAACATGCAAATCTACCATCCTCCAAAAACTCGTGCAACTCGATCGCGCGTATAAAATGAACTCGTCACATTTCAGACATAACTAAAAACTTGAAATAAACCCAAAAATGGATTCAACCCAACAATATATGCAATGGAAAAATTATCTGATAATTTTCCCAAAATCAATGATGTTCATACTAGCTTCAATTCAAGTTTCAACTTTTAAAATTGATTCGATCACTAGAAATTGGAAGGAATGCAATTTTTTTTCAACTACAAACTGCTCTACGAATATGAAACAAAAATTCTTCGTTTTTTTTTTAAAAATCATAAATTTCATTCATAATTCAAGATATAAACTTGAATTAATATTTTACAACAATTGTATTTTATCAACTATCACTCGATTACCTGTATATCAATATTACAGTGGTATACTTTATAAAGATGGTTTAATCAACTTTTAAAAATCTTAATTTAAGTTTAACATCTTGTTTGTTGAGAAATCAAAGCTTAACAATGATTTAGATAAGAATAATTTGAGGTTTTGAACCAACTATGCAATCTGTATTAATTACAGAGAAGCACAGAGCATCACACAATCATATGCAAACTGAAGCATACACAAACTAGATTATCAATGAAGTTTGAACTGTTTTTAATTAACTTAAAACTTTAAAAAATATTTTTACTCACCTGCATAATTCCTGAACAAAGAACATTTCTGTTTTCTTGAAAACTGCAGCTGAAACTGTATAGAGTTTTGTTCCGTTTTTGGTTTGAATTGAAATTTGAGCTTTGATTCTTTTTCTTGTTTTTATTTTTCTCAGGTTATCAAAGTTTCTTATGGTTGCTGAACAAACTAAATAGAAAGAATGGACACACATATATAGAAGAGAACACAGGTGTATAAAAGAAGGTATTAACTGGTTTAGCAGTTTTCTTCAATTTGTTTTATCTTGATCAGATTTTATTACTGAAAATATAAGATTTGTAAAACTTTTGAAATGACAAATTGCTGGCTGAGCTGATGGCAATAAATGCCTTGTTTACCAAATATGTTTACATGCTATTATTATGTTTGATGTGTATATAGATAATTTATATGTAAATGTAGACTTTGCAGGTAGGCGTGGCTTGTATAAGAAGATATATTTTGCTTGATTCATATACAAATGTTTGACTTATTACTTCTAGCTTGAATAATGTTTGTCTGATATTACTTTGTATACCTTATGCTTAATTAATATACAAATGTTTGTCTTATTTTATTTTATACTTTGGTCTTATTCTCTTGTGCTTTAATTTATACTTGTTCTTACAATTTTCCAGTATGTTGTATACATCCAAAAGCACTTAATTCTTGTTTTTATTTATATTTGTATTTTATATTTTGACTATCAATAATTAAATTAGATTCATAAGTTTTTCTTACATTTATACTTATTTTTATATTTATTTCTATTTGTAATTTAACTATCAATATTTAAATTACATTCATATGTTTGACTTACATTAATATTTATATTTTTATATTGATAGAATTAGATTTTAATTTAAACATTATCATCCATATGTATATTTACCAAATGTAAACAAAGTAAAGTATTTTAATTCAATTATATAAGAAAGATTTTATTGTAAATATTATTAAGAGATTTTATTTTAAATTTTCAAATCAATTCCCTTTCAAAAATACAAATCCATACAAATAAATGGAAATTATTCCAAAAGATTTAATCATTTTAAATTGATAGGTTCACTTTTTATTTAAATTAGATTAAATATTTATTAAAATAATAGGGCCAAAATCCAGGGTCGTTACATTCCTCCCTCTTAAAAGAATTTCGTCCCTGAAATTTAAAACAAAAGATAATTCAAAAGCTGTTATATCGACCATTCAAACATACGTATCATTCATACATTAGCAAACAACCAAACAGTCTATCCTAACAAATATTCCTAGCTATCTGGATACAAATCTGGATAAGTTTCCCTAAAAGTATCGAGAGTTTCCCAGGTACAATTCTTTGGGATCCTCGCTCCACTGCACTTTGATAAGCTTCACTACCTTGCTCCTGAGTTGCCTCTCGTCTTGATCAACAATCCCAACTAGATTCCTGACCACAGTAAAATTCGACTCAACTTCTAAATCTTCCTGGACTACTGGTCCTACAACTAATGATGGATCGAGAACAAATTTCCTTAGATGGGATACACGGAATACTTTATGAGTTCCAGACATCCGTTCTGGAAATTCAATTCTATAAGCTACCGCACTAACTCTTTCCAATACCCGAAATGCTACAATATATCTCGGGGCAAGTTTTCCCGTCTTTCCGAATCTAACAGCTCCTTTAATCGGGGAAACTTTGACAAAAACTGAATCACTAATCTCAAATTCCAATTGTCTCCTTCTCTTATCTGCATACTTCTTCTGACGGTCCTGAGCAACTCACGCCCTTTTCTTGATAAGCTTAACTTTAGCAGAAGCTTCATGAATCAAATCTGGTCCAAGGCACAAGATGATCTTTCAACTCTATCCAACAGGATGTGGATCTACACGGTCTTCCATAAAGAGCTTCATAAGGAGCCATCTGAATACTTGCTTGGTAACTATTATTATAGGAGAATTCTACCAAATGAAGATGGTCTTCCCGCGACCCACAAAAATCCAAAACACAAGCTCGCAGCATATCTTCTAGAATTCGGTTCAGCCTTACCGTCTGTCCATCCGTTTGAGGATGATAGGCTGTACTTAATCTCAAACTCGTTTCCAAAGCTAATTGCAGAGCCTTCCAGAATTTGCTACTGAAATAGGACCACAATCACTTACTATGCCAATAAGAACACTATGCAATCGGACTATCTCCCTCAAGAAAATCTCTGCCAAATAAACTACAGTACGAGTTGCCTTAACTGGTATAAAATGAGCACTCTTAGTTAACCGATCCACAATAATCCATATTCCTTCGTTTCCTTTCTTGGTTCTTGGCAAACCGTCAATGAAATTCAACGAAATCATTTCACATTCCATTCTAGGATTTCCAAAGGCTGCAACAAACCGGCTAACTTCTTTTGATCACCTTTCACTTGCTAACAGATAGCACAGCTATTAACGAAAGCAGCTGCATCCCTTTCCATGCTCGGCCATCAGAAAACTCTTCTCATATCTTTATACATCTTAGAGATTACTGGGTGAATATTCAGTTTGGAGCGATGACACTCAGCTAAGACTTCTTGCCTCAATCCATCTATATTAGGCACACACAAACGACCATTAATCCTCAAAACACCTTGATCGTCCACCTTAATATCTGAATAACGACCATCCTTGGTTTCAAGAATCATTTCCTCAAAATATCTATCCTCCATTCGCTTACTTATGATTCTGTCCTGTAGAGATGGAATGACTTTCGAAAGAGACAAAACTGCATTCCTACTAAGAACATCAGCCACAACATTCGCCTTTTCCAGGGTATACAGAATATCCAAATCATATGATGCCAGAAACTCGATCCACCGCTGCTGCCTCAGATTAAGATCCTTTAAGAGAAAAGATATTTCAATGGTTTGTGATCCGTGAATAACTCATACTTCTCTCCCAAGAGATAATGGCTCCAGATCTTCAAAGCAAAAACAATGGCTAACAACTCAAGATCGTGCGTAGCGTAGTTCTTTCCATGTGGCTTTAATTGCCGACTCGCATACGCAATTACTCTTCCATTCTACATCAAAACTGCTCCTAAACCAACTATACAAGCATATGTATATACTTCAAATTTTCTTTTCCCATCCGAAATAGCTAGCACTGGTGCACCAGTTAGCCTCGTCTTCAATTCTTGAAAAACTTCTTCACACTGGGGTGTCCATTTGAATTTAGCTCCATTCCTTGTCACCTTAGTCGGATGTAAAGAAATCTTGGAATAATCCTTGATAAATTTCATGTAGTAGCAGCTAATCCCAGAAAACTATGAACTTCCGTCGATGACTTCGGTTGCTTCCATTCCCGAACAGTCTCGACCTTCGCTGGATCTACAAAGATACCTTTTCTAGAAACAATGTGCCCCAAAAATTTTATTTTCGATTTCCAGACATGGCACTTGGAGAACTTCGCCTTCAAAGCATGTCTCCTCAATGTCTCCAACACTATCCTTAAATGCTACTTGTGCTCTTCTTCCAACTTAGAATAGACCAGAATATCATCGATGAATACTAGAACAAACTTATTTAGTTCTCGATAATCCACACAGAATCTTAGCGATCCATCCAATTTAGTGACAAACACTACAGCAGAACCCCAACAAGAAAAACTGGGCCTAATCAACCCCTTTTCCACAAGATCCTGAGTCTGCTTAACTAACTCCTCTTTCTAGGTGCCATCCTCCTACTAGGCTGAATCACTGGCACTGCTCCTGGAATCAAATCAATACGAGACTCTATCTCTCGATATGGAGGCAAACACTTGATTTCCTCGAATATATCAGAGAAATCTTGGACTACATCGATATCTTCAACCTTCTCCTGAGAAGTCTCAACTCTGTGCAAAAGACTACTCAAGTGAATTTCAGAATTATCACACGACACTCTGGCAATCCTACAAATCGGTTTCCAATGAAACTGTTCTCTCATCACAATTCAGAATAGCCTTATACTATCGAGCCAATCCATCAAAGAAATGGATCCACTTTGCTACTCCTGAAATTACTTCAAGAAAAACTGCTAACTAGAAAATCTTCTCGACGGCACACAAAGCACTTGAGCTACATTGCTGACCCAGATGGCCAAAGACTTCCTATCCAAAGCTCTTCGAAAAACTCGGACCTCGAACCAAACAAAAACACCCTACAGAACTAAGCCACAACATCGATGCAGACACACTTCCTTAACTTGTTCCAAAAAAACATCTTCAGAGACATCCATAGTCACTGTGTTTCATCACACGGCTACTACATCCTGAGGTATCAAAATATCATAACTTGCTTCCGTCCAATCGACAGATCCAAACTCTAGCTCATCCAAACTTACACTTCAAAGAGGAACTCCGAACCTTAACAGGTTTCCTTCAGAGATCGATGAAATCCTTACACCATCCAAAGTTCACTCGAGACAGTAATAGGTCTACAGTCTCGACAGATACACTTCCAACCTCAAACATTCAAAACTCCAACCATTGGTAGTCGTGTTACACACACCACTACCTTATCTACCTTTATAACTTATATTGGAAAACCCGAACAGGTAACCTAACAATTAGGTAGAAATATATATATACATATATATATATATATCAAAATTACAAATATGGTCTCTCAAGAAAGAAATCACTCAAGAGCCTAGGTATTCGCTCAACCTAGTGCTCTGATACCACCTGTGACGACCCGCCCTTCAACTCCCAAAAAGACGTATCATCAATTAAGAAAGAAAGGGATAGAAGTAGAAAAGAATAGGAAAGAAAGAATAACAACAACAGAATCTCACAGCGGAATGGAACAAAATATAATACATCACATAACTATTACATAGTTACACATATATCAGAGTTATACAATATCATACACATGACAGTCATACATACATCTGCCAATACATACATCCCAAAATACAGCATACACCAACTAACACAGCAGAAGTAGATCGATATATAGATACGTCTGGAACTCCTGCTTCAAGCTCCTCCAGAACTCGATAATCCAAAACCTATCACTTGGCTACTCATAAAAATTTGAGTACCCATGAGTTTATGAAAAAACAAAATATAAACTTCGGGTTAGACATGGGTCTGGTATGAGTAAACGGTTTAAAGTTGTTTAATTTTAAAAAACATTTGAAAATAAAGGTATCACGTAAGACTCCCCACACATAAACATGGGTAAGTTTTTACCTTACGCTTACCAAAACATTTTATACGAAATTCAGTGATATTATAATAGTGTCTAGGGTTTTCAAGTAAATAGAAAATAGCCGAATTTGTTACATGATTAAATTCCAGCTATTAGCCTCCAAAGTGGGTAATACAAATCAAAACCGTAGGGTCTCGTAGAGAAAATGGGTTTTCATCAAGGGCAGGGATACTGGGGTACCGCCCATCACAGTACGGGGCCTAGATCACCATACCGAGGAGCCACCCTAACTCCCCTGCAACACAAGGCTGGAACCATTCCTTTCTGAACAGTCCCGAATAAGATAACCCCGCGGTTGTAGCTAGCAACCGCCCACACAGCAAAAATAAAAAGGGACATCTACATAGGGGTATATCTCGTCATGCTTGGGCATGACCCACCTAACCTTGCTGCACATCCCCTGTTTTAGCCATTCCCGGTTGATGAGGCTTGAGGCTGCGATTACCTTTACACAACATATCTCTTAGAATGCTCATCGTCCGCCTGACGATGTGCTGAAAGCATTCAATCCATACAAGTTCATTCCGGGTTCGAACGAAGCTGAAGGCATTATCTCGTTACACTCATTTTGGAATCACCCTCAGAGTCAACGACGATAACCCTTGCATTCTGAAAACACCATCTCGATCTTCACTTGAGAATTCACGATCTAACATTTAATTTGGATCGATATGGTTTTCGGAATATCAAATTGACACCCGATCCCGGTCTCATCAAAATCCAAATGCCATTTTAAAGGCCAAGTTATCTAATTAATTTAAACAGTTGAATTCAATGATTTGAATTCACATAGCATTTATCACAGATGAATCATACACAATCATCATATATATATATATATATATATATATATATATATATATATATATATATATATCAAAAGCATAACATAGAACATCATAGAATGTCATCAAATAAATATCACAATCAGATATTCAACATACACAACATTCATAAGCAAGCATCTTAAATTCTTATTGTAATACAATTACTTGAGAATTAATTACTTAATTATTAAATTATATCAATTAATTACTTATTTGATTTCAAATTATTTAATTAATTAATCATTTCTTAATCAATTATTAAGTCTTAATTACTTAATTATTTTATTTCACACTATTTAATTAATTACTTCCTAATCAATTTATTTAACCTTAATTAACCATTCCTTAATCATTAATTAATAACCTTAATTATTAATTAATAAAACTTAATTACCCATTTATTAACTGCTAATTATTTGATTAATCATTTATTAATTCTTAACTATTAATCATTCATTAATTAACTTAAGTAGTTAATTACAAATTTATTAATCTCTTAAACATAAAACAATCTCTAGTTACAATTATAATGTAATTATTCTTAATTACTTCTAAAATTGTTAATTAATTACTATTCATCTTAATTAACATTTGAAAGAATCTTCTTTCACTTTGAAAATCAATTTATTATTAACTACATAACTAAATATTAATTAATTTATACTTAACATAAATTAATTACTTAATTAAAATAATAAATTAAGAGTTAAACCATTGCTAAACATTAATTAAGAACATTAAGACTTGTATTAAGTTTTACCACAAATTGTTAAACCTTATTTAGTTTATAGTGCTAAAACTGTTGAAACACAATCTGGTTAACTTTATATTTATTTTATTTTTTATTTTTTTGTTTTGTGTACTACAATTTGAAACCCCGAGCACTCCCCCTTGTTAACTCGAGTAATTTTCGAGTTACTTACCCACTTGCCCCGAGTCCTCTCCCTCATTCTCTCGTGTCCATCTTCTTCTTCCTTCTTTTTTTCTTCAAAAAGCTTAAATTAAAAACTTAAGTTTAAATAGCATCAAGAAAACCCACACGCTTGGATACAACCCGAAGCAAACACCAATTTAACTCGAGAATGACTCGAGATTACCCACTGACACGAGGCAGAGACCATCCCCCATGTCGTACACGTGCACGACGGCACAACTGAGCTCCGGCGAACCCCAACGCCATTGGCAAGTCACAAATCTCCAACAAGCACGAAAACCCAACTCGACTCGGCCCTAAAACTTTTGAATCGAAATATAGCAGTTCATTCAAAAAACTGCAAACACCATCACTGACTAATACACTTCGCCACCGCCGCTCACGCCACCGAGGTCGCCCAAACTTCGGCCACACGACGACAACACGCAAATCTACCATCCTCCAAAAACTCGTGCAACTCGATCGCGCGTATAAAATGAACTCGTCACATTTCAGACATAACTAAAAACTTGAAATAAAACCCTAAAATGGAATCGACCCAACAATATATGCAATGGAAAAATTATCTGATAATTTTCCCAAAATCAATGTTGTTCATACTTGCTTCAATTCAAGTTTCAACTTTTAAAATTGATTCGATCACTAGAAATTGGAAGAAATGCAATTTTTGTTAAAATACAAACTGCTCTAGGAATATGAAACTAAAATTCTTCGTTTTTGTTTTAAAAATCATAAATTTCAGTAAGAATTCAAGATATAATCTTGAATTAATATTTTACAGCAATCGAATTTTATCAACTATCACTTGATTACCTGTATATCAATATTACAGTGGTATACTTTATAAAGATGGTTTAATCAACTTTTAAAAATCTTAATTTATGTTGGACATCTTGTATGTTGAGAAATCAAAGCTTAACAATGATTTAAATAAGAATAATTTGAGTTTTTGAACCAACTATGCAATCTGTATCAATTACAGAGAAGCACAGAGCATCACACAATCATATGCAAACTAAAGCATACACAAACCAGATTATCAATGAATTTTGAACTGTTTTTAATTAACTTAAAACTTTAAAAAAATATGTTTACTCACCTGCATAATTCCTGAAAAAAGAACATCTCTGTTTTCTTGAAAACTGCAGCTGAAACTGTATAGAGTTTTGTTCCGTTTTTGGTTTGAATTGAAATTTGAGCTTTGATTCTTTTTCTTGTTTTTATTTTTCTCAGGTTATCAAAGTTTCTTATGGTTGCTGAACAAACTAAATAGAAAGAATGGACACACATATATAGAAGAGAACACAGGCGTATAAAAGAAGGTATTAACTGGTTTCGCAGTTTTCTTCAATTTGTTTTATCTTGATCAGATTTTATTACTGAAAATATAAGAATGTCATCAAATAAATATCACAATAAGATATTCTACATACACAACATTCATAAGAAAGCATCTTAAATTTTTATTGTTATACAATTACTTGAGAATTAACTACTTAATTAATAAATTATTATCAATTAATTACTTATTCCATTTCAAATTATTTAATTAATTAATCATTTCTTAATCAATTATTAATTCTTAATTACTTAAATACTTAATTATTTTATTTCACACTATTTACTTAATTACTTCCTAATCAATTTATTTAAACTTAATTAACCATTCCTTAATCATTAATTAATAACCTTAATTATTAATTAATAAAATTTAATTACCCATTTATTAACTGCTAATTACTTGATTAATCATTTATTAATTCTTAATTAAATTACTTAATTAATTAACTATTAATCATTCATTAATTAACTTAAGTAGTTAATTACAAATTTATTAATCTCTCGAACATAAATCAATCTCTAGTTACAATTATAATGTAATTATTCTCAATTACTTCTAAAATTCTTAATTAATTACTATTCATCTTAATTAACATTTAAAAGAATCTTCTTTAACTTTGAAAATCAATTTATTATTAACTACACAACTAAATATTAATTAATTTTATACTTAACATAAATTAATTACTTAATTAAAATAATAAATTAAGAGTTAAACCATTGTTAAACATTAATTAATATCATTAAAACTTGTATTAAGTTTTACCTTAAATTGTTAAACCTTATTTAGTTTATAGTGCTAAAACTGTTGAAACACAATCTAGTTAACTTTATATTTATTTATTTATTTATTTATTTTTTGTTTTGTGTACTGCAATTCGAAAACCCGAGCACTCCCCCTTGTTAACTCGAGTAATCTTCGAGTTACTTAACCACTTGCCCAGAGTCCTCTCCCTCGTTCTCTCATGTCCATCTTCTTCTTCCTTTATTTTTTTTTCTTCAGAAAGCTTAAGTTAAAACTTACGTCTAAATAGCATCAGGAAAACCCACGCACTTGAATACAACCCGAAGAAAACACCAATTAACTCGAGAATGACTCGAGATTACCCACTGACATGACGCAGATTCCATCCTCCACGCCGTACACGTGCACGGCGGCACCACTGAACTCCGGCGAACCCCGACGCCATTGACAAGTCACAAATCTCCAGCAAGCACGAAAATCCAACTCGACTCGGCCCTAAAACTTTCGAATCGAAATATAGCAGTTCATTCAAAAAACTGCAAACACCATCACTAACTAATACACCTTGCCACCACTGCTCATGCCACCGAGGTCGCCCAAACTTCGGCCATACGACGACAACATGCAAATCTACCATCCTCCAAAAACTCGTGCAACTCGATCGCGCGTATAAAATGAACTCGTCACATTTCAGACATAACTAAAAACTTGAAATAAAACCCAAAAATGGATTCAACCCAACAATATATGCAATGGAAAAATTATCTGATAATTTTCCCAAAATCAATGATGTTCATACTAGCTTCAATTCAAGTTTCAACTTTTAAAATTGATTCGATCACTAGAAATTGGAAGGAATGCAATTTTTGTTCAACTACAAACTGCTCTACGAATATGAAACAAAAATTCTTCGTTTTTTTTAAATCATAAATTTCATTCAGAATTCAAGATATAAACTTGAATTAATATTTTACAACAATTGAAGTTTATCAACTATCACTTGATTACCTGTATATCAATATTATAGTGGTATACTTTATAAAGATGGTTTAATCAACTTTTAAAAATCTTAATTTATGTTTAACATCTTGTTTGTTGAGAAATCAAAGCTTAACAATGATTTAGATAAGAATAATTTGAGTTTTTGAACCAACTATGCAATCTGTATTAATTACAGAGAAGCACAGAGCATCACACAATCATATGCAAACTGAAGCATACACAAACTAGATTATCAATGAAGTTTGAATTGTTTTTAATTAACTTAAAACTTTAAAAAAATATGTTTACTCACCTGCATAATTCCTGAACAAAGAACATTTCTGTTTTCTTGAAAACTGCAGCTGAAACTGTATAGAGTTTTGTTCCGTTTTTGGTTTGAATTGAAATTTGAGCTTTGATTCTTTTTCTTGTTTTTATTTTTCTCAGGTTATCAAAGTTTCTTATGGTTGCTGAACAAACTAAATAGAAAGAATGGACACACATATATAGAAGAGAACACAGGTGTATAAAAGAAGGTATTAACTGGTTTAGCAGTTTTCTTCAATTTGTTTTATCTTGATCAGATTTTATTACTGAAAATATAAGATTTGTAAAACTTTTGAAATGACAAATTGCTGGCTGAGCTGATGGCAATAAATGCCTTGTTTACCAAATATGTTTACATGCTATTATTATGTTTGATGTGTATATAGATAATTTATATGTAAATGTGGACTTTGCAGGTAGGCGTGGCTCGTATAAGAAGATATATTTTGCTTGATTCGTATACAAATGTTTGACTTATTACTTCTAGCTTGAATAATGTTTGTCTGGTATTACTTTTTATACCTTATGCTTAATTCATATACAAATGTTTGTCTTATTTTATTTTATACTTTGGTCTTATTCTCTTGTGCTTTAATTTATACTTGTTCTTACAATTTTCCAGTATGTTGTATACATCCAAAAGCACTTAATTCTTGTTTTTATTTATATTTGTATTTTATATTTTGACTATCAATAATTAAATTAGATTCATAAGTTTTTCTTACATTTATACTTATTTTTATATTTATTTCTATTTGTATTTTAACTATCAATATTTAAATTACATTCATATGTTTGACTTACATTAATATTTATATTTTTAGAATTAGATTTTAATTTAAACATTATCATCCATATGTATATTTGCCAAATGTAAACAAAGTAAAATATTTTAATTCAATTATATAAGAAAGATTTTGTTGTAAATATTATTAAGAGATTTTATTTTAAATTTTCAAATCAATTTCCTTTCAAAAATACAAATCCATACAAATAAATGGCAATTATTCCAAAAGATTTAATCATTTTAAAATGATAAGTTCACATTTTATTTAAATTAGATTAAATATTTATTAAAATAATAGGGCCAAAATCCAGGGTCGTTACAAGTACTATGCTCAATCTGTAGACCGAGGCAGTGCTTATGATTGCCAAGATCTTTTATGTCGAATTCATTCTTTAAATAATTTATTGTTTCATCAATCTCTTCTAGAGTCCCAATCAAATTTATGTCATCAACATAAAATGTTAAGATATCAAATCCCTTTACCGATTTCTTTATAAAGACACATGGACAAATGAGATTGTTTTCGTATCCTTCTTTTACCAAATATTTACTAAGACAGTTATACCACATCCTTCTAGATTGTTTCAAGCCATATAGCGATCGTCTTTGTTTTATTGAGTACATGGATTTTGATTTTGCTTCTGGCAATTTATATCCATTTGGAATTTTCATGTAAATATTGGTATCTAATTCACCGTAAAGATAAGCTGTCACAACATCCATTAATCTTATATCGAGTTTTTCAGAAACTACAAGACTTATCAAATATCGGAATGTTATGACAACCATAACAGGGGAGTAAGTTTCCTTAAAGTCAAAATCTGGTCTCTGTAGGAAACCTTGTGCGGCAAGTCGTGCCTTGTACCTCACGACTTCATTTTTATCATTTCGTTTTCTAACGAATACCCATTTATAACCTACCGGTTTAACACTTTCTGGTGTTTTCTCTATTGGTCCAAATACACCATGTTTTTGAAGTGAATCTAGTTCCACTTGGATAGCATCTTTCTATTTTGGCCAATCGTGTCTTTTTCAACATTCATTTATGTTATTTGGTTCATTATCGTCATTCTCGTTATTCTCATTATGGTCATGACTTTCAATTATTTCAGTAGCTACTGCGAATGAGAATGCATCATCAATTATTATTTTACTTCGATCCCATATTTCTCCATAGCTCGTATAAATATTGAGATCTCATTATTATTAGGTAACATTTTATCATTGGAATCTTCTTTTATCTCTTCTGGGATAATATTTCCTTCCATACTACTAGGAGAATTGGGATTTTCATTTGAGTGATCCTTTTGATCAATTATAACCTCTTCAGGAGGTTCCTTAATTGATGATTTTTCATTAGACTTTCTTTTTCTAGGTGCCAAATTCTTTGAACCAATTGGCCTTCCACGTTTTTGTCTTGCTTAAATTCATTTGCTGCTATATTTACTTTTGATCCTTCAAGGACATCAATTTTTGCTAGTGCTTTGCTGCTGGAATGTGAGATTTAGTTATTTTTGCGGTGTCACTAAATGCATCTGGCAGTTGATTTGCAATATTTTGAATATGCAAAATTTTTTGTACCTCATATTGGCATTGTTTGGTACGTGGATCCAAATAAGACATAGACGGGTTATTCCATGATATTTCATGTCGTTCTACTGGAACGGTCTTTCCTCCCCCTAACGGCGGGAAGATTGTCTCATTAAATTTATAGTCTGAAAATCTTGCAGTGAAGACATTACTTGTAAGAGGTTCAAGGTAACGAATTATCGATGGAGAATCAAATCCCATATAAATTTCCAACCGTCGTTGAGGACCCATTTTAGTACGAAGTGGGGGACTAATAGGTATATGCACAGCATAACCAAAATTTCGTAAATGTGAAATATTTGGTTGAGATCTAGTTAAGAGCTTTGATGGTGAAAGTTGATGATAAGCTGTTGGTCTAATTTTAATCAATTTCGATGCATGAAAAATTACATGCCCCCAAGCTAAAACGGATAGTTTTGATTGCATAAGCAATGGTCTTGCAATAAGTTGCAAGCGCTTAATTAATGTGTAACGAACAGAAATTTTTGAAGATTTAAAATTGGAATTAGATATGATTTTGTATTAATGTTTAGATAGAGAAGAAAATCTTATGATTTATAATAAAGTGAATGTTAGAATTTAAATGAACAATTGTAGTAAAAAGGAATAATATTGAAGGGAACAAAATTTGGATAGATTTAATGAAACCGAAATAAATGAAATAGGGTAAGTATTATACCTGAATATAATTGAATACGGAGAAAAAAAAAGTAAGTATTGAATTCAAACTATGTATAATTTGGGTAATAAAATAAGTTTATTTATGGAGTAATATTGTTTATATTATTTTAGGCTATAAATCGAATAGAAGAGAACAAGCGTAAATCTTAAGGGTATGATAACAATTATTATATATTACCTAATTTATTGGTCAATCAATTTATTTGAAATAAAGTCCTCTTAAATGTTAAGTAATTTTAGTACTGTTATTGAGGAAACGTTACTTAATGATTTTTTTATTTAGTAGCGGAAGAGTGAATGAGAATTGATAGAAAACATAAATTTATTTATAAGTAAACAAGAGTATATATTGAACAAATTTATGATAATTGGATAATGCGGTGTTAATGGAAATTAATTAGTGTTATATATGGGATTTATACCTGGGTGGGTAAGTAGTAAACTTATAAATGAAAGAAAGTAAGCAGGTGACCATTTATTTAGGTTATTTATTCATTTAGTATGTTAAATAAAAATTTGAAAATCAGATCTCAATTAAGGGAATTAAGTTGTACGTCAATTTGAAATAAAATCCAATAAATATTACATTAATATGGAATGTAGTGCAAATGGTTAGGGATTGTCAAATTTGGTAAAAAAGGGATTTGACTTATGAAATTTTGTTAATTGAGTTTAAAACCTTAATTAATACGCGTAATTGACAAGATTCACATTTTTAAATATAACCGTTGATACAAATCTAAGAGGTATATAGAAGTATCAGTGTAATCAAATGTAAACAAATGTTAAATATGCTTATAGGATAATGATTGTTTGGATAAAAAGAATGGGAATCAACATTTAATTATTTATTTGATTTAAATCACGATAATATGGTTTATTGCAATTAAATGGATTTAATATTTGAAGATATTTATTTAGATGAAATTATAGTTATTTATGTAATGAGTATGAATCTAATGTAAATTTTACGTATAAAATGACAGTTGATATTGAATGGAAAGAATGCAAATTTAAGTTGTGTCAATATATTGGAAATTAGCGTATAATAATAGGTTTTATTGGAATTAAATGAAATCAAACATCTAATTATTACGTTAATAGAAAGTTAAATGGAATGTAAGAATATTATGGTAATAGTTGTAAATCCAATATTTTATCCGTTTAATGATAGTGTATTGAATAATAGAATTTGAATTTTTAATAGTGAGTTAATTTATTTAATTTATAACAATTGGATTTATTGCAAATGAATGAAATCAAATATTTAATTATTACGTTAATTTAAAAATTAAGTTGAAATTGGAAAATATTTATGTAATAATTTTTAAATCCAATGGTAAACCCTTCTATTTGAAATTAATGAATGGAATAATTATGAATTAATTCACTTTAATGGAAATTTTATCTATAATTTTGAATTTTATGAAATTGAAGATTTATATTGATTAATCTTTAATAAGTTGACATTTAAAAATTGTTAAATCATTGTAAATGTTTGAGAATTTTAAAGTGATAAAGATTGCAAATTTCAGAATTTAAACGCGAAATTTGATTTAATTAATTTATTTTAAATATATTTAATTAATGGAAAAATAGCCATTTTGGCCACTGACTCGGATTTCGACGAAACAAGTTTCATCAAATTCGTAACGGTGAATTATAATAGTGTTTCAAGTTTCGTAGCGATCGGACTTGTCATTTGATCGTACGGACTCGAAACACCTTGGAATTTATGCAATTAAAATCAATTGAAACCAATTTGGAAAATATTATTTTTAGCATAACTTCTTCATACGATGAAATTTGGACTTGCAACCTTTTCCATTGCGTTTAAAATATTTTAAAACGCCTATTTTGATATATGGGTTTACCCAATTTCGTTCCGGGGTCAGAACGGGCTTTTTGGGCCACTTTGGCATTAGCGCGTATTCAACCAGATCCATTTATTCTATTCCAACTTTCTCTATAAATATCCTGCTATAAACCCTAGCCTACGCCTATTCTCATTTATCTGCGCATAAAAATTCATCAGCTCCTTCTCTTTCTCAATGGATGCAAACCCTAGATCCAATCACAATTCAAAATCAAAGTCAAAAATTCAAAGTCCTTAGAAAAATTTGAACAAATTATACGTTGAAGCTCTCGACTAGAATAATTCACTAGTGGTGTTCGTTTTTTGATTCAGTTTGTCGTTTGACCGGTAAAAATCAGACAAATTTCGGTCGTTCATCATCGTCGAAATCAAAGTCGTCGGATCGGCGAACCGTTTCTGGTTATTGTAGAGGGGACCGAGGGAGTCGATCTGTGCAGTTTGTTCGTGGAATTAACGGCTGGATCTCGAGTAAAATTTCGTTAGGGTTTACTTATTTTTGGCAGCGGCTGACATGGTGCTATGATTTTCAACAACGAATTTCGCGTGAGGAGCCGGAGCTTGGGGTTGACGGCGGCGTTCATCTTGGACGTGTGGCGACAGACGCGGCGGCTTGGGGCGTAGGGAGATGGCGGCTGTAATTTGTTGCGTGCGATTCTTCTTCGCGTGCTAGGTAGATTCGCGCCTTTGCGTTACTGGAGAGGCTTGTAGTAAGTGACGTGGCAATCTGAAATGTGTTCCTTTTTTGTTTATTTTAAAATTAAAATTCAATCACAATTTTCGCAATATATTGTGCATACGATATTCGATTGACGCGTGGATTCTTTTATTAGGATCGTATTGAAATTCCAGACTTGATGATGCAGGTTTAGACGAATTCTGAAACGGTCAAATTTTTGGGTTCGAATTGGATTTAAATCCAATTTAAATTCAAAAGGCGAGTGTTTTAACCCACTCACAACTTCTAAAATTTCTTATGTTGTTAAATTGATTTAAGATATGAGTAGAAATTTATTTATGACTGTTTTGCATATTTTATTCATCATCTCAGTTAAATCGCATTTATTTAATTTAACTGTTAATTAATTTTATTATTGCACATAAATTGACAGTTAAAATTTATTTATATTGCATATAAACTGCCAGTTAAACAGTTATAATTTATTTTGAATATAAACTGATAATTGATACCAGTTATTTATCACCTGTTATATATTGATGTATTGTTTGAATCTGGACGATGATTGTGATAAATGGATGTATGATTTTCGATGGATGAATGGATGTTTATTTATATTAATTGCAAGTTGTTATGCATTTCATTTCATTCGGGATTGCAGTTTGAAATGATATATAACCGTAATTTTTATTTTAAATTATGGATTGAAATGATAAATATCCATATCACTTGACCATATGATAGAAAATTTTATACAGACACCGTCGGTCTGTATATAATTATTTTGAAAATGATTTCTATGGTTTGGATAGGATAGGGTTTAATAAATATTAAATTTTGATATTATATAAATATTATCTTATATATATACATATATAGTTAAATCTTTGAATTTAAGCTATATATATAAATCTGTTAGATAAAATAAATACGTTGAATAATGGAGTTTGATAATTTATATTATGTGGTCAAGTACAGGTTTAAGATATGGTATATATATAGAGTTTTAATGTTTTAAAAGCAATTAAGATTGGAAGATAAATTGGAAATTTATTTGGAATTGAGCTTATTTAAAAATTAAACTCCATAAGTTGATGTAAAACTTATTAAACTTGAAATTTTAAAAGGTATGATATTTATATCTGGATTTTTATTCAAGATAAATTAAATAAATAATTCTACTATAAATAAATGGAAGGAAATATTTAGTGTTAATAAATTGAGTTTTATTTTTAATGGTTATGGAACTATTATGTAAACATTTCAAAGCTAAATAATAGTACTGTAACAGCCTAACTTAAATTATCGGGTATATAAAATTTTAGAAGTTTAAAATATACTATCTACACCATCTCTATTTTATTTATATTTATGTATGCTTTTAAATAATACAAAAGGTATAAGTATGTATACATTTATAAGTATAAGATAAGTGGCATGACATGGTGAAGACAAGTGGCATAATATGGACCATACACTCATCTTAAGTTGAAATAGAATTATGACACATATATCACTTAGGTGTACACTTCTAGAACACCTTAAATGATTGCTAAATAAGGTACGTGTCATGAAATAAAGCTTGCATAAAAAAATGAAGGACATGTGTCAACATTAAATAAAATAGTGACACATAATCCCATTAGGTGTCCATGTGTAGAAACATCTTAAGACACCTAAGTAGACATGTGTCAACATTCTAAAGCTTGTGCAAAGAGAAGTAGACAAGTGTCCAAAACTAAAATTACCAAACTAGCCTTAAAAATTACTATATAAAGGGTGGAAATGTTCACTTATTTTTCATACTTTCACAAAGCAAAAACAAAAGTAAGATAAAGTGAAAAAGTTTGAAGAAAGCTAAGGAAAAAGATTCAAGTCAAATACACAAGTTTAAGGTGAGAAAAACTATTTAAATTTCTAGTATTCATGTTATTCTTGAAGAGATGATAGTTGTAAGTAAAAGTGGCTCGGTTCTATCAAAAACGCAGCTTAGTAATTTGACCATAACTTTCTCAATTATTAATGAAATTTCAATTTCTTGGATGTTCAGGAAAGAATATTTCATGTGCTACAATTTTGATGTTTTGTGTTTTCTGTAGTTTGGATGTTAGCTATGTCAAAATTGAATTTTTCTACTGTAATCCCGAGAGCAAAACCAATATTAGCTCTGTGCTTAAGGCTGAAACTAAATTTGCCATAACTTCTTCGTTCCTCAACCGATTTCGGTAAATTTAGAAGTTCCAGAAAGCTTAGATTTGTTCTAAAACTTTTAAATTTTGAGTTTTCCAAAATTTCGATGTTATCTTGGCCAAAATTGTAATTGTTTATCGCTGTCCCGAGACAAAATGACAGAAGTTGTGAAATTCAAATCTCAGAATTGTTTTATCCATAACTTTTACAATTCTTATCGAAATTTGGTAATTTTTAATGTTCCGGAAAGCTTAGAAATTAAGACACAACTTTTGCTTTATTCATTTTGCCTGTTTTCAATGTTTTCTATGCTAAAATTGCAATTGTTGGTCGCTGTCCTACAAATGTATAAGTTCAGGCTAAGTTTAATGTTTCTAGTAAAATGGTCATAACTTTTGAACCGTTGATCCAAATTTGACGATCTTAGTCATTCTGAAAAGTTAACGGAAAGGCCTATAACTTATATTTGTATCAATTTCTGAAATTCGTTGAATAAAATATTGAGAAATCTCTTGTAAACTCGTTGTCATGTTGTTGTAGAATACTCAGTGTTCTGTGCAAACCTGAGCTAGTATTTTGTGCATAACTTTTGCATTTCTTATCCAAATCCTACAATTTTTAAAGTTTTGAAAACTGCAGGAAGAATGTGATAACTTTCATTTGTATCACTTTCTAAAATTCGGCCATCTATATATATGAATTTGAGGTGCAAGCTCGGGTTAAATTTCTGCCCGAAAAGAACATGTTTGTTTCTAAGAAAATGCCTTACTTGTGAGATTTTTATCATCGGTTTGATAAATAATTAGATGGGTTTCTTTTCGTGGTAGTTGAATATACTAAGTAAATTACTTTAAAGAAGCATTTTCATACAAAAGATTTCTTCGAGGATGCGGTATAAAACAATAGATCTTGGGTGGTGCACTATTACTCTATGTGGTAACGAGCCAGTAGAGTACATCCCTACTGAGTGAGGGGACGCGGTATAAGACAATAGATCTTGATAGTGCACTATTACTCTATGCGGTATCGAGCCAGTAGAGTACATCCCTACTGAGTGAGGGGATGCCGACCGCAATAGGATAAAATATCCTAGAATATAAACCAAATTGAGGGAGTGGTTTAAATTTATGAAAAATCTTGACTTTAGTCATATGAAGTTTATATATTTGAAGTTTACCTCAAATAGTGTTTTTGATATGGATTATTAAAACTTAAGAAGTAGTGATTTGTAATGAAATGATGATATAAAAATTATGGTTTTTATAACCCTTCATGACATGACTTGAGAACTATAGATTAAATAGCTATCTCACTGGGTCAGTGTTGCTCATGATGCTACACATAAACATTTCAGGTTTAGATGGTTAGTTGTTCAACTCAAGATGACTGATGAATACCATGACTATGAAATGAAGACTTTTATTTAAGTTTATCAACTTTCATATGTATAATTATGTTGAATCTCATGATCCTATGTAATTGTGAAATTATGATGATGTGATTGTATAATAACTCTTCCGCTTGAAATCATGTAATCTGAATGATTTTATGTTCCGGTATATCTTATTTAAGTTGTGATACTATTCTATTAAGCACCGTAGTTTCTATGTAACATCTTTGCCTCTGGGTAAGCTACCAAAGTGGGGTGTTACAAGGACAATGAATTGTTGAATAGAAATTCCCAACCTTAGTTTTGAAATTTTATTAAATACTCAAAGTTTGAAATATTGAAATTGAAGTGTTTATTTAAACTGAAAGTGAATTTAAAAGTTATGGGTTCAGTCTGAATTTAAAGTGAATAAAATTTGTAAAAGCCGTGGAAACTTTTACTTTATAAAGAAATTTTAAATTTAACTATTTTATTCTATGTAATATTGAATATCCAAACCATTTAAGTTTTAGAAGTTATGGTTTTAAAGCCGTGAATTTCGAAGTGTTATGTTTTGAAAGTTATAATTCAAATGTTTGGTTTCCAAATATTATAAATTTTAAAGCAGTATGATTTTGGAAAAGAAAGGGATATTTATAAAATATAAATGATACCATATTGATTTGGGTTTTAAAAATATAAATGATATCGTATTTATACGGTTTTAAAAAGGGATATTATATTCTGGTTTTAAAGTATAAATTATTTTGAAAAGACCGCGGTGTTATAATAACGTTTGGTTGTTAAAGAGACTAGAATCGAAAGTTGTCATACTCTCTGCCAACCCCGAAAACCACTTTAACAACTGTGTACGTGGTGGAGATTCCCGAATGAAGTAGGTTGGTGGCGGCGTTTCCTATAAGGTAAATACATGGACCCAACTCTCGGGAGTTGGCATAAGGTGGCTAAAACAGGAGCGATTCTCGGGCCAAGGGGGTTAGCGCCCTTTATCGGGCACTCCTCTTCGATACTATACTCCGACTTTGGATTGATTCGACGGTCGTCCTTATTTTTCTTGATTTTGGGGGAGTTTGTTCGAGGTGGGCGGTAGCTGGGGCTATGCGTTACCACCAACCCGGATAACAATTGGTATATCTACCCTGGCATTGCCTAGTTGTGCCGTGTCACGTACCCTAGCGCGCCTCTACGATTTTGTTTTGTACCATACCTATGGAGTGCCCTCTGACGGCGCCCAGTACGGGGGAGATTACGGTACTGTATAGACTATGGGAATATATTTTGTGTTAAGGGCTATATGGGCAACCCCTTAACGCTATGTAAAAGTAAGTTTATTTTACAAATACACACTATTATAATAGCGAAATATACTACATAGTAAATAGTTTAACGGATTCTTAAGAGATGTGAATCTCGAGCATCTTTTGAGTTACTGCACTCGTATTTATTTCTACTAATTTAACTCACATAAGATCTTTTAGTTCAGACTCAAGTGTTTTTGTCTTTTCAAATTCGCTCGGGTCAGTCCGAGCGTTTCAGGATTTGAAGATTTAGCTCTGCAGGACGAAGACGAAGATTCTATTATTATTATTTATTATATCCCACTACACTCATATAGTTCCGCTGTATTGTTATATTAGTATGTGAACTCTGATATTTATTGTATAAAGAAGAATTAAATGTTTTGTAAACAGTTTTATGAACTGTATACTTATTATTATATTTTATCCTTCCGCTGTGAGATTCTATTTTCTTTTTATTTCTTTCTTGTTTTCTGATTTACCGCATAACAATCCGCCCTTTCGTATGGTTTGAATTGGCACATGTGTCGATTTAAAGCGTGTGAAAAGGCGGGACGTTACAGTTGGTATCAGAGCTTTGGTTTAGCGATAAACCTTAGCTTTGTGGGGTATGGCACTTTACTAATAGGGTAGTAATACCATATGGGAGTCGCTGAGTGTATATATATGAGAGAGCGTATCTGTTAGTGTTATAAAAAGGTTTTAATATTGTGTTAATCTGTTCCGTTTTGTATTTATAAATTCTGGCTGATGCATGGGACGCTGTGACATCAATATGGATTTCTAAACACTTAATAGGATAGGCCGACATAATATTTGTTTTATTGTAGGTGAATGAAATAATTTTGCCTATTATATTTTCTATATATAAAATAAATTTTAAATGATATATATATATATATATATATATATTTGGTTGCAATATATTGGTTGTTAGGTAATTACTTTATAAATAGTCAAAGTAAGATTGAAAATAAAATAAATGAAATGGGGAATTTAGAACTTAAGTTCCGGGGTTTTGAAACTTTATTTTGAATGATTTTGAAATGTAAATAATAATATTGTAAAAAGAAGTATTTTCTGATATAAGTATTTCAATATAATTTGAAAGATATGTTTAAAAGAAATTTTGGAAAGAATAAGTTTTGTACTTCTCTCTCTGTCGCTGGAAAATAATTTCGGTGATGAGTGCACGCATCATCGACATTCATTTTCGGGATTCGAAGTGGGAAGGCCACTGTAGCAGTTTTACTGCAGTTTTATTTTAAGAAAATATATAATTTTTAAATTGTTTCAAATATAATTATTTTCACAAAAAATGGGCAAACACCTCCAAGTCGTATGATTTAGTTGATTATACGTTGTTCTTAGTGACTTTGGTGATTTATGCAAATATATAAAATAGATGGACTAAATTGTAAAAGACACAAAAATTTATAGTGATTCGGCCAGAATGTGCCTACGTCCACTTTATATGTTATTCTCCTTTTTTTTCTCTTCAGATTACAAGTACAAAGCTTTGATTACAAGAGTATGAAAGTTGTTTGAAAGTTCTATCCGTGCTTGAGCTCTCAAACTTGTCTGCCATTGTTGTACCCCTGCCCCTCTATTTATAGAGTGAGGCTGGGGGCAGGGGTCCTGGATGTATATAGCTGCTGGTGGGCCTGGGCTGATGCAATCTGGCCTGGCAACGTTGGTTCGGCAAGGCCTTGGTTTGGTGATGCATGGAAGTGGGTTGGTCCGGTAGAGGTTGGTCCGGCGGTAGGTGAAGTGGGTTGGTTCGGTCGTTTATGGAAGTGGAGTTGGTCCGGTGGGACGTTGGTCCGGTAGTGAGTAGGTGGAGTTTTGATCCGGTGATGGAGGAGAGGCCTTGGTTTGGCAGTGAAGTGGAAAGGCTTGGTTCGGCAATGAAGTGGAGGGGCTTGGTTCGGCAGTGAAGTGGAGAGGTTTGGTTCGATGGTATCCTCCTTGCAATGGCTCGGTGGAAACACCCCCAACACTTTCCCCCCAAAGTGGGGCATATGCTTGTATATATCGCGCTTTGTTCTAGCTTGGGTGTTTTCATCCGGTCCTATGTGCCGAACTAGCCGGTCCGGTCATCCTGCGTTCGCCTATAAGTAGGGGTGTTATGCTTTCGTTATTCCCTACCAAGCTTGATAGCCGAATCAGATTCTTTCCTGCTGAATCAAACTCACTACCGAACCACATTAGATTGTCGAATCAGGTGATTGCCGAACGGGGTTTTAATCTTGAACTACCGAGTGTGCTTGCGTGCCGAATGAGCTGAGGAGTATAGCGCCGAATGGCCTTCTGCCTTGCTCTACCGAATGGGCTCGGTAGTTTGAGTGCCGAATGGCCTTTTGACCTTGAACTACCAGATGGACTTGGGAGTTTGAGAAATGCGAGGCTGAATGGACTTTAGCCTCAAACTTTTATGTTTCGTATTGAGAATGAGACTCCAGGCCGCATGTACTTGTTTGTTTATATTTCCATAGTCCTTGTTTTAACAGTGTGTTTGTTTTTGGTGTTGCAGATAATGTCTCACAAAGTGGAAACTCGATCGGATAAGAAGAAATCTTCGGACATAAGAGAGTCCACCGTAGTGCCCCTAGCTCAGCCAGGGTCGGAACGTCGTGGACCTAACCCGAGATCGCTAGTAGATGGGTATGGTCCTCAAGAGCTACTGATTTCTCCGTCCGACTGCTTTCCTAGCTCTCTCAGAGAGGAGCAGCTTGATGTTATCTCCCGCTCCTTTGGGATTGATAGAGCACGCATGCTGTTGCCATGGAAGAGGGTCACGCCATATAATCCCCCCGAAGGATACTTCGCTTATAGTAGGTACCATTGCATGTGCGGGGCCATTCCTCCAATCAATGCTTGGATAGTTAGCTTCGTCACTTATTTGAAGGTGGCCCCTTTCTAGCTCCAGCCCAACTCCTACGCTATCTTGGTGTGCCTATTTGTGATTTTCCAGAGAAAGTACGGGCGCCCCCCTTCTAACCGAGAGATTCGGTATCTATATAACTTGAGAGATTACAAGAAGAGGTCCCCATACATCAGCTTGGAATCGGCCGTGTCCTTCAAGCCAGTCTTGGACTTGTATTCAAAGTGCACCATGTTTAAGAAGGAATGGTTCTTCGTCCGGAATGACACCGTTTCGATCCACCGCTTCACCTCTGGCTGTAAGTTGCAGCTTATTTATAATTTCCGTTCTGACTGAGATGCTTCTTCTTATGTGCTTTTATTTCTTGCTAGCGACAGGTGGCTTTGCGGTCGGGGAGAATGATCACCTAGTTCAGATGGCCACAGAGATAAAGGCCATTTCGGGAAGGGATAGGTCAGCTTCTTACCTAATCAGGAATGCCACTCTCCTAGGACACAACTTGATTCTACCACATCAGTCTGTGGTGAAGCAGAGGGATACGGCTGAGGAAAGAGCTGCCAAAGCCAAAGGAGGGGCCACGACAAAGAGCAGGAAGAGGAGACCCTTCTCAATACCTCCAGTCGTCGGGGGGAAGAAGGTTAAGAAATCTGATGGATCCTCTCCCAGCTCATGCCCAGATGTTCCGGAGGAGGAAAGTGGAGAGGAGGAAAGAGGCGAGGAGGAGAGCGGAGGTGATGGAGAAGGTGATGGCGGTAACGGTGGCGAAGGACAGAGTGGTAGTGGAGTTGTTGCCTTGACCTCAGGGCAAGCAGGTGAGATTCAAGAGTGGACGGATGATACTTTCCGCCAAGCCTTTGAGGGGTTGGAGGAAGGGTCGGCCTTGGTGGAGAAACCGAAGAAATCTGATAAGGCCGGGACTGGTGCCTGTCCATCTTCTGAGAGCATTTCAGCTAGGGCAACTCCGGCGGTTCAAGGTGAATTTTCGACTCCTCTTTTTACTTCACATGTTTCTTGGATTATAGTATCATGCACGCTTGCAACACTTGATTTTTATTCCAGGAACGGGTAATGCGGCCAAGACATCAGACATTCGGCACCACCTCGAGCAATTCAAACTCTTCAAAGCTTCTGCTAAACCGAAGCCCTCGAATGACCGTTTTGGGGGCGTAGTCGGCTACCGCCCTCTTCTCGGAGTCATTGAAGAGGGTATTCAAAAGAGAAAAAGGAGGCGTTCCATGTTCGAACCTTCACTTGGACCTCAGCCCCCAACCCAGCCTATTCATGACATTACGGAGGAGGATACTGAGTCCATACCATCTCCGCATCCATCAGAGAATCCTTCCGTTACTCATGTTGATCGTCCCGGCTTGGCTCGTAACCCATTTGTGGGTCATCCAGATCTGGACCCGAATTCTCATGATATTTCCTTCGATGAGGTTACCGGTGAGCACCTCCTACCCCGTAATCCTATGGTAAGGGTGCTTGATGAGGCTAAGTCTTTGGATCTCGACTTGTTGACCACTCGGATTGTGACTATGGGGGATGAGGCCAAGGAAAACATCGATCGGGTGGCTGAAGAGACCAAGAAGTTGATGGGGCATCACGCCCGACTGGTCAAGGCTAGAGAGGAAATCGGAAGTGCTAACATTCGGCTGCGGCTAATGGTTTTCGATCAGGCCAAACAGCTTGCCGATCAGGCCATTTAGATCTTCCGGCATGGGGCGGCCTCCAGACAGCTAAAGAAAACTATGGAAGAGGCTAGCAGAGCTGAGCTGTGAAAAATGGAGGCCACCTGCAAGGAACGAATCGATATGGCCATTGCCACGGTGGATGAGGTTCGAAGAGCGGATCTTGAGCAGATAGAGGAGTTATCTGGGAGGCTTGAGGCGCAGAGCTTGCTTAAGCCAAGCTGAAGGAGGAGATGGAGGCGATGCGGAAATCCCTTCAGGCTGACTGCTCGAGATACCGATTGTAGAGAGATGCTGTCGTTGCAAGGCTGTCGGCTTCCGTGGCCCGGATGAAGGAGTTTGAGGAGAACGAGGGGATGATGGATGAGATGCTCCAGGACATGTACTTCTGTACTTGGAAGCAGGGCAACCTTTCCTCGATGGACGATTATCCCCGGGTCATAGCTAGGATATATCTCCGGGCTTTGGAGGAGGCCAAGGATGAGGCGGATAAGGAGGGTGGTGTAGCTTTCAGAATGGATGTGGTCACGACCCAGTTTACTGAGGAGGAGAAAGTGGCAGTGAAGGAGGGCATGCGGCTGCTTACCGCAGAGGAAGTGGGTGTGCAGTTGGGGGATGATGATCAGGGAGTAGATGCTGGTAAGTCTTCCCTTTCAATCTTTTCTTAACTTGATTGTGTATCATTTATCTAATGGATTCTTCTCCTGAATCGGACGGGTGGGACCTCTGGCCAGCATGCTGGGAGCTCTGATCCAGCGGTCAAGTAGGTCCCGGAGGGCTAGCAGGATAGAGGCGGAGCCCTGCTGCAGCTGACTACTTTTTTGGTTTACTTGGCATTCCTGAATATACTAGTCCAGAACATTAATGTACTTTCAGGCTGTAATTATGTAATTATGTCATTGTAGCGAATGATTTTATTCTTATATAATTTTATAACATAAGCTGATTCTGTCATATTTGAATGCTGTCGTTATTTTGATGTGTTGCATAAGAAATATAGCTGTGTATATGCATGTGCTTTAATCGTGTTTGATGCTAAGCTCTTGCTTAAAACATAATTTCATGTCTCGCAATGTTAGTGTGATGTGTGAATAGGCTATAGCTACATGTTTATGTACAAGAAAAGGAAGTACCGTCCTTCATGTTTTAGTTGTAGATGGTAGCTTTGAATGTCTTATGTGACTGAGGATGGAATGCACCTGAGTGACCTGTTATCCAGTTGTGAGTTCTCATTTCCACTAGCGAGTGTCTCCTATTTTGTGTCCTGTACTTTAGTGATCGTTATAGAGGATAGGAGGAATGTTTTTATAAATAAAATGAAAATATAAGAAATATTAAAACTTCCAATCACGGAAGGCCTTCGATGTGCTTAAGTTCGTGGCAAACGGGTTTTGTAGTCACTTTCCCTAGCTGTGGGTCTTGGAGACATTCGTCACCCATCTTACGCCTCCGCCGGGAGTTTTCTTTTTCACCACAGCCGTACTTAAGACACATCGGAGCCGAGATCACGCACAGTAACTACTCGGGCCATTATGGCCCGTAATCGTGGGTATTATTCGATTTACCGTGGCCGGCTAGCGTGGGTGCCGATCGTCAACTATGAACTGCCCCTGGTTGGCCACACCTTATGTTGGAGCTTATAATCGGTTCACAGTCGCCGACGAGTCGAACGCCGTAATGAGCTGCCTCGGCTATAGTCGGCCTTCTCGGTGGCTTATGATCGGCTCATTACAGTTGGCTTTGAGGGCCGTCGTGAGCAATGAGTTAACCCGCAGCAGAGGGACGCTGGAGCAAAAGTGTCTCATTGAAGAGAGCATAGATTCGTATAGTACCTATTGGGTCTTGTCCAGGTGAGGTTGTGCCATGAAGTGTCCAGAACGGAAATGCCGTTATACAGGATTTTGCTTAACAGAAAAGGATAAAGCTTAACAAGCAGCCAAGATATAAAGGAACAAGTTAAAAAGAGACAAGATTTTTAAAGTGGTTCGGCACGAAAATGCCTACGTCCACTGATTCTCTTTGTTAATTCACTTCATATGGGCAGTACAAGTTAAGAAAAGTATCGACAAAGGTGTTGGATGTTCCATGCCCTCTGGAACACCTCTCCGTCCACTGTTGACAAAATATAAGCTCCGTTGTGGAGATCCTTATGAATTACATAGGGTCCGTCCCAGATAGGATCTAGCGCTTCGGGGCGCGGGAAGATCCGTTTGAGAACAAGATCTCCTTCTCATAAGTTGCGGTGCTTGACTTTGGAGTTGTATCGTGCTGCCACTTTTTGCTTGTGAGCTGCCGCTTTAAGTGCTGCATCATTTCTTCTTTCTTCAATTAGGTCTAAAGACATGTGTAGGAGTTCTTCATTCTCTTTTGGGTTGTAGTGGATCCTACGGTGGGAGGGCACTACAGTTTCAACTGGGAGCATGGCTTCCGATCCGTATGCCAAAGAGAAAGGAGTATGTCCTGTTGATGTTCTGTAAGATGTGCGGTAGGCCCAAAGTGCCGCAGGAAGTTCATCCACCCAAGCGCCTTTTGACTTTTCAAGTTTCTTCATGATTAGAGTTTTGAGAATTTTATTGACAGCTTCGACTTGTCCGTTTGCCTAGGGATAAGCTACAGATGAGAAGCTTTTGTGAATTTCGTGCTCTCAGCACCAGTCGGTGAATTCCTCGCTGTCAATTGAAGTCCATTGTCCGATATGATTTTGAGTGGAACCTCGTACTACATAAAACATTTTTGATCAAGAAGTTAATAACTTTTGCCAAAGATATTTCGTTTAAAGGTTCCGCTTCCACCCATTTGGTGAAATAATCGACTGTCACTATAGCATATTTGGCTCCGCCTCGCCCCATCGGCAGTTCGCCGATCAGGTCAATTTCCCATACCGCAAAGGGCCAAGGACTGGTCATCTGAGTAATCTCATTGGTTGGTAGTCGAGGGATTTTAGCAAATTTCTGACATCTGTCGCATTTTTTGACGAAGTCCAAGGCGTCTTTGTTTAAGGTGGGCCAGAAATATCCATATCGGAGTATCTTCTTTGCCAGAGTCTGCCCTCCAGTGTGGTCTCCGCAACTTCCTCGATGGATGTGGGATAAGATTCCCTTGGCTTCCCTTCCGGCGACACATCTTAATAAGGGGTTAGAGAAGCCGCGTCGATAGAGGATGCCTTCTTGTATCGTGTAGCGGGAAGCACTCCTCAAGATTTTCCTGACCTCGTTACGCTCGTTGGGTAGTGTGCCATCTTGCACGTATTTCCGGATAGGAGTCATCCAAGTTTCTTCTTCGATTACAGCTATCAGATCCTCTTGTTCGAAACTTGGGGCTAGTTGTTTTGAGATGGCTACTGTTCCAGAAATGGTGATGTTCTTCATGCTAGCTTGCTTTGTCAGTTCGTTGGCCTCTCGGTTCTCCTCTCGAGGAACGTGTTTGATTAAATAGTGATCCAATTGATTGAGCAGCAGCTTGGTCTTCTTTAGATATGCTGTGAGTCGTTCTCCTCGAGTCTGAAATTCTCCCAGTATTTGATTTACAATAAGTTGAGAATCGCTATGGAGACATAAAGAACTGACTCCAATTTCTAAGGCAAGTTCCAGTCCTGCTATTACTACTTCATATTCTGCATCGTTGTTGGTGGCAGCGAATTCCAACCTTAGGTCATAGTGCAGCTTCCTTCCCCTGGGGGTGATTATCACAATACCTGCCCCCGAGCCATGTTCGTTCGATGCTCCATCTACAAAGAGATTCCACTTGATATCTTTTGCTATTTCAGATTGATCCTTACCTTTGTTGGTAGTGAATTCGGCAATAAAATCGGCCATGGCTTGTCCTTTGATGGCGGTGCGAGGATGGTAGGTGATATCATATTGACTTAGTGCAATGCACCACTTAAGTAGTCGCCCAGAAGTGTCGGGGCGATGGAGTACCTGCGTTAGCGGTTGATCGGTTAAAACTCTGATGGAATGAGATTGGAAATAGTGTCGCAGCTTCCATGACGTGATTAGCAGACAGTATGCTAGCTTCTCAAGTTTAGGGTACCTGGCTTCTACCCCTGTAAATCTCTTGCTTACAAAGTATACGGGCCGTTGCACGCGGTTGTCTTCTCTCACCAAAGCGGCGCTTAAAGCATGGGACGATACAGCAAGGTATAGGTATAGTCCCTCGCCTTCATTTGGAGTTGAGAGTACTGGTGGTCTTTGGAGGTGTTCGATTAAGTTAAGGAAGGCTGTCGAGCATTCGTCAGTCCATTCGAACTTTCCTTTGTCTTTCTTTAGAGCTTCAAAGAAAGGGATGCATTTGTCGGTTGCTTTAGAGATGAACCTGCTTAGGGCGGCCACTTTCCCGTTTAGGCTTTGCATCTCTCTTCGAGTGGATGGTATCTTGATATCTTGCAAAACCTGAACTTGTTCGGGGTTTGCTTCAATCCCCCGGGCATGGACGATGAATCCCAAGAACTTTCCCGAGGATACTCCGAAGGAGCACTTTAGAGGATTCGGCTTCATTCCATATTGGCAAAGTACTTGAAACATCTCGTCCAGGAGGTTTATATGATTGTTGGCTTTTCTCGATTTTACCAGCATGTCATCCACATAAACTTCCATAGTTCGTCCTATTAATTCCGCAAACATCTTGTTGACGAGGCGCTGATAAGTAGCTCTGGCGTTTTTAAGTCCAAAAGGCATTACTCTGTAGCAATACAATCCCCGGTCAGTGATGAAACTAGTGTGGTCTTGATCGGGGGCATGCATAGGGATTTGGTTATATCCTGAGTATGCATCCATAAAGGATAAGAGTTCGTGTCCGACTGTGCTGTCTACGAGTTGGTCGATTCGGGGGAGTAGGAAGCAGTCCTTCGGGCAAGCGTCATTTAAGTTGGAGAAGTCGATGCATGTCCGCCACTTCCAATTAGCCTTCTTTACCAGTACCGGGTTGGCGATCCATTCTGGGTAGATGGCTTCTCGTATGAAGTTATTGGCAAGTAGATTCTTTACTTCTTCCTCGAGGGCTGCTGATCGTTCTGCCCCAATGCTTCTCTTTTTCTGTTTTACTGGCACCTTGGTGGGATCGATGTTCAGTACGTGGCATGCTACGTCTGTGGAGATTCCAGTCATGTCAGCGTGCGTCCATGCAAATACATCCATCTTGTGGCGAAGAAAATCGACGAATTGATCCTTCAATTCCGCTCTTAACTGAGACCCGACTCTCAACAGTTTACTTGGATCATGTTTGTCTACAGATACAAATTCCATAGCCTCTGCAGGCTCGGTGGTGGCCTCCTCCTCCTTGTCACTGGGGTCTAATTCGTTGAAAGGATCGCTGGTATATCGAAGAGGAGGGGCTTTCTTTAATTGCTATGCTTCCAAGTTTTTCTTGCAGAGAGAAGTCTCTGCATCCTTCCCTTTATCCTTTCTGCGGTTATAGCGAAGTTCAGTCACATAGCAATCTCGAGCGGCGTCTTGATCTCCCTCTATTTCTCCTATTCCGTTGTCGGTTGGAAATTTCATCTTCAGGCACCACGGGGCTAGGACAATTTGGAAGTCAGACAAGGCTAGCCTTCCCAAAAAGGCGTTGTAGGCCGAGTGGTTCTCTATTAGCACAAATGTTTGTTTTCACACAACGAAGCGGGGATGACTTCCTATTTCGACAAAGAGGTCCAGTTACCCGAGGGGCATCTTCGCATCTCCAGTGAAGCCATGTAACGGTTTGCTGCAGGGAGACACATCCTTCATTGACAGCTTCATTTTGTCGAAAGCATGCTTGAATAGGATATTTACTAGGCTTTCAGTGTCTACTAGAATTCGAAAAACCTTGGCTGGACCGAACCAGGCAGAGATGACCATAGGATCCATGTGAGGGTATTGCCTTACCACTAGATCACGCCTACTGAATGTGATGTCATCATTCTCTTTCTGTTTCGGGTGGCGTTCTTCTGTAACAGAATTAACGTAGCCTTCATTGTTTCTAAGCGACTTACCGTATCTCTCCATCACTGCCCAGCTTCCGTCGCGATGTGTGGTCCTCCTGATATGGTAAGGACCACTATCTTCTCTTGACTGGAGCCGCTGGTGTTGCAATTTCCTCCGCCTACTTCAAGGAGGGGCAGCCCTGGGTTTTCATTGACAGGAGTTGAAGTCCTGTTCTGACCTTTCACATAGCGCTCTAGTCTCTTCCTTCTGATGTGTTCTTCAATCAAGTCCCAGAGATGATGGCATTCATTGGTGTCATGCCCATGAGATTTGTGGAATCGGCAGAACTTTCCAGACTTAATTGCATTATCTGATTCTTTCTTGTGCGGGGGGCGCTTGTATCTAACTTCATCCTGGGTGGCCAAGAAGATGTTTTCGATTGTTTCATTTAGAGGAGTGTAAGAGTCAAATCTCG
This sequence comes from Allium cepa, assembly GCA_030765085.1. Classification (NCBI taxonomy): domain Eukaryota; kingdom Viridiplantae; phylum Streptophyta; class Magnoliopsida; order Asparagales; family Amaryllidaceae; genus Allium; species Allium cepa. The sequence continues at coordinate 1,021,512,280 of CM060941.1, forward strand.
GTCCTGGCCTATATAAGCGCTTTTCCCCCTTCTTGCCCCCAGCACTATCTATGGAGTCATTTCTTCGAACGTCCTTTGCTACTGCGGATGTGTTGCCATGAGCTGCCTTGGTTTGTTGACCTGTCTGCCTTTCAATGGCAACGTCTTCAAGTCTCATATATTTCCCGGCTTCGTGGAAGAAATTGGGTAAGGTAGCTGAATTTTCTTTCGTTAGTCTCCTAGCAAACTTAGTATCCGGATGCACACCACTGCAGAGGGCTATTAGGATAAGTTTCTCGTCGGCATCTTGGACTGCGGCTGCTGCGGCGTTGAATCGGGTTAGATATTGTTGCACTATCTCCCCGGGCTTCTGTTTGATATTAGATAGGGAATAAGCGTCCTTGGGTTGTTTCACATGAATGCGGAACTGGATGATGAACTTTTCTTTCAACATTTCCCATGAGATGATGGATCCTTGGGGCAGATGGCAGAACCTGGAGGTAGCTAGATCTGCCAAGAATAGTGGAAAGCATTTACACAACATTCCCTCTGTTGCTCCGGTCATTAGCATATGTTGTGTGTATCTCTGCAAGTGTACAACGGGGCCAGAGGTTCCCTTGTAAGGTTCCATTGTTGGCATTTTCCATTCCCGGGGGGTGATGGCAGTTTCGATATTGCGCATGAACGGGCTGGTTACCCTAGCACTGATCCCACGATCCCTTTGTTCCCGTTGGACGCACTCTCTGAACAATCGCGCCATCCTTTCATTAGAGCTTGGAGCGGATAGAAATGAGTTTGGTTCTTCCCTACGGGATTGATTCCGTCCAGATGACATGTAGGGATGGTATCGTCTATCACTCCTAACATTCTTCAACGGCTGCCTCTGGTCTTCCGGGGGCATGCTAGGGTCAGCTACAGTTGGTCCTTGCCTTGATCTTTCCCTGCTGGGTTCTCTTCTCAGCACTTACTCGGGTCCAACTTCGGGCTGGACTCCAGCTCGGCCCTGTCCCTTGGTGTTTCCATGGTTAGGTAGCATGGCGGGCTCGGCTACATCCGACCCTTGCCTGGTACCTCCCCCGTTGGGTTCGGTTCCAAGCGTTTCCTCGGGTCGGAATTCGGGCCGAGTCCGAGCTCGGCTCCTACCATAGCTGTTTCTGTTGTCAGCCTCTTCGAAGAAGAAAGACCTTTGTCGCCTCCTAGATCCTCCAGACCGGGACTCACCCCATGATTCAATGTTGCGGTTGGTTTCTTCAACATCCCTTAAGTGTGACATGAGTTGATCCATCAAGGCTTCTTGTTGAGATGCGAAGCGGTTAGTTACTTCAGCCACAACCCTGTCCAGATCCGCCCTTGTAATTGGTTGTTCCGTAGCAGGGGCTATCGGATTTGCCTGATTTACATTTGCTGTTGGAACTAGACGATTGTCTTGGTCTCTGATCACTGGATCTAGGATACTGCCAGTTGCGATGTTCTTTCCTTTGTTAGCATCTTTCTTCCGTCCGGGAGGCATGTTTTTCAAGCAATGAACGATGCTGATAGAAAAAGGGTTAAGTGGGAGAAGCTAAAGCTTCGAGCTCCTATTCTCAGAGAAAGCACCAAAAATGTTTGCACAAAAAATGGACAAACACCTCCAAGTCGTATGATTTAGTTGATTATACGTTGTTCTTAGTGATTTGGGTGATTTATGCAAATATATAAAATAGATGGACTAAACTATAAAAGACACACAGATTTATAGTGGTTCGGCCAGAATGTGCCCACTTTATATGTTATTCTCCTTTTTTCACTTCAGATTACAAGTACAAAGCTTTGATTACAAGAGTATGAAAGTTGTTTAAAAGTTCTATCCGTGCTTGAGCTCTCAAACTTGTCTGCCATTGTTGTACCCCTGCCCCTCTATTTATAGAGTGAGGCTGGGGGTAGGGGACCTGGATGTATATAGCTGCTGGTGGGACTGGGCTGATGCAATCTGGCCTGGCAACGTTGGTTCGGCAAGGCCTTGGTTCGGTGATGCATGGAAGTGGGTTGGTCTGGTAGAGGTTGGTCCGGAGGTAGGTGAAGTGGGTTGGTCGGTCGTTTTTGGAAGTGGAGTTGGTCCGGTGGGACGTTGGTCCGGTAGTGACTAGGTGGATTTTTGGTCCGGTGATGGAGGGGAGGCCTTGGTTTGGCAGTGAAGTGGAAAGGCTTGGTTCGGCAATGAAGTGGAGGGGCTTGGTTCGACAGTGAAGTGGAGAGGTTTGGATCGGTGGTATCCTCCTTGCAATGGCTCGGTGGAAACACCCCCAACAATAATTGGATATATAGAGTGTAAGTATATAAATTTATCTGTTATTTTAAATGATTTTGAATAAAAACCCGGTATTTAATTCTTAAGTTTCCATTTATTAATAGTTTCAGTTACTAGAGTGAATTGGAACGTAGGTAATTAATAAATTAAAATAAGGAATTTAATGCTAGGTTATGAATGAAATTAAAGGTAATTTGAACTGTACCCTATGAAACAAAGAATAATATTATTGAACATTAAATTTAATTAAAGGATGAGATAAAACTTGTATAAGTTCATTTGCATTTTCTTTAACATATATAACTTACCAAATATAAAAAGTTGAAATGTTTAATAAAAAAATGTAATGGATATTATACAAGTAATAAATTTGAAGTAATGAAGTATTCAATAAAATTCTCTCATAAATAAGAAATTGATGTTGTTATTGTTGTAAACTTAAGTTATAATGGAAGCCTTACAATAATAAATATGATAGAAGGTAAATGTGTAAGTAGATAAGTAATAATGAATAAAAGATTATAAACTTAAGAACATGAAATTAAGCAGTGAATAAATGAATGGAATATAATAAAAGAAATTTCATGTTATAAGTAAGTGAAATGAGATTTGTTAGAAATAAATGAAACTGTAAGAAAGAAAGGTAAATTGAAAAGATAAATTATTAAATGAATGAAATGAAATTTTGCAAGAAATAAATGTGAATTATAAGAAATCATTATATGAAGAAGAAAAAATATAAATAATAAATAAATTTGATTTGTTGTTTGGAATTGTTGTTGTTTGGTTTATGGTTGTTTGGGTAAGGATACTTTAAATTGTTTGGATATGGGAATAGTCTATTTAGTTTCATCTAAGACTGTTGAGCAAATGGTGCACTAAGCAGTTATTTTCCGTTCTGTGCAATTTAAAGTTTGAACCCGAACAACTATTTGTTTTGTTTAATATGAATGAATGATTGCTTTGTGTTGATTCTATGTGATGGTTGTTTGTTGTGGTTGCAATTGGTTGTTGTATTGGTTTGGTTGGTTGTAATTAAAACAACTTGAATATTTCATTTTATAAAATTATTAACTTTTTTGGACTTTATAAGTGAAATACAGGTTATGGAAGCAATTGCTGCTACATTTGGTTTCATAATATAAGCATTATTGCTAGACAAATAGGTACGTTTTCGGATTACGGTTTATAGCGATATTATATTTATATTTTTCCCGTGATGGGATATATATATCTTGGAAAATATATGTTGTATATTGTATATTTTTGATATTATATTTTTCTCCCACCTCTCCGTACAAAGGAGACTCTGCCGAAATTTTCGTAAATTTTAGACTTAGAAAATTATTGAAAATGTTTTCCAAACTTTAATAGTTTAAGTATAAAAAGATTTAATGGTTATAAATCGAGATACTTTATCTAAATTAACTAATTTTGAAAAATTTAATAGTTATAAAGTTAATGTTTTGAATAAGGTATATTGATTTCTTAATTCTTCTTTTTTCCTTCTTTTCCTTTTCGGGGACGAAAAGTTTTGAGTGGGGGAGAGTGTAACGACCTAAAATTTTTGAAGATTTAAAACTGGAATTTGATATGATTTTGTATTAATGTTTAGATAGAGAAGAAAATCTTATAATTTATAATAAAGTGAATGTTAGAATTTAAATGAGCAATTGTAATAAAATGGAATAATATTGAAGCGAATAAAATTTGGATAGATTTAATGAAACCGAAATATATGAAATAGGGTAAGTATTATACCTGAATATAATTGAATACGTAGAAAAAAAAAGCAAGTATTGAATTCAAACTATGTATAATTTAGGTAATAAAATGTGGAGTAAGATTGTTTATATTATTTTAGGCTATAAATCAAATAGAAAAGAACAAACGTAAATCTTAAGGGTATGATAACAATTATTATATATTACCTAATTTATTGGTCAATCAATTTATTTGAAATAAAGTCTTCTTAAATGTTAAGTAATTTTAGTACTGTTATTGAGGAAACGTTACTTAATGTTTTTTTATTTAATAACGGAAGAGTGAATGAGAATTGATAGAAAACATAAATTTATTTATAAGTAAACAAGAGTATATATTGAGCAAATTTATGATAATTGGATAATGCGGTGTTAATGAAAATTAATTAGTGTTATATATGGGATTTATACCTGGGTGGGTAAGTAGTAAACTTATAAACGAAAGAAAGTAAGCAGGTGACCATTTATTTAGGTTATTTATTCATTTAGTGTGTTAAATAAAAATTTGGGAATCAGATCTCAATTAAGGGAAATTAAGTTGTACGTTAATTTGAAATAAAATCCAATAAATATTACGTTAATATGGTATGTAGTACAAATGGTTAGGGATTGTCAAATTTGGTAAAAAGGGATTTGACTTAGGAAATTTTGTTAATTGAGTTTAAAACCTTAATTGATACGCGTAATTGAAAAGATTCACATTTTTAAATATAACTGTTGATACAAATCTAAGAGGTATATAGAAGTATCAGTGTAATGAAATGTAAATAAATGTTAAATATGCTTATAGGATAACGATTGTTTGGATAAAAAGAATGGGAATCAACATTTAATTATTTATTTGAATCTAAATCACGATAATATGGTTTTTTGCAATTAAATGGATTTAATATTTGAAAATATTTATTTAGATGAAATTATAGTTATTTATGTAATGAGTATGAGTCTAATGTAAATTTTACGTATAAAATGACAGTTGATATCGAATGGAAAGAATGCAAATTTAAGTTGTGTCAATAAATTGGAAATTAGCGTATAATAATAGGTTTTATTGGAATTAAATGAAATCAAACATCTAATTATTACGTTAATAGAAAGTTAAATGGAATGTAAGAGTATTATGGTAATAGTTGTAAATCCAATATTTTATCCATTTAATGATAGTGCAGTGAATAATAGAATTTGAATTTTTAATAGTGGGTTAATTTATTTAATTTATAACAATTGGATTTATTGCAAATGAATGAAATCAAATATTTAATTATTACGTTAATTTAAAAATAAGTTGAAGTTGGGAAATATTTATGTAATAATTTTTAAATCCAATGGTAAACCCTTATTTGAAATTTATGAATGGAATAATTATGCATTTGTTCAATTTAATGGAAATTTTATCTATAATTTTGAATTTTATTAAATTGAAGATTTATACTGATTAATCTTTAATAACTTGACATTTAAAAATTGTTAAATCATTGTAAATGTTTGAGAATTTTAAAGTGAATGTTAAATGTCAGAATTTAAACGCAGAATTTGGTTTAATTAATTTATTTTAAATTTATTTAATTAATGGAAAAATAGTCATTTTGGCCACTGACTCGGATTTCGACGAAACAAGTTTCATCAGATCCGTAACAGTGAATTATAGTAGTGTTTCAAGTTTCGTAGCGATCAGACTTTCGTTTGATCGTACGGACTTGAAACGCCTTGGAATTTATGCAATTGAAATCAATTGAAATCAATTTGGAAAATATTGTTTTTAGCATAACTTCTTCATACGATGAAATTTGGACTTGAAACCTTTCCCATTGCATTTAAAATATTTTAAAACGCCTATTTTGATATATGGGTTTACCCAATTTCATTCCGGGGTCAAAACGGGCTTTTTGGGCCACTTTGGCGTTAGCGCGTATTCAATCGAATCCATTTACTCTATTTCAACTTTCTCTATAAATATCCTACTATATACCCTAGCCTACGCCTATTCTCATTTATCTATGCGTAAAAATTCATCAGCTCCTCCTCTTTCTCAATGGATGCAAACCCTAGATCCAATCACAATTCAAAATCAAAGTCAAAAATTCAAAGTCCTTAGAAAAATTTGAACAAATTATATGTTGAAGCTCTCGACTAGAATAATTCACTAGTGGTGTTCGTTTTTTGATTCAGTTTGTCGTTTGACCGGTAAAAATCAGACAAGTTTCGGTCATTCATCATCGTCGAAATCAAAGTCGTCGGATCGGCGAACCGTTTCTGGTTATTATAGAGGGGACCGAGGGAGTCGATCTGTGCAGTTTGTTCGTGGAATTAACGGCTGGATCTCGAGTAAAATTTCGTTAGGGTTTACTTATTTTTGGCAGCGGCTGACATGGTGCTATGATTTTCAACGGCGAATTTCGCGTGAGGAGCCGGAGCTTGGGGTTGACGGCGGCGTTCATCTTGGACGTGTGGCGACAGACGCGGCGGCTTGAGGCGTAGGGAGATGGCGGCTGTAGTTTGTTGCATGCGGTTCTTCTTCGCGTTCTGGGTAGATTCGCGTCTTTGCGTTACAGGGGAGGCTTGTAGTAAGTGACGTGGCAACTTGAAATGTGTTCCTTTTTTTGTTTATTTTAAAATTAAAATTCAGTCACAATTTTTGCAATATCTTGTGCAACCTATATCCGATTGACGCGCAGTTTCTTTTATTAGGATCATATTGAAATTCAAGACTTGATGAAGCTTGTTTGGACGAATTTTGAAACGGTCAAATTTTTGGGTTTAAATTGGATTTAAATTCAATTTAAATTCAAAAGGTGAGTGTTTTAACCCACTCACGACTTCAGAGATTTCTTATGTTGTTAAATTGATTTAAGATATGAGTAGAAATTTATTTATGTCTGTTTTGCATATTTTATTCATCATCTCAGTTAAATCGCATTTATTTAATTTAACTGTTAATTAATTTTATTATTGCATATAAATTGACAGTTAAAATTTATTTATATTGCATATAAACTGCCAGTTAAACAATTATAATTTATTTTGAATATAAACTGATAATTGATAATAGTTATTTATCACCTGTTATATATTGATGTAATGTTTGAATCTGGACGATGATTGTGATAAATGGATGTATGATTTTCGATGGATGAATGGATGTTTATTTATTTTAATTGCAAGTTGTTATGCATTTCATTTCATTCGGGACTGCGGTTTGAAATGATATATAACCGTAATTTTTATTTTAAATTACGGATTGAAATGATAAATATCCGTATCACTTGACCATAGGATAGAAAATTTTATACAGACACCATCGGTCTATATATAATTATTTTAAAAATGATTTCTATGGTTTGGATAGGATACGGTTTAATAAATATTAAATTTTGATATTATATAAATATTATCTTATATATATATATACATATATAGTTAAATCTTTGAATTTAAGCTATATATATAAATCTGTTAGATAAAATAAATACGTTGAATGATGGAGTTTGATAATTTATATTATGTGGTCAAGTACAGGTTTAAGATATGGTATATATATAGAGTTTTAATGTTTTAAAAGCAATTAAGATTGGAAGATAAATTGGAAATTTATTTGGAATTGAGCTTATTTAAAAATTAAACTCCATAAGTTGATGTAAAACTTATTAAACTTGAAATTTTAAAAGGTATGATATTTATATCTGGATTTTTATTCAAGATAAATTAAATGAATAATTCTAGTATAAATAAATGGAAGGAAATATTTAGTGTTAATAAATTGAGCTTTATTTTAAATGGTTATGGAACTATTATGTAAACATTTCAAAGCTAAATAATTGGACAATGAATTGTTGAATAGAAATTCCAAACCTTAGTTTTGAAATTTATTAAATACTCAAAGTTTGAAATATTGAAATCGAAGTGTTTATTTAAACTGAAAGTGAATTTAAAAGTTATGGGTTTAGTTTGAATTTAAAGTAGATAAAATTTGTAAAAGCCGTGGAAATTTTTACTTTATAAAGAAATTTTAAATTTAACTATTTTATTCTATGCACTATTGAGTATCCAAACCATTAAAGTTTTAGAAGTTATGGTTTTAAAGCCGTGAATTTCGAAGTGTTATGTTTTGAAAGTTATAACTCAAATGTTTGGTTTCCAAATATTATAAATTTTAAAGTAGTATGATTTTGGAAAAGAAAGGGATATTTATAAAATATAAATGATATCATATTGATTTGGATTTTAAAAATATAAATGATATCGTATTTACACGGCTTTAAAAAGGGATATTATATTCTGGTTTTAAAGTGTAAATTATTTTCAAAAAGACCGAGATGTTATAATAACGTTTGGTTGTTAAAGAGACCGGGATCGGAAGTTTTCATACTCTCTGCCAACTTCGAAAACCACTTTAACAACCGTGTACGCGGTGGAGATTCCCAATTGAAGTAGGTTGGTGGTGGCGCTTCCTATAAGGTAAATACGTAGACCCAACTCCCGGGAGTTGGCATAAGGTGGCTAAAACAGGAGCGATTCTCGGGCCAAGGGGGTTAGCGCCCTTTATCGGACACTCTTCTTCGATACTATACTCTGACTTTGGATTGATTCGACGGCCATTCTTATTTTTCTTGATTTTGGGGGAGTTTGTTCGAGGTGGGCGGTAGCTGCGGCTATGCGTTACCACCATCCCGGATAGCAATTGGTATATCTACCCTGACATTGCCTAGTTGTGCCGTGTCACCTACCCTAGCGCGCCTTATACGATTTTGTTTTCTACCATACCTATGGAGTGCCCTCTGACGACGCCCAGTATGGGGGAGATTATGGTACTGTATAGACTATGGGAATATATTTTGTGTTAAGGGCTATATGGGTAACCCCTTAACGCTATGTAAAAGTAAATCTATTTTACAAATAGACACTATTATAATAGCGAAATATACTACATAGTAAATAGTTTAATGGATCCTTAAGAGATGTGAATCTCGAGCATCTTTTGAGTTACTGCACTCATATTTATTTTTGTTAATTTAACTCACATAAGATCTTTTAGCTCAGACTCAAGTGTTTTTGTCTTTTCAAATTCGCTCGGGTCAGTCCGAGCGTTTCAGGATTTGAAGATTTAGCTCTGGAGGATGAAAACGAAGATTCTATTATTATTATTTATTATATTCCACTACACTCATATTGTTCCACTGCATTGTTATATTGGTATGTGAACTCTGATATTTATTGTATAAAGAAGAATTAAATGTTTTGTAAACAGTTTTATGAACTGTATACTTATTATTATCTTTTATCCTTCCGCTGTGAGATTCTGTTTTCTTTTTATTTCTTTCTTGTTTTTTAGATTTACCGCATAACAATCTGTCCTTTCGTATGGTTTGAATTGGCACGTGTGTCGATTTAAAGCATGTGAAAAGGCACAACGTTACATAATGATTCTGCTAGACCATTTTTAGCATGAACGTGAGCTACTAGATGTTCAATTTCAATTCCCAATGATAGACAATGATCATCCAATACTTGTGAAGTAAATTTTCCATCATTATCTAGTCGAATTGATTTAATTTGATGACCAGGGAAGTGTGCTCTCAATTTTATTATTTGAGCGAGTAGCTTGGCGAATGCCAAATTTCTTGTAGAAAGTAAACAGACATGTGACCAACGAGTTGATGCATCAATCAATACCATAAAATATTTGAATGGTCCACATTCAGGGTGGATTGGGCCATATATATCACCTTGAATTCTTTATAGAAATGTTGGAGATTCAGATGTGATTTTACGATATGAAGGTCGAGTGATTAATTTTCCTTGTGCATATGGGGCACATAATTAATCACTTGGTAAATTCAATTGGTTTGATAAATCATGTCCATTTTAGTTTTTGGCAATTTTACGCATCATAGTTGATCCAGGATGACCTAAGCGATCATGCCAAAGAATCAATGTCTTTGTATTTGTGAGCTTCTGGCTCATGTTTATAGAGTGAGATTCAACTATGCCAATTTTTGTAAAATATAAACCAGTTGAAATTGTACCAAATTTTTCTAGGATAAGCTTCTGGCTTTCAATTCTAGAAATAACACAAAGATATTCTTTGTTGTTTTCATTTATAGTTTCGATATGGTATCCATTCATTCTTATATCTTTGAAACTCAGCAAATTTATTTTAGAGTTGCTTGAGTATAATGCATTCTGAATAAAAATATGCGTACCATTTGGTAATATTATATGGGCTCTTTCGGACCTGTCAATTATATTAGCAGATCCAGCTATAGTGGAGACTTTAGCTGAGAAATTTTCAGATAGTTCAGAGAAAAACTTTTGGTTTTCAAAATTGTATGAGTAGTTGCAAGCATATATCATCACTCAAATGACGTTCCATACCTTAAGAATTAAAGTCAATAATTGGTCAATCATTAAAAATTTGTATGCATAAATAAAAGTAATGCAAACAAACAAAGTAATATGATTAAAATAGGCTACTGATTAAAAACAACATCCACATTACACATTTTTTTAACCAGTACTGCAAAGGGAAATACAAGTAAACGAACACAAACTTCAAGCTTATTTATTGATGCAAGATAGAAAAATCGTGCCAGTGCAGTTAGGTGACCAAACGGGAAATCTGTTTAAATGAATTTTTTAATGATGGAAAAATATGAAATAAATTTGATAAACCTATTTAAATAGGTTAAAAGAGATTTAAATTGGAAAATATGAATTATCGAATGTTTAAAAGTTGTTTAAATCAAATAAGCTTATATAGTACTTTCAGCAGCACTTTTATGCTACGAATTGTATGACTTTTTCAAAATGAGTTTAAACGTAACGATTTTCCACAGAATCAATTGTGAATGTTTTTAAAAGAAAAATTAAGCATTTTTGAAAGATAATTTGGAATCTTTATAATCAATTCCAAACTTAAGTTGAAAATCTGAGTATGCTGAAACGACTAGTACATTTGTCCCGCCTGTGAGATCTGGGAAGATAAAAAAGGTGTTTAACTAAGGTTAGGGATGGAGAAACTAGTGCCCTGAACTTATCTGGCCTATGTTTTCTTTTCTTATTTGAGGGGTGGAGCAGATCGATAGGAAAGCCGAAATGCTCTTAAATAAAAAGATCGTATTAAGTTTTCCAAAATAAAAGAAGATCGGTATTATCCAAAATTTAAGCAATCTCCAAAAATGAATGATTTCTATGATCCTATTTACTCAATAATGTTTGCTAACATTGATTTTAGGGTTTATCTTAAATGGTGTCTTAAATAACATTATTTTTACTTGTCTAAAAGTTAAGGAATTTTGATCGAGAGTTAAGTAAGGAAATTTGAGACATTATCCGAAGGCAAAGAATGAATTACTTAGAATTTTTCTACATCAAAAGAAAGAGATTTCGAAATCATTCGAAATGAATTAAGTGAAAAGATCTTAATAAATCCTATATATTCATATTCACTTTTTTATCGATAATTGGATTTCGAAGGAACCGGGTCGGATTTGGGTGATTCCTATCTGAAAACCACTTTGAACCAATGCATACATTCGAATGTGAAGACATGTTGAAGATAATGATTATTGAAGACCATGGATCTTTATAGCGTGAGGACTGCTTGTTGACTTGCTCTGGGTAGCTCCCATTATAGAGTAATATATAGCAGCGGTCTCCTCGTTGTGGAGATTTTTCGGATTGCAAGGGCTACTTGGTAATAGTGATAGTAGGAGAGTGCCTTCGGTTTATCCTGTTCCTAAACAACTTGTAGGATGTTTGTCTAACATTGAATTTCTAAAAGATTACGTACATCGGTTTTTACAAACGTACATCTATAGTGCCGGAGAAGGCAACTTCCCTTATCTTATCGCCCGCCCTCCTTAAGATGTACGAGCTCAAGGGTTGTATTTTTGTGGAAGGCAATTAGTAGTTAACGGAATTGGCAATGTGGCATTCAGAGATGTGATATGTGATATACGAAAAGGTAATCGTTGCCTCAAGCCTCATCAAACCGGAAATGACCGAAACAGGATTAGATGCGGCAAGACTAAGTGGGTCATTCCCAAATAGGGTATGATCATCCCCTTCTAGGTATATTTCTTCCCACTATGACATTTGGAATGTAAATTAACGTGGTGTATGGAAACGAACGCTCGGTTAAAGTTCGGTAGCGACCGGGGGATGACATATTCGGTACTATCTAGTTACAGAGGTAGGTCGGTCTTGTGTTGGTAGAGGACAGATGTTTTATGCCTCGGGACCTAGAGGTGTACCTATTCGAAAGGTAGATCCTTTACCTGGTCATTTGTATGGAAATCCATTCTCCAATAAGAACCTACGGTTTTGTTTGTATTGGCATAATTAATAGTCTCGATGTAACATTCCTGATTTTTAAGCTAAATTAATTTGAAAATTTATATAAAAATTTGGTTAAGTTATGAATTAATAGAGAATTAATTTGAATATTTAGGAATGAATATGTATATAAATTAGATTTAAATAAATAGAATTTGAAAGTTTTAAGATTAATAAAAGATATGTTCTGTTATTTATTTATATTTATAAATTTAGTTTAAATTAAATCTTGAAACTGAAATTCAAAATTAAAAATCCTATAAGTATATTGGGTTTGAAAACATTATATTTTCAATTAATAAAGATTTGTTTTCCAAATTATATTAAATAGATATTTTGAATGAGAAACTATATCTTGAAATTAAATAAAATAATTTTTGAATTGCTATTTAAAAGTTATAGAGATTATAAAATATAAATAATTAAGGGTTTAAAAGTATTTAAAAATAAGGACTGTAAGTAAACCTTTAAATATAAGAGATAAGTTAAAGCATAAATTTTAAAAATGAGAAGGGTTTAAACAATAAATTAAAAGAAGGACTAAACATAAATTTAAAATTTCTATATATTTGAAACTAATAAAATCTTGTTTTCTAATTTTTGTAAATGTGCATTTTGATGTGAAAGATATATAAGTATAAGTAATTAAAATTATCTTTAAAAAATAAATGAGAAAACATGAAAACATGATTTGTAAATAGAAGAATAAAATAAGGTTTAAAAACAGAATGTATAAATTAATTTAAGTTAAGGGTTTTAAACACATTTAAAATAACATTTGACATTTGTAAGATAAGGAGGTAAATACAATTAACAAGTGTTCACCCATTTAAACAAGTGGCAATATAGCTACTTTCTTTTAGTAAAGAATTTTATAAAAAAATATACATAAAAAACCGATTTCTCAATTCAGTAGAAAAGAAAATTTTCTTTCATCCTCAAAACTTAAAACTGAAATCAAAACCAGTAAAGCAACTCAAATTCTTCATCTTCAAACCAGTTAAAAACAATAACAAAACTCAGATCAAACTTAAGGAAAAAAGAAAAGGAATCTAAAAGCATTATGCAAACTCAATCTGGAACAAGCCTCAAACCTGGAAATAGAGATAAATTTGTCAAAACAAAATTGAAGCAAGAATACAGATCAAAGAAAATCAAACCTCGAATAAAAACAGAGTGCAAATCAAAACAGCTGCAGCAAGATCATTTTCAGTTTGAAAATGCAAAAGTAAAATTTAACTCAAACAAGTTGGACAAAAAGAAAAACTGGAGATCCAAAACAAATGCAAGGATCGGATCTATTTCAACTTAATAACCATCAAAAGCATCTGGATCAAAAATCAGTTTTTAATCAATTCCAAGCCTCACTGTCTCTGTTCTTCTCTGGCTTCTCTGCTCTGTGCACTCAGATGAGCAAACCTCTTGACTTTGTTGTTTATCTTGGTGTTTGGAGATGTTTTTGGTGCTATGATGTGAACATGCTAGTATGGTTGTGTGGATCTGACTGCATGTTGTAAATATATGTGTGCATGCTTATATATAGAAGAAATCACCTCTGTCTTTATTTTACAGGTTTTTTCAAAAGCACTCCTTCTAATTCTTTTTAGGCTTAGTTGTTTAAACAAAGTATGTTCAAATTAATAAGATATAGATTTTTAAAATGGTTTCAAGTTGAAAATGTTCAGTAACTATTTCGAAACTAGGAAATAACAGTGAAAATCTATAGCGATCCTGACTCGACCTTCGAAAATCGGCACCGAATACGACACTCATATTCCAATGCCGCAGATTCAAACGTCGAATCTGGTTCACCGGAGCTTATAACACATCAAGTATAACAACACAGCGGAAGAAAAGAAATGAATATCATATACAACTCCAATGAACACAATATCCAAAGATATACAACAATGATATCAAAATGATACAAGAATATCAGAGGCAATAAACAACAGCGGAAAACAAACAGCAAAAGAGATAACTCCAATATCAAACTGCAAAGGCTCAAAACTCCAAAGATCTCCAATCCAATAAGCGAGAACCACCATCAAGTTGTACCAAGCTAAGCAAGGTCAGTCGTCCTAACCAAATACTTCAATGTCCAAAGTCTTCAAAGAATACCAAAGAGAAAGCTGAAAACTACTGAATCGATATCTACTATCTGAAAAACCCAACTCTATACTGCCCGTGTGGAAAATTGTGGGCACCTAGAGTTTAGGAAGGGAACAATAAACTCTGGGTCAGTCATGGGACTGGTATGAGCAAACAAAAACAGTTTATCTTTAAAAACAAACAAAAGGATTTAAATTTGAAATCCGCAATTCTTTTTGGAAAATGAAACTACCATCAGGCCTCCCGCCACACACACAATGCAAACGCGCAGTTGGAGGAGATTTCTCCTTATGACAGTCAAAAATGCTTGACACGCGAAAACCATTTGATATTATTATTAGTAAATAGTGGAAAACATTTGCAAGTATAATATTAATCTTAGCCAGCATACGTACCATTATAGTATGCCTACTATAGCTACCATATTAGATGGCAGGTTCTACAACTAAAATCGTACAAGGCGCGTATTGGATGATTGGATTTCCAACAAATGGTCAGGCTAAGGAACTTCCTATTGCCCCATGGGAACGCCTCTGGAGGGACGCCCTGAGAACCATCCCTCAGTTCTCTGCCAACATAAGGCCGGTGTACCCCCTTCGCAGAAGTATCGCCTAAGATATTCCATCCTCGGTCATAACCAACCTTTATCCGAGCGCTCGATACCAATAACCATAAAGTAATGTATTTGCAGTAACCATATAGGTTAAATATCTGGGCTCCACACCATGATATCACCTCTACAGAAGAAATGGACATACCCTAGGGGCGCGACCCCTAAAACCGTGCTGCATCTTTCCTGTTTCGACCATTTCTGGGGTGTGAGGTCCTGATGCAGTATCGTCCACAAAGCTACGTTTTTCACAAAGCCTTGCTTTGCTCAACAAATGATCAGCAGCACTTCGTATGCCACATTACCAACTTGGGAATGTATCACTAGTAACCATCAACTACATAACCTCTAAGCTCGTACGCCTTAGAGAATGGTGTTAAGCTAAGAGAATAAATCTCCGCCACCAAACAAAAATGTATTTGATAGAAACCAGCTTTACATCTCAAAGTGTAACGTCAGACACACATTCATACAAGTCTGTTCCGGGTTCGAACAGAACCAAAGGCACTTCCAAAGAAGCCCTTGCAATCCGGATAATTTCTAATCATGTTCGAACTCCCCATCACAATGGGTGCTCAAATCTCTATACCGGGGCCAGTCGGTGCAGAGACATTCGACAGGTAATCCTTTTGCTTTTGAAAGTATCCGGTTTTCACCACCGGTCTTCAAATTCTATCCATATCGTCGTATCATCATTCGGAATGGGTTATATGACACAAGGTCCTCTCCCGGCTAAACCGGATAATGAGCTCAATATTTAAAAACATATGGAAAATGAGATTTCAGTTAAGTCACAACTTTAAAACCTAAAACTTTTCTTTCAAATGGTTTAAAAAAATTACCATTTACAAATTTTTTAAACAAAAAGATTTACTTCCAGAAACCTTTCAATGGTTTAAACAATTTCCACACTTTAATCTTTTAAACAAAAGATTCACTTTTAAAACCCCTTGTTAATTTAAAAACAAGGTTCACCAATCTTTAACAAAGATTCATTTATAGCGCTTCAAAATAATTCCATTTCAAATCTTTTAAATAAAAGATACACCATTTAAATGCTCTTCAATTTCAAATCAAGGTTTGACTATCTTTCACAAAGATTAGTTAACAGTTTTCAAACTATTTCAATTTGATTTGAAATCTTCCAACACAAATTGTAAACCGTTTCCTTATATGAAAGCTATTATTCATTGAAAACAATAGTTTTCGTTTCGGAAAAATCCGTTTACATTGGCCCGAGTTAAACCCTTAAATCTTGGGTTAAATTTAAATTCCCAAAACAATACTTTTAAAATGGTTTAAAACCCATATAAACATATTATATAACTTGTAAACCATTTTAAACCATAGTTCCCAAATATAGAATTCAATTTCAAATTTTTGAATTTAAATTTAAATCAAATTATTTTAATTTTTAAAACTTTATCAAGTTATTAAAAATAACTTTTATCCTAAAAACCTCTTTTCAAAAGCTTTTCATATTTAACCCAATTCCATTTCCAAAACCGTATGGTTTTAAAATTCAACTTTTAAAACTATTTCAAAAATCAATTATCTGTGACTTAACCGATTTCCTCGTGAAATCCATATTAATGTGTGTATAGTGTAGTTATAGTGTAGTCCAGGGGTTTTACACATAATAGTGCAACAACATCAATCATACAAATTCAAGTATAGCAATATCGATCAGCGGTATAATCTACAATGCTCATCCTTATTCACAGATTCACAGATAAAGTAAATTTATCAATCATAAATATTCACCATTACGATTCGATGTGGGTTTTGGATAACCAACTGGAATCCGACTCCCTATCGCATCGAAATTCAAATGTTGTTTTATGGGCCAAGGGATTTTCATATTCATACAACAGTATATTCATCACAGATATAACAGCTCAGCACAAAGCGTTTCATATTACATAGCATCACATAACATATCAAATATATCAATCCATCACACAGCATTACATAGTAGAGATATCAAACAATTCACAACAGCTCAATAGAGTACAGTCATGCATAAGGAAGATAAATTAGTTATCTACTAATTTCAAATCTGATTGGTTACTAATCCTGGTTAATTAACATAAAATAATTACAACCATCTTAATTAATTATCCTTAAATATTTATTAATTAACCATTAATAATAAATCGATTAACTTGATTAACTAATCACACAAATATGCATTACAATTTAATTTAAACTAAATTTATAAATATAAATAAATAACAAAACATATTTTTATTAATCTTAAAACTTTCAAATTCAAGTTATTTAAATATAATTTATATACATATTCATTCCCAAATATTCAAATTAATTCTCTATTAATTCATAACTTAACCAAATTTTTATATAAATTTTCAAATTAATTTAGCTCAAAAATCAGGAATGTTACACTCGAAATGTTATATGGTTAAACATTTCGGATAAGATTAATAAGTTTATCCGTGTTTATGTGTGGGCATGGTCTTATGAGATACTCTTTGTTTTCAAAGGATTTTTATTCAAAGCCTGATATATGACACTGTCATTTATTGTTGTGTTTTTCTCACATTCATTTATCAACCCTGAACCAGGTATTTTCAATACGGGTCAGATCCGAGTAATTTCAGGTTAGTCGAAGATGGTTGGAGTTTCCAAAGGAGAGCTGGAGATATTCATCTACGTATGACATATTTTATTTGCCATTGTACTTAGTTTGTTTTAGTTGATGTTTGTTAGCAATTGTAAGGACGGATGTTTATAACTATCCAAACTGAATTTAGGTTAGACTCTGATATATGTATTTAAAAGTTTTCCGCTGTAAAGATATTTGTTTAATGTTATATATTATTCCATTCAAGTGGGATTCTATTCTATCTATTTTTCTTTATTACTCTACATGTTCCATATTATTGTGCAATTTGAATAGGACGTGTGTGGTTTATTGTCGATTCAAAGGGTATGGAAAAATGGGTCATGACCAAACCATTCGAAGGCATTGAAAGGATGCAAGCATCAAAATTTATTAGCTTCAGACCTTTCGACGAAGTCAAAAGATTCCGTTCAGGGAGTTCTTACCTTTCGAAGAAGGTGTAGAAGTCAAATCAAGTGGGTGCAACTCCATGGTAACATTTTCAAAAGCATAACAAGACCTTCCAGACCAGTTGGAACACAGCCATAATACCTTTCGACAAGGACAAAAGGTTTTTATGAAAGAAGCAACACTCAAAAGTCAAAAAAGAATGAAAAACAACCTTTCGACAACAATGAAGAGAAGCATAGCACTTGACAACAGAAAAGTGAAGAGCAACCTTTCGACAAGGACGAAAGGTTCACAGCAATCAAGTGAAGATCAGCCTTTCGACAAGGCCGAAAGGTTCATAGCAATCAGGAGGAGAGCAACCTTTTACAAAGTCGAAGGGTTCACAATAGTATAAAGAAGCCGAACCCTTCGACAAAGTCGAAAGGTTCATAAAGGCATGAAGAAAAGAAAAACCTTTTGACAATGTCGAAAGGTCCATAATAGCACACGAAAGGTAAACCATTCGACAAAATTAAAAGGTTCACAATGGCATATGAGGGACGGCCTTTTGACAAAATCGAAAGGTTCATAGCTGCATGAAAAAATTCGAACCTTCTGACCCATTCGAGAGCATGGAGTCGAAAGGGGAGCCGCCTGCATCTATAAATGAGACCCAAGGGGTCATGTTTTGGGGATCCGATTTCTCTCATTCTACTCTTGTAACTTCTTTATCGCAGTATTAAAACCCTAATTGAGTGCGATTTGGGGAAATATAATGGAATGAAGATTTTTCTTGGATATAAAGGGAAGTCCTTAGCTTTGTTAAATACTTTACTGTTTTCTTAAACCTTTGCTAGATTAACTCATATTTCCAAGTTCAACCCCATCGGAAGGTCCTTGTTGACAAGAACGATAATACTTTTGCTATAAGCAATCACCGTAACCCTTTGAAGCCGTTAACTCTACAACCTGAATCCTTCGACAAGGTCGACAACTCAATTGGTTCAACACGTACACCCTTCCGAAACCATTCAACCAGTGGTCTAACCTTTCGATAGGGTCGATACCCACTCCATATCCACCAAAGAATATCATACCTTGATTGAACCTGAGGAAGGTTAACAACTTAACCCCTCGGCCAGATAAAATTCAACCATTTTAAAGACAAATTAAGGGAATTCCAACCAAGTCGAAAAAGAAAACCTTTATAGGAGACCTTATATAAGCTCAGCAAAGCCGAAAGGACACTAGCATATGTTCTAAACCTTTCTACGACGTCGAAGTGTCTGATACTAGACTTATAAACTAATCAGGTCAAATTGAATGGCAATCCTCAAAGAAATCATGCCTTTTGTTCTCCAAAGAAGAAATCACCCTTCTTAACACAATTTTGGGTGTTGACAAGAAATCTTGTTAGCATGCGTCTTGGGCATTCAACTCACCTCTTGAAGCTCCAAGCATCCAAAGCTAACTCTGGAAAAATACTCGGGTTTGACTAGAGTATTATAAGAAAATAACACCCGAATCAGTCTGATAAACCAGCTTGAGAAGCTCAAATCATTTTGATTATTATATCTTATAAAACTTTTTGAAAATAAAGGTATCTCGAAAGACCATCCTGCACATAAACATGGGCTAGTTTTTACCCAACAATAACCAAAACATTTTATAGAAAATCAGCTGATATTATAATAATGTTTAGGGTTTTGAAATAAATTATGAATATAGCTGGGACGCTTGCATCTCATGTTCCAGCATAGTTGGTTATAACTAAGTCTGTACGGCGTTTATTGGGGAATGGATTCTAGAAAACTACTAAGTACCGCCTATTGCGGTACACCTCTAGAAAATGTACCGAGGTCAAAAACCTTTTGCCCCTACGAATCAGGACCTGCCTACCCCTTACTGGATAGTACCGAATATGTCACCACACCGATTGGTTTACAACTTTTTCCCAAGAGCTCTCATGCACTACCAAATCCATATACATATATATATAATGGTGATGATCTACCTTAATGGTAACGAACCACATAGCCTGAAGCATTTCTCCTGTTTTAATCATTCCTAGTTTGTGAGGCAAGAGGCTACATTAACCTTTTTAGCAGATCCCACTTGGAATGCTGAAACTTCCCTCCAAACAACGATGTAATGCCAGCATTCATCCATACAAGTTGTTCAGGATATGAACAAATCGAAGGCACTAATTCTACTACATCCATTTTGGAATCACCCTCAAGATTATTAGCAAGTAGCCCTTGCACTTCAAAGAGTCCTATCTTCGATTTCATCATCTTCAAGATGCTTCCAATTCGAATGCTTAAGTTGGCTCGAAGTGTTTTTCGGATAATTCGTACCTATCTGGTCACGCTCTCTTTGCAAAACATTCGAAAGTTTCTAGTAAACACAATTTTGGTTCATTGGAAATAAATAGACAATACATAGAAGAAAGGATCACCCCTAAACCATTTAAGTGGAAGGAATTTCTTATCATCTGTCCTAGAAGCACACGAGTTTATATGTACAGTAGTACCATATAATTCTTGTGTTTTCTTCTAGATATTTCCAGAGTTAAAAATTGGTACAGATTTGATATTCGATTATTTATCTATCAAATAAACAAACAATCAAGCATAGATATAATTCCATGTGGAATCCGCTGTGCCTCTTTAATTAATCTTCATAACTTGAAAACTTCAATTATTGTCAAAAATATTTATATACTTATCTCACCGGTATAAGTATATTCTCACACCATTTTACTTTCTATAGTTAGAGCCTTTTTCCATATACTTATACAATAATATAAGAGTATTCACAAAACATTTAATAAAGACTTCTTGTTTTCAAAATCATGTTAAATGGATCAAAAAACAATATCATTCAAAACATTATTTACTATAAACCCAAAATCACTAATCCTTCGGTGTTGAGTATGGAAAATGTTTCCATACCACCAAAATTAAGAAAGATTATTTATTTATTTTTCATAAACTTAATTTTCATAATTGAGTGAATTCATATACGGAAAATAATTCTATATACTGAACATAAACCTTCGATTTCAAACTTAAATTATCCTTCAAATAACAGTGATGTAACAGCCCAAGATTTTTACAAGCGCTGTATGCTTTTATATATAAAACCTTGGGATTTATTATAATATAAATCTTTAATTTGATTAAATCATTTCCCAAAATTTAAATAAAAGACAAGGGTTTTGAAATTTCAACTTTGGTTAAAGATAACTCTAATTGGAATGTTAAAATTTTAATTTCTAAATCTTCTATATAGGAATTATATATGTACAAGATTTATTGTGAGGATGTTTACTTATATTGGTAATAACATTTGTTTCCCTTTTGGCTCTTTTTAAAGTGAATTATATATATTAAAAATTAAGTAATAAATTTCTTAGAAAATGGTAAATAAATCCGAAGACTGTAAACAAATTCTATTTTTAGTTAAGTAATAACTTTCACAATTTACAGTGTATTAATAAACTGTTGAATTACACGTTTAAAGGGCGCGTTAATTGATGGGATAAATAACGTATAAGAAAACGTATGAAATTTAAATCCGTTATTTTCGTTATATTTGGGCATAAAGTATTGCGTGTGTTGTACGCATTTTTAATATATTTACTTTCCTTCTGATTTAATAGAAGCGTTACCCACAAATTTATAACCGTTCACATTCTAATTATAGTCTTTGTCCTAAATCAATTGTCGTGCACGATTAAAGGAGGAAATTCACCGTGCCTTGCCATTACTTTCATTTATTTAAAAATGTATATATATTTTTTGACTCTTTCAAAGAGCTGTTAATTTCTTTTAAAACCGGATTGAAATCACCGGGGGTTTCCACTTTACTTTGCGTGAATAATTAACAATTATTAATTCATAGACGTTTCAAAATAATAAATATATTTATATTTTGTAAAAGAATTTAACCTTATTCGTTTACCATTTTGTTTCTTAGTTAGTAAGAAATAAACAAAATGTCAGATTGGATAGTAGATAGTGGATAAATAAGCTTTATAAAAGGCACGTTTTAAATTTACGTTTATACGTGTTTCGTTTCATTGGGGGTGTAAATAGTACGTATGTAATAAAATACTCTTTAGCATATACGAATAGAAAATGAATAAAAACGTGTAAATTTAAATACGGGAGTACGTTTGATTTAAATCTTGCGTCTAGAGTGCGCGTTCTTAAATAATAAATTAATTAATTATAGCCGTTCAATGTATAGTACCCTGAATACACGTGCAAACGTTACACTTCCCATTTTCTTCATTGTTTTAAATTTGGTATAAAACTTTGAATAAAATAACGTTCAAATCTTCATTTATTTCTTACCTATCTTTCATCACAATTAACGCAAGTTTTAAATCGCGTATATTTTTCCAATTCCATTTCTGGTAAAAGCCATTTCTTTTCTGATAGATTCTTTTCTCACTATACCATTTTTCAACACATCTTCTCTGGATAATAAATCACGTTCAAAATTTTCCTTTTACCGTGCCTAAAGAAATTTATATCTTGCCGTTACTTTTGCGTAATCCACGCAAATCTCCACTGAAATCAATACTCACTGAAATATGAGTTTCCAAATCTTTCTTGCCTAAATCAACGCATAGCCCATTGATAAATACCAGTCATGAAGACTTTTTCTTTACCTCATCTTTTGGACTTCGTCTCCTAACTTGTGTGGAGCTTCAGGTAATGGTAGTTATTTTCTTTCTTCTTCCTTTTATTTTCTTTTTCTTTTTCTTTGTTTTCTTTTACTTCACTCAGCTGCTCCACCTAAAGCTTTGAAATTCCATTTTCTTTCTCCACATTTTGCAAACTTATGCCTAACAGTATCTTACTGAGTAAACTCGCGTGCATAAAAAAAATTAAAAAAAAGGAAATCAATTTGCATAAGCACGGTGAAAATGTAGGTGGGTTATAGGCTGGATTTCGTAAATTTTCAATGTGAATACGTTGCATGTGAATAGGATATAGGTATGAGCCACCTAAGTTTAGCTTATTGTTTTTTTTTTCTAGCACGTTGTAATATTTGGTTTTAATTTAAGAAAGAAAAATAATAATAACGTGCATAAATGGCCGAGAATAGTAGTTGCATGTTCAAAATTTTAAACCAAAGTTTCATCACCTTTTGCATTGTTGGAAAAAATAAGTGTGCGTGCACCACTTTTTGATCACGGACTTTATAACTAAATTTCCCAATGTTCACTCTTTAGCATTCATATAATTCAAATAGAAATTTGGGCCGAGCATTGAGAATGGGGTCAAGTCTTGGGTGGAGTGGTCGAGAAATTGTGGCAATCATCCTTTTATTTTAATCTCGTTCTAGTTGTTATTTAAAATTTTGATCGTTTGAATTTCGCGTAATTAGTTATTCGTTTATCTTGTTCAAGATCTGGATCGGGTTGGCTCATCTTCCAATCATTGATCGTGCCTTCTGTACGCTGTTCTGTTGTGGTTACCGTAGTTTCGAATCAAAATCTTCAGCTTCATTGGCATGTGTGTGGGTTTCTACGGGAGGAAGTTCTATTACGTGCGCAAGGATTCAAGGGTGGTGGCGTGGCAGGAGGATTATGGTGAATGTGTGTTCTTTTTTTGTTTTCCAATTTCAATCGCATAAATCACAATAACTTTTGCATACGATACCCGTTTTACACGCGGTTTCTTTTATTAGGATCGTATTGAAATTCCAGACTTGATGATGCTGGTTTGGACGAATTCCAAGACAGTCAAAAATTTTGGGTTTAAATTGAATTTAAATTCAATTTAAATTAAAAAGGTGAGTGTTTTAACACACTCACAACTTCTAAGATTTCTCATGTTAGTTAAATTGATTTAAGATATGAGTAGAAATTTATTTATGACTGATCTGCATATTTTATTCATCATCTCAGTTAATTCGCATTTGTTTAATTTAACTGTTAATAAGTTTTATTATTGCATATAAATTGACAGTTAAGGTTTATTTATTTTGCATAAACTGCTAGTTAAACAGTTATTTATTTATTTATTTATTTATTTTATTAAATATAAACTGTTCGTTGATACCTGTTATATTTTATATGCTCTATTGATGTTTATTTAAATTGATGATGATTGCAATAAATTGGTTGATGATTGATATTGGGTGAATGGATGACGTGTTCTATATTATATAAACTGCAAGTTATTATGCTTTTTCATTTCATTCGGGATTGCGGTTTGAAATGATATACAACCGCATTTTTTATTTTTAAACTGCGGATTGAAATGATAAATATCTGTATCACTTGACCATAGGATAGAAAATTTTATACAGACACCGTCGGTCTATATATAGTTATTTTGAAAATCATTTATATGGTTTGGATAGGATACGGTTTAATGAATATTAAATTTTGATATTGTATAAATATTATTTTATATATACATATATAGTTAAATTTTTGAATTTAAGCTATGCATAATCTGTTAAATAAAAATGAATAAGTTGGAAAAATGGAGTTTGATAATTTATATTATTAAGTACAGGTTTAAGATATTTATATATATGTAGAGTTTAATGATTCAAATCAATTAAGATTGGAGGATAAATTGGAAGTGTATTTGGAATTGAGCTTATTTAAAAATTTAACTCCATTTTGATGTAAACTTATTAAAATGGGAAATTTTAAAGGTATGATATTTATAATCTGGATTTTTATTCAAGATAAATTAAATGGATATTTCTAGTATAAATAAATTGAAAGAAATATTTAGTTGTTGTAATTTGAGTGTTATTTTAAATGATTATGGATTTATTATGTAAATACTTCAAACTAAATAATAGGACAATGAATTATTGAATAGAAATTTCCAACCTTAGTTTTAAAATTGTTAAATACTCAAAGTTTGAAATATATTGAAATTGAAGTGGTTTATTGAAACTGAAAGTGAATTTAAAAATTTATGGATTTAGACTTAATCTAAAATGAATAAAATTGTAAAGTCGTGAAAATTATTTTATTTTATAAAGTAGTTTTAAATTCAAACTATTTTATTCTATGTACTGTTGAATATCCAAACCATTTAAGTTTTAGAAGTTATGGTTTTAAAGCTGTGAATTTCAAAGTATTATGTTTTGAAAGTTATAGTTCAAATGTTTGGTTTCCAAATATTATAAATTTTAAAGCAGTATGATTTTGGAAAAGAAAGGGATATTTATAAAATATAAATGATATCATATTGATTTGGGTTTTAAAAATATAAATGATATCGTATTTATATGGTTTTAAAAAGGGATATTATATTCTGGTTTTAAAGTATAAATTATTTTGAAAAGACCGCGGTGTTATAATAACGTTTGGTTGTTAAAGAGACCGGGATCGGAAGTTGTCATACTCTCTGCCAACTCTGAAAACCGCTTTAACAACCGTGTATGCGGTGGAAATTTCATAATGAAGTAGGATGGTGGCGGCGTTTCCTTTGAGGTAAATACGTGGAACCAACTCCGTGAGTTGGCATAAGGTGGCTAAAACAGGAGCGATTGACGGGCCAAGGGGGTTAGCGCCCTTTATCGAATACTCCTCTTCGATACTATACTCTGACTTTGGATTAATTCGGTGGCCACTTTTACTTTTGATTTTAGGGGGGAGTTTGTCTGAGGTGGGCGGTAGCTGCGGCTAGGCGTTACCATCAGCCCGGAAGCATAATTGGTTATCTACCATGGCATTGCCTAGTTGTGCCGTGTCACCTACCCTATGGCGCCTTGTACGAGTTTGGATTTCTCCCGTAGCCCGTGTGGTATTCTCTGGTGGCTTCCCGATCAGGAGGGACTATGATATTGGATGGACTACTGGGACTATTACGTGTTAAGGTGGAAAATGTAAAGCCTTAACGCTATTTAAAAGTATGTTTATTTTACTATAGACACTATTATAATAGCGAAATATACTACATAGTAAATAGTTTAACGGATCATTAAGAGATGTAAATCCCGAGCATCTCTTGAGTTACTGCACTCATATTTATTTCTGTTGATTTAACTTACATAAGATCTTTTAGTTCTGACTCGAGTGTTTTTTCTCTTTTCATATTCGCTCGGGTCAGTCCGAGCGTTTCAGGATCGAAGACTTTAGCTCTGAAGGACGAAGACGGAGATTTCTATTATTATTATTTAATATATTCCACTACACTCATATTGTTCCGCTGCATTGATATTGGTATGTGTAACTCTGATAAATGTTGTAAAACAACTTTAGCTCTGTAAAGCAACTTTATAAATTGTATAAACTGTATATTTGATTTTTATATTTTATCCTTCCGCTGTGAGATTCTATTTTGTTTTATTTCTTCCTTGTTTTTCTTATTTACCCCATAACAATCCGCCCTTCCGTATGGTTTGAATTGGCACGTGTGTCGATTTAAAACGTGCGAAAAGGCGGGACGTTACAAATGAAGTCATTCAAGTTGGGATATTGTTACATCCTACCTTGACTCAACAACATCTTACCTTAGGATAGGTAGAAGTTTCCCTACCTCAAAGTTTAAGGTCCAGTATATGGTTTTCAAAAATCTCTATTTATTATTTATTTAAAATTAAATTTTTACAAATCAAAATTCTTTTCCCATTCTCAAGATCTCTTTCCAATTTATAAACTTTACAAAACTCTTCAATTAAAAAAAATTATCTTTTATGAAACAATTTACTACTTTGAACATTTATTATTTAATAAATTAATTACCTTTAAAACCTCCCTAATAGAAATTTTTTTTATTTCTAAACATCATTCATAAATAATTGATTACCTTTAAAACCTCCCTAATAGAAATTTGTTTAATTTTAAACATCATTCATAAATAATTATTTACTTTAAAACACTATTAATAAGTAATAAATTATCTTAAACACGATTAAATAAAATGTTTAATTAACTTAAACATGATTAAATAAAATAATTGATAAATTTTAAAAACGTCATTATTAAATAATAAACTAACTTAAAATATCATTATAAAATAATTAATTAACTTTATATAACTTTAATAAAATAATTAATTAAATTAGAACATCATTATCAAATAATTAGATAACTTTAAAATTTCATTAATAAGATAATTAATTAACTTTAAAAAGGCTTTAAAAAAATAATTAATTAACTTAAAACATCATTATTAAATGATCAATTAACTTTAAAATATTATTATTATTCAAATAATATTTACTTTAATATCTTAATATAGAAAACGTTTTATTTCAAAATATTATAAAGATAAATGAATTTTAAATCCATTCCTTTCAAAATTTGGAAAGAGGCTTTATAACAACCCTAGTTTGGAGATTACCTATCATACTAAATTAAAATGGTAATTATAATTTAATATTGTAAATTAAATTAAAATTGAAGAAATTAAACTGTTTATTTGGAATAAACAATATAATTGGAAATTAATTGTGAAAATAAAGCTTAGAACTTTATTTTATTTTGTTTGGAGTGACAATAAATGTATATTTGGCACGATAAGTCTACCAAATTTTCGAATACTACCACGAGAATCAATATCAAAGTCTTTCAAACTTTCAACATCAATTTTATCCCTAAAATTTTGGCCAAGAAGAGCCAATTCAGGATCTAGCTTTTGAGCTTCAAGAATGCGGTCTAAAAGAGAAGGATGAACCTCAAGGCTACATAAAACAAGAGGTGAACATAAATTGGGAACACGATCTCGAATCTCACAAGTGGATAGAATTCCGAGATCATTCCATTCGGATATCATCATAGAAACAACTGCTTGTTGCATATGACTAAGTGCATCGGCAACACGATTTCCCTTTCCGAGAGTATAAAGAATATCAAGATCATAAGCTGCAAGAAATTCGAGCCAACGTTGTTGACGCAAATTAATTTCCTTTTGAGAAAATAGATACTTCAAGGATTTATGATCAGTGTAAAGAATAAATTTTTCTCCCAAAAGATAATAACGCCAAATACGAAGGGCGAAAACAATAGCCGCGAGCTCTAAATCATGAGTGGCATATCTAGTCTCAGCTGGCTTCAATTTCCTAGAAGCATAAGCAATAACACGTTCTCTTTGCATAAGAATGGCATCCAAACCAATGCGACTAGCATCGGTATAAACAATAAAATCTTGGTTTCCCTCGGGAATCACAAGAATAGGTGCATCGGAAAGGAGTTCTTTTAATTTCTGAAAAGAAGCTTCACATTTGTCCGACCAAATGTATTTAACACCTTTCTTAGTCAAATTAGTAAGAGGCACGGAAATTTTTGAAAAGTCTTTTATAAAACGACGGTAATAGCCCGCCAATCCAAGGAAGCTAAGGATTTCCGTCACACTCTCCGGTCTCTTCCAATTTTGAATGGCTTCAATCTTTGAAGGATCCACGGAAATTCTGGATTCGGAAATAATATGACCGAGAAACTTCACACGAGATTGCCAAAAGTGGCATTTAGAAAATTTTGCTTTTAATTGATTGCTCCTAAGAGTTTCCAACACAATCCGAAGATGTTTTTCATGCTCCTCCTCGGTTTTAGAATTCACAAGAATATCATCAATAAAGATGAGAACAAACTGATCGAGGAAGTCTTTGAAAACTCGATTCATAAGGTCAACGAAATAAGTCGGAGCATTCGTTAAACCAAATGGCATAACAATCCATTCATAAGATCCATAACGAGTACGGAACGATGTCAAAGAAATACTATCCTCTGCAATATGAAGCTGATGAAAACCGGTAGCTAAGTCTAATTGCGAAAAGAATCTAGCACCACTAAGTTGATCGAATAGGTCATCAATTCGAGGTAAGGGATATTTATTCTTGATAGTAAGATCATTAAGCTTGCGGTAGTCAATGCAAAGCCTAAGTGTACCATCGGATTTCTTCACAAAAATAGCCGAAGCTCCCCAAGGCGAGGAACTAGAGCGAATAAATTGCTTCGTCTCCAATTCGGATAATTGTTTGCGTATCTCCTCATTTTCTTTATTGGACATACAATAAGGAGGACGTGTAATAGGTTGAGCTCCAGGGATGAGATTAATTCTGAACTCAATTTCTCGCTTAGGAGGTAATGCTAAAACGGGCTCAAATATGTCGAAAAATTCACGAACAACGTGAATAAGAGAAATAATATCTTCCTCATCATCATTATCGTCATCATGAGGATTTAAAGAATATAAAGATGCAACCAAGCTGGAATCCGAATTTTTAAGGTCAATTGAAATCTGCTTAACAGATTGAGGATGTCGAAGATGAATAGTCCGCTCATGACATAGGATTTGGGCTTCATAACGATTAAGCCAATCTATTCCCAAAATCATTCCAAAGCCTAAGTAGCGCATAACATGCAAATCGGCTCGGAAAGAAAAATTACACAAAGTAACCTCGACATCTTTACACAATAAACTGATTGTTGCGGATCCCCCAACCGGATTCGCAATTCTCAAAGAAGTCATTAAACACAAAACATCCAAAGAAAAAGTATCAACAAGTTCTTTTGAAATAAAAGAAAGGGACGCACCCGTATCAAAAAGAACTCGAATTGGATGACCACGAAATAAAAAAATGCCATCAAGGATAGAATGATAAATACTTTTACCACGAGATGTGTTGCCAGGGGCTTGAGCAACATTAAGCTTTCCCTCCTTCCTATTTTGAAGTTTGGGACAAGAAGATAAATAATGATCCGGGCTTTTGCAATAGCGACAAGTACGAGGCTTTGAACACTTGTTCGCATAATGGTCCTTAGAACCATAGTTGTAGCATTGCCCACTACTAGAGGTAGAAGTCTTAGTTGCCGGAGAGGCTTGCTTCCCTTTCTCATTGTTGGGATAAGGACCCTTTAACTTATTAGGCCTTTTCTTGTTGTAGAAGTTCGGTCTGGCACCCATAACTTCAACATCACTCTCCCTATCTGCCTCTCCAAGACGAAGAGCGATATCGACGAGTTGATCAAAAGAAACTTCTAACTTTAGAAGTAATGGCTTCTTGAGATTTTTATTCAAGCCATAGACAAATGTTTGGTTCTTCTTCAATGGGGTGTTTATGTACTCGACCCCATATTTAGAAAGTGACTCGAATGATGCAACATAGTCTGTCACAGAGGATTCACCTCGAACAAGGTCTATAAAACGACGAGCCAAAGTCACCTTCTCAGCTTCTGGCATAAATTTTAATTCGAAGCATTCCCGGAATTTCTCCTACGTAAGATCCGCTTCATTTATTTCAGATACCAGAAGCTCGTACCAGTCTAAGGCTCTTTCTTGGAGCATACTAGAGGCCACCTGAACACGGTGAAGGTCAATAAGATTCATGCGAGAAAAGATTCGATCGCACGTTCTTAGCCAAGCCTGGATTTCAATAATAGTTTCAGAACCTTTGAATGGCTTCCCACCCAAGTTGGTATAATCATTGCACAAGCGTGCAAATCCATACTTAGGGTGAGTAGGTTCCAGATTAGAATCGGTTGCTTGAGCATTCTTTACTAGATCAAGAAGCTGCTGGGCAGACATAAAAACTCCATCCTGGAGAGTAGCACTAGATTGACCGGCGCTGGGACGGCATGGTCTAACCATTTCTCTTCCTTTAGAAAGAAGAAAAAAAAGGTTATTCACCAAATGAATATCAAACATTAATGATTGATAAAACAAGGAATCACAAAAGAAGGTAGGATAAGACGGTACAAAGAAACGAATTAAATCCTAAGGCACCACTCCTAAGATGGACATAGGACGGCGATCCTTGTTAAATTATTCTACATTGTTCCGAAGTTTGGCTTCGATACCAAGCTGTGACGCCCTACCTCTATACCCACGCTAGACAAGCACACTACGGGGTAATGCCGTCAACTAGTGCGAAGAATAAGGCTGTTGAGGAGCGACCATCGTGTAATTGTTTTGTGCGAGCACCGATATGTCAGATAGTTTAAGATGCATTTCATTTCGAAAGGAAATCGACATGCCGATACAAACTCAAATCAACTACACAGTGGCTATATATAATCTTCGGAAACAAATATATAAATAAACATAACACAAGTCAGTCACAGATATCCATATCACAAAGGCGGAAACAGATATGAATATTACACATGAAAGTGTACATCAGAGTAGTGGTCAAACAAGACCCACAATATCACAAAAGAATAGCTAGAAGTGCTAGACAAAAGAATATGTATACATCAAGAAGTCTTTGTCTCTAAAGTATACAACAAAATAGACTACTAATCTAAGTAGTTAGCCAAAAGTCAGGGTGATAATCCCAGATGTGAAGTCAAGCAGAAGCACCTGTAGCATCTCGGTCTGACCCGAGTATTATTTAATAAGAAAATAATAAACGAATCAGTCTAGCTATAAATATCAGATAAAATGATATAGAATAAGATATATGACATAAATATATAATAACCATAAAGCCATACCGTGACAAGTATGCAATTGAAAAATCAACTAGGGATTAATCAATATCACGAGAATCTTCTCAAAGATCAAAAGGAATGTCATACTCCTTATTTACCAAATCACCAAACTATAAATATTAACAATAATTTCAATGCCAATCACAAAAGATAATGACACACAAATTCACCAATGCACAAATATTGATAAAACTTATCAATGTAAATCACGAAAATTCGTGAAACACAAAATTCTAGAAATCATCAATGGAAATCCAGAAATCACAAAAACAGGGGAGGCCTATCACAAAACGGGAGCATGAAAGCTCACCAAAACGTGTATCACAAAACGGAACGCTATTCCATGGTAGCTAACCATTAATTTTGAGCCGTGGATCCACAAAACGGCCTGAAGACCATGGGTCGCTACCCCACCAATTTGAGTCGAAACTCTACAAAAGCGGGGTTTAGTCTCCCTCGCAGACAAAGAGACGTCGCACATTGCTAGTCTAAATCACAAAAATGATCATCATCGATCATTAAGAAGTGTCAATTACACTAAGCTAGCAAATATATGAGTTTAGCTTCATGTCCCATAACCACTAGCTTAACTTAAATATTTACGAACAAATTGTAAATCTCTACTATAAAATTGTCACAAGAGATTCAATCAAACAAGTCCAAGAATTAACCGACGAAGTAAACGCAAGCGTTTCATACCACTCGTTTTACTAGGCCGTTTAATTAGATTTCTTATACGAGTGAGGTAAAGGTTTGTATATACTAGTAGAATAGAAAACTGTTTGAGAAAACGAGCTTTGTAATAAAATAGTGTTGAAATCATTTTGAAGAAAGAGTTTTTATATTTACTGCTAGTATTAAAACCTTTATATTTTTGAAGTGACAAATAACAAAAATGATTGTAGGAACAATCAATCATCAAAATTCACATACGAAGACGTGAATCAAATCCAAAGAAACCGATACCGAATCCATCAAAGTGGATATACCCAAAAATTCCTAAAATAGAAGTTATCAAAGTCGAAAAAGGTGATAACAACTAATCGGAGAAGAAGAATCGATTAAAGATTGGAAAACAAAGCAAATTGGGCATAAATAGCAAAACAGGCAAAACAGGAGCAGGTCAGTCGACTGAATTCCCTGAGTCAGTCGACTGAACACATACCTGAGAAATTTTCGGGCTTCCTCTCAGTCGAATGACTCAGAGAATTCAGTCGACTGAACCTGAATTCCTGCATTTTCTATCCCATTTCAAATGAAGTGCAAACTCTTCCAAAATGCAACTGGACGAACATTGGCTCTAAGGGTTTATGCCAATCGGCAACCCGGCCCTATATGCTCCTCGATGCATCACCAAAACATGATCAAAACATCAAAGTTAGGATTTTTAAAGATTTGAACTCAAAACACTAAAAATTGGAATATTCAACAATTCAATCAAAACCAAAAGCAAATGCACATGAATAAGTGTTAGGAATTCATACCTAACAATCAAAGATAATCATAGACTTAGATGTGAGATAAAAAATATCACCTTTAAACCCAAAACAAATGAAGAAGAAGCTATAGAGCAATGGCAAGGGCAATCACACTTCAATTCCAACTCGACAACCTTGAATCTAAGCTAAAAAGAGAAACATTTCCTAAATTAGGTTTAGGAATTTCTGAAATTGATAAGAGAATGAGTTGGAGAAGAAGAAGAGGAGACTTACCAAAGCTTCTTCTATTAGTTTGGAGCTAGAACTTTATTTGCAAAAGAAAACTAGGGCTTGGAGTTTTAATTTCCCATTCCTCTCTCCATTGTTGCAAAAGCTTGAGTATTAGGAAATAGAAGTAAAGTAATGAAGAGAGGAGGGGTGAAGCTTGGGTCTAATAAGCTGAAACAAGACCAAAGCCCTAAGTGAAAAAGTAGTAAAATTCTACTATCTCCAAACATATAAAAGTTTATACTTAAAAAGATTGCAAACGGCGTTTTGAACTCAATGGAAGTAGTCCCGAGTCCTAATTCGACCGTATGCAAAAAGTAACTTTTCGGACTAAAATCCGACTAACGATAAAACATTTAAATAAAATATTTAAATATTCAATCGTAAAATATGCGGGTTGTTACAATGGAAGTTGTAAATTATTAAATTTGAATTGAAAAAGTGATTTAATTGATTTAATATTGATTTATTTAATTAATATGAAAATAGCCATTTCGGCCACTTTCTCGGATTTCGACGAAACCTATTTCATCGGATCTGTAACGGTGAATTATTGTAAGGTTTCAAGTTTGGTAGCGATCAGACTTGTCGTTTGATCGTACGGACTCGAAACGACTAGAAATCAAATTAATTGAAATCAATTTGAAATTAGCAGATTTTAACATAAATTCTTCATACGATGGAATTTGGACTTGAAACCTGTTCCGTTAAGTTTGAAAATATAGAAAACATCTATTTTGATATATGGGATGACACATTTTCACTCCGGAGTCAGAACGGGCTTTTTGGGTCATTTATCGTTCAGTGTGTAAATCAAATCTTGTCCGTTCATTCTATTTTCTGCTCTGCCTATAAATAGCCCATTATAAACCCTAGCTACTTCCTATTTTTCATTTATGTGTACGTACAATTCTCTTTGGCTTCTAGATCTCAATGGCAGACAAACCAAACAAATCTCAAATTCAATTGCAAATCAAATCAAAAATTCAAACTTATTTAACCCAAATAAATTATATATCGATTTAAAGCTCTGGACGATCGTAACCCAAGTCTATGATCTGTTTTCCGATTTAAGTTTCGGTGTGGCCAAAAGTGGGGGTTTAAGTCTCGACCGTCCATTGCGCTTCGATCAACTGTGATGGATCGGCGATTCAAAGGTATGGATGAGTGGAGATCGTCGAGCGTAGTTAATCGGTGGGGTTTGTTGGATGAGTTGACTGTTGGATTGGGCCAGAAAATTCAATTTAGGTCGAGATGTTTAGGCAATGGCTGGGAGCATATGGGCGCCAGTGGTGGCTCGCGGTGGTCGGCATGGGATGGGGAGGCTGGCGTGGGTCTCGATCGCGAGGTTTTGGCGTGGTAGGTAACGTGCGTTCGTTGATTTCTTCTCGAGTGGTGGCGGCTATGCTACCTGGTTTGAGCGAGCTAGGGTTCTAGGGGAGGGGAAAGAGAGCGTGAGGTTGCAGCGTTTCATTGGTTTGTTATTCTTATTTATATTTTTTTATAACTTAAAGTTTTAATCTTCTAATGCGCATAAATTTTACATACGAGGTCTGATTCATGCGCGGTTTGTTCCGCTTGGATTGTGTCGAAATTCCGGACATTTTGATGCAAGTTTGGACGAATTCTGAGACTATTGAATTTTGGGACTTTATTTGAATTTCGAATCGATTTGAAATTCAAAGGTGTGTGTTTTGACCCACTCACAACTTCTAAAATTATTTATGTTAGTTAGATTAAATTTATGATGATATTTGAAATTTATTTATTGTTGTTTGGTATATTTAATTTTTCTTCTCGGTTAATTTGAATTTAATAGCCATTTATTTTACTATTGAATTCAAATTGCGACTTAAATACCTGTTCCTGATAATTTGTTAATTTCTTATAATTATTGATTGAATTGAATGGTGATTATGATGAATGTTTGGTTGTTGATATTGGTTGATTGAATGTTATGTTTGATCTATAAAAATGTTATCACTCTGAAGTTCCTTTAGTTATTATTATTTGGAAATCACTACGGGTTGAAATGATATATACCCGAACGATCTGTAGTTAGGGAAAAGTCGTTATGGGTTGGAATGATAGACTCGAGCGATTTTATGGATGTTATTTATTTCAAGATTTCGGTTTGAAATGATATATAACCGTAAAATTTTAAATTGCGGATTGAAATGATAAATATTCGTATCACTTGACCCTAGGGTAGAGAATTATATACGGACACTGGATTGGTTAAATTAAATGATTTTAAAAACTTTAATTTTTGAATTTAGTAAAATGATATTTTGAAATAAATTTGATTCATATAAATTGAATTATTATCGAAAATCAAGCTTTATGTTAAAATTGGAATTGGTTTAAAAGGAATTGTTGAAGGAATTTAACTTGAAACTTTAAATTTGATTTTTGAAGTATAAATGAAATTTATCGGAATTGAATTATTAAAACTATTTGAAATATAACTTTGAAAGGTACTAAAATTGGAGTAAATATAAATTGATATTTCCAACATAGATTGGAATTGATATAAAATGTAATGTTCTATTGAGAATTTAAACTGAAGATTTGGAATTGGGTTTTATTGGAGAATTGAAATGTTCGGATTTCGTTGAAATGAAATAAATATTTCTAAATTTATATAAGTTCAAAATTCATGTTTTCAAATATAAAATGTTTTAAAATATATTATTTTTAAGATTCTAAATTTTAAGATTTTCAAATTATTAAACTATTTAACATATATTAACTATATTAAATCAATTTAACCTATTTTAAACCATTTAATTTATTTTAAAACTAACTAAACCATTTTAACTTATATTGAACCTAGTTAATCTATTTTAAAGCTATTTAATCAATTTTAATTATATTTA
This sequence comes from Allium cepa, assembly GCA_030765085.1. NCBI lineage: Eukaryota > Viridiplantae > Streptophyta > Magnoliopsida > Asparagales > Amaryllidaceae > Allium > Allium cepa. The sequence goes on from CM060941.1 coordinate 1,021,548,386, forward strand.
ATCTATTTTAAATCTATTTAACTATTTTAAATCTATATTAACTATTCTAGAGTATTTTGACTATTAAAATTTTATTCAAACTATTTATAACTATCTACATTATTTTTTTAATTTCAAACTATGTAAAGATTTTGTGTTTATATTCAAATCTTCGATTTAAAGTAAATATGGTTAACGGACATTATAACCTAAGTTGGAATTTAAATAGCATATTTGATTTAATATGATAATTTTGAAACGAGAGTTTAACCTATTTTGGAAATATGACTTTGAACAGAAATATAATTTTGAAACTATGATTTCAAAGGTGATATGATTTCAAAGGTGACATGATTTCAAAGATGAATATGATTTAGAAAGTAATATAATTTCGAAAGTGATATGATTTGAATTGAATATGAAATTTTGATATCAATTATGAAATGATTTTAGAAATGTAAAAGAACCATCAGGTGTGTAATAAGCGATTGGTTGTTAAAGAGACCGAGATCGGATATTGTCATACTCTCTGCCAATACCAAAAACCACTTTAACAATTGTGCATGTGGCGGAGATTCCAGAAATGAAGTAGGATGGTTTGGTGAACGATTTCTGCATAAGTTATAACGTGATCCTGACTCCCGTGAGTCAGCTTAGATGGACTAAAACAGGAGCAACGCTTGGCCAAGTGAGGTCATTCCTCCTATCAGAGCATTTCTTCGATACCGTATATGTTGCTTTGTGATTGATTTGGTGGCCACCCTTTGATTTTTGATTATGGGAGTGTGTTTCAAGGTGGACGGTAGTAGCTGCTATGCATTACCACCAGTCCAGACCCGCAATTGGTATATCTACCCTGGGATTGCCTCGAGTGCCGTGTTCACATGCCCTAGCGCATTTTCTACGAGTTTGTTTTGTACCATACCTATGGGGTGCTCTCTGTGTAAAACTCTCGGAGAAGCGTACGGTACTGTATAGACTATGGGAATATATATAATGTGTTAAGGGAGATATGGGTAACGCCTTAACACTATTTTAATACTTTTACTTTACTGTAGACATATTATAATAGCATATTGTACTACATAGTAGATAGTTTAACGAATCCTTAGGAGATGTAAATCTCGAACATCTCTTAAGTTATTGCACTCACGTTGGACACTGGATAGGAAATGTCAAACCTCATAAACATCTCTGACGCCGTTGCACTCATATTTACCGTGATCTAAATTAAATAAGATCCTTTAGGTCCGACTCAAGTGTTTTGTATTTTCAGTTCGCTCGGGTCAGCCTGAGCATTTCAGGGTTGGAGACCTTATTTCTAGGGGATGAAGACGAAGATTTGTACTATTATTATTTATGATTTTTATTCCACTGCATCATGTTGTTTCACTGCATTTATTTATTTATTTATTTATTCCTGTTCATGTAACTCTGATACTTGTGTTTTAAAAAATAATCAAAAGTATTTATAAAATAGCTTCATGAACTATTATTTGATTATTATATTTTATCATTCTGTAGCGAGATTCTGTATTTGTTTATATTTCATTCTGTTTTACTTGTTTACCCCATAACAATTTGCCTTTTTGAATGGTTTGAGTCTGGCATGTGTGTCTGCTTAAAATGTCCAAAAAGGCAGATCGTTAAAGTTGGTAATAGATCTTTGGTTTAGCGATAACCTTAGCTTTGTAGGGTCTGATTCATGTAAAATAGAGTAGTAATACCCTAGAATGAGTCGCTGAGTGTATATATTTGAGAATGTATTTATAAGTGTAATAAAAGGTTTTTTTATTGTATTAATCTGTTCCGCTTTATATTTATAAATTTTCGTTGATGCATATAACGCTATGACATCGATAGGGATTTCAAACACTTAATAGGATAGTGCAACACAATATTTGTTTTGAAATATAGGTAAATGAAATAATTTTGCCTATTATATATTTTCGTATATAAAATAATATATTTATAAATGATATATTTGGTGGTAATATATTTATTTGTTAGGTACTGAATCTAAATATTGATTGAAGATAAGACTTACAAATAAAAAAATATAATTGGAAATTTTAGAACTTATGTTCTGGGATTTTTGAATTTTCTTTCAAAGGAATTTGGAATATAATATTAGTATTATTTAGAATTATTTTGTGATATAAATATTTCAATATAATTTGAAATAAATTTTCAAAAAGGAATTTCAAAAGGAAATAAGTTCTATACTCCCCTCTCTACCGCTAGAAAATAATTTCGGTGATAAGTGCACCCATCATCGACATTCATTTTCGGGTTCAAAGTGGAAAGAACATTGTAGTAGTTTTACTGCACGCTTATTTTGATAAACTAATCTTAAATTTTATTTTCTAAATATGATTGGATAAAAAGGCTATGAGTATATCTATACATATTTAAATGATTTGAAAATGAAACCCGTCATTTAGTTCTTAAATTTCTATAAATGAGATTTCAATTATTGTAATGAAATGAAATTTTAACTATTAAATAATTGGAACTTCTAAAATGAAAATAAGGAATTAAATGTTAGGTTATAACTGAAATATACAAGAAATTTGAAATTTGTAAACTATAAATAAAAAGGAAATGAAAATTAGAAATGATAATCATTGAACATTAAGTTAATTAAAATTAATAAGATAAACTTATGTAACATTCAATTGCATTCTTAGGATAATATATACAACTTACCAAATATTAAAGTTGAAATATTTAATAAGAATATGTAATGGAATATTATACAAATAAAATTTAAGTAATGAAAGTGTTCAATGGAATTTTTTTATAAATAAGAATTTTGATATTATAATGGTCATAAACTTAAATTATAATTGAAATGTTACTAAATAACATGTAATAGAAAAGTGAGTACTTTAAGTAAATGATTATAAACTTAAGTTAATGTTTGAGGCTATTTATAACTAAAGTAAATAATAAATTGTTTAGTAAATGATTATAACTTCAGAAGTTGTTAAAGGGATTCAGAAAATAGATTCAATATTCAATGATATTATATAAGAAAATGAATGTGAATTTAAAAGTAAGAAACTTGAAAATGAATTTATGCACTAATAAAGATTAATATTTAATGGAAACCAGATATGTAAATTAATAAGTGGGAACTAAACCGTAATAAGATGTATGTAATACTTAAATAATGAATTCATTTGTTTTTATATACAACTGAATGGAAATAACTTATGAAAGCAATGAATGTAAGGCAGTAAAAAGGAAATTCACATTATATGAATAAATGGAAAATGAATTTTGTAAGTAATGAATGAAAATAAATGAAATAAACACTGAATGAATGAATGGAAATAAAAGTTTGTAAGAAATAAATGTAAATCAAAAAGATAAATCATTGTATGAATGAAAAGGAAAATATACAATAAATGTTGTGAAATGAAATTAATAAGAATGAACTTGATTAATGCTTGGAGTCACTGTTTGTTTTGGTTTATGGGTTATTTGGGATAGATACTTCTAATTGTTTGGATGTGTGAATAAATTGTTGAGTTTTACCTATGACTGTTGAGTATATGATATACTTAATAGTTTATTTGTCATTCTATATGATTTAAAAGTGTCTAAACCCAAACAAAACGATTTGTTTTGCTTGCTATGTAGAGATGGTTGATTTCATTGATTTCATGTGATGATTGTATGCTTTTGGTTGCAAGTGATTGTTGTTATTGTATATTGATTGTTACTATTAATTGAACGGCTTAAACAATTCACTTTTATATAATTATTAATTTCTTTAGATTATATAAGTGAAATGCAGGTTATGGAAGCAATTGCTACTGCTTTTGGTTTCATAAAATAAGTATTATTTGCCCGACAAATAGGTACATTCTCGAATTACGGTTTTGTAATGATATTATATTATTTTTCCGCTGTTCGGGTATATTATTTTTAAAAATATGATATATTATTGATATTACTATTTCCCACAGACCTCTCTATACAAAGGAGACTCTGCTGAATTTTTTCGTGAATTTTGGACTTAGAAAATTTTATGAAATATTTTTCCAAGCTTTTGTAACTTGAATATAAAGGATATAATTGTTATAAATTAACATGTTTTACTTAAAAGCATTTAATTATGTAAATTGATTGTTTATAAATTTAATATTTTGAATAAGGTATGTTGATTACTTAATTCCTTCTTTCCCTTCTTTTTCCTTTTCAGGGACGAAAAGTTTTGAGTGGGGGAGAGTGTAACGATCCGTAAATTTTCGTTAATTAAAACTGGTTAATTTAGTTAGTTTATTGTTTTAATATTAGGAGAAATAAAAACTTGTAATTTAATAATGAAATAATAACTAAAATAAAACGTACCAATGTTAACTAAAGTTAATCATTAACAACTTGAATGAAATTCCAAGTAATTAAAATCATTTAAATGTTATACTTTGCTATAAATTGAATATAAGGAAACAAATGTAGATATTGAACTAATTTATGAATTAGTATATAATTAATGATAATTGGATAAAATCGGTGTTATGCAAGCAATTATAACATTTGTTTGTTAATAATAACTTATAAGTGCAACTAAAAGTAAATGGTAACAATTATTATGTGTTACTATTTATTTAGTCTATTAAATTAAACTGGAAATCAATTGCAATAGAATCTAATTGAATATTACATGAATGTAAACTAAGGTAATAATTGAAGTAATGTTAATTTTATTTATAATATGACAATTGGTTGAATAAAAAGAATGGAAATCAAGATTAATTAATTTATTGGAATTTAAATTATAATAATTGGATTTATTGCAATTAAATGAAATTAAATATTACATAATAGGAATTAAGATGAAATTGGAGAACATTGACGTACTTAGATATAAACCAATGTTGATTATACCATAAGATGATAATTGATTGAATAACAAAATTTGAAAATTTAATAAATGGATTTATTGGAATTTTTATTGATAATTACTGAATTTGCTGAAATTGAAATTAAACCCTGAAATTGGTAAATTCATCAACTTCGAATTGACATCTAAATTTGTTTAAATTATTGTAAATGATTAAGAAATCAAAAATGATAGAAGTTGTAAATTATTAAATTTGAATTGAAAAAGTGATTTAATTGATTTAATATTAATTTATTTAACTAATGTGAAAATAGCCATTTTGGCCACTATCTCGAATTTCGACGAAACTAGATTCATCGGATCCGTAACGGTGAATTATTGTAAGGTTACAAGTTTTGTAGTGATCTGCGTTGTCGTTTGATCGTACGGACTCGAAACGCCTGGAAATTAAATTAATTAAAATCAATTTGAAATAAGCTGATTTTAACATCTATCTATTTTGATATATGGGATGACCCATTTTCACTCCGGAGTCAGAATGGGCTTTCCGGGTCATTTATCGTTCAGCGTGTAAATCAAATATTGTCCATTCATTCTATTTTCAACTCTGCCTATAAAGAGTCTGTTACAAACCTTAGCTACTTCTTATTTTTCACTTGCCTATATATACAATTCTCTGGCTTCTTCTTCTCAATTGCAGACAAACAAACAAATCCCAAATTCAATTGCAAATTAAAATCAAATCAAAAATTCAAACTCCTCCAACCCAAAGAAATTATATGTCGATTTGAAGCTGTCGATGAGCGCTACCCAAAACTGTAATCTATTTTCCAATTTGAGTTTTGGTGTGGCTAGAAGTAAGGGTTCAAGTCTCGACCGTCCGTCGCGCTTCAATCAACTGCGATGGATCGGCGATTTAAGGGTATGGATGGGTGGGGATCGTCGAGCGTAGTTCATCGGTGGGGTTCGTTGGGCAAGTTGAATGTTGGATTAGACCAAAAAATTCATTTTAAGTCGAGATGTTTAGGCAACGGCTGGGAGCATCGGGGCGTCGGTGGTGGCTCGCGGTGGTCGACATGGGATGGGTAGGTTGTTGCGGGTCTCGATCGTGATGTGTTGGCGAGGTAGGTGCCGTGCGTTCGTCAATTTCTACTCGAGTGTTGGCGACTCCGCTGCCTGGTTCAAGCGAGATTGGGTTCCAGGGGAGGGGAAAGAGAGCGTAAGGTGGCAGCGTTTCATTGATCCGTCTTTTTGTTTATATTTTCTTATAACTTAAATTTTAAATCTTCTAATGCGTATAACTTTTACATACGAGGCCCAATTCACGCACGGTTTGTTCCACTGGGATCGTATTGAAATTTTGGACATTTTGATGCATGTTTGGATGAATTATAACACTATTGAATTTTGGGACTTTATTCGAATTTCTAATCACGTCCGAACTCCCCATCACATAGGGTAATTAAAGCTCTATACCGGGGCCACTCAGTGCAGAGACATTCGACATGTAATCCTTTCATTTTCGAAAATACCCAGTCTTCAACCATCGTCTTCAAATGCTATCCCATTTCATTGTATCATTATTCAAAATGGGTTTTATGTAACGTCCCACCTTTTCGTAAGCTTTAAATCGACGATAAACCACACACGTCAGACTTAAACCATACAAAAGGGCGGATTATTATGGGGTAAATAAGAAAAAGCAGAGAAAGAAACAACAAAATAGAATATTGCAGCGAATGATAAAATATAATAATCAAATATATAGTTCATGAAGCTGTTTTACAAAGTTTTCAATTATACTTATACAATACATATCAGAGTTACACATACCAGAAAAAAATAAATACTGCAGCGGAACAGTATGAATGCAGTGGAATACTATTATAAATAATAATAAATTTTCGTCTTCGTCCTCCAGAATACGGTCTTCTAAATCCTGAAATGCTCAGGCAGACCCGAGCGAATTGAAAAGAAAAAACACTCGAGTCAGAACTAAAAGATCTTATGTAAGTTGAATCAACAGTAAAATAAATATGAGTGCGGTAACTGAAGAGATGCTCGGGATTCACATCTCCTAAGGATCCGTTAAACTATTTACTATGTAGTAATATTTCGCTATTATAATAATGTCTAATAGTAAAATAAACTTACTTCTAAATACCGTTAAGGCTTTACATTTTCCACCTTAACACGTAATAGCACCAGTGTCTATACAGTACCTGCATATCTCCTGATCGGAAGACTACGGAAGATACTCCGTAGGTACGACACAAATCAAACTCGTAGTAAAGCTCGCTAGAATTGGTGACATGGCACAACTAGGCAATGCCAGGGTAGATATACCAATTACGCTTCCGGGCCGGTGGTAACGTGTAGCAGCTACTACCGCCCACCTCGAGCCACACCCCCAAATCAAAATCAAAAGTGGCCACCGAATCAATCCAAAGTCAGAGTATAATATTGAAGGGATGTGTCCGATAAAAGGTGCTACCTTCTTGGCCTGTCAATCGCTCATGTTTTAGCCACCTTATGCCAACTCACGGGAGTCGGGTCCACGTATTTACTTCAAAGGAAGCGCCGCCACCATCCTACTTCGTTCTGAAATCTCTACCGCATACACGGTTGTTAAAGTGGTTTTCGGAGTTGGTAAAGAGTATGACAACTTCTGATCCCCGTCTCTTCAACATCCAAACGTTATTATAACACCGCGGTCATTTCAAAATAATTTATACTTCAAAACTAGAATATAATATCCATTAAGAAATCATATAAATACGATATCATTTCCATTTCCAAACCAAACCAATATGATATCATTTTAAAAAATCATAGTATTTCAAAGTTATAAAATTTCGAAACCAAAGCCTTAAAACTATTAACAATTCCAAAATGTAATACTTTGAAATTAATAACTTTGAAACATAACTTCCACCCTTATATGGATTAACTATTAAAATATTTTATAAAACAAACTAGCTTCTTAAATTTCACATATCAATTCCAAAACAACCTGAATTTCTAAATTTTAAATTTAATATATTTCAAAGCTTAAATATTCGATATTTCAAAACTAAATTTTATAACTCATATATATATATATATATATACCAATTGCACTTTTACTATTATTTAGTTTTGAAATATTTTCTTACTAAATCCAATGTCCTTTAAATAAAACTTCAAATTTCAATAACTGAATATTCCTCAATTTATTCACTTAAATCACCTTAAACACGAATCAAGTTATAAAACCATATTCTTTTAAAATCTCAATTTCAATAAGTTCTAAATGGATTCTTATTAAATATAATTCTTAATTAGATAAATCTCAAATCAATTTCAAAACTATCTTCGCAACCTTGATTTATAAAACTCAATATAAAGTCTATATTTAAAATATAATTTAAGTAAATACTTATCCATATTATATTTTAATAAAATCAAACTTTATTATTAAACTTATTTTATACTTTAAAAAAATTTTATTCATAGCTTAAACTAATATTTAAATATATGTAAAAGAACATTTATAAAATATCCAAATCCATATCTCATAAAATCATATATTTCTTTACAAAACCATAGAAATCATTTCAAAATATTTTTATATATAGACCGTGGTGTCTGTATATAATTTTCTGTCCTATGGTCAAGTGATACGGATATTTATCATTTCAATCTGAAATTTAAAATAAAATATGGTTATAATCATTTCAAACCACAATCCTGAATGAAATAGAATGCATAACAACTTGCAGTTTACAACAATATAAAATACAACATCCATTCATTCAATATCAATCATCAACCATTTATTACAATCATCGTCCAGTTCAAACAATAACATCAATATAGAACAGAAAATAAATAACAGGTATTTATTGGCAGTTTATATTCAATAATAAACTAAATGACAGTTTAACTATTAGTTTATATGCAATGAATAATTAAATAACGATTTAACTGGCAGTTTATATGCAATTAATAATTAAATAACAATTTAACTGGGATTTTATATACAATGAAAAATTAAATAACAATTTAATTCAATAAATTTAATTTAACTGGGATGATGATTAAAAATATGCCAAACAGTCATCAATAAATTTCTATACACGTCATAAATCATTTTAACAAACATAAGAAATTTTAGAAGTCGTGAGTGGGTTAAAACACTCACCTTTTGAATTTAAATTGAATGTAAATCCAATCTAAACCCAAAATTGAAACAGCCTCAGAATTAGTCCAAACTAGCGCCAAAATGTCTGGAATTTCAATACAAACCTAGCGGAGAAAACCGCACGTGAAACGGACCTCGATGTGAAAGTTAAGAAAATTTGAACGATAACGATTTATAATATGATTATTAATAGGTAAATAATAAAAGTTAAGTATACCACGTCAACACAAAGCAACGGTATCGAGAACCCTAGCCTGTGAGCAGAAATCGCGAGTACATCAGGATGGCCACCGAAGTTTGACCACTTATCGTTCCCAAAGTATGCCACCTCGATCGGATTCACCGACACTTCTCCCTTCCTCATGACCGGCTGTACCTTCTCACCAAATTCGACGTCCCATAATGCCCATCGCTGCCGCAGGTGGAGCTAGGTTTTGAAACCCTAAACCACTAAAATCGGCCATCTCCGACTGAGCTAGACCACATAACGACCATCGAACGGCACCATACCTCGATCTCTCTAATACCTACAAACCTATTTTGCAAATAAACGATGAAATCAGAAAACCCCAAATCGACACTAGGCTTTCGAAATTTCCGAGCTTTGACTGAGTTTTGTTGTTGATTCGAGCATCAATTCCGAAAACAGACGCCCAGATTCGTATCGATGAGATCTTCGATCTCATATTTTTCTGAATTTTTTTTGTGGAGTTTGAAATTTTGACTTTGAATTTTGAATTGCAATTGGATTTGAAATTGTCTGCAATTGAAATAAGGAGGTGATGAGGAATTGTACGTACAGACAAATGACAATGAGGAACAATTAGGGTTTATAACAGGGTATTTATAGATAAAGCTGAAAATAGAATATACCGGATCTATTTGATATACGCGTTGAACGATAAATAGCCCGAAAAGCCCGTTCTGACTTCGGAACGAAATTGGGTCAACCCATATGTCAAAATAGATGTTTTAAAATATTTTAAACGCAATGGAAAAGGTTTCAAGTCCAAATTATATCGTATGAATAAGTTATAATAAAATCAAATTATTTCAAATTGGTTCCAATTGATTACAATTTCATTAATTTCAAGGCGTTTCAAGCCCATACGATCAAACAACAAGCCCGGTCGTTATGAAACTGGTTTCGTCGAAATCCGAGTCAGTGGTCAAAATGGCTATTTTTACAACAATTAAATAAATTTAAAATAAATTAATTAAATAAAATCTTAAATTTCAATTATATAATTGACAATTTTTATCACTTTTATATTTCTTAAACATTTACACAAATTTAAACAAATTTAACTATCGGTTTAAAATTGATTAATTCCTCAATTTCATTAAATTCAAAAATTATAAATTTAATTTCCAATAATTCTATTTAATTTACTTTTCATTCTATTATTCAATTTATTATTATCAAATGGATGAAATTATCCTTGCATTCAAAGTCTATACACTAATGTTCTAACATTCCATCTTTTTTTCAATCAATGTAATATTTAGATATTTAAATTTCATTTATTCGCCATTAAATCCATTAATTATAGTTCAAATCCGATTAGATTGATAAGTCTTTATTTCCATTCTTTTAAATTCAACAAATTGCCCTATTATGGATAGTATTAACATTGAATCAATTATCATTTTATGGGAAGAATTATTATTGGCTTACTCTTATTACATTAATAATTACCATTTTATTCAGACTTCCAATTTATATAGTAATTAATTTCATTCACTTACAAATAAATTCATTTATTATAGATTTCCTTCCAATTAATTAAAATTGATTCCTATGAATTGGTTTGATTTAATTGCCATCTTACTAGGTCCATTTTTACTTAATATACCTAATTACATTAGTTTTATCCCATTACACAAATATACACCTATTTACATCTTAATTTGAATAAATATTATATTTCTAAATGTGTACTTCAATCCATTATACACATTTATTAAGGGTTAAAACCAATTAATGCATTTACCTTAATTCCATTCTTATACCAATTTATTACTTTATCCATACATTACGTTTCTATGAAATTTATACATACACACTTTCCGTTATTATATTAGTTGTCATTAAAGAAATGTTCATTATTAGTCACCAATGATTATACCAACTCGTATCACGCTAATTAAAATCTTATTCAATTCCCATTTATTACATAGATTCATATTAATAAATTAACATTTACATTTGTTACTTACATTCAACTTATAACCAATTATAACCAAGTTATACCATTTTACATTATTTCATTTATTGCAATTTCATTCAATTTATACAAATTTTATTTGTTTCAATATTATTCCATTTATAAATTTTAATGTTTGCATTAGTTTTTTTTATATATATTTCATTTATAACTAAGATTTTCAGTCCTACGCCTGATCAACGTCTGACCGAATTTCTGTGAGAATGAGGATGGACTTATTGAAACATAGAGTTATAAAAGTATTTTTATAAAAACTATTTTTGTAATATTATATAGATTTTTAAAATATTTTAAAAATGAAAAAAATGTGATTTATCTTATTTTAAGTATTGAATAAATTCTGCAATCGTTCCTTTTCGAGGACGAAAAGATTCAAAGGGGGAGGAATGTGATAACCCAGATTTTGGATATCTGTTAATTGGTAATTAACATGATTAAAATTATTAAAGTAACAAATTTGTAAATTGAACAAATAAAATTCTGATATATATCTGGATATGTACATAGATGAATTTGAGCTATAATAAATATCTGGATAATTATTTATTTAATAATCTCCTGATATAATTATTTAAATTTGCAAAATTCTTTTTTTTTTAAAACAAACAAAATATGTATTTGATGATGTGTATGTATATATATGTATATATATATATATATAAGTAGATTTAAAGGGAATTTGAATTTGAAACTCAATTGTAAACATACTAAAAATAAGTTGGATCTAAAATAATATGTATATATGATTTGTTTTATATCATTTTCCTTTTAAAAGTTACATGTAATTAAACAAGAGAAGTTTGATTATTAAACACTCTTAAGACACTATTAATAGAAAACAAAAATTAAAATAATATATATATATATATATATATATATATATAAATGTATAAAAACATATTAATAAACATGTAAACTAATTCTTCATGCTTGACAACAAATGTAAACAAATTATAAAATGTAATTACAAGTGTACATCATTTCAACAAGTGTCATTTCCTTCTTTTATTTTAAAAATAATTAATTAAGGATAAAAGGTTATTTAAACATCTCCATATCCCTCTTTCATTTCTTTTATCAGCTCTTTCTCTATAAAAAAACAATGAGAAAATCAAAATCCTATAACAAATCAAAGGACAAAAATCAAAGTAAAACAATACTTTCAAATTGTTTCAAAACCTGATCAAGCAAGAATCAACTCAGGGTAATCCAATTCAGGTCAACATCAATAGCAAATTCTAGTCAATTCAACAAATCAAATTCAGTTCAGTTCAAAGCAAAGGGTCATCTCAACCAAATTCCAGTTTTAATCATCTCGGTCTTCTCTGTTTATAATTTACTGGTAAGTAAACAAAGAAATAACTCTATTTATAATCTTCACGCATGTAGTGAAACTTGAATTTGAATTGGTAATAAATGGTATGCATGGTTGATACTATGATTATATGAGTGTATATATAGATATAGATATATATGGATATACTTGGGTGCATGTCTGTTAAACAGTTCATAGGCTATGTTCTTCTATTACAGGTTGCAATTATAATTCAAAAATCAACTGTTTTTTCTGATCAATTTTATGTTCTGATGTTTAAACAAAATTTGATAGAAACACCAAGATTAAAATTTTAAAAATATTTTAAGTAAGAATTTAAAACAGTATAAACCAGGATGTAAATATTTCAGTAAAATCTTAATTACATCAAAATCTAGACATTATTAACAAGTTGTTTCAGGGTTATAATCAGATTAGTTATCAAATTCTAGGATTTTTAAAACTAAAATCTTGATTTCCAAAATAGTATTTTGAGAAATATTATGGGATGGTCAGAATTTGGGTTTTTAGCAATTGCTGATGATCGCGTGGAATTGGTTATCAAAACTGTGTCGGGAGGAGGTAGGGGTAGTGGCGATAGATGGAAAAATACTTGGAGTATTTATCTAGTGACGTGGAGGTTGATCGAGATGAATTTAGGGTTTTTGGTTGCGTTTGGGGCGGGGTTGTTTCATGGATGATCGCATCGTCATGCTGACATCGAGGTGGAACAATGGTGGAGGAAAAGATGGAGGTGAGTGAGGCGGAGGTCTGGAGGAGTTGCGGGGACACCGATGGTCGAAATCATCGAAGTCGAGTTTTTTTTTGGGTGATGGTTCCAGATTGTGGATTATCGAGCTCGATTTTGTTTGGTCGTCATTTTGACGATTCTGGGTGGTCATATGGTATGTCGAGATCGTCGTCGACTTGGGTGATGGCCAGTGAGTTGATCGAAGGGCGTGGGTATGGCATGCATGTACACACATGCACATTGATGGTGGTGATGATCTAGTCATGGGAGATGATGGTGTTTTCTCGAGGTTGGATTCGGGATAAAGGAGGATGGACTCGGGTTTTGATTCGAGTACGAGATTTTTTAAAATCAAACTGTTTTAAAAATTCAAACAAGTAAAAATATAGAAGAGGAAGAACTGGCTCGGGAGAAACATGAGTTTGCCTTGGCGTTAGATCGGGTCAGTATTGTAAGGTAATATCGAGGTCTAAATTTAAGTTAAAACAGGTTTTAACATTTCTTTCTTTATTAAAAAAAGTTAAGTGTTTTATATCTAAAAGTTGATTAATTTAGTTGTAAAATTTATTTTAACTTAGTAATCCTTAAAGTTTATTTAAAACTTAATTTATAATGTAATTAAATTAAGGAATAAATGTTTTATCGTTAATTAAGTTAAGGGTCCTAAGTAATTATGGATTAATGATAATTTGATTCAAGGTTTATTTAATAAGATTTTTAAAGATAATTAGGAAGTAAATCAAGATAAATAACTTATATTTTAATTAATTAAGGTTTGGGTGATTAAGATTTATTAATTAATTAGAGATTAAGTATTATAGGTGATTAAAGATAAATTAATTAACACTTAAGGGTTGATTAATTAATAAGCAAAGGATAATTAAAAGGTTAATTAATCAAGCTAATTAATTAAGGATAATTAACTGATTAAGATTAATTAATTAAGTAATTATAACTAATTAATTATATAGTAATCAAGGAATAGTTAATTAATAAAGGTAATTAAGGATGGTTAATTAATTAAATGACAAGGGGTTTGAAATTGACTAGTGTTAATTAAGCTAGGTTAAGTAATTAATTAGTAATTAATTTAATTAGTTAGATTTAATTAATTATGATTATGTGATAAATTATCTGGTTCAAGGATGATGAATTGAATAAAATGTTTGGATTTATTAATATCTATGGTATGTTAATCTGGGATGATCGGTGTTGAGCAATACTTTAGACATAACTGTGATAAACATAAGTTATTTATCTATGATTGAGTTGCCATGTGAATACAATGTTTTGTGTTGAATTAAATTTTTAAACTTAAAAACAACTGGGATTTAGGATGACATTGACTGAAGAGACCGGGGTCGGGTATCAACAATACCCGAAACCACTTTGATTAGTAATCTAAATTCTTTATAAATTGGATATGTGAAATTAAACAGGCTAGAATGGAATGAATTGAGTAACATGGGCATTTAACCTGAAAACTGTTGTGTGTGATAAATGCTTGACTATAAGAACTCGTAAAAGGTATGAGTTACTCTGGTATTCACATAAATTTTCTAACTTAGTATTTCATGCTTTATGGGTTTACTCATGCTGGTTTCCAGCCTGACCCGGGTGTTACTTTGATGTAATGCTCGGGTCAGACCGAGTATTACAGATTTTCAGGTAGGGACGTTCTGGAGATCAGGAGGCGAGCTGGATGGTAGGAACATATGGAGTGTTTCCGCTGTGATATATTGTTGTATATCTAGGACATGTTGATTTTATTTGCCTAGTGTTTTGTGTAAATATTGTATCTCTGATGTATTGATGTAAATTAACTGATACGGTTTTTCCTTTGTATAAATGCTATTTTATTTGATATTATATTTTGGTCTGCTGCGAATGTGAGATTCTGTTTTTCGTTTCTTCTACCTCCTTTTTTCTTTTCCTAGATATCTAGAATTTTCGGAATCGAAAATTTTGGGTTGTTGCACCCTTAGCGAACGGGTTTGTTGTTTTGTTTTAATTATCTACTGTGTTAATCAATTCTCTTCGATGCTGCTGACTTTATCATGTGGAAATATTCGAAGTATGTCTTTTGACTTCTAGTGAGCTCTTGGTTATTTTATGAACTGTGTCATGGCATTGTTATCATATAACAATGTCATGGGATTTTCACTATTTGGAATCACACTCGGCTCAGTTATAAATTTGTGTATTTATGTTTATACGTTGCTTTTATTATGGCACTATTCAAGGTGGTGTACTTAGCCTTTTCATTGAATCAGTCACGGCCTTTTGTTTAGAGCATTTCCAACTTAAATCTCCTTAACTAAGATTTGATCATGAATTTGATATTGACATATTATACTTAATATTACTTATGAACTTCCAGTCTGAATACTCCTTCGTAAGGAGTTTGTTGTTTTGTTCAAAAAAATTCTAGTATTTCGTCAATACTTGAGAACACTCTAAACTACCATTTAGTGATCTTAATTTGGATTTGATATTTTTTTATGAATCAAATATATATATGCAAATTATGATATTGCAGACAATACAATATGTATGATAATTCCTATTGCCAATGCATAAGGAATCCATCCTATATTTTCCATACTAAATGTTTTAATAAGCTGTCTTTGCATATCGTTTGGGACATTCCCAACATCCTTTATACTTAATATAAAAGATATCATATATCAAATATCAAGTACAAAACAACTAAACTACAACAGGTTTTAACATAAATACATCGTTAACAATCAGCGGTATGTTTATTACTTGTAGTTTAGAAATATCTATGTACCTCATAATGTTCTTTCTTGTGAACGAATACTTCCTCCATATTTTCATTAAAAATTAAACTATTTGATACTATCGAAATTGTTGTTCAGCTTTGATGATTGTCGAATGATACTTTCGGATCCTTTCTTAGATCACAACCGAAAACTCATAAAGTCAATATCGCTCCTACTAACTTCAAGATGATTTGTTTGTTATGTACAAACAGTCTATTTTAAATCCTTATTTAGAATTATCTGTTTTAACACATATGACCAAAACACAAAGTCTTGCTAGGCTATAATTAAGCGAGCGAAATACGAATTAACTTTAGCACGTTGAATGATGAATATGTTACGCTGCTTTCAATAGTCAAAATTTACGACGTTATTCTTTAGCTCACAACATTCCAACTGCATTAGTCTTTCTCTTTAAGATACGTTTCCGGCCGATGGATCATATCCCTTCGGGTATAGCTATCAAAATCATATTTTGATAATGTACCTGGAATCCATTTCGGATTTGCACATCACATCTTACCATAAAGTCATTACTCTTGATGGTTTAATTGACAAATAAGGATTATGTTGAATATGCGCTTTGCGCTATATGATTTTTGTTTGATGATAATAAACATATATACATTCATTTAAATGTATTTGGTAATGTACTATTTTGTTTTTCATAGTTTAAATAAATATTTGTTGAATAAAATTAAATTACACAGAATTCGAATTTGAATTCAAACAGAACAAGTTAAACAGATTTTGAATTCAAACAGAAATTTTTATTCAAACAAATATTTATTACAACTTTGATAGTACAATTTCAAGCTCTCACTATACATATACAATTTTGACTACAATACATGACATTTCACATTTACATCAAAACCTTACTACATATCACTCACACTCATATTTTTGTCTTCAACTATAATCCAGTTTGAATCCAGCATCTGAGTAATCTGCAAAAATATTTTAAAACGCAGTAAAATTGAAAAAGAAATATTTTTGCAATTCAAAAATAAAAGATAATTTTTGAATATATGATTTGCCTCAGTTATTTGGGTTGTTCGTCATCATTTTTGACTGTGCAATATCTGTGCATATCAGTATTTTTATCAGGGATAGGCAATTATAAGTGGCTGCAGTACACACGTGTACATTCGTATACGTGTGCACTGCCTCGCCAACTCATGTGCAAAAATCAAACAAAAGCACAGAAATCAAAAACAAGGCCAAACCCAAGATAGCAACATGCTTGAAGACTCCAGCACAACCAAGTATGGAGTGTAAAAATGCAAATGTCCACACAACAACATGAAGAGAATCAATTTCAAGGCAGTAGTGTACACAAAGACAACAGCCAGTTCAAATGCAACATTGAAAACAAGCTGCATGAATACAACATGAAGTACAACCACAAAGTTCACAAGTGCAACATCACCAAAGACTCAACAGGGAAAATGGAACCAGACACAACAGTGAAAGTGCAGACCAAGACTCATGAAACAGACCCAAAAACTAGTGCCAACATGAACATAACATGTGAATGCATCAAAGCAAGAAAACAACACTGTCGAGCTCGAGATAATACTGCTACAACATGGACTGCAACAAATACATGATGCACAACTCAAATGAATATCAGTGCAAGTGTCAACCAGGTAGCAAGGAAGATCAACACAGCAAGCTACAGCATCAAGTTGATCAAGATGCTACAGATTTCAACCAATGAACCATCAAAGAATGCAAGAAGAAAATTATATGTCAAATTATGATATGAACACAGTGCAATGACCAATGCACAACAAACTCAGTGACATGCTACAATTTCAAACAGGCAGTGCACATGTGAATCAAGTGACCAACCTGAAGTACAAAGCATGCACATAAACAACATGACATGAACACTGCAACTGATCAAAGCTCGGCCAACATAATGCAACTATGTTCAAACATGACAGAAACATGATCAAAGCTATAAGTGATGCAGCATCAAGTAAACAGTGCCAAATGAAGCACAGCTGCAAACAACATGACAGTGAAAACTCGAGTCACAGTGCCATGCTACAGATTATAAAATGAAATTCATAAATGCAACAACCAAATGAAGTCAGCAGTCAACAGTGATAATGGTCAAGAACTATACAAATAAATGAAGCATGTAAGCTCAAGACATCAAGTGATACAAGGTCAGGGGAGCAACATGAATGCAACAAAGACCAAGCTGCAGCATCAAGATAAGAAGATCAAAGTGAACCAGATCAATAGCAGCTCAGTTATACAAGCTAACCAAGTTTATATGCAATGCAAAGATCACGGCTACAACAAATGTACATATATGGACAGTGAAAACAGAAGTGCACAGCAACAGTAAGGAGATGGACAAATGCAACTGAACCAACTACACAAATATACTATGCAGTGAAGCAATACACAGCAAGTGGATATAAACATCAAGCCAGAAAATCAAAGCATACTGAAGCCGAGAATGTACAGGTATGAAATGGTCAGGGTGTCAACAAGTCAAAGCCGTGGTTGTCGAAGTCAAAGTCAGAGACCTCAACCAAGCAACAAATATATTCAATTATGAACAAGTCAAGGCCGAAGCTGTAGCAATCAAGAAGCCGTAGTCAACAACGTGATGATCACGAAATAAATCAAAATCGTAACCATCAAGCAATGAAATATACGATTATGAACTAGTCAGAATCAATCATCAAACGTTCAATTTAAATCAAGTGGCCGAGAAGAATTTTTGACGAAATTAAAAATATTTGGACGAACGAAAATCCAGGAACTCGAACGCATATAAAACCCTAATCATCATCGGCAATCAAATCATCGAGTTCGAACAAGAAAAACCAGAAAAGAAAAAGGAAACAACACATACCAGAAAATCATAAACAACGAACTCGATCAAGTAGCTGCGAACGAGCGACAGTTGAATATCAGAGAAGCAACCGAAGCAAGCTACAAGGAGTCGGCCGATCAACCGTGCATCAAAAGCCCTGATTTGATCAAAGACTCAAGCCCTAAATTTTGCGAGAGGAGCCGCCATTTATTTTCACCAGCCGAAGAATAAACAAATGAAGAAGATAAAAAGCAACGGGTTGAAAAGTGAATAGGAACCGGCCCTGTTAATTATAAAAGGCTTTTATTATAATTGTTTAAAAAAGGGGTTTTGTTTTTATTTAGGGTTTAAATTAAATAGGGTTGTTTATTTTAGTTACTGTTTAAATTGTTTTCTTTTTGAGTCAAAGAATTTGTAAATCACCACCTAGGGATTAGGTAGTGTCAGATTGTCTATTTAGAATTAGTTCAGTGAGCAGGGAGTGCGAGTTTGCAAAGCCCGATAGGCGGGAGCAGTGTTTGCGAGTGAGCGAAACTCTATAGGCGGGAGCAGGGTGTGCGAGTCTAGTAGAGTGTTTATGAGCGGGAGCAAAAGGGTCTGCGAGTCTAGTAGAGTTGTTGTAAGCGTGATACTGTTTAATTCTAATAGAAATCTGTGAATGCAGCAGTAGGCAGGGGTTGCCGAAGCTGGGTAAATTTTGTGTGTGATTTACTTTTCAGCATATTTATTTCTGCAGTTTAAATCTGTGTTTAAATCGAGAAAATTTGCTATAACCCTATTCACCCCCCCCCCCCTCTAGGGTTAATCTAGATCCTACAAGTGGTATCAGAGCCCGGTTTATTTTTTTTATTTAACTCTAGAGTCATGAGTCTACAAAATAATGCTTTTTCTGAGGGACAATCTATTGCTAGGCCACCCATGTTTAACGGGAACGATTATGCTTATTGGAAAGTTAGGATGAGTATTTATCTTAGTTCCATTGATTATGATGTTTGGGATATTATTGAAACTGGCTATAAACCTCCCACTATAATCGTTGGTGGTACTGAGATTCCTAAACCTAAGGATAGGTGGGATGCAAACGATAAGAAATTGAAAAAGACAAATGCTAAAGCCATGAATGCTTTGATATGTGCTCTTGATAAAAATGAATTTAATAGAATTTCTCATTGTACAACAGCACAGGAAATATGGCATACTTTGGAGGTGACACACGAAGGAACTTCTCAAGTCAAGGAGTCTCGGCTAGCCCTATTCAGCAATGAATACGAAAACTTTGTAATGGACAAAGACGAGAGCATAAAGGATATGTTTGGACGTTTTTCAACCTTGGTATACAATGCTAGAGCGCTTGGGAAGGTATTCACTGAGGTAGAGCTTGTGCGGAAGATACTACGAGTTTTACCAATGAACTTTGAGGCAAAAGTCACAGCAATCCAAGAATCAAAAGATCTGAGCAAACTAAGCATGGGGGAGTTGATTGGCAACTTGATGACATATGAGCTTGAGTTAAAAGCAAAGGAAGAACGCAACAACTCCGAACCAAAGAAGAAGACGATTGCCTTAAAAAGTAAAGAAGAAAACGATGAAGAAGATCCAATTGAAGAGCTTGCAATGGCTGTCAATAATCTTAGAAGATGGTCTAGATTCAAGCCACGCAAGAAGAAAACAAAGGGCAATAGGTCAAAAGATTCCGAAAATTCCGATAATGAACTGACATGTTATAACTGCAACAAGCCTGGCCACATCAAACCAAAATGCCCACTTCTCAAAAACAACAAAGAAAAGAAAAAGGCGAAGAAGGTATTTGCAGCAACTTGGGATGATGAAGAAGGAGAGGAAGCTTCGGATAGCAGCCCAGAGGAGGCTAACTTGTGTTGCATGGCAAAATCAGAATCAGAAGCAACCTCCGACGAATCTAGTGAGGCAGGTGAGTTTTCTTATAAAGAACTTGTTTTTATGTGTTCTGATCTTACTAAGGTAGTGGATACTCTTGAATCTAAAATTGAAAAACTGAAATCTGATAGGAGAGAATTTGCTCGTGAAAATTTTAGGTTAAAAACTGAACTTGAAAATATTCAAAACCTAGAATGTAACCAATGTAAAATTTTAGATTCGGAACTATCAAAAATTAGGAATAACTCTGAGAATCTTGAAAAAGAAAACTTGAGTCTTAAAGAAAACATTGACACTAGAAAAAAGGACTTTATAAATCGATGCACCTCACTTGTCGCTGAAAATACAACATTAAAAACCAAAGTCCAAAATCTTGAGAAATCTTTGAATAACTTTTCAAGAGGCGAAAAATCTTTCAACATGCTATTGGGAAATCAAATTTTTGCTAACAATAGAAAAGGACTAGGTTTTGGAAAATCGCAAGATGATGATAAAGGTAAAAGTGCTGCTCGATCTGAAATAATTGGAAATCAGGTTGAAAATCATAGTCATAGGAACACAAAATTTAATCAAGTCAATTTAATGAGCACGTTTTGTAGAGAATTTGGACATAATCGAAATAATTGTTGGTATAGACCCAAACACGTGAAAACTATACCAATTTGGGTTCCAAAAGGCACAAATATAAAATCTTTGAAAGTTAAACAAATTTGGGTGCCAAAAGGAACATGTATAAATAGTTTTGAGTCTCCAAAAACATATTTTTCATATTCTGCCACTAACAACAATGGACCTATAAAAACAAATAGGTCACATAAATCTTTTATCGTGTAGGTGTGGTGGCAGGCTAAGGAACAACAATAGTGTTCTCTGGATTTTGGCTGTTCCAGAAACACAACGGGCGACAAAGCAAAGTTCCTTAGCCTAGTTCAAACGTGACAGAATCACAACGGACAACAACGAAAAATATCGTAAAGGTAAAACAGGTATGGTATGTTTTAAACGATATATTAATTGTGATAATCTGCACCGTATTTTGAATTAATTCAGCCAATATTGAGATGAATAAAGATGATGATTTTGATTCTGATTTTTTCAAAATTGTTGGCCAATTATGCTTTTATGCCAAAAACACTACAATCCTTGAAATACTTTATATCGATTAATTTGGATTGCTGATGGTGCTTTTATTGATTGACGGTAATATTTTTGGCTAAATCTATATTCACGATTTCTTCTATTTACATGGCTTCAACTTAAAATCCTAATGAATTCTATTTAAAAATTGTAAAAAGATTTTTAAGAAATTTTTGACTTGTTTTTATTTATGACATTGATTTGTGCTTAAATGATGACCAATCAGATTTTCAACATTGAACTAATCCATATAAATTTGTTCGGTCAAATGATGGTATTTGATTACTCATGCTACACGTAGATATATTGGTTTTGACATTTTTGTCACTGCTTGTAAATTTGCACGATTTCAAATTTCATGTGAAAAATGATAAAAAGTTTTTTTTGAGAAATTGTTGAAACTTCAAGAATTTGTTTAAAGAATAATGATGTTGATTGACTGTTGATTACTCATGAATATAACTGTTTATCCTAAGGTTTCTGAAATTAACACTATGATATTTGTTTGAGTGATAACATGGCTTCATTTCAAATTTCATTTAAAAATTGTTGAAAACAATTATGAGATAATTTGTTGAAATTTCACAATCTGGTCTTTGACATTCAACGAGTGAATATTGAGTGAAATTTAAATTCAGATGCAGATTACACTGGTAATATAGTTGATAGAAAAATTATTAGTGTAACGTGATTAATTTTTGAAACATTCATTTGCTGCATCGTTTTTCAAAGAAAATATCTGCATAATTTTCAAATAGCAGAAAATTTTCTTATAAAACCCCCTCGAGAAAATCATGTTTGACCATATTTACAGATTAGTCATTTTTGAAAAATTAATTTTATAATTTTTGGATTTGATTTTAAATGACTATTTTGACTAATCTAACTCCCTAATGATTATCGAAAAGATCAATAGTGATTGAAAAAGTGATGAGTGTCGATATTTGTCATACATTACTCAAGACAATATATTTAGAAAAATTTCTTTAGAATTTCATAACAAAAGTTATAAAAACTTTTTGTTGGGCAAAAATTCCATGATCATTTCTATTTCTATCATCTGTCTATCGACCATCACTCGTCAAAATCATATATAGTATGTAAATTTGTGGTAGTTTACAAAGGAAATTATTCGTTCTTCAATTTGTTTTATCTTCAGATTCATAAAGGAAATTATCTGTGCTTCAATTTATTATATTCTTCAATAAAAATAAATATCCAAAGTATTCACTCTCATTTAAAAGTCCT
This sequence comes from Allium cepa, assembly GCA_030765085.1. Taxonomy (NCBI): domain Eukaryota; kingdom Viridiplantae; phylum Streptophyta; class Magnoliopsida; order Asparagales; family Amaryllidaceae; genus Allium; species Allium cepa. The sequence goes on from CM060941.1 coordinate 1,021,571,606, forward strand.
CACGGTTATGCATGGGTGAATTACTTGGATTTTTGATTATGTGCTTCCATGCTCATTTAAAAGTCCTCACGGTTATGCATGTATGGAACGCATATCAAAATAAATTGGTTAAATAGACAAGTTGATTCTAATCCCATTTAAAAGTCCTCACGGTCATGCGTGGTTAGAAGATACTTGATTTCATTTTTAAAATTAAATTGGAATACTACTAATCTCATTTAAAAGTCCTAACGGTTATGCATGGTTAGTAGATATTCAAATTTCCCGAAATAAATATACCACAAATAGACAGAACTGTATGATTTTTATGAATTTATCCTCATCATTTCTGAAAGTGGAATATGCGTCTGACATGGGTAATTATGATTTTTGTTTGAAGTTTATTGAAATTTGATATTTATATTTAATTGAGTTAAATGTTTGATTCATGTCTATCACTTCATCCCTATTTTTATAACACTGTTATTCTTTTGCTGATAACAAAAGGGGGAGAGAAAAGTTAAGATTTTGTCAAATAGAATCAATCAAAGGTCAAACAATTTTCCATTTGCATATAGGCTCATTCACACATTTTATTTATATGCATATATGTAGGGGGAGTCATATATGTAGGGGGAGTATCACATAAAAAGGAAGCATTCAAATAGGGGGAGCAAATGAAATTATCAAATACATTTAATATATTCAAAATCTTAAATATATGTTTGTTATCATCAAAAGGGGGAGATTGTTGAATATGCGCTTTGCGCTATATGATTTTTGTTTGATGATAATAAACATATATACATTCATTTAAATGTATTTGGTAATGTACTATTTTGTTTTTCATAGTTTAAATAAATATTTGTTGAATAAAATTAAATTACACAGAATTCGAATTTGAATTCAAACAGAACAAGTTAAACAGATTTTGAATTCAAACAGAAATTTTTATTCAAACAAATATTTATTACAACTTTGATAGTACAATTTCAAGCTCTCACTATACATATACAATTTTGACTACAATACATGACATTTCACATTTACATCAAAACCTTACAACATATCACTCACACTCATATTTTTGTCTTCAACTATAATCCAGTTTGAATCCAGCATCTGAGTAATCTGCAAAAATATTTTAAAACGCAGTAAAATTGAAAAAGAAATATTTTTGCAATTCAAAAATAAAAGATAATTTTTGAATATATGATTTGCCTCAGTTATTTGGGTTGTTCGTCATCATTTTTGACTGTGCAATATCTGTGCATATCAGTATTTTTATCAGGGATAGGCAATTATAAGTGGCTGCAGTACACACGTGTACATTCGTATACGTGTGCACTGCCTCGCCAACTCATGTGCAAAAATCAAACAAAAGCACAGAAATCAAAAACAAGGCCAAACCCAAGATAGCAACATGCTTGAAGACTCCAGCACGACCAAGTATGGAGTGTAGAAATGCAAATGTCCACACAACAACATGAAGAGAATCAATTTCAAGGCAGTAGTGTACACAAAGACAACAGCCAGTTCAAATGCAACATTGAAAACAAGCTGCATGAATACAACATGAAGTACAACCACAAAGTTCACAAGTGCAGCATCACCAAAGACTCAACAGGGAAAATGGAACCAGACACAACAGTGAAAGTGCAGACCAAGACTCATGGAACAGACCCAAAAACTAGTGCCAACATGAACATAACATGTGAATGCATCAAAGCAAGAAAACAACACTGTCGAGCTCGAGATAATACTACTACAACATGGACTGCAACAAATACGTGATGCACAACTCAAATGAATATCAGTGCAAGTGTCAACCAGGTAGCAAGGAAGATCAACACAGCAAGCTACAGCATCAAGTTGATCAAGATGCTACAGATTTCAACCAATGAACCATCAAAGAATGCAAGAAGAAAATTATATGTCAAATTATGATATGAACACAGTGCAATGACCAATGCACAACAAACTCAGTGACATGCTACAATTTCAAACAGGCAGTGCACATGTGAATCAAGTGACCAACCTGAAGTACAAAGCATGCACATAAACAACATGACATGAACAATGCAACTGATCAAAGCTCGGCCAACATAATGCAACTATGTTCAAACATGACAGAAACATGATCAAAGCTATAAGTGATGCAGCATCAAGTAAACAGTGCCAAATGAAGCACAGCTGCAAACAACATGACAGTGAAAACTCGAGTCACAGTGCCATGCTACAGATTATAAAATGAAATTCATAAATGCAACAACCAAATGAAGTCAGCAGTCAACAGTGATAATGGTCAAGAACTATACAAATAAATGAAGCATGCAAGCTCAAGACATCAAGTGATACAAGGTCAGGGGAGCAACATGAATGCAACAAAGACCAAGCTGCAGCATCAAGATAAGAAGATCAAAGTGAACCAGATCAATAGCAGCTCAGTTATACAAGCTAACCAAGTTTATATGCAATGCAAAGACCACGGCTACAACAAATGTACATATATGGACAGTGAAAACAGAAGTGCACAGCAACAGTAAGGAGATGGACAAATGCAACTGAACCAACTACACAAATATACTATGCAGTGAAGCAATACACAGCAAGTGGATATAAACATCAAGCCAGAAAATCAAAGCATACTGAAGCCGAGAATGTACAGGTATGAAATGGTCAGGGTGTCAACAAGTCAAAGCCGTGGTTGTCGAAGTCAAAGTCAGAGACCTCAACCAAGCAACAAATATATTCAATTATGAACAAGTCAAGGCCGAAGCTGTAGCAATCAAGAAGTCGTAGTCAACAACGTGATGATCACGAAATAAATCAAAATCGTAACCATCAAGCAATGAAATATACGATTATGAACTAGTCAGAATCAATCATCAAACGTTCAATTTAAATCAAGTGGCCGAGAAGAATTTTTGACGAAATCAAAAATATTTGGACGAACGAAAATCCAGGAACTCGAACGCATATAAAACCCTAATCATCATCGGCAATCAAATCATCGAGTTCGAACAAGAAAAACCAGAAAAGAAAAAGGAAACAACACATACCAGAAAATCATAAACAACGAACTCGATCAAGTAGCTGCGAACGAGCGACAGTTGAATATCAGAGAAGCAACCGAAGCAAGCTACAAGGAGTCGGCCGATCAACCGTGCATCAAAAGCCCTAATTTGATCAAAGACTCAAGCCCTAAATTTTGCGAGAGGAGCCGCCATTTATTTTCACCAGCCGAAGAATAAACAAATGAAGAAGATAAAAAGCAACGGGTTGAAAAGTGAATAGGAATCGGCCCTGTTAATTATAAAAGGCTTTTATTATAATTGTTTAAAAAAGGGGTTTTGTTTTTATTTAGGGTTTAAATTAAATAGGGTTGTTTATTTTAATTACTGTTTAAATTGTTTTCTTTTTGAGTCAAAGAATTTGTAAATCACCACCTAGGGATTAGGTAGTGTCAGATTGTCTATTTAGAATTAGTTCAGTGAGCAGGGAGTGCGAGTTTGCAAAGCTCGATAGGCGGGAGCAGTGTTTGCGAGTGAGCGAAACTCTATAGGCGGGAGCAGGGTGTGCGAGTCTAGTAGAGTGTTTGTGAGCGGGAGCAAAAGGGTCTGCGAGTCTAGTAGAGTTGTTGTAAGCGTGATACTGTTTAATTCTAATAGAAATCTGTGAATGCAGCAGTAGGCAGGGGTTGCCGAAGCTGGGTAAATTTTGTGTGTGATTTACTTTTCAGCATATTTATTTCTGCAGTTTATTTCTGTGTTTAAATCGAGAAAATTTGCTATAACCCTATTCACCCCCCCCTCTAGGGTTAATCTAGATCCTACAGATTATCTATTCTTGACATTGATAAGAAACTCATTATTTCTCTTCAATATGCAAGAATCTTATTAGGTATTCTAATACATTGTGTTCATTTAGTTTTGGTAAATTTCATTTCGTTCCTTGCAGTTTGTTTTATCTTTGGATCGTATGCTTTACTACCAATAATTTCTAAAAGAAATTCCTTTGCTGTGAAGTAGATATTTCTTGAAACAACAATTGCTTCTCGGTGCAATGAGACTGGTATTCATAAACCCTTTATGAGTTGCCTCATACATAAAACTGATTTGGTTTTAGTTTATGATACTTATGTTCAAAACAAAAATTGACCATCCTGTATCGTTCATTCTTAAACTTCTTTAAGGGCATTTCATACAAGATCCCTCACTAATTATTATATGCAGTCTTCTGACTAGCATAACCTGTCAACTCTTTGGCCTAGGATATACTGGGGTTTCTTATATAAACTATTCTTTAGATGAAATTAATTTTAACCTTGCATACTACCCTTAAGTACATGACCTTTTAGAAAGAGGTTAACTCAACTTCGCTCACAATTAAGCATACTTTGTCCAATAAAGTTCAATTATTCCTTATTGATACATCATTATATATATTAAGAAGGAGTGACATTTAAGATTAAATCTTTATTCATTTTTAGGTATGATTGGAACACTTTCGAATATACTCACTATACGATCAAATCAAATCTTTTTACTTTCTATTGCAGGTTATTTTATTTTATTTTCATTTTATACTCTATGAACTTATCATAGACATACTACATGTGTATCTAATACATTTGTTCATGCTTGTGATAATTCATTGGTGAATACAACGAAGTATATGGAATCTTTTTGGTATTATCAAACTTGAGTTTGCATACATGTATATGTATCAATCTAAAGAGTTCATCACTCTTACATCTCTCCCTCTAATTGGGTGCTTTGTTCTTAACCGTTTGAAATATAATTCAGTAGTACCATATGATATAATCAAATAATTATTTCTCAAAACTGTGGCTTGGTCCATAACTCTAAAATAATTGCAAATAATTTCAGATACATCTATATTTTTTAGTGAATCACTTTTGTTATCAAAACAAATACAACTATTATAGTTTTGTTTTATAACAAATATTCATAATATTCATACTGAAATAAAACTGTCTATTTTTCAATCAACGTTGAAAAATAGTTAATTCACAAATAATATTTGGTATGTTTTGCGAAAACAATTCTCATAACTTGATGCAAGCAAAAAGTGTTATATGGCATCCTACTTCACTACTATAACAATGTATGAAATACGAAGTTCATTCAACCACTTAATATATGCTATTTATTCCATTTACTATAATTAATTTATAGTGGAGAGTTTTCAAACAAAATATTTTGAACTCAAAGAAATAAATCTCATAGAAAATAATTTTCTATAAGAAGATACATTTCGGAATATAAATTAATTTCTCATTCCAATATCAAATATCAATTATTATTTTATAATTCTCATTTCTGATGTTTCTTTATAAAGAAGAATTGACCATTCATTATCTTCGTTCCAACTGTGCCTTAGGTCTCATACATTCGCTCGCCATTCAAATGGTGGGACCACTCAAGGGAAATTCTACTATAATATCATAATGAATTATTTAAAAAAGTTTATTTGGTCATCCTTAACATTTAAGGATATTAAATAATTTGCACTTCATATAAACTGATCAAATTGGAATTTCAGTGATCGATAGATCTATATTGCAGGCATTGATCCAGTGGTATATTTAGAACAACAAAATCATTATTGCAGTCACTGATATTGATTACATGATCTCAAACTATGGTTTACTTGCTTATTTCGAATGAACTAATTTCATCGAGATTCATACATTATGAATTATGACCGTTCACCGTATAACATTTACATGTGATCATATATGGATTAAATATTCATATTCTTATATTGTTTAGAATCTGAAACTCGTAGAAGGCATTACGCGGTCCTAGACAAAAAAATACGTAACCGACTAAATTATGAATGTATTTAGTAGTTAAATAATTAGGTGCTCGCGTGGTTCTTAAAAACAATGTGCAAAAAATATTTATTAGTGAGTTCATTTTATATTTTTATTTGTTTATATTTAATTCAGTGCATTTGTATATCTTAATTCATAAACATTCTATCGATTATAACAATTGTACAAATTTATCGATGTAGGTTATCTTAAATTTATACAGCATGTGTTCTTACAATATTAGAAAGCTTAAATGTTTCTATTTCATTTTTTCAATAAGGCTACCACCAGATTTTTATGTCTCTCAAAACCCTAGGACGAAAAATGGAAATCTTTTGACTTCTCTGGTGGGTATTAGGATTTGCTTTGGGGTTCTGACCTTGAGTAAATCACAATAAATCATAGGCCTACATACGTTAATTCCTTATTAGTTATATCGTATACAACTTCTAAAAATGGTCTTCGTCCAAATCTCATCTTTAACTTGAGAAGAGCTCCACAAATAAAGAGAAAATATTCACCCGTACCTACCATTTTGCGACGATCTAAGTATAGTGCACATACCATGAGGAAATCTCAACAAATAAGTGTGATAACACGGATTTTTAGCATCTGATAATTGGATAAATTCTGGTAATAAAAAGATATGTGAATGTATTTGAAACTATGATAAATGTTGAAATAAAAATATCTGGAAATGATATATCTTATAGTGAATTAATATATAAGGTGATGTGCAAGCTTAATAATGTTAAAAAATTTAAATGTGTTCATATACAAATGTATAAGTGTATATACATGTTTGGTATATAATAAGGGCATTTATTTATTTATTTATTTATTTCAGTGGATTAAATTTTCAAAGAATATTTAAAGTTCTATATCTTCAAAACACTAAAGATAAATCTTTATAATTTTTATTTAACATAATAATAATAACTTAAGTAAAGTGTCAAACAAGAGTAGATGAAAAAAAAGGGGCTTGATATATATGTATCTCTTTTGGGGATTCATGAGATAAATATAATAGATATAAATTTAGAAATATAAAACATACATAGATATTAAACTAAATGAAGGATATAACATAAATTTTTATAAAAGGGTAACATATGTTAATGTAAATAAACATGTGTAAGCTAGAATGACATGCAAATTCACATGTGTCAAGAATTGTGTTAAAATGGATTTTCTTCATTTTAATAAAGAAAATAAAATTAAATCTAAAGCCAAGAGGAACCAAATATCTGAACTACTCCATGTTTCATCTGAAGCAAAGATATAATTCGGATTCAACTTAACTTAGTCTAGTAGATCAAGATCTGAGGGGGTTTCAAAATCAACAAGCAGCTTCCAGATTTTCTAATCCTTCTTTATCCTCTGTTCAAAAATCTGGGTGAGTAATCTCTTAATATCTGGTATACATTGAATTGGCATGTGGTGATTTTTGAAATGTGATTGAATTATGTTGATCATATTAAAAAAATTTGAAATGATGATTTTTTTTATGTATATTAGTACCTGTGAACTTGACTGGAACAGGTGGATAGGCCTCTGTTCAATATTTTTCAGACTTTAACTCTGATTAAAAATTCAAATTTTCTGCATGCAAATTGTTTTTAGGCATTAGAGTTGATAGCAGTGGAATATCAGGATTAAAAATGGATACCATAATTTTAATTTAGTAATTAACTCAAGATTTAGAAATAAAAAAAATTGTATAAATCAAAAATCTGGGAACATGATTTCTTGTTTGGATTTCGTGAATAGATTCATGTTGGGAAAACATGATTTTTGATATAGGTATCATGAATTTTAAGATTTGGGTTTGAGAGAATTGTCGAGATAAATGGAATTGGGAATTTCGACGATTTCAGGTGATCGTGGAAGATTTAGGCAATGGGGTTTTAGTCGGAAGAGGCCATGGGGCCAGCGAACATGGCAAAAATGGTGGTTGGACCCATAGGTTACCGTGGTGTCGATAGTTTGACGAACTAGGGTTTGTCTCAGTTTTTGACCAAGGAAGAAGATCGTGGTGTTGCGCCATCGTCGGTGCATCGGAGAAGGCCAGTCATGGGAAAAAGGGGCGTTGGACTTTGGCTAAATTTTGGGTGAAGTCTCGTGACCTCCGGTGGTCAGAGGAGACTGGACGAGGGGGTTTTTGGTCAGGGTGTGTTGTTCATGTAGGTTCGACGATGTTGATTCTCGTTTTCTTGTTGATTTTGTAGGATTGACGGTCGAGATAGGTAGGGTGGGTCAACGTTGTCTTATCGACGGTGGATGAGTAGACCGGAGCACCGCCGTGGGTTGGTGCAAGTGCACAGCGTATCCGCCGTGTCGGTTTGGGTTTGAGAGTTTTTTCTCGAGTTTAACCCGGGAAAAGGAATGAGTTACCTCAGGTTCAACTTCAACTACGCGTGAGTGTTGAGAGTTTATCAGTTAAAATTTAAACAAGTAAAAAAAAAGAGAGAAGATGAAGAGGGAAGGTTGAGCTCGGGATTAAGGCTGGGTAAACGTACGTTTGACTTGGTTTTGTTGCGAGGTAATTATCCAATCAAAAATTTTTAAATTAAAATTTAAGTTTAGGCTAATATTCCTGGAACAACTTCTTCTAGATAATAATAGTCTATTTAAATGATGGGTTAAGAAAAATTTTGTAATTCATTTTAACTTAGAATTAGTTAAATCTTAAGTCTATTTATAATCGATTTATAAATAATTAAGAGGGATGAAGTGATTCATCATTAAACTTAAGGACTCGTGTTAATTTACAAATTAATGAAAATCAACATCAAGTTTATTAATTTCGGATAAGATTAAGAAAGTAGTTAAGATAGATGAATTATCTTATAAATTAATTAAGGTTTGAATGATTGCGATGTATTAGTTAATTAATTATTAATTAAAGATTTATAATTAAGGGTTATAAATTAATTAGAAATTAATTAATAGGAAATTAGGGATTAAGTAATATAAGTAATTAAGGATTAATTATTTAGTAATAAATTAAAGGATCAATGTAAGTGACTAAGTGTACTTAATTACTGGATGAGATAAATTAAGGTTAATCAATAAAAGTGATTAATTTAAAAATTACTTATTAAATGTAATTAATTAAAAGAACAATTAAATAAGAGAAGTCATTAGAGGATCATTAATTAATGTAATTAAGATTAATTAATTGATTATGAAATTAATTAAGGATTGATTACCTTGTATTGAAGGAGATTAATTAATAATTAAGGTTTATTAATTAATAATTAAAGAGGGTAATTAATATGTGATTAGAGATTAATCAATTGATTGATAAGATAATAAAGGATTAATTAATTATAGATTTGTAATTAATTAACGATTGGTTGAACAGGATTAGGCGGTTAATTCTTAAGTAATTAAATTAATTTAAGTTGATTAAATTAATTATATCATGGATTAATAATTCATGTTTATGGATGTTTTTTGAGTAGAATGTATATTGGATAATATCTATTGGATGATACGTTGTGATATTCTGTGATATGATATTGAATATATCAGTGATAAATGTGTGGTATTCATCTATGTTAAATGCTGTGTAAATTCAACATATTGAATTGAATTGTGTTGCTTGAACCTTTTAATCAACTTGATATTGCTGTGTAACATGTGATATCTTGTATCTAAAGTTGAATTAAAAATTCACTTGAATAATTTGGGTTAAGATTCGAAGAGACCGCGGTCGGGTATTAGTGATACCCGAAACCACTTCGATTTATAATCCTCTATATATTCCATATGGATTTAATATGTGAAATCAATAGGCTGGAAATGGAATGATTTAAGTGATTGGACCCTTTAAACTATGAAGAGGTACATCAATATTGATGTGTGGAAGTGATGACTATAATAAATTGAGAACTCATGGTGAAGTACGATTACCTCGGGTTTTAAAATAAGTTTTATGTTGTTGAATTGTTTGTTAGATGGGTTTACTCACACTTGTTTCCAGCCTGACCCGGGTGTTACTTTGATGTAATGCTTGGGTCAGACCAAGTATTACAGATTTTCAAGTAAGGACGATCTGAAGCTCAGGAGGCGAGCTGGATGGCAGGAATGTATGGAGTGTTACGGCTCTGATATATTATTATATATCTGAGACAGATTGATTGTATCTATCCTGTGTTTGTATATATGTTGTAACTCTGATATATTAAAGTGTAATTTGACAAGTACAGTTTTCCTTTGTATAACTGTTTATTTATGTGATATTATATTTTGATCCGCTGCGAATGTGAGGTTTCTGTGACTTGTTTCTATTTCTTTTCTTTCTCTTTTTCTCTTTCCTAATTATCTGGAAATTTCAGGGTAGAAATTTCCAGGTCGTTACAATAAGTGTAGTTATCTTACCTCGTTTATTCAATAAATTAACAGTACTACACATAACATGTCTAAATTGAGTAAAGCTCAACAACTAAGAAGTATATAGTTAATCTATTAATTTATAAGTAGTGGAGGACAAATTTATATTAAAGATTCGATCTTTAATATATTTAACTAAGTGATATCGACTTATGGGATTAACGTATTTTTATGAAATACTCTCATGATTCAAGTGTCGGACACATTAGAAATCAATACATACCATACATATGTATTTATCGCTTAAGTCTATTTTGGGTTTCTTTCCAGTTCCACATATATTATATGTTCATATATATAAGTTTACTTATTATATAACTTTTTATACTTTAATTAACTTATACCATAGTCTTATGTATATTATATTAATAATTAATTGGTATTTTAGTTAATTATATGTTATTCAATTAAATATTTTAAATGAATATATATACTATAACGCTTATTTTATACACATATATCTTTATATATATACACATACGTATGTATGTATGTATGTATGCATGTATATGTATTTTATTATTTGTTAATTAACTTATTTAATTAAACAATTTTAATTAAATTTTAGTTTTGAAAATTTCTTCTGTATACATATATATGTACATCATCTTTACAATTCAAGATAACGTAACATATATCATTATATATTATACATTATAGACTTTAATTAGTTATTTAATTAACTTATTAATCCTACTAATAAATGTTAAAATTTTCAAAATATATAAAATATTTTCAAAATAATTTTTGAAACAATATTATAACATTTATGATATACAGAGTTTCAAAGCCAATTTTGAAAATCACATTATAACATTTACAATGTGATTCTTATTTTAAATTTAGCTTTAAATTTAAAATCTTATTTTGATTTTCAAAAATAATTTGGAAATTAACCCTAGGCCAAATTCAAATTTGACCATTTCTATTAGAGATAACCTTTGGGCTCACTTCAAATTCTGATCCAGGCTGGTAGCCATGGAGGGCAGGGTACTTGATTACCCAAACCCAATTATAGACACTACTTTTCTAGACATCTTACTGAATTGGTAGGCTTAATTAGTTATATCTAACATGACTAATTTAAATCACATAGGCTATTGGACTCTGATACCATTGAAGGAACTAGACCAGCACACAGTAGGTCAAATGGAAAATTTTCAAAAAAAAATTAGCCATTTTCAATCGTATTGGACCTATGAAGTCTAAATTTGTTTTGATCTTATTTAATTAATTTAAAAAAAGTTATTATTAAGTTTTTTTTGATATTATATTTTTATTATATAATATTAATATATGTATCATATACACATGTGCGTGTACGTGCACATGAAACAAATACAATGTACATGGTTTAACATACAAGTGTATATGAGATTTATACTACAGTGGACAACATAGCCCCTCGATATACATATGTGTTGTCTAATGTCTATTTGTGTGTCGGTATAGTGTAGGAGCATACTATATAACACTTTCTAAAGGATGCATCATGCTGTGAAAACTGTTTCCATAAGCATACCTGTAACACCCTGTAAATTAAACAGTGGTTAATTATAAAGAATCAATAACCGATTATTAATGTCCAAAAATGGAATTTTCACAAATATCGAAATTTGGCTATGAAACTTGCACCGTTGTTTTTCTAGCAATTTTCTGATCAATTTTCATGTATAAAGTTTTGCGATCGAAGTTCAAATGAAAAGGTTATTAACGTTTAAAGATTTCAAATTGGAAATAATTAAAAATGAGTTAAGGAAATAAATATTATTAAATTGCTGTTAAAATAAATGTTAATAGAGACTTAATGTCAAAATAACTGTTACAGTCAGATCAAATTAATTAAAAGCGGAAAGAAATAATACAAACCAAATCAACAATTAACATAAAACAACGACCGGTTGACACCTTTAATTGGCTCGGTCGACCATTAACGGTCAACCGGTTGAAGTTAAGCGGTTAACCGGTGGGTAGCTGGTAGTTGATAATGAACCTAAGCCGAATGGCCCATATATAATATAATCTAATCTAACGAATAGAATTGATTTGAATGCTTATAAATACAAGACTAGCCCCTCACTTTTCTACTCATAATTTCTGAATCAAGGAGCAAAGCTTTATCATTTTCTCTTCTCCACAAATTCTAAGAATTGTAGAAACTATCAAATTATGGGTGTGTGTGTATACGTGTGTGTATAAGCGGAAAGAGAAAAAGATTATGGTCGAATCGACTCACCGAAGCAAAAGGGTAAATATAAATCTAAATCTTAGTTTAATTCAAATCTCTTTTTGGATTTATAATTCTGATAAATATGCATGTACTTTTGATGCATATTTTAGTAGAAATAAGGGGAGCCAAATAGAAAGTGGATTAGATATGGAGACTTGAATGTTTGGAGATGGGTGGGAAATTACATATTCTTATATAATATTTGATTTATAATACTTTCCTTTTATGTATAAAATGTAAATTTTGGAATTGTAGGCTTAAATAAATACACACACAATGAAACTAAGAACCATGCTACGTATTGTTAACTTTGATTAAATGTTGTACATACCTAAGTGTGGAATTTAGGGTGAAAGTAGTCCCTGAAATGTATGAGATACTTCATTAATATGATTTCATGTAAATTCTAGATTTGTTATTAGAATGTTATAAGTTATCAAACAAAAATTGAAGATTGCTATAAATTAGGGATTTAAGTTAATATTTTAATTCATTGGAGTGAAAAATGTAATGTAAATTTATATAATTATCCAACTTTATAATTATGTATGAAGATGTATTGTTTAAAATAACAAAGAATATGTGATGACTTGGAATTTGAAACAGTTCGTATTTAAATATCTGAATTATTTAAATATTTGTGTCTTGGATTGAACGTGACTAAAATATTATTTTACGATAATAGAGGATTACCAATGAGTATAATCATTGCAAGCAATTTCAGCAACACGTATACGTGTTGCTATAGGAGTGTGGACACTTATTTGTAACACATATCCATTACTAAATTCTAACTACCAATGCTGATAAGCATGGGAAGATATGTTCTACCAACTATTATAAACGTTGGAAGATATTTTTCCAATGGTTATAAGAAATGGAAGATATTTTTTCCAATGATTATAAGCATTGATAATATGATATTTGCAACGGATATATCTGTTACCGAATTCGATCTTCTAATGGAAGTAAGTGTTAGCAATATGCATTTTGTAACACATATATCAGTCGCAAATTTCATGGTACCAACAGATATAAGTGCAAGCAATAACAAACTAGTAACATAAATAAATGTTGATAATTTCTATTTTCTAACATTAATAACTGTTGCAATAATCAATGTGGTATGCATGATTATAATGCAGACTATATTTAATATGAATTCAAAAATAATATTATCTCAATTTAGCAAATTATAACCCAACCAATATCAATAAACAACATGCAATCATGATAACAAAATGGAGTATCAATCAACAAAAGACAAGTTCAATACATAATTAAGTTACTAAATTTAATATATAGTTTACCAATTCCATATTAATATTAAAATAGAATAGCAAAAGACAAGACATAGTTCATAGTTAAAGTCTAAAAATACCGAATATGAAACTCCAGCCATATAATGAAGCCTCCATCTGAAAATTCACTTGGCTTGTACATTCCATTTTGGGGAGCATCGTAAATTGATGCATCTAGTTCAAGAACATCAACCACCCAAACAACTTTTCTACCTTTGGTATTACCTTCCCAAAATGACAAGTTGCTTGTGTTCCAATAAAACATTTAGCTACATCCATCTCTAAATCTTGTAACAATAGCATTACATGTTTTTTCTCCTTTGTAGATGAATGAATATTATTATGTGAGAAGGTTGGAATGACAACTAGATTATTGTTCATATGAGAATCTTCTAAATTAGAAGCATCTTCCGTATGTAGAGTCATTACAGGACTTGCAACATGCTTCTCTTGCAAATTAGGTATAAATTTCATAAAAGTTAAAGTAATTGATTTGATGGCATCCCTACTTTTATTAGCTACTTGTCATTCTATCCCCAATTTTCAAACAAACAAATCCACGGTTTCTATTTTTTAATTATAGCTTTTACAGGTTGAGTCATCTTTATTTATTTTATGGAAGAAGTAGAACTAATTGCTCGACAATAATTTTTCTTTTCAATCGAAACAAAAGACATCCACAATTGGATTAATTTCAAGATCTTTTACTCCACCATTACCACTAGAAACTATCATCCAATTTTCTCTTTTCTTCGGTTTCTTCTATAACTGCCTAGATGCATTCACTATCACATTAAATTAAAATTTATGCTAAAAAGAACAATCATTAGTATCAAGGTGATAACACATGATTTGACAATAAAAAGACATTAGATAAAAATGAAAAATTTACAAAAAGGAGCAATCGCAAACTAAGTTTTATCTTTAGTTTAAACACGAGCATTCAATTTGTACTCTGGGTATTCAGGTGTACTCATTTTTTATAACTTAGTACAAACTGAGTATGTAGTTTTTAAAACTGAGTATTCGGTGTACTCGGTTTTAACAACTGAGTACAAATTGAGTCCAAATGTCGGAGGTTGTACTGCGCTACCTCTTTGATGCCGTTGAGTGTACTCGGTTTTTACAACTGAGTACAAACTGAGTCCAAATGTCGATGGTTGTACTGTGCTACCTCTTTGATGGTGTTGTTTATAAACAACTAATAATGTTTTTAAAAACTTGGGTGCTACACTTTGAAGTGCCTCCCCTACTCTGGTTGAAACAGAAATAGAGAAACGCTATTTACTCCAGCAATGTGGCAAAAGCATGTACAAATAGCAATCTATAATTGTCATCTTTTGATTGTTTTCTCCATAAACAAATATTACTATAACAAATCTTTTTTTAACCTTTTACATGTAGACAAGACGAAGTTTTAAAACAAGAATTGTCTCAATTTATTACAAACATATTTACAGGTTATTTTTCTGCCAACAAAGTGAAGAAAACATAGCATGATATACTCCAGAAACAGAATGCTAATAATTATTTTTACATTGGCCGATTAACACCTTCAAAGTTGATAGTAATGATATACTCCATAAACAGAATGTCACGTCCGCCAAAACATCTTGTTTTGAACATTTGTGTTAGCATGCCCTCATGTCTCCATAAACTTAATTGTTCAACTGTGTCACAAAGTACAAAATATAATGTACTAAGAGAGCGAACAAAATGCTTCAAAAGGAAAATTTATCTTCATTTGCGTGTGTGTATATAGAGAGAGTAATGATAATCATGTAAATTGACCAAAATTAATAAAAAATCCATATCTTTGCGTAATGTGTATTGTCACAATAAGTATTTATATATTTTAATTGAAATGTAGAAACTCTTCACACTGACAAAGCTAAGCAAATATATCATAACCTTACAATAACAGAAGTTTCCCTATTCAGTGCATCAAACTTTTCAATAACAAAATCCTCAAATAAAACATTAAAAAAAGAAAATCTGTTACAAAAGAATAAAAGAAGTTATCCCAATTGCTATGCACACGCTTTTGCTACTTTGGATCAACGATTTGCAGAATGTTAACAAAGAGAGACTGCTAACATGTACCGCAAATCAAAGGCCATTAAAATAATGACCAAATAGCTAACATGCTTTATTTCACTCAATTAATTAATTATCTACTTTTGTTAATAACAGGGTGTGTGTGTTTATCAAAATGAATTAATAGGTTAAGTGCAAAGAGTTGTTGAAAGTTTTGGGTTATAGGATTTCTTTAATGCTACAAAATCCGAAATACTTGACAAATATTAGGCAGAATTGACATCAACAAATCCTAGAATTCAGAATCCGAATGTATTTAATCAACAATGAGAAAAGTGATATGTACATTATATATTGTTAAAGAGACGTTAAAAGGAGAATTTGCAGGTACTACGTTTTATGAAACTACAATATTATAAAAAATGCAAATTAGCATTTCATGTTAAAAAAATATACAGAAAAGGAATAATTAAATAAAATGGAGCATTAAATAAGCATACTTATGTGAATGACGGCAATGGACAGCAAATCAGAATGAAAGCGAAAGTGTAGAAACCATCACTCTTGAAACCTAAAAATTAAACAAATATACAACTATCAAACATATCTTATAGTATAATGTAATGTATAATGTGCTAGTACTCTTCATATCCGCAATTGAAAGGTTCCAAAAATATATCTCATAGATCTAATTTTGTTTAGATATGACTTTTTTTATCATGTCTTTTTCACAAAAAAAAACGTCATTGTATAAAAAAATGTATATAAAAGGAATAGTAGGTTTACAGAATTCAAATTTTTTGCTTGATATGAATGGATAAATATTTAAAATCTTCTAATAATAATTGGTACATGTGGATATTAATTTAACTTAAAAAAATATGCACATTAGAGATTAGATTGTATCAAAAATTAATATTATGTGGAAAAAAAAACTTGTAAATGTTATAAACAAATAGAAAAACATTTCCCATTTGGTATTTATACAAAAGAATCATGAGAGATCTTAGAGCAGAAATAAAAACTTACAGTTTAGATGTAATATGTTTAGATATGGTTTATTTGCATTCAATATGTTGAGTTATGAGTATTTATCGTAAAACATATTAAATTATTGAAACTTATATAAAATGGTAAACTATTATTTTATATTGACAAATCGTTGATGCACCTCAACTCAAGATTTTACTTTTTGGCAATCTGAAATATACTCATACCATTGTCTTACCATGCTGATAAATTCATATTTGTACTTGTGCTATATTGATCTGAACAAATGATAGAACATTATGCGTGAATGATCATGAGCTATCAAGATCAACATCTCAAGCAACGTATAAAGAATCTTTTTTTTTTTTCACGAAGTTCAACTTTACCATGATCTACTATGAATAAACCATACCACTATTATATGGTTTGTAAACTATTTTTGCATAGCCATATGGCTTTCATGTATTCTTTTACCTTATTTTTACACATTCAAAACATATAAACTCCCTAATATACTTCTGATGCGAACTATTTTTCATTTTGAAGCATATGTCAATACAAAAGGAAAACTTTTAACATAATGTCATGGGGCTGTTATAGTAATAGTCTTAGACCTGAATAAGGTGTCTAAATTACTCACTCCGATATGATTAAACTATAAATACCATGCCTTAATTTACTGAACTGAAATCGGAAGTTGCATTTTCCTATAGATGATCGTTATATTAGTTACAAAACCCCTAAACTACTGAGATGCAAACAAGTTCAATCATAAAGAGTGATATAAAGTTACACCTATGACAATTTCAGTTCAAAAGGTCAATGACCATAATTAAATAAATCAATTCAACTTGTTGTCAATATTCAAATAAAGAGGAATTGTGATTTAAAGATAATAATTCAAAAAATAATTGAAAAGAGGCTTTAAGTATAATGAAACAAACAATACAAGGGTCACGTGATACTAAAAGCACACATATCAACCGAGCAAACCATCACAAAGCATATCAGCCATGGATCAAGATCAACGGCCAGGATCTTTCATTGCTATTTGTTTCAGATTACCAAATACATATGGGCTCGCATATTTGGCCCATTTTCATTATGTATAAATGCATTACTCTGTACCAATATTTGTATTGCTGAATGATCAATAAAACAATATCTTCAATTCTTTGTTTATGGTATCAGAGCGGAAAGCCAAACGGCAAAATTTTCTAAAATCATAATCAAAGAAAATCAAAGATTTAGGTTGTGTTGGCACCTCTTAGAAAAATATCATCATCGAGGAGGCATACATTTCTCTCAATCGCATCAAGATCTGTTATATCAGTTCCATATCCATTTCTTGCCATCCTAAAGGAGAAATCAGAACTTTATCTTCACTTTTCTCCTCTGTTTGCAAGATTCTTCATTGTTGTTCATGCATATTACTGCTTCTTCATGAAACGGAAATATACACCTATCACAAGCAGTTTGAATTTCCACCTTTTCTTGTTTCTTGGCTGCTATTCTCAAATATCCACGCCAATATTCCTGTCACATTCTTTTCCACCAAGAAACCGGCATTTCAAGATTATTGAATCACCATGGCACTTGATGAAGAAGGAATGACATCGGCCACTTCAGGCAACCAGTCCATGAACCCCCAGAATTCGGATCAGATCTTGACAAAACCTAAAAGTCAAGTTATCACAACACCATTAGATGAAGACAATTATGTTTTATGGAAATATCAAGTTGAAATAGCTTTGAAAGGATATGACTTACATGATTATGTTGCTGGAACCAAAATCATACCACCAATCATGATAACTAACAAAGAAGACAAGACTATTAGCAATCCAGATT
The DNA here is from genome assembly GCA_030765085.1 of Allium cepa. NCBI lineage: Eukaryota > Viridiplantae > Streptophyta > Magnoliopsida > Asparagales > Amaryllidaceae > Allium > Allium cepa. The sequence continues at coordinate 1,021,590,234 of CM060941.1, forward strand.
ACAAACACTACCAAAAGCAGGATAATATCTTATCATCATGGCTACTATCTTCAATTAGTCAAAGCTTACTGTCACAAATAGTTGGATGCAACAGCTCTTATGAGATATGGTCAGCAATCGAACGCATTTTCAGTTCACAATCCGCAGCAAAAGGCATGCAATATAGAAGGGAATTACAAAATGCAAGGAAAAATGATATGCCAATGAGAGAATATCTTGCCAAAATCAAAAATTTATGTTACAAATTAAAAGGTATTGGTCATAATGTGTCCATCAGTGAGCAGATTCTAGTGATAACCAATGGATTAGATCAAGATTATGAGTCTTTAATAACATATATTGCCACACAACCAACCCTGCCTGGTATTGAATACATCCACACAGCTCTGCTTTCTCATGAGGGAAGGATTCAACAAAGGAAATCAATGCAAGAAGAATATAATATCAATTATGCAGTTTCATCAAGGAACAGAAATCAGAAAAATGCATCAAATCAACCCAAACAAGAAAAATCAAAGTCAGAGAGGAGACTATGTTCAAAGAGGCAGAGGCAGAGGCAGAGGGAGGAGTGGATACAATAATAAAGTTAAATGTCAGATTTGTGAAAAATTTGGGCATATGGAAAACAAGTGTTATTTCAGATATAAGGATGATTTCAATGCAGGACAAACATCTCAAACCAGCAAGCAACCAAATGCTAACATGTTTCAAACTAGCAACCAATCCAGAAACAATGGAGATAATACTACTGATGATGCATCTAAAACAGAAGATTACAGCATGGATGAATGGTTTCCTGATTCTGGTGCCACAAATCACATCACAAACAACCTACAGAATTTAAATCTGAGCAACAAAGGATACACAGGTAATCAAACTGTACTTATGAGAAATGGTGAAGCTACAAATATAACACATGTTGGTACTGGCTGTATAAAAGGTACAAGGCTACTCTATTTAAACAACGTATTGAGAGTACCAAGTATCAAGAAAAACCTTATTAGTGTTTCACAATTTGCCAGTGAAAATAAGGTGTATTTTGAGTTTCACCCAAAATCATGTCTTGTTAGAGATTCATTAAATAAAAACATATTATTACAGGGTAAGCTGGACAACGGTCTATATAAATTCAGCAATATTCAAAGCAATGATGCTGCTAATGAGAGAATTTGGTCAAATAATGTTAGCACAAAGAGTGACAGTGATGTAAAGTTGTTTCATGAATGGCATTGTAAACTTGACCATCCTAGTTATGATGCAGTTAAACTCATTTTAATACAAAACAATATTTCTGTTCCAAATAAATCTGATTTATCTTTATGTGATCATTGTCAAATGGGGAAAATGCATAAATTGCCTTTTCCAATTTCTGAAACTATATATGAAAATCCCCTTGAGTTAATTACTGCAGATCTATGGGGACCAGCACCACTTACTTCAACATAAGGACACATGTATTATCTATCACTTGTAGATGCACACACAAGATATACTTGGATTTATTTTCTCAAGACTAAATCTGACACTCGCCATGCTATAACACAGTTTATTACTCATGTTGAGAAACAAATTAACAAATGTGTAAAAATAATGCAAACAAATGGTGGGGGAGAATTTAAACTATTAAAAGAATTTTTTAGCAAAAAAGGAATTCTTCACAGAACTACCTGCCCCCACACATCAGAACAAAATAGTTTAGTTGAGAGGAAGCATAGACATATCGTGGAGACAGGTTTAACACTTTTGTCTCAAGCATCATTACCTTTGAAATACTGGAGTGATGCTTTTGCCACTGCAGTATATCTTATTAATAGGATGCCAACAAAAGTGCTAAACAATGGCTGCCCACATGAAAAACTTTTTAAAGTTAAACCAAAATATGATCATTTAAAAAAATTTGGGTGTTTGTGTTATCCCTATCTCAGACCATACAATAGACATAAATTGAGCCCGAGATCAAGTCCATGCACTTTTCTGGGGTATGCACACAATCAAAAAGGATATAAGTGCATGGGCAATCAAGGCAAAATCTATATTTCAAGGCATGTTGTGTTTAATCAAAATGTGTTTCCACTTGCAGGCAAAAGTAAGCAGAACCATGAAATCAACAATGACCTTTTTACATCCCAGAATTGTCAGAATGTGTTCAAAGAAACAGTCAGACAATAAAAAATGTTGATAAAGATGCATCTATATCTTGCACCAAATCAGGATATAGTTCAGACAACGAGAATGATAACAGCTACTCACCAATTGATTTAAATGATGAGCAGAATACTAGCATGTTAAGCAGTAGTCAAAATAATGGTCAAAGTGCAAATATGTCCAATGACAATCAAGAAACAGATGCAACAACAAACATCAATGATAATCAGTTGGAAGATTCTCATAGTCAACATGTGGAAATAAGACACCCCATGATTACCAGATCTAAGAGTGGTATTTTTAAACCTAAATTATACATAGCTCAATTAAATGAGGTGGAGCCAAATTCTTATGATCAGGCTAACAAACATGAAAAATGGAGAAAGGCAATGGATGAAGAATTAAATGCATTGGTCAAAAATAAGACCTGGACACTAGTGCAACCACCAAAGAACAAAAATATTGTGGTATGCAGATGGTAATGTATCCAAGTATAAAGCCAGGTTGGTGGCAAAAGGGTATTCACAGCAGTTTGGTTTTGATTTCACTGAGAATTTTTCCCCAGTGATCAAACCAACTACTATAAGAGTCATGTTAACTTTAGCTCTTCACAAAAATTGAAAAATAGGACAGCTAGATGTCCATAATGCTTTTTTAAATGGTGAATTATGTGAAGATGTTTACATGCAACAGCCAAAAGGATACAATCATCACATGAATAAAGGTTTTGTTTGTAAGTTACACAAAGCCATATATGGGTTAAAGCAAGCCTCTAGAGCATGGTATGAGAAGCTTAAAAGCACGTTGACACATTTGGGTTTTAATGCTACAAAATCAGACAATTCACTTTACTTGAGAAAAGGCAAGCATGTGAGCACATATATACTTGTGTATGTGGATGATATACTCATTACAGGAAATGATCAACAGGAAATCAACCACATCATAGAGCTACTGGACAAGCACTTTGCAATCAAGGACATGGGTGAGTTAAAATATTTTTTAGGAATAAACATCCAAAGAAAAACTGACAGTGAATTTTTTCTGTCATAAAAGCAATACATCAATGATATTCTGGTCAGGCATAACATGGACAAGGCAAAACCACTACTACCTCCATGACAAGCAATAAACAGTTATCTAAAAATAGAGGTGAGCCTATTGATAATGTCAAGCAATACAGAAGTATCGTTGGAGCACTTCAGTATGCCACTATTACTAGGCCAGACATATGCTTTAGTGTCAATAGGGTATGTCAGTACATGCAGAATCCTCTAAACGAGTATTGGAGTGTCGTCAAGCAAGTTCTTAGATACCTCAAAGGGACAAATACATATGGGTTGCATTTAAAAGCTAGCAAAGATATAAATATACATGCTTACAGTGATTCCGACTGGGCAAACGACATTGATGACAGAAAATCCATTTCTGGATATTGCGTCTATCTGGGACCAAATCCGATTTCTTAGTGCACGAAGAAGCAGCCTACTATTTCCAGAAACAGCACTGAAGCTGAATATAGATGTATAGCAAATACAGTTGCTAAAATCATCTGGATCGAAACCCTAATTTGGGAATTAGGGTTCGAATCAACTCGCAAGCCCATTATTTGGTGTGACAATCTCAGTGCCATTGCTTTCTGTGAATCCAGTTCAGCATACTCGCACGAAACACATGGAGATAGATCTCCACTTCGTTCGAGAAAGGACAGAAGCGGCAAGCTTGCCATCGACCATGTTTCATCTTACTATCAAAGAGTGGACTTTCTAACCAAGGCTTTATCAGCCAGAAATTTCAATCAATTTCGTGAGGAACTCAGAATTTTCTCAGCCGACATGGAAAATAAAGAAGAGATAAAACCCTAGTTTTGTTTGAGGCGGCGTATAATGAAACAAACAATACAAGGGTCACGTGATACTAAATGCACACATATCAATCCGAGCAAACCATCACAAAGCATATCAGCCATGCATCAAGATCAACGGCCAGGATCATTCACTGCTATTTGTTTCAGATTAGGGCTCGCATATTTGGCCCATTTTCTTTATGTATAAATGCATTACTTTGTACCAATATTTGTATTGCTGAATGATCAATAAAACAATATCTTCAATTCTTTGTTTATTAAGAAGCACCGATTATGGAATGTATAAAAGACCTATCATTTTACCAAAACCATGAGCTATTATAAAAACTATAACAGTAAATTCCTCTGCAAACAGACTCTCTGAGTATGTTATACCATTTAACCATAATAATTTCATTAGAGAAATCTTTGTATGATGATTTCATCAAGAAAAGAGTTATAATATATATGATTTGTGAATTTAGTGAAAGGTTCTGAATTACCAGATGAATGTGAGTTAAATCAACAATAGACAATCTAAGATGGAATCAGATTAGAGGCTAATCTGGCAGCCACAAGATCCATTTATAGCAACTGAGCAGATAATGCAATATTATGTCTCCACTGGTTCCGAACCTATATGAAAATACTTCCTTTTAGGTGTAATTATAGGGATGTTTCTCTCTGTGCGCGTGCACGTGTGCGTGTTTACGTAGTAGAATGTACATGCTGTTTGAGTTACAGTTGGTACATGCTGTTTTGAGTTACAGTTGGTACATGTTTTGAGTTACAGTCAAAAACATGTAAGCTAATGAAAAATGAATGTGACATCTTTTTTTTTTTTTTACAGGACTGGCTATAATAGGAGCGGTAATTTAAAATAAGAGAGCGTAAATTGTACATAAATTCTTTGCGTACCAGCTATTTCATTCTTGATGCTTGAACTGGAAACAGTCGTGATACCAAAGGTCTGTAAAGTTTTCATTTGCCATCAAATTTGGAACGTAAGTTTTGATATATATTATATGAGCACCAAAAGGTCATGATACCCAAATGTCGCAACGTAAATTTCGAATTACAAAATAGTTTTTTCTTAACAAAAAATTATACGTTCTCAAATATTACATAAATTGTGTAGTAAATTGTGATTTGGAGTGTCTGTAAATTGAGAACTAAACATGCAAGAGTGCAAGGAAAAGAAAACAAAACCAACTTGAGTATGACAGGATGAAAGTAACTAGCTCCTTGAATGTTGCATGCAACAGAAGAGAAAGAATTTCCAAGGAGCAGAGCAAAGAAATGAAGAAAGAAGAAGAATGATTTTTGTAGAAAAGAAGAGTGCAGAAATAATTGTTGCCGAAATTATTTTCTTTCATTTCAACTTGCCGTCTCGTATAAAGAGAGGCTGTTACAAAGTAGTGAATCCTAGGTTGCCAAGTGGCATTACATAGATGGCTAAATGAAAAGTTGTAACTAATTGATAACAAATTCTGAAAAGTAACGACCCAGAATTTTATTTAATTAAAATTTGAATATTTAATTAATTTTAAATATAAATAAGTGAATTTATAAGTCGAATAAATTTTTATTTGAATTATTGGATTTAATTGAATAATTAAATCGATAATTTAATATGTTAAATTATGGAAATAATTGAAAATTGAGTTAAATATGATTGAAAATGATTTGTAAAATTTTATTTTATCACATTGAAGTTAGAATGATATTTTAGAACTTTTAAAATCGAACTAAAAGTTAATTTGTGAAAATTGAATATTTTAATAATTTAATCGACTAGTGAAAATAGCCAATTTTTGAACAGTCTCAGAATTGAACGAAACTAGTTCCATTGGATCCGTAATAGTTAGTTATTACCGGATTTCAATTTTCGTGTCAATCGGAGTTATCGTTTGATCGTAGCAGCTCGAAACGCATCGATTTATTTTTAATTTAAATTTGGCGAGCTAAAATAGTCATTTTTCAAAAAGTCTCGGATTTCGACGAAACCAATTTCATCGGATCCGTAATGTGATATTATTGTAAGGTTTCAAATTTCAAGTCGATTGGATTTACCGTTTGTCCGGTACAAATTAAAACGCCTAGAAATCGAGTTAAATCGGTTTAATTTAAATTGAGCGTTTATAGCCATAACTCGCACAGATGTCCGAATTAGCTTTCGAAACCTGTTCCATTGTGTCCGGAACGCGGGATAAACCCTAGGTACGTCAGTTTCGGCGCGTAAATCGGAGTTCGGAATTCCCGGGTGAATAGTGTCGATCGATTTTCCTATAAATACACCCCCTACCCTTCATAAATTAAAAAATAAAAAATAAAACCCTAAATTACAAACCCTAGCCGCCACTACCCCAATGGATGGCCAGAAATCATTCTCCTTTCCCCCTCAATCTCTCTCAATCTACAAAGATGTAGCCAAAGTGTTTAACACGAAGGTTGGAGAGCACGACGAGAGCTTTCAATCCATACGGTGATGATCGTGTTTGGAGCATCGTAGGACGAGCTATGTGGGGCCGACCGTGCTTACTTGCGCACGACTTTTCATGCTACCTAGGGGGCCGAGCTTCAGGTGGTTGGGGGCGAGTGTTGTGGTGGCGAAGAGCTTCGATTTGCAAGTGGTTTGATGTGATTTCGTCGAGTATTGGTGGTGTATTATCAAACCCTAGTTCTATGGCTTCATGGGTTTGTGCGCGTTCATGATACTGGAGGTAACGTGCGTGATTTGGGAAGAAGGGGGAGAGGCCTTGGATTGAGATCTAACGGCCCAGATTGAAGGTTGTAAATTTTATAAAAGAAATTTGTAAATATAATTCGTGTGTAACTTCAAAAATTAATAACTTTTTCATACGAGGTCGAAAAAATGCAAACTCAGTTGCGTTGAAATCGTATGGACGAGCACTACGTGATGGAGTTGGTTTGGAGTCGTTTGGAGTTAGTGAGAATTTTGGGTAAAATTAAACGTCCGTTTAATTTTATTCGAAATAAATCGTTAAAACGGAAATAAAATCAAGGTGAGAACTTCTCACTCAATCGAATCGGTTTCGATTTTATTTTAAATAGTTAGATTTAAAATATTTGAATGCATGTTTGAATGATGATTGATATCTATTGATTGTTAAAATAGACATTATACGCCGTTAGTAAGCGGATGTTATTTATTAAAAACATATACCGCGAATATTTCATAAACAGTGAAATTGGTATTATAAATAATATCAATATATATATATATTGGCATATGTATATATTGCAGTTGTTGATTTCCCGTATTTTTTAGCGGATGAGACCCTATTGCGCCGTTATTAAGCGGATAATATTTAATAAGAACATATACCGCGATAATTTCGTACTGGAGCGAAATTGGTATTGTGCTAATGTTTTTGGATGCAGAAAACAGGTTGGAGGGATCCAACTGGATTCCTCAACAGTATTTAATTGATTTCAGATATTTTGATATTTGATGGACTATCATATCAATATATGATGTCGTTGTAGTCGTGATTGACTATTTGGTGTGTAGCATCATTGGACCAAGTTTTGGAATTTTAAAATGATTTATAAAGTGATTTTTGAAAGTATACGTTTTATAAAATAATTTTTGGAATTGATCCGTTTTAAATAAATAAACGTTATAATTTTTAATGTTATAAAAATTATGATTTTTGAGAAATATAGTTAAAAACTGATTTTTGAGAATATGATGCTAATGATTTTATAAAATAGTTTAATCGGGATTTTAGAATTTATTGTGAAAAGTTTAAATATAGGATTTATAAAATTTGATTATTTTATAAATCAAAATGGTGAAATTATAAAGGAAATTAAAGACGTTTTAGAATAATAATATAATTTGATTTATATTAAGAGATTTATAAATGGATATTTATAAATTGAAATGTTGACATTATAAAATGAGTTTCTATAAGTATTTGAATGAAGTGGAAATGAATTTCATAAATGAATGAAATCTATGGAATTATAAACTGTGAAGTTGTAAAAGAAATTTATAAATAGTAAGATTTATAAATTTGGTGAAATTATTTGAAGAATAGATTGGTTAAATAAATGGATCTTATAAGTTATAAGATTTATAAATTAGAAAGTCTTTAAAAGAACGATTTTGTAAAATAATCGTTTTGTAAGAAATTAACTTATAATATGAACGTTTAGTTTATAATTTAGTTATAAACTGGAATAGGTTAATAAAGGAATTTATAAAAAGGAAGTTTTTATAAATAAATAGAAATGGAATATATAAACGTTGTTTTATAAATTCGCAAACGACTTATTTTGATGAGTTAATTGTTATAACTTAGAAATAGAGTTATATTCACGTTTTAGACAGTGAATAATCCTTTGAAATAAAATGCACAGAATTGATGAAATTTGTTAACAAGATATATTCACGTTTTTGAATAGTGAATAATATGTTAAAGAAATGTTTAGAATGTGAATGTTTTAAATAGAATTAAAACGATCTAACGATGTTTTAAATGTGTTGAAATTCGAAACCATAGATTTCAACATTCATTGTTGAAATAGATGTTTCGAGAAATAAAAGGAAATGGTGGACTATAATACTGTTGTTATAGTAAATGATTTCCGAAAGGAAATGTTTTGTATAGTATTGGGATTTATATATCTATTTTAAATTCGAATCCCTATACTAGTGATTTTGGGTTGTCATAACGATGTTTTACGTAACATTCGTTTTGGCCCAAATAAATATGTTAAGAGAATGATTTCCTTAATAGAATGAAATATATACTTAATCTTGATTTAAGTATATTGAATATTTTCTAAGTGTTGAAAATAAAAAGATTTGTGAATTACTTATTTTTAATAAGTATGGAATTGTTTTCCAATATGAAGTGAATAATTAGAATTTATCTTTTTGAAGATAAATTGAAAATGGATAATTGAAATCGTATATGCATGAATATTTGAGGATATAAATTCATTATGGAATTTATAAATGAAAAGTGGAATTGGTTTAGAAAAATAAATGCTGATTTATTTTTGAAGTATTGAAATTATATATCTAGTGAAGATATTTTTGGAAAATAAATAATTTGGAAAATTATTTGGAAACTGGTGATGTGTGCATATCCAGTGATAGTTCAATAACCGACTATCAATATTTCCCTTTGAATGGGTAATTGATGTGATTTGTTTGAATTTGAATGCTACACTTATTTTTGAATAAGCGCTCACTATTCGGGTTAACCGGGAAAGGACCATGGGGTCGTATAACCCATTCCGAATATGTGATACATCGTTGTGAATTGCATTGAAGATCGGTGTTGAAGACCCGGTATTTGCGAGAGCGATAGGATGACCTGTCGATTTACTCTGCACCGAGTTGCTCCGGTATAGAGTTCTCCATATGTGATGGTGAATCCGATCAGGATTGTGAATATCCGGATTGCAAGGACTTCTTTGTAAGTGCCTTCGGTTCTGTTCGAGCCCGGAACAGACTTGTATGGATTGTGTGTCTGACATTACAAGTTGAGATATAAAGCCGATTTCTTTCAAATATATTTCTGTTGGTGGCGAAGAATTTATTCTTTTAGCTTAACACCCTTCTCTGAGACGTACGAGCTCAGAGGTTATGTAGTTGAATGTTATCAGCGATATATTCCCAATTTGGTAATGTGACATGCTGAGTGTTGCTGAAATGATCATTGTGTTGATTATTGTGATAGGATCGTTTATTTGATCGTCTATCTTAGTGATCATTGTGTTGATCATTTGTTGACCCAAAGCATGGCTTTTGTATAAAGTATGTTTTTGTGGACGTGAATTCGTCGAGCCTCACACCCCGGAAATGGTCAAAACAGGAAAGATGCGGCAAGGTTATGAGGGGTAGCACCCTTTAGGGTATGTACATTTCCTTCTGGATAGAGGTGGTATCATGGTATGGAGCCCAGATATTTAACCTATGTGGTTATTGCGAATTTATTACTTTGTGGTTGTTGGTTTTCGGGATCCCGTGAGAAAGGTCGTTTACGATCGGGGAATGGCGTGCTCGTGTCAGTAGTTACCCAGTTAGGGGTAACCCGGCCTTGTGTTGGCAGAGTTCCGGTTTGGTTCTCGGGGATGTCTTTCAAGAGGCATTCTCATGTGGCAATGGGAAGTTCCTTGGCCTGATCATTTGTTGGAAATCCAAAGAAACAATACGTGACTTGTACGGTTTTAGTTGTATAACCTGCTATGGAATGTGGCGGTAACCTGCTATTGAACATAGTTAGCTATAGTAGGCATACGATAATGGTCGTATGTTGGCTAAGATTTATATTCTACTTTCGAAATAAATTTTCCCTACACTATACACTAATAATAATATGAAATGTTCTTCTAAATGCGTATCAAGCATCTTTGACTATCATAAGGAGAAATCTCCTCCGATTCTGCGTTTGCATTGTGTGTGTGTGCGGGAGGCCTTATGGTAGTCTCATTTTTAAAAGCATTGCGAATTGAATTTAAAAATATTCCTCTATTTTGATTTTAAAGATAAATAAACTGTTTTGAGTTCTCACACCAGTCTTGTTAAGCTTTGGGCTATGTGATGGGGGGTTCTCGCTTCGCGGTTTGGTGGCGAACGGGAGACTCTTACCCCTACGCGTCCTCTTTTAGGGGGTTGGTTAGGTGTAACCTTAGACAGTCGAGAGGCTGGCCGTAAAAGCAAGTTTGGGATATCAGTGTAAGCCACGGTGGGGCTGGGATGGTTGAAAAGCCTACCGGTTGTGACCGCTGACGTTCCGTTTGTTTACATTTGGTATCAGAGCTTATGGTTAAGCGACAACCATGGTTCTGTTGGGTATTACTCATTAGAGATAGAGTCAGCAGTGCTCTAGATTGAGTTTGAGAGTAATAATAGCTATGAGAGCGTATTTGTTAGTGAATATATGAAATTGTTTTATATTGTGATGATTGGTTTATTGAGTGGTATATGAACCTTCGTCGGCGCAGCTTCGAAACTGAATCGAAGGGGTTTCTAAACACTTGAATAGAACAATTCGACACAATATTGATTTTAAAATTTGGTAAATGAAATAATTTTACCTTAATTATATTTTATATATAAAGAAATAATTTTTCAAAATTATTAAAGTGTATGTAAGTTGATTGTTTAGAAGTTTGAATAATCTAAATTAAAGAATAATTGTATAAGCAAAAGAATTATAAGAATTGAATTATAATTAAAGTAATTTGCAATTGTGAATAAACTTATATATGTAAGAAGTGAAACTATATGAATATATTTATGAATATGAGTTATAAATAAAAATGAATTTAAAGATTAAATGGAAATTTACTTTAGAATTGAATTGAATTGAATTGAATGAATAGATTGAATGAAAATCAATTTAATTAAACCAATTGAAAGTGATGGTGTTAAATCAAATTGAATGAATATAAGCAAAGGAATTTGGTTGTAATTAATATACATTGGTTGTTATATGATTGTTAGTTGATTGTATATAATTCATTAAGTATTAATGAAAGTGAATTAGTGAAATTTAAAGCTATGTAATTGAATTCAAATTAGAAGTAAATAAATTTGAATAGAATTGAATTTGATTTGGAAGTGAACCAACTTGAATATGAATTCGTGAATGTAAACTAAGTGAAAATGAATGTTAGTAAACATCAACTGTTAATGAATCAAATGTGATTTAAATTGAAAACCATTTCATTGAATATTAATGAGAATATAAATGAATATTGATTTGGTTATGAATGATAGTTGGTTGATGGTTGAATATTTTGCATTTGTTGCTTTAGTTGCAGTTGCTATGTTGGCATATATAGTTATTATGTTGCTATATGATGTATATTGATACTATTGTCTATATGCATGATTCTCATGTTGTTTGTTGAGTGATTAGTAGGTGCGGATCGCGTTTGCTTCGCATTTGGAGCTCGCTTTTGCGCTATATTAGCCGTATATGCTTGCTAATAAAATATAAGGTACATATCTCGGATTACATACCGTACTTTTACACTTTTTTCCCTGCGGGATGCCTCATTACTTGATGAGATGTATATTTGTCATATATATACTGTCATTTTTTTTTCGGATCGAGCCGCGCAAAGGAGACTATGGCGAATTTTTCCGGAAATTTAAGGCGTTAGAAAAAATTTTGAGAAAATTGGAAAATTTTGAAAACTTTAACTTTGATTTTGGAATTGAAAGTTAAACAATAGTAGTTGTTTTTGAAAAGATCACTAAGTATGATTTGGAAACTTAGTAAAGATTTATAAGAAGTTTAACTATGAAATTTGGGAAAATTAATAGATTCTGTAACTTTTTTTACTTGGTAATTTCGAGGACGAAATTCTTTTAAGGGGGGAAGATTGTAACGACCCAGAATTTTATTTAATTAAAATTTGAATATTTAATTAATTTTAAATATAAATAAGTGAATTTATAAGTCGAATAAATTTTTATTTGAATTATTGGATTTAATTGAATAATTAAATCGATAATTTAATATGTTAAATTATGGAAATAATTGAAAATTGAGTTAAATATGATTGAAAATGATTTGTAAAATTTTATTTTATCATATTGAAGTTAGAATGATATTTTAGAACTTTTAAAATCGAATTAAAAGTTAATTTGTGAAAATTGAATATTTTAATAATTTAATCGACTAGTGAAAATAGCCAATTTTTGAACGGTCTCAGAATTGAACGAAACTAGTTCCATTGGATCCGTAATAGTTAGTTATTACCGGATTTCAATTTTCGTGTCAATCGGAGTTATCGTTTGATCGTAGCAGCTCGAAACGCATCGATTTATTTTTAATTTAAATTTGGCGAGCTAAAATAGCCATTTTTCAAAAAGTCTCGGATTTCGACGAAACCAATTTCATCGGATCCGTAATGTGATATTATTGTAAGGTTTCAAATTTCAAGCCGATTGGATTTACCGTTTGTTCGGTACAAATTAAAACGCCTAGAAATCGAGTTAAATCGGTTTAATTTAAATTGAGCGTTTATAGCCATAACTCGCACAGATGTCCGAATTAGCTTTCAAAACCTGTTCCATTGTGTCCGGAACGCAGGATAAACCCTAGGTACGTCAGTTTCGGCGCGTAAATCGGAGTTCGGAATTCCCGGGTGAATAGTGTCGATCGATTTTCCTATAAATACTTACAAACCCTAGCCGCCACTACCCCAATGGATGGCCAGAAATCATTCTCCTTTCCCCCTCAATCTCTCTCAATCTACAAAGATTTAGCCAAAGTGTTTAACACGAAGGTTGGAGAGCACGACGAGAGCTTTCAATCCATACGGTGATGATCGTGTTTGGAGCATCGTAGGACGAGCTATGTGGGGCCGACCGTGCTTACTTGCGCACGACTTTTCATGCTACCTAGGGGGCCGAGCTTCAGGTGGTTGGGGGCGAGTGTTGTGGTGGCGAAGAGCTTCGATTTGCAAGTGGTTTGATGTGATTTCGTCGAGTATTGGTGGTGTATTATCAAACCCTAGTTCTATGGCTTCATGGGTTTGTGCGCATTCATGATACTGGAGGTAACGTGCGTGATTTGGGAAGAAGGGGGAGAGGCCTTGGATTGAGATCTAACGGCCCAGATTGAAGGTTGTAAATTTTATAAAAGAAATTTGTAAATATAATTCGTGTGTAACTTCAAAAATTAATAACTTTTTCATACGAGGTCGAAAAAATGCAAACTCAGTTGCGTTGGAATCGTATGGACGAGCACTACGCGATGGAGTTGGTTTGGAGTCGTTTGGAGTTAGTGAGAATTTTGGGTAAAATTGAACGTCCGTTTAATTTTATTCGAAATAAATCGCTAAAACGGAAATAAAATCAAGGTGAGAACTTCTCACTCAATCGAATCGGTTTCGATTTTATTTTAAATAGTTAGATTTAAAATATTTGAATGCATGTTTGAATGATGATTGATATCTATTGATTGTTAAAATAGACATTATACGCCGTTAGTAAGCGGATGTTATTTATTAAAAACATATACCGCGAATATTTCATAAACAGTGAAATTGGTATTATAAATAATATCAATATATATATATTGGCATATGTATATATTGCAGTTGTTGATTTCCCGTATTTTTTAGCGGATGAGACCCTATTGCGCCGTTATTAAGCGGATAATATTTAATAAGAACATATACCGCGATAATTTCGTACTGGAGCGAAATTGGTATTGTGCTAATGTTTTTGGATGCAGAAAACAGGTTGGAGGGATCCAACTGGATTCCTCAACAGTATTTAATTGATTTCGGATATTTTGATATTTGATGGACTATCATATCGATATATGATGTCGTTGTAGTCGTGATTGACTATTTGGTGTGTAGCATCGTTGGACCAAGTTTTGGAATTTTAAAATGATTTATAAAGTGATTTTTGAAAGTATACGTTTTGTAAAATAATTTTTGGAATTGATCCGTTTTAAATAAATAAACGTTATAATTTTTAATGTTATAAAAATTATGATTTTTGAGAAATATAGTTAAAAACTGATTTTTGAGAATATGATGCTAATGATTTTATAAAATAGTTTAATCGGGATTTTAGAATTTATTGTGAAAAGTTTAAATATAGGATTTATAAAATTTGATTATTTTATAAATCAAAATGGTGAAATTATAAAGGAAATTAAAGACGTTTTAGAATAATAATATAATTTGATTTATATTAAGAGATTTATAAATTGATATTTATAAATTGAAATGTTGACATTATAAAACGAGTTTTTATAAGTGTTTGAATGAAGTGGAAATGAATTTCATAAATGAATGAAATCTATGGAATTATAAACTGTGAAGTTGTAAAAGAAATTTATAAATAGTAAGATTTATAAATTTGGTGAAATTATTTGAAGAATAGATTGGTTAAATAAATGGATCTTATAAGTTATAAGATTTATAAATTAGAAAGTCTTTAAAAGAACGATTTTGTAAAATAATCGTTTTATAAGAAATTAACTTATAATATGAACGTTTAGTTTATAATTTAGTTATAAACTGGAATAGGTTAATAAAGGAATTTATAAAAAGGAAGTTTTTATAAATAAATAGAAATGGAATTTATAAACGTTGTTTTATAAATTCGCAAACGACTTATTTTGATGAGTTAATTGTTATAACTTAGAAATAGAGTTATATTCACGTTTTAGACAGTGAATAATCCTTTGAAATAAAATGCATAGAATTGATGAAATTTGTTAACAAGATATATTCACGTTTTTGAATAGTGAATAATATGTTAAAGAAATGTTTAGAATGTGAATGTTTTAAATAGAATTAAAACGATCTAACGATGTTTTAAATGTGTTGAAATTCGAAACCATAGATTTCAACATTCATTGTTGAAATAGATGTTTCGAGAAATAAAAGGAAATGGTGGACTATAACACTGTTGTTATAGTAAATGATTTCCGAAAGGAAATGTTTTGTATAGTATTGGGATTTATATATCTATTTTAAATTCGAATCCATATACTAGTGATTTTGGGTTGTCGTAACGATGTTTTACGTAACATTCGTTTTGGCCCAAATAAATATGTTAAGAGAATGATTTCCTTAATAGAATGAAATATATACTTAATCTCGATTTAAGTATATTGAATATTTTCTAAGTGTTGAAAATAAAAAGATTTGTGAATTACTTATTTTTAATAAGTATGGAATTGTTTTCCAATATGAAGTGAATAATTAGAATTTATCTTTTTGAAGATAAATTGAAAATGGATAATTGAAATCGTATATGCATGAATATTTGAGGATATAAATTCATTATGGAATTTATAAATGAAAAGTGGAATTGGTTTAGAAAAATAAATGTTGATTTATTTTTGAAGTATTGAAATTATATATCTAGTGAAGATATTTTTGGAAAATAAATAACTTGGAAAATTATTTGGAAACTGGTGATGTGTGCATATCCAGTGATAGTTCAATAACCGACTATCAATATTTCCCTTTGAATGGGTAATTGATGTGATTTGTTTGAATTTGAATGCTACACTTATTTTTGAATAAGCGCTCACTATTCGGGTTAACCGGGAAAGGACCATGGGGTCGTATAACCCATTCCGAATATGTGATACGTCGTTGTGAATTGCATTGAAGATCGGTGTTGAAGACCCGGTATTTGCGAGAGCGATAGGATGACCTGTCGATTTACTCTGCACCGAGTTGCTCCGGTATAGAGTTCTCCATATGTGATGGTGAATCCGATCAGGATTGTGAATATCCGGATTGCAAGGACTTCTTTGTAAGTGCTTTCGGTTCTGTTCGAGCCCGGAACAGACTTGTATGGATTGTGTGTCTGACATTACAAGTTGAGATATAAAGCCGATTTCTTTCAAATATATTTCTATTGGTGGCGAAGAATTTATTCTTTTAGCTTAACACCCTTCTCTGAGACGTACGAGCTCAGAGGTTATGTAGTTGAATGTTATCAGCGATATATTCCTAATTTGGTAATGTGACATGCTGAGTGTTGCTGAAATGATCATTGTGTTGATTATTGTGATAGGATCGTTTATTTGATCGTCTATCTTAGTGATCATTGTGTTGATCATTTGTTGACCCAAAGCATGGCTTTTGTATAAAGTATGTTTTTGTGGACGTGAATTCGTCGAGCCTCACACCCCGGAAATGGTCAAAACAGGAAAGATGCGGCAAGGTTATGAGGGGTAGCACCCTTTAGGGTATGTACATTTCCTTCTGGATAGAGGTGGTATCATGGTATGGAGCCCAGATATTTAACCTATGTGGTTACTGCGAATTTATTACTTTGTGGTTGTTGGTTTTCGGGATCCCGTGAGAAAGGTCGTTTACGATCGGGGAATGGCGTGCTCGTGTCAGTAGTTACCCAGTTAGGGGTAACCCGGCCTTGTGTTGGCAGAGTTCCGGTTTGGTTCTCTAGGATGTCTTTCCAGAGGCATTCTCATGTGGCAATGGGAAGTTCCTTGGCCTGATCATTTGTTGGAAATCCAAAGAAACAATACGTGACTTGTACGGTTTTAGTTGTATAACCTGCTATGGAATGTGGCGGTAACCTACTATTGAACATAGTTAGCTATAGTAGGCATACGATAATGGTCATATGTTGGCTAAGATTTATATTCTACTTTCGAAATAAATTTTCCCTACACTATACACTAATAATAATATGAAATGTTCTTCTAAATGCGTATCAAGCATCTTTGACTATCATAAGGAGAAATCTCCTCCGATTCTTCGTTTGCATTGTGTGTGTGTGCGGGAGGCCTTATGGTAGTCTCATTTTTAAAAGCATTGCGAATTGAATTTAAAAATGTTCCTCTATTTTGATTTTAAAGATAAATAAACTGTTTTGAGTTCTCACACCAGTCTTGTTAAGCTTTGGGCTATGTGATGGGGGGTTCTCGCTTCGCGGTTTGGTGGCGATCGGGAGACTCTTACCCCTACACGTCCTCTTTTAGGGGGTTGGTTAGGTGTAACCTGATACAGTCGAGAGGCTGGCCGTAAAAGCAAGTTTGGGATATCAGTGTAAGCCACGGTGGGCTGGGATGGTTGAAAAGCCTACCGGTTGTGACCGCTGACGTAAAACTGATTTTTTCGACTTTCGAAAATTCAACATCGATACTCACTTTATCGACTGCCGAGAAATCGAAGGCCGAAAAACCGAAATGTTATGGGTTTAAGAAAGAAGAAAGGAAGAAGAAGAGAAGAAGGTAGAAGATGGAGAGAAGAAAGAATAGAAAATTTTTAAAATAGAAGAAAAAGAGAATAGAAAATGGAACGGAACAGAAAACAACACAACAATAACAGAATCTCACAATTCGCAGCGGAACAACATATAATAGATAAATGAATAATCTTTAAACAAAGAACTATATCAGTTATTACATTTTATACTTTACATCATATCATCATCAGAGTGTACAACAACAAACAATGCAGCGGAAAAAGAAATACTATATAAACTAGTGATACGCCATCCAGCTTGCCTCCAGCAACTCCTGAATTCCAGAATATCCTGATAAACCTTAACTCTTGACTGCCCGTGTAGAAATTGGTGGGCACCCAGAGTTTAGGAAGGAAAACAATAAACTCCAAGTCAGTCATGTGACTGGTGTGAGAACTCAAAACAGTTTATTTATCTTTAAAATCAAAATAGAGGAATATTTTTAAATTCAATTCGCAATGCTTTTTAAAAATGAGACTACCATAAGGCCTCCCGCACACACACACAATGCAAACGCAGAATCGGAGGAGATTTCTCCTTATGATAGTCAAAGATGCTTGATACGCATTTAAAATAACATTTGATATTATTACTAGTGCATAGTGTAGAAGAAATTCATTTCGAAAGTAGAATATAAATCTTAGCCAACATACGACCATTATCGTATGCCTACTATAGCTACCATCCAAACAGTGTTGCGACACCATAAGTGAATGATAGGTTCTACAACTAATACCGTACAAGTTTCGTATTGTTTCTTTGGATTTCCAACAAATGGTCAGGCCAAGGAACTCCCCATTGCCACATGAGAATGCCTCTGGAAAGACATCCCCGAGAACCAAACCGGAACTCTTCCAACAAAAGGCCGGGTTACCCCTAACTGGGTAACTACTGACACGAGCACGTCATTCCCCGATCGTAAACGACCTTTCTCACGGGATCCCGATAACCAACAACCACAAAGTAATAAATTCGTAGTAACCACATAGGTTAAATATCTGGGCTCCATACCATGATACCACCTCTATCCAGAAGGAAATGTACATACCCTAAAGGGTGCTACCCCTCATAACCTTGCCGCATCTTTCCTGTTTTGACCATTTCCGGGGTGTGAGGTTCGACGAAGTCACGTCCACAAAAACATACTTTATACAAAAGCCATGCTTTGGGTCAACAAATGATCAACACAATGATCACCAAGATAGACGATCAAACAAATGATCCTATCACAAATAATCAACACAATGATCATTTCAGCAACACTCAGCATGTCACATTACCAAATTGGGAATATATCGCTGATAACTTCAACTATATAACCTCTGAGCTCGTACGTCTCAGAGAAGGGTGTTAAGCTAAGAGAATAAATTCTCCGCCACCAACAGAAATATATTTGAAAGAAATCGTCTTTATATCTCAAATTGTAATGTCAGGCATACTATCCATACAAGTCTGTTCCGGGCTCGAACAGAACCGAAGGCACTTACAAAGAAGTCCTTGCAATCCGGATATTCACTAATCACGTTCGGACTTCCCATCACATATAGAGTCTCTATACCGGGGACCAGTCGATGCAAAGACATTCGACAAGAAACCCTTTCGTTTTCGAAAATATCCGGTCTTCAACACCGGTCTTCGAATGCAATTTATAACGACGTATCACATATTCGGAATGGGTTATACGACCCCATGGTCCTTTCCCGGTTAACTCGAATAGTGAGCGCTTATTTTAAAAAATAAGTGTGGCATTCAATTTCAAGCAAATCACAACAAATACCCTTCAAAGGTAAATATTGATAGTCGGTCATTGAACTATCAATAGATATGCCAACATCACCAGATTCCAAATAATTTTCCAAATTATTTATTTCACAAAAATATCTTTATAAGATATACATTCTCCATTCTTTAAAAATAAATTAATATTTATTTTTAACTAAATTTCCCAATTCCATTTATAAATTCCATATTGAATTTACATTCCCAAAATATTTATGAATATACGATTTCAATTATTCATTTCAATTTATCTTCAAAAAGATAAATTCTCAACATATTCACTTTATATTGGAAGACATTTCCATACTTATTAAATAAGTAATTCACAATCTTTTTATTTTCTACACTTGGAAAATATTCCATATACTTTAATCGAAATTAAGTATATATTTCATTCTTTAAGGAAATCATTCTCTTAAACATATTTATTTGGGCCAAAACGAATGTTGCGTAAAACATCGTTACGACAACCCAAATTCACTAGTATAGGGATTCAAAATTAAAATAGATATATAAATCCCAATACTATACAAACCATTTCCTTTCGGAAATCATTTACTATAACAACAGTGTTATAGCCCACTATTTCCTTATATTTCTCGAAAACATCTATTTCAACAATAAATGTTGAAATCTATGGTTTCAAATCTCAACACCTTTTTAAAACATCTTTAGATTGTTTTAATTCTATTTCAAACATCACTTCCAAAATAATTTCTTTAACTTATTATTCACTATTCAAAAACGTGAATATTCTTTGTTAATAAATTTCATCACTTCTATTCATTTTATTTTAAAGGATTATTCACTGTTTAAAACGTGAATATAACTCCATTAATAAATTACACAATTCACTTATCAAGATAAGTCGTTGCGGATTATAAAACAATGTTTATAAATTATATTTCTATTTATTTTATAACAACTTCCCTTTATAAATTTCCTTTATTAACCTATCTCAATTCATATCACAGTGATATATTAAAAATTCATATTACAAGTCAAATACTTATAATTTATTTGTTTATAAAATCGTTCCTTTAAACTTCATAAATTTTATAAATCTTATAACTTATAAGATTCATTTATTTATCCAAATCAATTCCTTTAATAACTTTATGAATTTTATTTTATTTTCCTTTACAAATTTTATAAACCTACTGTTTATAAAATTCTATTTATAACTTCATCGTTATAATCCTATAAATTTCATTCATTTGTGAAATTCATTCACAATTCATTCTAACTCTTATAAAAACTTCGTTTTATAATTCCAATATTTTAATTTACAAATATCAATTTATAAAACTTTTATATAAATCAATTTATATCATTCTTTTAAAACATCTTTAAACTCCTTTATAATTTCATCTTTTGATTTAGAAATAATCCAATTTCATAAATCCTATTTTTTTACCTTTTTATAATTTATTCAAAAATCCCAATTCAGCTATTTTATAAAATCATTAATCCCATATTTTCAAAAATCAACTTTTAACTATATTTCTCAAAAATCATAATTTTTATAACATAAAAATTATAACGTTTATTTATTTAAGATGAATCAATTTCTAAAAATATTTTATAAACGTATACTTTCAAAAATCACTTTAGAATCCCTTAAAATCAAAATCGTTATTTTAAGCTTCAAAATTGGATCCGATGATGCAACACATCAAATAGTCAATCACGACTTTCAAACATCATATATCATCCATGATAAACAATCGAATATCACAATATATGAAATCAAATAAATATTTGTGAGGAATCCAGTTGGATCCCTCCAACCTGTTTCCCTGCATCCACAGACATTAGCACAATACCAATTCCGTTTCGAGACGGAATGTCGCGATATATGGGATTTTATAAATATTATCCGCTTACTAACGGCGCAAAGGGTCTCATCCGCTAAAAGAAAATGCGGGAAATCAATCAACTGCAATATATACATATGCCAATATATATATATATTGCTATATATTATATAATACCAATTCCACTTCGAGGTGGAATATCGCGGTATATGTGTGTAATAAATAACCTCCGCTTACTAACGGCGTATAGGGTCTATTCACATCCAATAACTATATATAACAATCATCATTCAATCATTCAATCAACACAGTCAAACAATTTTAAATCTAACTATTTAAAATTTAAATAAACAACAAAAATTCCTTTTGAGTGAGAAGTTCTCACCTTTGTTTTTTTTATTAGCAATCCATTTCCTTCTTGACTCGATTTCCTTGATTTATACCTTGTATAAATATTATACACAATTTATTAATATTCGAACAGATCGAATAATAAATTTTCATTAGATAATTTTAATTCATCGGTGATTTCATTTTAATAGTTAAATTAATTGATAGTTTTATTTAAACCAATTTCTTGTCTAATAATTTATTTTAACACATTTTCCCTTGAAAATAATTCTAACTAGAAATTCTCAATTGAATTAAATTTCCTTTTTATAAATTTAAATAACTAACAAACTTTGGTTTTAACTATTAAATTTGTTATAAATAAATTCCTTTTAAATAGAATATTTGAACTAAGTGAAAAATCACTTACCATTTAATTAAATCGGATCCCCTTTTAAATTTTAAATAGATTACTCTTAACAAACTTATCTAATAAAATTTAAATTTCAACTAAATTTACTTAAATAAATTAAGTTAACAAATTTTCCCTTTTTAAAATAATTCTAACTAGAAATTTCCAATTTAAATTAAATTTCCTTTTCATAAATTAAATCAACTAATAGATTTTGGTTTTAACTATTAATTTTGCTATAAATAAAAAAAAATTCTTTTATAAATTTCCTCCATTTGAAACTAAAATTTTAATTCAACTAGTATTTTATTTATAACTTTAAATTAATATCCTTATATCAATTTCTTTGAATAAATTTATTTAATCAAAGAATTAAATCTCAAACAAAAATTCCTTAAATAAATTTATTAAATTACAATTAAATTATAAAACTAAATTCTATTTCTATTTTTGTATATAAATCTTCATTTTCATTCAATTTTACATTTCAATTCAATTCACAATTTCAATTCTATTTGAATTCAATTCACAATTTGAAATTCCATTCGAATTTAATTCTCAATTCTAAATATTGAATTCTATCGATTTACTTTCATTTGCTAATTCATTTTAATATTCAATTCATTCCATTTGAAATTATTTCACAAATGAATAAATTATCAAGTTAATTTTCTTGAATCCAATCCATCTTATTTTATTCCATATACTAGTGATAATAATTCTATATTATCACTTCTAACAATCATGCAACCATATACTATAGAAAACCATTTCTTTTCTATACAAAAATAGTTTTGGGCAAAATTACTTTATTTACCCGATTCAAAAACAATTTTATATTCACTAACAAATACGCGCTCATATCTATTATTACACTCAAACTCATTCTAGAGTACTGCTGACTCTATCTCTAATGAGTAATACCCAACAGAACCATGGTTGTCGCTTAACCATAAGCTCTGATACCAAATGTAACGTACGTACCGTCAGCGGTCACAACCGGTAGGCTTTTCAACCATCCCAGCCCCACCGTGGCTTACACTGGTACCCCAGACTTGCTTTTACGGCCAGCCTCTCGACTGTCTCAGGTTACACCTAACCAACCCCCTAAAAGAGGATGTGTGGGAGTAAGAGTCTCCCGTTCGCCACCTAACCGCGAAGCGAGAACCCCCCATCACATAGCCCAAAGCTTAACAAGACTGGTGTGTGTTGACTTAAATATTTAAATTTAAATTTAAATTCGTTTAAAATCTTCAACGCGTTTATGTGTCGTGTGCTCACATATTAACTCCAAAAATTACGAAATTTGAAATCCGAGAATAATTCAATATTACGGACCCAATGGAACTGGTTTCGTCGAATTCCGAGACTGTGCCTCGGACGGCTATTTTAAATATCGATTCGAACGATTAAAATTTTAAAACTGAACAATTCACTTTCAAATTCGATTCTGAAGCTTCTATTATCCTCAGTATTATCAATATGAATTTTACAAGCCTTTGAAATATTTTTAATCGGCTTAAAATTGAAGATTCAAATTTTTATTCAACTCTCAATAGATTAAATTCTATAATTTAATCGTTAGATTCAAAGTTATATTGAAAATTCAATTCAAACCACCATTCAAATATTTAAAATTAATTAAATATTTCCAAATTAAATTATTCAAAATTCTGGGTCGTTACACAAGAAGACTAAAGATATTTCTATTTTGTCGTGATATGCAGCCATGCATGCATGGTTGCAGCTAAGATTCCATATTGTGGTTCATTCTCTATATCTTGCAGGCATAACAACACTCCTTTTAGGCCTATTTATTATAGTAACCGTATCATCAAACCCCTCATCAAGATCAACCTTGTCCTCAAGGTCGAGTGCTGTAGTGATTTCTTTGGACAGAGGTGTAGGAATTGTAGTTTGCGGGTTTGGGCATAGTTTCAGTACAGAAATGTGGAAAAATGGGGTGTATACGGGCTTCTTGAAGTAGGCGTAGTTTATATGCGGCCAATTCGTTCAAGGACTTGGAATGGACCAAAGTATTTTTTGAAGAGCTTATGTTGCGGTGAACGGAGAGAGGATTGGCAGTATGGTTGAAGTTTGACGAAGACCCATGCTCCAACGGGAAATTGTTTGTCTATACGGTGCTTGTCAGCTTGATTCTTCATACGAAGTTGAGCTCTTTGCAAGTTTGTTTTAATGCGATGCAAGATTTGATCTCTTATGAGTGCCCATTCCTTCAGTTCTTGTAGTTTAGTGGTCCATACAATATAATCGAAGATAATTGAGGGTGCATGACCATATACGACTTGAAAAGGTGACATCCCTATGGCGGAATGTTTACATGTATTATACCACCACTCCGCCCAAGTTGGGAAAATCACCAACAACTGCTCGAAGATAGGTTTTCAAACATCGATTTACCACCTCCGTTTGGCCATCGCTTTAGGCATGGTAGGCACTACTCATTCATAGTTTGGTACCATATAAGCGAAAAAGCTCTTTCCAAAAGTGACCCATAAATATTCGATCTCGATCGGACACGATAGAGCATGGAAAACCATGTAATCTCACATATTCTTGTAGAAAATAGCTAGCAAATTTTTCGGCGAAGACGGAAGAAGGAAGAGCACAAAAATGAGCATACTTGGAAAGATGATCTACAATCAGCTAAGTAGAAGTTTTACCATTGGATGGTGGGAGGTGGGTAGTACAGTCCATAGAGATGCCTTCCCAAATTTGAGATGGTATGGGTAGTGGTCGTAATAACCCCTTAGGTAGTGTAATTTCCGACTTAGTTTGTAAGAAAACTGAGCAATTGGAAACAAAATCTCGAATTGAATTAAAGAGTTTGGGCCAGAAGAAATTACTCTGCATGTGTTCCATTGTCCCTTTGATTCCAGAATGACCACCTGAGCTAGAACAGTGGAAGGCTGAAAGGATTTTGTGCTACAGTGCTTGGTTGTTTGGTACATAAATTTGCATCCCTCTGAATAGAATGCCATCTCTGTAAGAGAACTTTGAAACACTACCTTGGTTGGACTGAAGCTGTTGAATCAGTTTTTGAGCTGCCTCATCTTCAATTAGAGTCTGTTGAATCTCGGTTGTCGGATGAAATTGTGGTGAAGAAAATCCCAACAACAACGCTTCGGAGGTCCAACGTGATAGGCTATCGACGATAGTGTTTTCCGAACCTGGCTTGTATTGGATTACAAAATCGAATCCCAACAGCTCAGTTAGCCATCGTTGTTCCATGGGTGTCTAAATGGATTGCGTCAGTAGTTGTTTTAAGCTTAGTGGTCGGTGACGATCAAAAATTGGCGTCCCGGTAAGTAATGTCTCCATTTCTAGACTACGGAGGCAATGACGCACATCTCGTGCACGTAGTGGAAGCTTTGCGAAGTGTGGGTGGCAGACATTTGCTGTGATAGGCTATTGGGTGGCTCCGCTGCGAGAGGACTACGCCAACTGTAGTTCCTGAAGCGTCGGCATGAACTTCGAATGAAGTTGAGAAATTGTGAGGGCAAGAATCGGGGCTTGGGTGAGTGCGTGTTGCAAGGAGAGGAAAGCTTCATGGGCTTTGTTGGTCCAACAGAAATTTACTTCCTTTTTTTTTAGTAAATCAGAAAGTGGGCTTGATATGTGAGCATAGTTATTTATAAAGCGATGGTAGTAGCCTGTAAGACCCAAAAACCCACGAACTGTTGTTGTTGAAGTTGGTATAGGCCACTGAAGGACTGTTGCAAATTTTTTTAGGTCGACGCACACACCGTTGAATGAAATAATGTGACCTAAGTAGTCAAGTTCCTGAAGCCCAAAAACACATTTCAAAATATTAGCAAAAAATTATTGTTAGCCAGAATGGATAGAGTAATTTTTAAATGTTGTAGATGTGAGGCCCACGAGTTGCTATAAATTAAAATCTCATTAAAAAAGACCAATATGAATTTTTGGAGATATGGTCTAAAACTGTTGTTCATAGTAGCTTGAAAAGTAGATGGTGCATTTGTAAGACCAAATGGCATGATTAAAAATTCATAATGTCCTTCAATGTATGAAATGATGTTTTATGCATGTCTGTTGGGTGAACTCTTATTTGGAAATATCCACTTTTCAAATCGAGCTTTGAGAAATATGATGATCCATGAAGTTCGTCCAATAGTTCATTTACTGTAGTAATAAGGAATCTATCTTTAATGATAATAGAATATAATGTTTAATAATCGACGCAGAATCTCCATGAACAAACTTTTTTGACGAGGAGAACAAGGGAAGAAAATGGGCTTGTAGATGGTCGTATGATGTTGGCTTGTAACATATCACATACTTGAGTTTTGATTTCATTTTTTGAAAATAAGGGTAACGATATGGATTGACATTGATTGTAGGGCATTTTGTTGGAGGTTGATATGATGGTCTACTTCTCGTTGAAGAGGGAGGTGTAATGGTTTATTAAAAAGATGAATATACTGGGAAAAAATAGATTGGATTTGTGGATGAGCATTGTCTATTGGGCTTTGTGGACTTTGAGTTGGAGAGGGGTCTAGTTGGAGATGAAAATACAGAATAATGGGTGAAGTGGATTGCATTCTTTCTAATTGTTGTGGGGAAATCTGGATTGGGCTTTGGGAGGAATTCAGGCCTGTTAGAGTGATAGGATGTTTGTTATGGGTAAAAGAAATAGCGTGTTGGGTAAAATTAGTAGTGATTGGGCCTAATGTCTGAAGCCACTGAACACCTAGAACTGCATCCGATCCAGCAAACTCAAGAACAAAGCAATCAATTAAAAATTCGTTACCATTCATTTGCACCAGGATAATTCCTTCACAACGCAGTCTCTCGCCATTCCCAACGATGATTGAAAAGAGATTACGTTGCTTCCAGTACAGGCCTAGGAATCGCGTGGCACGGAGGAGTAGAAAATTATAAGAGCTTCCCAAATCAACGAGTATGGAGATGGGTAGGTTGTTGATAGTCGTCGGTAGACAAATTGAGGTTGGATTTGTGGAGCCGACGAGGGCATGAACGGAGATCTCGGGTGGGTTGTCGTTGTCTGAGTGTGATGCTTCAGGGGTAGGTGGATCTGGGCCGTCTTCATCCTCGGGCTGAAGTAGCATCAGTTGTCAAGTTTTACACCTGTGTCCTGGTTGATACTTCTCATCACAATTGTAGCACAATCCTTGAGCTTGGCGTTGTTGCATTTTCATAGGAGTTAGTCGCTTTATTGAGTAACTGTGGGTTGGGTTTTGGATGGGAGGTGGGATTGGCAATAAAGTATGAAATGGGGGAGGTGGATTGTGGTTAAATGTGGCACGGTTGTAAACATTACAGTTATCGTTCAGTTTTGCTTCTATTAGCTTTGCCAAGTTTATTGTAGTATTTAATGAGGTAGGGTTATGAAGGAAGAGTTCGTTTTGGATTTGTGGTTTAAGGCAAGAAATGAAGCAATTAAGGAAGGCTTCCGGGGAAAGGTCAGTAATTTGATTACTTGTGATTTCGAATTGGGCTTGATATTCTTCCACGGAGGAGTGTTGTTTGAGATTGAAAAGGGTGGCTTGGGGGTTGATGTGGGATGGTGGGCCAAATCGTTGTTCGAGGGCGATTTTGAATGCGCTCCTTAATGATAATTGCTTATTTCGGAGCATCCATTGAAACTAAGTGAGGGCTTGGGATTGCATGGAAAAGCTTGCTAAATCGAGGCGTTGTTCGTTGGGTGTATTGTGGAAGGAGAAGAAGCGTTCGGTAGGGAATAGCCAATCGAACGTGTTAGATCCGTCGAACAGCGAGAGTTCACATTTAGGGGGTCTAGGCATAGTGGAGTTTGGGGTTGGTAATAGGGGTGGTTGGCGAGTGGTTGTTTGTGAGGCTAGTGATGAAATAGGTGATTTTGGTGGGTTTGTTGGTAGTTTGGAGTTCATGTCAGCGATAGCTTCGGTGAGTTGTTGAAGGGATGATTGTATATCAGTTATTTGGGTTTGTTGGTTTTGTAGTAGAGTTGTGTGGGATGTTTGAGTGGCTTGTATATTGTCAACGGCATGTTGTTGTTGGGTGGATTGCTCACGGATTTGGGTTATTGCCTCACCGATTTGACGAGCCATTGTGGTTGGTTTAGTGTCGATGGGAAGGGAAGGGAGGTGAGAAGAGGAGTGAAAGCACAAAATGAAAGCAACTAAATCCTTGAATGTTGTACGCTATAGAAGAGAAAGAATTTATAAGGAGTAGAGCAAAGAAATGAAGAAAGAAGAAGAAGAATTTTTGTAGAAAAGAAGAGTGCAGAAATAATTGCTACCAAAATTATTTTTTTTCATTTCAACTTGTCGTCTCATATAAAAGAGAGGCTGTTACAAAGTAGTGAATCCTAGGTTGCGAAGTGGCATTACATAGATGGCTAAATGAAAAGTTGTAACTAATTGATAACAAGTTCTAAAAACAAGAACAACAAGGATATTTCTATTTTTTTATGATGTGTAGCCATGCATGCATTGTTGCACCTAAGATTCCATATTGTGATTCATTCTCTATATCTTGCAGGCATAATAACACTCCTTTTAGGCCTATTTATTATAGTAACCATATCACAAGACTACACAAGCATTATGAAGAAAAGAAATTTTTGAAATAGCTAATTCTGTTAAACAACAAAATTAACAAAATAAAATAGTGTACAATGGATAATAGTAAAAATAAGCAAACAATAACAAAATAAAATAAAACAAAATGGTAACTTTGTGGTTCACTTCAAGTGCTCCTATAATAACTATAGTAATTGATTGCGCTCATAAAATAATTATACAAATTAGGTAATTTGTTACAGTATTTACCTCTAAATCCCACTTGAAGTAGGAAACGCCTGAAGTGGAGACTGATTAAGATTGAAATTTTGGATAATCGAATATTGTTGTGAAGTAGAAATCGCTTGAAGTCGAAATCGAATAGCCTGAAATCGAGGCCGAAATCGAATCGCCTGAAGTTGAGTGGCCGAAATAGAATCGCCTGATGTCGAAAATATCTTTTTCAGCTAAGTGAATAAGCATTGAGAAGGTTGGGGATTAGGGCCGCCGAAGATAAGGAATGCTCATTTACTTCTCTTTTTCCCTAACAACATTCCTTAATTCAATTTAGCAAGATTTTCTAACCTAAATGGATGTTAGTGATAAAAATATAACAAATGCGTATTTTCGAACACAAATTTTAACTCAGCAACGCGTATTTTCATGATTAATATATAATGTAAACAAGTATTGGCAACTGAAAAAAATATGTGTTACAAAATGGTGAGATCTAGTGTAACAATACGTAAAATTCGATGATTAAAATGAGTTAAGTTAATAAGATTTTAAAATAAATTTAGAAAGAAATAAAAATCTTATAATTTATAATGAAGCGAATGTAAAAATTTAAGTGTAGCAGTTGCAATAAAAATTAACAATCAAAAAATGAAATTTAATTAGTTGAAATAATGTAAATTTTCATCATTGGTTATAAGTTTAATATAAGGAAACAAATGGGAATATTGATTTAACTAGTGAAATGATAAAATTTGTGGTGATCGAATGAACTCGATATTATGTATGAAATCATAGTAATTGGTTGAAATTGAATTTAAAACGATGTATTGATATTAAATTTTAATTAATTGAATCTATTGTAATAAATGGAATAATATTGAAATGAATAAAATTTGAAAAGGAGTAATGAATAATAACTAGGATGAAGGATAACAATGGTTATTAAAGCTAAAATTTGGATAGATTTAATGAAACTGCAATAAATGAAATAGTGTAAGTATTATACCTGGATATAATTGAATATGGAGGAATATAAAAGTAAGTATTGAATTGATTTATGAAAGAACACATTGTCAAACAGTAACTGAATGCAATTTAAGGAAATTTTATTATTAATAAAGGGTCATTTAATAAAAACAAATACAATCAATGTTAGAAACGAAATTTAGTGTTCGTGTTGATAATAAACCTTACTTTAATGATTATTAGTATAGTAACGGAAGTGTAAATAAAAATTTAATGGAAACATAAGTTTATTTTAAGGTAGTAATTGATAAATTGGGAAGATAGTTCATAGTATGTAAACTGATGAATTAATACGCAATCTATGTAGAGTAATAAGCTGGTTTAAGGATGAAATTAAGAAAAATTCATTTATTGGTTTTAAAACCTTAATCAATGAATGCATTTAATTGATAGAAGTACACATTTAAAAACGTAATATTCATTCAAATTAAAATATAAATAGGCGTATATTAATGCAATGGAATAAAATTAGCGTTATATATGGAATTTTAAATCTGGATTGATAAGTAACGAATGTATAAAAGCAATTATTAAAAGTTACCAAATTAATTGGTAAATGAATCTATTATAAATGAAATTTAATTTATCACGCTAATTGAAATGAAAATGGAATTTGAATATATTAATGGAATGAAACGTGAGACATGTGTTAATTGTAGTATAGAGCTATAATAGACTCAATTTAAGGGTTGAAATTGAATCTAATCCGTTAATTGGAAACTTATTGAAATAAATTGGATTCAATTTATAATAAATGGATTATTTTAAGAAATTAAAATAAATACTATAATTTGTGAATAAATTTACTTTAAATTGAGATGGGAATTGGCTTAAAGAATTATAAATTAATAAGTAATACAAGATGATAAAATTTATGAATTATAGAATTTGAATTTTAAATAGTGAGTTAATTTATTTAATTTATAATAATTGGATTAATTGCAAACGAATGAAATCAAATATTTAATTATTATGTTAATTTAAAAAAGAAGTTGAAATTGGGAAATATTTATGTAATAGCTTTGAACCAATTTTTAATTTCATCCATTTGACTATAATGAATTTGATAATAAGAATGAATAGTGAATTCAATGGAATTATTGGAAAGTTACTTTAAAATTTATGAATATAATGGAATTTGAATTTACGCTGACATTTATGATTTATCAGCTTTAAATTGACATCTAAACTTGTTTAAATTAGTGTAATTGATTAAGAAAAATTAAAGGGTAAAAATTTGTAAATTATACAATTGAAATGTAAAGTTGATTTAATTAATTAATTTTAATTTATTTAATTAATGGAAAATAGCCATTTTGGCCACTAACTCAGATTTCGACGAAACTAGTTTCATCGGATCCGTATCGGTGAATTATTGTATGATTTCAAGTTTCGTATCGATCGGACTTGTCGTTTGATCGTATGGGCTTGAAACGCCTTGAAATCGATAAATTGAAACCAATTGAAATCAATTTGAAAAAAAAATTGAATTTAGGATAACTTCTTTATACGATAGAATTTGGACGTGAAATCTTTTCCATTGCATTTAGAATATTTTAAAATACCTATTTTGATATATGGGTTGACTCAATTTCGTTCCGGAGTCAGAACGGGCTTTTCGGGCCATATATCGTTTAGCGCGTACATCTATCTTATCCGATCCATCCTATTTCAACTTTGTCTATAAATATATCGTTATAAACCCTAATTCCCCTCATTTTCATTTGGCTATACGTATATCTCAACTCTCTCCTCCTCAATGGCAGACAACATAATTTCAGATCCAATCCCAAATCAAATCCAAAGCTGAAAATCCAAACTCCTTAGAAAAATTCACAAAAAATATATATTGAAGCTCTCGAAGTGCGTAATCTTCTAATACTATTCGTTTTTAAATATTGTTTGTGGTTTGACCAGAAATTGTGCTTTTATTTTTGGTCGTTCATAAGAAGTTGATGGATCAGACGGTGGATTGTCGTTCGTTTGACGATCGGGTGGCGCAGAAGTGTAGAGGGTGGTAAGGCAAGAGGATCTGGCGGCTTCAACCGTGACCTAGGGTTTGGAATTCATCGATTTTGGCTGTATTTTCGTGCGCAGGCCGTGGTCGATAGGGCGAGCCGGAGGGTCGCGCTCAGGGAGGAACCAGGCGCCGTGGCCTAGGCGTCACGATGGTGGGTCCTGATCTGGGCGGCGACGATCTGAGAGGCGATGAAAATTTGAAAAGAAGCGGCGTCCTGGATAATTGCGTGTTCGACGAGTAGAAGGGTTTCCTACGCGATTTTTCCTGTGCATGGTGAGGGATGCAGAGCGACGTGGCATAACGCGTTTGGGTGAGTTTTGTCTTTCTTTTATTTTATTTTAATTTTTGTTTCAAACGATTTAAATCGAATAACTTTAACATACGAAACT
This sequence comes from Allium cepa, assembly GCA_030765085.1. Taxonomy (NCBI): domain Eukaryota; kingdom Viridiplantae; phylum Streptophyta; class Magnoliopsida; order Asparagales; family Amaryllidaceae; genus Allium; species Allium cepa. The sequence continues at coordinate 1,021,622,533 of CM060941.1, forward strand.
CGATTCACGCGCGGTTTTCTCCATTAGGTTCGTATTGGAATTCCAGACACATTGGCGACGGTTTGGACGAATTTGAAGACTGTCCAATTTTTGGGTTTAAATTGGATTTGAATTCAATTTAAATTCAAAAGGTGAGTGTTTTAACCCACTCACAACTTCTAAAATTTCTTATGTTTGTTAAATTGATTTATGATATGAGTAGAAATTTATTTATGACTGGTTGGCATATTTTTATTCATCATCTCAGTCAAATCGCATTTATTTAATTAAATTGTTATTTAATTCATTATTGCATATAAACTGCCAGTAAAATTTATTATTGCATATAAACTGATAGTTAAATTATTAGTAAATTTATTGTGCATATAAACTACCAATTAAATTACCAGTTAATTTATTTTGCATAATAAACTGCCAGTAAATGCCTGTTATTTATTTCCTGTTATATATTGATGTATTGTTTGAATTTGATGATGATTTTGATAAATGGTTGATGGATGATATTGGATGAATGGATGCTGTATTGGATATTGTTATAAACTGCAAGCTATTATGCATTTCATCTCATTTGGGATTGCGGTTTGAAATGATATACAACCGCATTTTTATTTTTAAATTGCGGATTGAAATGATAAATATCTGTATCACTTGACCATAGGATAGAAAATTTTATACAGGCACCGCGGTATATATATATATACATATACATATACATATATATATAATTAATTTTGAAATAATTTTTCTATGGTTTTGTAAGTATATATATATATATATGGTGTTAGGAAATATTGATGATGGATATTTGATAAAGGTTATTTTGTATATGGTTAAATTCTTGGTTTTAAACTATGTATAAAATTGTTTAAAGTATGAAGAAAGTTTTATAATAAAGTGGATTTTATTAAAATATATTATGCATAAGTATTTACTAAAATATATTCTAATGTAGAGTTTAAATTGATTTTCATAAATCAAAGTTGAGGAGATAGTTTGAAATTGATTTGAGATTTCATTTAGTTAAAATATTATTGAAATTTAGATTTAAAAAGAATATGGTGTTATAACTAAATTCGGGTTTAAGATGATTTAAGTGAATATATCTAGCCTAAATAAATTGAGGAATATTCAATTATTGAATTTTGAAAGTTTTATTTAAAGGATACTGGATTTATTAAGTAAGTATTTCAAACTAAATAATAGTAAAAGGGAATTTGGCGCATATATATGAATTAAAAATTTAGTTTTGAAATGGTGGAATATTAAAAACTTTGAAATATATGGAAATTTAAATGGTTTACCTGGGAATTCAAATCTGTATTTGGAACTCATGTGAGAAATTGAAAAGCTAATTTACTTTATAAAGTAATTTATTATTAAACCATTTAAGTATTGGAAAATTATGTTTCGAAGCTATGGGGTTTAAGATATATATATTTGAAAATATTATGATTTTGGGAAAAGGGATATTTATGATATCATATTGATTTGGGGTTTAAAAAAATAAATGATATCGTATTTATATGGTTTTGAAAGGGATATTATATTCTGGTTTAAAGTATAAATTATTTTGAAATAACCGCGGTGTTATAATAAACGTTTGGTTGTTGAAGAGACTGGGAACGGAAGTTGTCATACTCTCTGCCAACTCCGAAAACCACTTTAACAACCGTGTACGCGGTGGAGATTCCAGAATGAAGTAGGATGGTGGCGGCGCTTTCCTTTGAGATAGATACGTGGACCCAACTCCCGTGAGTTGGCATAAGGTGGCTAAAACAGGAGCGATCGACGGGTTAAATGAGGTAGCACCTTTGATCGGACACATCCCTTCGATATTCTACTCTGACTTTGGTTTTATTCGGTGGCCACTTTTGATTTCTTTGATTTGGGGGTGTGGCTCGAGGTGGGCGGTAGTAGCAGCTACGCGTTACCACCGACCCAGAAGCGTAATTGGTATATCTACCCTGGCATTGCCTAGTTGTGCCGTGTCACCTACCCTAGCGCGCCTTGTACGAATTTCTATTTGTGTCGTACCTATGGAGTATCCTCTGGTAGCCTCCCGATCAGGAGGTATTACGGTACTGTATAGACTATTGACATTATTTTGTATTAAGGGGAATATTGGGTCACTCCTTAACGCTATTTAAAAGTAAGTTTATTTTACTATTAGACACTACTATAATAGCGAAATATTACTACATAGTAAATAGTTTAACGGATCCTTAAGAGATGTGAATCCCGAGCATCTTTTGAGTTACTGCACTCATATTTATTTCTGTTAATTTAACTTACATAAGATCTTCTAGTTTTGACTCGAGTGTTTTGTCTTTTCAATTCGCTCGGGTCAGTCCGAGCGTTTCAGGATTTCAAAGACCTTAGCCCTGGAGAACGAAGACGGAGATTTATTATTATTATTATTATTATTAGTCCACTATACTCATACTGTTCCGCTGCATTGTTATTGGTATGTGTAACTCTGATAAATGTTGTAAGTATAATCGAATATTTCGAAAAACAGCTTTATAAACTGTATATTTGATTATTATATTTTATCCTTCCGCTGTGAGATTCTATTTTGTTTTATTTCTTTCTTGTTTTTTGATTTACCCCATAATAATCCGCCCTTTCGTATGGTTTGAATTCACACGTGTGTCGATTTAAAGCGTGCGAAAAGGCGGGACGTTACATCTGGTATCAGAGCTTTAATTTAGCGATAAACCTTAGCTTTGTGGTGTTTGACTCTTTACTAATAGGGTAGTAATACCCTATGGGAGTCACTGAGCGTATATATATGAGAGAGCGTATTTGTTAGTGTTATAAAAATATTTTAATATTGTGTTAATTTGTTCCGTTTTGTATTTATAAATTCTGGTTGATGCATGGGACGCTATGACTTCAATAGGGATTTCTAAACACTTAATAGGACAGACCGACATAACATTTGTTTTTATATAGGTGAATGAAATAATTTTGCCTATTATATTTTTTATATAAAAAACAAATTTTATAAATAAGACATATACTTGGGTGCTATATATTGGTTGTTAGGAAATGAATCTATAAATAATAGTTGAAAATTTTTTTGAAAATAAAATAAATAAAATTGGAAATTTTAGAACTTAATTTCCGGGGTTGTGAAACTACCTTTTGAAGGATTTTGGAATATAATAATAATATTATTTAAAAGTATTTTTTGATATAAATGTTTTAATATGATTTGAAAGAAATGTTTTAAAAGAAATTTGGAAAAAATAAGTTCTGTACTCCCCTCTCTGTCGCTGGAAAATAATTTCGGTGAGGAGTGCACGCATCATCGACAATCATTTTCGAGTCTCGAAGTGGGAAGGCCACTATAGTAGTTTTACTGCAGATTTATTTCAATGAACAAATATAAATTTTTGAACTGTTTTAAATATAATTGGATATAAAAAGTGTAAGTATATACATTTACCTATTATTTTAAAATGATTTTGAATAAAACCCGTTATTTAATTCTTAAGTTTCCATTAATTAATAGTTTCAATTACTGTAGTGAATTGGAATATAGGTAATTAATAAATTGAAACCTCTAAAGGAAATTATGTAATGCTAAATTATAAATGAAGCTCCAGAAAGTTGAAATATGTAAACTATAAAACAAAAGATATGGTTATTGAACGTTAAATTAATTAAAGGAAAGATGAGAGACTTGTATAACTCTCAATTACATTCTTTTAAAGCATATATATAACTTACCAAATATTAAAAGTTGAAATGTCAATAAGAAAATGTAATAGAAATTGTACAAGTAAAAGTAGGTAATGAAAGTGTTCAATAAATTTCTTTTATTTATAAGAATTGGTGTTACAGAATTATAAACTTAAGTAGAATTAAAATGCTACTAATTTAATATAATAGGATGGTAAGTAATATGAATAAATGATTTTAAACCTTAGTAAATGAATTAATGTGCAAAAAAATTGAATTAAACATGAATAGCATGAATATAATTAAATAAAATTATGTAATAATTGATAAATGATGGCATTAATGAATGAAATAAAATTTGAGAGTAATAAATGAATAATTAAAATAAACATTGACCAGTGAATAAAAGTAAAGGTTGTAAGAAGTAAATGTAAAGTAAAGAATAAATCATTATATAAATAAAAGGAAATCAAACAACAATAGTATGAATGAAATTAATAGGAATAAACAAAATCTGTTGTTGGAATTGTTGTTGTTTGATTTATGGTTGTTTGGGTAAAGATACTTCAAAATTGTTTGGATGTATGAATAATCTATTTAGCTTCATCAGAGACTGTTGAGTAAATGATGCGCTTAGTAGTTTATTTTCATTCTGTACAATTTGAAGTGTTGAACCTGAACAACTATTTGGTTGTTTGATATGAATGAATGTTTGATTTGTGTTGATTTTTATGTGATGGTTGTATGCTTGTTGCAACTGATGGTTGTTGTATTGATTTGATTGGTTGGGAATAAAACAACTTAAATATTTCATTTTATATAATTGTTAACTCTTTTGGATTATATAAGTGAAATACAGGTTATGGAAGTAATTGCTACTGCTTTTGGTTTCATAATTTAAGCGTTATTGCCCGACAAATAGGTACGTTTTCGGATTACGTTTTATAGCGCTATTATATTGTTTTTCCCATGTTAGGATGTATATTATTTTGGGAAGTATATGTTATACATTGTTATTTTGATATTATATTTTCTCCCGAGCCTCTCCGCACAAAGGAGACTCTGCCGAAACTTTCCGTAAATTTTGGACATAGAAAATTTTTGAAAATATTTTCCAAACTTTATTAATTTAAGTATAAAACGATATATGATTGTAAATTTGTATATTTTATTTAGAGTAACTAATTTTGTAAATTAAATTTTTTACAAAATTAATATTTTAAATAAGATATACTAATTTCTTAATTCTTCTTTTCCCTTCTATTTCCTTTTCGGGGATGAAAAGTTTTGAGTGGGGGAGAGTGTAACGACCCGTAAAATCCGATGATTAAAATGAGTTAAATTAATAAGATTTTCAAATAAATTTAGAAAGTAATAGAAATCTTATAATTTATAATGAAACGATGTAAAAATTTAAGTGTAGCAGTTGTAATAAAAATTAACAATCAAAAAATGAAATTGAACTAGTTGAAATAATGTAAATTGTCATCCTTGGTTATAAGTTTAATATAAGGAAACAAATGGGAATATTGATTTAACTAGTGAAATGATAAAATTTGCGGTGATCGAATGAACTCAATATTATGTATGAAATTATAGTAATTGGTTGAAATTAAATTTAAAACTATGTATTAATATTAAATTTTTATTAATTGGATCTATTGTAATAAATGGAATAATATTGAAACGAATAAAATTTGAAAAGGAGTAATGAATAATAACTAGGATGAAGGATAACAATGGTTATTAAAGCTAAAATTTGGATAGATTTAATGAAACTGCAATAAATGAAATAGTGTAAGTATTATACCTGGATATAATTGAATATGGAGGAATATAAAAGTAAGTATTGAATTGATTTATGAAAGAACACATTGTCAAACAATAACTGAATCCAATTTAAGGAAATTTTATTATTAATAAAGGGTCATTAAATAAAAATGAATACAACCAATGTTAGAAACGAAATTTAATGTTCGTGTTGATAATAAACCTTAATTTAATGATTATTAGTACAGTAACGAAAGTGTAAATAAAAATTTATTAGAAACATAAGTTTATTTTAAGGTAGTAATTGATAAATTGGGAAGATAGTTCATATTATGTAAATTGATGAATTAATACGCAATGTATGTAGAGTAATAAGCTGGTTTAAGGATGAAATTAAGAAAAATTCATTTATTGGTTTTAAAACCTTAATCAATGAATGCATTTAATTGATAGAATTACACATTTAAAAACGTAATATTCATTCAAATTAAAATGTAAACAGGCGTATATTAATGCAATGGAGTAAAATTAGCATTATATATGGAATTTTAAATCGGGATTGATAAGTAACGAACGTATAAGAGCAATTATTAAAAGTACCAAATTAATTGGTAAATGAATCTATTATAAATGAAATTTATTTTATTACGCTAATTGAAATGAAGATGGAATTTGAATATATTAATGGAATGAAACGTGAGACAAGTGTTAATTGTAGTATAGCTATAATAGACTCAATTTAAGGGTTGGAATTGAATCTAATCCGTTAATTGGCAATTTATTGAAATAAATTGAATTCAATTTATAATAATGGGATTATTTTAAGAAATTGAAATAAATACTATAATTGGTGAATTAATTTACTTTAAACTGAGATGGGAATTGGTTTAAAGAATAATAAATTAATAAGTAATACAAGATGATAAAATTTATGAATTATAGAATTTGAATTTTAAATAGTGAGTTAATTTATTTAATTTATAATAATTGGATTAATTGCAAACGAATGAAATCAAATATTTAATTATTACGTTAATTTAAATATTTAGTTGAAATTGGAAAATATTTATGTAATAGCTTTGAACTAATTGTTAATTTCATCAATTTGACTATAATGAATTTGATAATAAGAATGAATAGTGAAATCAATGAAATTATTGGAAAGTTACTTTAAAATTTATGAATATAATGGAATTTGAATTTACGCTGAAATTTATGATTTATCAGCTTTAAGTTGACATCTAAACTTGTTTAAATTAGTGTAATTGATTAAGAAAATTTAAAGGGTAAAAATTTGTAAATTATAGAATTGAAATGTAAAGTTCATTTAATTAATTAATTTTAATTTATTTAATTAATGGAAAATAGCCATTTTGGCCACTAACTCAGATTTCGACGAAACTAGTTTCATCGGATCCATATCTGTGACTTATTGCAGGATTTCAAGTTTCCTATCGATCGGACTTGTCATTTGATCGTATGGGCTTGAAACGCCTTGAAATCGATAAATGGAAATCAATTTGAAAAAAAAAATGCATAATTTCTCCATACGATGGAATTTGGACGTGAAACCTTTTCCATAGTGTTTAGAATATTTTAAAATACCTATTTTGATATATGGTTGACTCAATTTCGTTCCGCAGTCAGAAGAGGCTTTTCGGGCCATATATCATTTAGCGCATACATCTATCTTATCTGATCCATCTTATTTCAACTTTGTCTATAAATATATCGTTATAAACCCTAATTCCCCTCATTTTCATTTGGCTATACGTATATCTCAACTCTCTCCTCCTCAATGGCAGACAACATAATTTCAGATTCGTCTATTTTGGCCGTATTTTCATATGCAGGCCGTGGTCGATAGGGCGAGCCGGAGGGTCGCGCTTAGGGAGGAATCAGGCGCCGTGGCCTAGGCGTCACGATGGTGGGTCCTGATCTGGGCGGCGACGATCTGAGAGGCAATGAAAATTCGAAAAGAAGCGGCGGCCTGGATAATTGCGTGTTCGACGAGCAGTAGGGTTTCCTACGCAATTTTTCCTATGCGTGGTGAGGGATGCAGAGCGACGTGGCATAACGCATTTGGGTGAGTTTTGTCTTTCTTTTATTTTATTTTAATTTTTGTTTCAAACGATTTAAATCGAATAACTTTCACATATGAAACCCGATTCACGCGCGGTTTTCTCCGTTAGGCTCGTGTTGGAATTCCAGACACAATGGCGATGGTTTGGAAGAATTTGAAGACTGTCCAATTTTTGGGTTTAAATTGGATTTGAATTCAATTTAAATTCAAAAGGTGAGTGTTTTAACACACTCACAACTTCTAAAATTTCTTATGTTTGTTAAATTGATTTATGATATGAGTAGAAATTTATTTATGACTGGTTGGCATATTTTTATTCATCATCTCAGTCAAATCGCATTTATTTAATTAAATTGTTATTTAATTCATTATTGCATGTAAACTGCCGTTAAATTTCTAGTTAAATTTATTATTGCATGTAAACTGATAGTTAAATTATTAGTAAATTTATCGTGCATATAAACTGCCAGTTAAATTACCAGTTAATTTATTTTGCATAATAAACTGCCAGTAAATGCCTGTTATCTATTTCCTGTTATATATTGATGTATTGTTTGAATTTGATGATGATTTTGATAAATGGTTGATGGATGATATTGGATGAATGGATGTTGTATTGTATATTGTTATAAACTGCAAGTTATTATGCATTTCATCTCATTCAGGATTGCGGTTTGAAATGATATACAACCGCATTTTTATTTTTAAATTACGGATTGAAATGATAAATATCTGTATCACTTGACATATGATAGAAAATTTTATACAAGCACCACAGTATATATATATATAATTATTTTTGAAATAATATTTCTATGGTTTTTTAAAGAAATATATATATGGTTTTTGGAAATATTGATGATGGATATTTGATAAAGGTTATTTTATATATGGTCAAATTCTTGGTTTTAAACTATGTATAAAATTGTTTAAAGTATGAAGTAAGTTTAATAATAAAGTGGATTTTATTAAAATATATTATGCATAAGTATTTACTAAAATATATTCTAATATAGAGTTTATATTGATTTTCATAAATCAAAGTTGAGGAGATAGTTTGAAGTTGATTTGAGATTTCATTTAGTCAAAATCTTATTGAAATTTAGATTTAAAAAGAATATGGTGTTATAACTAAATTCGGGTTTAAGATGATTTAAGTGAATATATCTAGCCTAAATAAATTGAGGAATATTCAACTATTGAATTTTGAAAGTTTTATTTAAAGGATACTGGATTTATTAAGTAAGTATTTCAAACTAAATAATATTAAAAGGGAATTTGGCGCATATATATGAATTAAAAATTTAGTTTCGAAATGGTGGAATATTAAAAATTTTGAAATATATGGAAATTTAAATGGTTTATCTAGGAATTCAAATCTGTATTTGGAATTGATTTGAGAAATTAAAAAGCTAATTTACTTTATAAAGTAATTTATTATTAAACCATCTAAGTATTGGAAAATTATGTTTCGAAGCTATGGGGTTTAAGATATATATATTTAAAAATATTATGATTTTGGGAAAACAGATATTTATGATATCATATTGATTTGGGGTTTAAAAAAATAAATGATATCGTATTTATATGGTTTAGAAAGGGATATTATATTCTGGTTTAAAGTATAAATTATTTTGAAATAACCGCGGTGCTATAATAAACATTTGGTTGTTGAAGAGACCGGGATCGGAAGTTGTCATACTCTCTGCCAACTCCGAAAACCACTTTAACAACCGTGTACGCGGTGAAGATTCCAGAATGAAGTAGGATGGTGGCGGCACTTTCCTTTGAGGTAAATACGTGGACCCAACTCCCGTGAGTTGGCATAAGGTGGCTAAAACAGGAGCGATCGACGGGTTAATTGAGGTAGCACCTTTGATCGGACACATCCCTTCGATATTCTACTCTGACTTTGGTTTTATTCGGTGGCCACTTATGATTTCTTTTATTTAGGGGTGTGGCTCGAGGTGGGCGGAGCAGCTATGCGTTATCACCGACCCGGAAGCGTAATTGGTATATCTACCCTGACATTACCGAGTTATGCCGTGTCACCTACCCTAGCGCGCCTTGTACGAGTTTCTATTTGTGTCGTACCTATGGAGTATCCTCTGGTAGCCTCCCGATCAGGAGGTATTACGGTACTGTATAGACTATTGGCATTATTTTGTGTTAAGGGGAATATTGGGTCACTCCTTATTGCTATTTAAAAGTAAGTTTATTTTACTATTAGACACTATTATAATAGAGAAATATTACTACATAGTAAATAGTTTAACGGATCCTTAAGAGATGTGAATCCCGAGCATCTTTTGAGTTACTGCACTCGTAGTTATTTCTGTTAATTTAACTTACATAAGATCTTTTAGTTCTGACTCGAGTGTTTTGTCTTTTCAATTCGCTCGAGTCGGTCCGAGCGTTTCAGGATTTCGAAGACCTTAGCTCTGGAGGACGAAGACTAAGATCTATTATTATTATTGTTATTATTATTATTATTATTATTAGTACACTATACTCATACTGTTCCGCTGCATTATTATTGGTATGTGTAACTCTGATAAATGTTGTAAGTATAATCGAACATTTCGTAAAACAACTTTATAAACTATATATTTGATTATTATATTTTATCATTCCGCTGTGATATTCTATTTCATTTTGTTTCTTTCTTTCTTTTCTGACTTACCCCATAACAATCCGCCCTTTCGTATGGTTTGAATTGGCACGTGTGTCGATTTAAAGCATGCGAAAAGGCGGGACGTTACATCTAGAAAAGGGTGTAGCTAAAGGTTACGTTGGAATGCAACAACTTGTCATTTTAGGAAGGTGATACTGAATGTAGAGAGAGTTATTTAGGTGGTTAAATTCTTGAACCGAATGCACCAATTTACGATGGTCCTTAAAATAGAATGTACAAACTATGTGAATTTTTAAATGGAGGCATCGTTATATGGCCGAAATTTCGTATTCGGCATTTGTAGACTTTAACTATGAGCTTTGTCTTGACTATTGTTATTCAAATTTGATATTAGTATGGGATTGGTAAACTATGTATTAAATCTAGTAACTTAATTATGTATTGAACTTATCTTTTGTTAAGTGATACTCTATTTTGTTGCCATGATTATGGATGTTGTTTATTGATATTGATTGGATTATAATTTGCTAAATTGAGATAATGTTATTTTTGAATTCATATTAAATATGGTCTACATTATAAAATTAATTATTGCAGCGGTTATTAATGTTAGAAAATAGAAATTACCAACATTTATTTATGTTAATAGTCTGTTATTACTCACACATATCTGTTTGGTATCATGAAATTTGCAACTAATATATGTGTTGGAAGACTCACATTGTTAACACTTATTTCCATTGCAAGATCGAATTCAGTAACAAATATATCCATTGCAAATATCATATTATCAGCTCTTTTAACCGTTGGAAAAAATATATTCCAACACTTATAACCATTGGAAAAATATATATTCCGATGCTTATAACCATTAGTAGTTAGAATTTAGAAACGGATATAAGTATAACAAATAAATTCCCATGCCTCTATAGCAACACATATAAGTGTTAGTGAAATTGCTTGGTTATGAAAAGTAGGGATATATATATATATAAGTGTTAGTATGACTTGATGCATAACCTTGAATATATATAAGTTTATATTGTAATAGTTGTTGATTCTTGCTTTGAAAAGTAGGGATATATATATAAATTGTTTTGTATGACTTGATGCATAACCTTGAAACAAAGAAAATAAGGATTAGTAGGGGAAGAGATTGATTTGGACTTGAAATGAAAGTGTTCGTTATCGATAGTTGCTATAGAAGCACTTTGATATTGTGTATTTTATTCTATTTTTGAATATTGTATTTCTTGTATATATGTTGTATATTTTTTTATGCTTCTTTGAGATGAGATTTTGAACTTGAGAATCATATATGTATATGTGATTGAATGGTGTTGAATTTGAATGAAATTGTCCATATAGCGATAGTCACTATAAACACACTTCTAATCCCTCTATTTTATCTTACTTTTCACTCTATTTTATTAATATTTTCAAATAGGGTGTTTTTTGTACTTATAGTAGTATAAAAAATATTAAGTATTTGATTTGTAAAGTTATTTTATTTGTAAAATAAAGTTTCAAAAGTTATAATCTATATAACGATAGTCGTTATGGATGCATTTTGAAAAAGACAAGTTTTTGGTAAAATTTAAAATGCTATCGGTTAGATATTTTTAGAAATCTTTTCAAAGGAGTTTTATAAAAGGTATACAAGTATTATAAAAGAAGTTTGAAGTTTGGATATATTTTTAAATAATTTATTTTGAAAGTTTAAAGTAAAGGCTTTCTTATTATATATATATAACCTTTTCATTTTATTTAAGTAGGAAAAGGTTTTTAAATCAATATTAAGAAATTATTTTTAAAGTAATAATTTACAACTTATTTATAAGTATTTTAAAAGGTATTATATATATATATGACTTTGTAAAACTAGTTTAATAATTTATTTTCCTTTCACTTTTCTTCTTTAAGTTTATTTTAAACTTATTTAAATATAGAGTAACGATTCGGAATTTTTAACGTTTATAATGAAAATATTTAATTTATTTAAATATTCAAATTTGATCATAATATAATAAATAATGAGAAAATCAATTTTTTATCAAACGACTTGACTTTTATGACCTTTTTTAATGAATTTATAGGATTTTTTCCAAGATTTTTAATTTAAAAAATATTTAAATTATCGTTTGACACATTTTTCGACAAATGATGCTACTTTTGAGAACTTCATAAAATAAGATAACCAGTGTATTTTATTGTATTTGATGATCATGTCATATTGCCGTGCGTGATCGTGTTTTTATTTCTCTCGTTCGCGGTTTGTACGCGACCGTGATATTATGTAGTGGGGTATCCAAAACAAAGTAAGTAAAAAACAAAGCTTCTGCAAGAACCCGTAGTTTGGATTTACTTTTGATGTGACGGGAGACTTAAATATCCGTTCACTTAACTTTGAAGTGATGTAGTTGGTTTTGTTCACAAGTATGCATAAATGAACACAACACAGGGAACAACACTCATTCTCTCCTCCTTTTTTTCAATTTCCTGCAAATGAAAACAACACCCCCACTTGAATTCAAAAATCCATATCTCTCCAAACGATTGAAATTAGCCAAAACTTCCAACTCCAAAGTTGTAGAGTTAGGTCCCTAGTATTTTGTAAAATAGTTCGTCGTCATCTCTTTAAGTAGGGTAGCGGAAATTGTTCGATAATAGTGGTTGTCGAATTATGGTGGTTTTTCGATGAACACCAAATGGAAGTTAGATAGTTGGGTTGTGTTTGTGGTGACAAGAAGAGATTTTTGGCAATGGTCTTAAGATTATTGGTGGCCAGAATCGTCGTGGGACGAAGATGAACGACTTCAATTCATATTGAAATAGTCAGCGGGGTAGGTGGCTAGGGGAGGAATGACAACACTAGAAGTGGCGTGGGGTCTAGGTGGAGGCGTTGGAGGTGGTCAAGAGGAGGTCCGGTGGTCGAAGGTGGTGGATCAAGCTTGATTTAGGATTTCGACTGTACCATTTTTGGTTTTGCCTTTTGGGAGGCGTAATGTGGCGAGCTCGGCAAGGAGTTGGCTAGCGGTGTGGTGGAGTGCGACGAGTCGAATGGCTAGGGTGTTGGTGGCCATAGTGGCCGAGGCGGTGGAGTAAGGAACGAGAGAGGGTTGGGTTTTTTGTGGGTGTTTAGGTACAGGGAACGAATTTGAATTTTAGGAGGAGAAGACATAGCGTGCGGGTTTGGGTCGGGTGATGTTGAGCTGGGATTATTTGAGGATGGTATGGAATTAGCTCGTTTAATTAATTAATTTAATTATTTTAATTTAATTCGTGTTTAGTAATTAACTCTTTTCCCACCTATACGATGTAACTACCCGTATTTTTGACAATTAAAAATATTAAATTAAATAAGACTTTCGAATATAATATTGTTATAATTTAAAAAGTATGAATTATTAACGTGAATTTTATTAGATTACAAATTTTGACCTTAAGATAAAATCCTTGAACAACTGTTTTAATGAACTTGAAGGCGATAACGCGTGTTAGTATATAATTTAATAATTGACAACTATTTTAATGTAATTTCAATCAATTTTAATAATAAAGGTTAATGAGGAATAAAATAAATGATGTAACAAAAGGAAAAATCATATGTTATAAATTGAAATTGGTTTTAGTATAGATTATGAAATCAATTATTTCGTAAGTAAATGTACACATGTTTGTAAGCAATAAATTTATAGGGATTTGAATTACTAAGTTGTAACAATTATTTTATTTCTCTTCTCGTCATTTAATCGTTTTAAAATTAATTTGATAATGAGTGGGAAATTTAAACTATAATGAACTAGGATTTTAGTACTATTGTAATTTAATGTTGAATTAATTTAATATGTAAATCTTGAATTTAACACAAAAAAATTTTAGTTTTAAAAGATTATCAATTTATGTTTAACATAGAATGATGATAGAAAACTTTTAATTTAGAATTTGAAAGTGACTGAATCAGTTTAATAATAATTTTGTTTAACTACGCATAAAAATAAATATAATTTGATTTTATAACTAACCTCTATATACAATAGAATTAGGGTTTGAAATTAGTTTCATCGGGTTTAAAAATATCGAAAACCTATATATCAACGTATAAGATGACCTATTTTTGTTTCGGGAACAAAACGTGTTTTTGGGCCTTTATTATCGCTTTAGCCCAATCGATATCTGTTCCATCTATTCCTATTCCATTTTTGCCTATATATAAGTAGTTATGAAATCCTAACACCTTCTGTTCTAGTTTTCTTTACGTACTTTCAAATCTAATCCGCTCTTTTCCAATGGTGAATATCACAAAACCATAATTTCCTATTTCAAATCTAATTCAAAAATTCAGAGTGCTCAAACCCTATCAAAACATATACATCGTGGCAAAGCTCTCGACGAATGGAATCAATATCTATAATTCATTTCTATAATTGAGTTTTGGTTTGATCAGAAATCAATGAATCATTCTCGGACGTTCATCCTAGGTTTTTGGATCAATGGTGGATCTTCAACCATAGAGAGATCGAAGGTGATCACTGGGTAGAGGAGGAGGTGCTGAGTCAATCTGTGTGGCTTGTTTGGGTAGATGGCGCTAAGGTCCGCTAAAATTAGCCTTGAAATGGAGAAGACGGTGGAAAGGTTTCTAGCGAGGTTGAGGCATTGCGCGAGCATGGATCGAGACGGCCTGACATGGCGGCGACGACAGCGAGGTTGGATCTGGGTGTAGAGGCACGTAGCGATAGCGTTTGGTTGATGTAGGTGGCAGCTCAAGGTGGGTAGCGTATGCGTGCTGTCGTTCGTAAGGTTTGGGATTTGCTAAATTATGTTTCTACCCTTTTTTTGATTTTAATTTAAATTTAAAATTTCAAACTTCTAATCGATTAACTTTTGCATGCGAACTCTGATTCACGCACGGTTTCTTCCATTGGACTTGTTTCTAAATTCCGAACGATACGAAACTGATTTGGTTGATTTTGGAGACTGTTGATTTTTGATGGGCTTAAATCAAAGGTGAGTGACTAAAACCCACTCACGCAATGCTAAACTTTCTTATGTTAGTTGAATTAAAATTATGGAGTGATAAAAATTTATAGATTATTTTTTGGTAATATAAATTGAATCTGATATTGAGCTGAATTGACATTTAAATTAATATTGAAATTTAATTGCTTGTTAAACACCCAGCAATCGATAACTAGTAATTGTTGTGATATACTGATTGATTTGGATGTTGACTACAATTGGATGCTTATTGATTGATATACTGGTTGTAACAACCCGCATATTTAACGATTTTATATTTAAATGTTTTATTTAAATATAGCGTCGTTAGTCGGATGTTTGGTCCGAAATGTTACTTTTTGCAAACGGACGAATTGGGACTCGATACCACCTCCATTGGTTCCAAAATGGCATTTGCGATCTTTTTAAGTATAAGCTTTGATATGTTTGGAGTAAGTTGAATTTTTGCAACTTTTTCTATTTGGGTTTTGGGTTTGGGTTTGGGTTCAGCCCATTTGTTAGTTTATTAACCTAACTCAGCCCTCTCCTCTCCATTCACCCTAATTTCATTTCTTTAACTTAAGAAAAACTGAAAATGGTGGAAGGGAAAGGGAAATAGAAATTGCAAGCCCTAGTTTCTTCTTTGCAAACTTGATTCTTGCTCCAATATCAAAGAGAAGACATTGGTAAGCTTCCTCTTCATCTTCTCTATCTCCTTCTCTCTTCAATCTCAGAAATTCCTAAACCTAAACTTAGGAAAATACTTGTTTTATTCTTAGATTGAAGCTAGTTGAGTAGAAGTGGAGATTTGTTGGTCTTCTCCTTGCAAATTGAGCTTCTTCTTCTTTGTTTTCGGTTAAAGGTGAGTTTTGAACTCACATCTACTTCTCGTGATTTCATTGATATTGGGTATGAATTCCTAACACTTGTTTATATGCATTTGCTTTTGGCTTGGATTGAATTGGAGAATATCCAAATTTTTAGCGTTTGGGTTCAATTCTTTAAAGATCCTAACTTTGATGTTTGAACATGTTTTTGATGGCAAATCGAAGAGCTAATAGAGCTGGGGTATCAATTGGCTAAGGCTCCTTAGGTCCATTGCTCGAACGGTCGCGTTTTGGAAGAGTTTGCATTTAGAGGAGAAAGGGCAGGAACTATAGAAATTTGCAGTTCGACCGACCGAGCCCTGTAGCCGGTCGACTGACCTGCTATCCCGAGCTTTTTTTTATTTTCTGCATCTGGCCAGCTGATCGAGCCCTGTAGCCGGTCGACCGACCTGCTCCTATTTTGCTGTTTTGCCTATTTATGCTCATTTTGATTGGTTTTCCAAATTTTATCGATTCAAGTTGGTTTTTGGTGGTTGTCATTGCATCTTTTGTCTTTGATAACTTATTTTAACTTCATTCACGGGTTTTCATAAATAATCCCTCTAAATCGCATTAAAAGCTTGTTTCTCTGATTTATAAATTCTATTTAAAACGCACATACACAATTTCGCACTTCGAGCGGAGTGGAAGGGAGATTAAATGGTTAGGTAAAACACGGACCATGAATCCATGCGTTTGTCTTGCCGATTAATCCCCGACCTATTTGATTGATCGTTTTGGCCTTTTGGTCTGGTTTACCGATGAAACGAGGTGAACTTTGTACTGCTTTAAGTGTGAAATTAACTAATGGATAGTAAACCGTTTAGTGCGAACGAGTGGTTATGGGACTCACGTTACCACTTTTCGGATTCCTTTTTGAGAGTTATGACACATTCCGCCAGTTAGTGGTGTCCAGTACTGGGCCTTCAACCTTCACCACTACGGTTGGTTGCCTTCGGGTATGTGCCTTCGGGTATGTGCCTTCGGGTTTGTTGCCCTTTAGTATCGCTTTCGATGTTGGTCATTATGAGCCGCATGGGTGATATTGGGTTGCCCTTTAGTATCGCTTCCGATGTTGGTCGTTACGAGCCGCATGGATGATATTGGGTTTGGAGTCTCCGGGCTCATGGATCCTTGTTTATACAGTACTGAGCTTGAGCAAATTTTATGATGTTGCATTCATATATATATTCCCTAGGTATCGCCCTTCGGTGTTGGTCTTTTTGAGTCGCATGATGAGTAGCGTTTACCTTGTGGAACTTGTATACCTTATTGGTATTTGTTATTGCCTTTTTGCTTGCTTTGGGATATTCTTATCCTTTGTTTCTATATGTTGCCGATGATATGAGGCTTGTTATCATATGATTCATCTTTTGTTAGATGATTGTGTTATCTCCTTTAGAGATATTTGTTATGCCTTGTAAGCTTGCAGGTTTATTGTTGTTCAGTTTATCTAACTGATTTGTTTAGCTAGACTGACCCATGTATTTTATACTCGGGTCAGACCGAGATGTTTCAGGTTAGGTGCTTTTGGACTTAGCCTATTTTGCTTCCGCATGGACTATTCAGCTTGTTCCTTTTTGTTAAAGCTTTTGTGTAGTCCTATTTTGTTGTAACTCTGATATATGTATTCCTTTGACTCGTCTGTATATTGTGGTTTGCTATACCACTTGACATGTATTATTTTGTAAACTTTGTTATGTATCTGTATATGTGTATATGATGATCTACTGTTCTGTGATGTATATTACATTTGAGTTGTTATATTCTGTTCTGATAGATCCTTCAACCACCTATGGTTTTGTTTTAAGTATTCATTGGGTATGTCGACCTGCTTGGTATGTTTATTGTCGATGTATTCAATAGATAGTTAGAGCAAGGCTATAGATGGTCGCTCCCAACCAGCCTTATTCTCCGTGTTAGTTGACGGCATTACCATGTAGTGTCCTTGGCTAGCGTGGGTATAGAGGTGGGGCGTCACAGCGTGGTATCAGAGCTGAGTTCAGGACAAAATATGATAAACACAGAATAGATGCACATATTACGGTACATCAAAGTGTATAAGTGATACAAATCTTTGAACCATCGTGCCTCCTTATTTCTTTTGTGCCTTTTGTGGTAGACAGAAATTGGGAATACGTTTAGGAATGCATTTTTGTTTCGTAGTATTCCATCTTGATTATCTACCTTGTGAATAATCTTGTTCTTATCTAACTTTCAGCGTATGGCTCGAAGAGGCAAGGGACGACGTTCGAATGCGGGACGATCCAGTGGTTCACATCCGGATGGCGTTTATATGTCTGCCGATCAGTTTTTGGAATTGTTTAGGAGCACTCAGCCTCCAGTTCCTCCTCGAGTGTCTCCACCTCGCAAGTCTGCTTTTGCACGTCTGTGCAGTGATTTTGCTCATCTTGGAGGAAAGCCGTTTAAGGGCTCTGAGTCTGTTCTTGAAGTCCAAGCTTGGTTTCGCACGTGTGAGCGTATCTTCTCTTGTATGGATCTTGCTGACCATGATAGAGTTCTTGTAACTTCTAGTTTATTACAAGAGCGTGCTCTTGATTGGTATGAACTTCTTGTAGCCGAGATTGATGAGTCTACTCTTTCTTGGACTCAGTTTCGGGAGCGATTTGAGCTCAAGTTCGTTCCTGAATCTGAAAAAGTTTTATTGACCCGTCGCTTCCTTGAGTTGAAGCAAGGGAAATCTTCTGTTTCTGAGTATGTTGCATCATTCGAGGCTTTATCTAAGTATGGTCTTGAATTCATTAGCACTTCTTATAAGAAGAATTTGAAGTTTGTTTCTGGTCTTAAGAAATATCTTAAGAAGTCTTTGTTGCTCCAGCTTAAACTTTCTTTTGAGGAGTTGGTTGATTCTGCGCTTCATCTCGAGACCGTCGAGAAGGAGTGTGATAGTGATGTTGATGTTGAGGTTTCCAAGAACCCCAACAAGAGGCCGATTCCATTTCAGAAGTCCAGGCCTTTTCCTTTTAAGAAGAAGAAGACCGTTGGTTCTAGCTCTCAGCCTCAGTCTTCCGGAACACCTTTCGTTCGGAAGTGTTTCAATTGTGGTTCTCCTGATCATATGATTCGAGCTTGTTCTAAACCTCTCTTTTGCCGCTATTGCAAGAAGGAAGGTCATCATGTTTCAGCTTACCCTACTGTTCCAGCTGGTGCCAAGTCTAGCAAGCTTTATGCTGCTAAGGTTTCTGAAGGTTCCTCTCAGCCCAAAGGTATATCTCCATCTATTTTGGAAGGTTCTATTTTATTTCATGATCATAGTATTCGAGTTCTTTTCGATACGGGAGCTTCACATTCTTTCGTATCGAAAAATCTCATTGATGATTTATCTTTGGATGTTTCTTGTTTGGTTACTTCTTTGAGGATTGCGAATCCTATTGGGGGATCCGCGACCCTTAGTATGCTTTGTGATGATGTTGAGATTGTTTTATGTGGCTTTTCTTTTCGTGCGAATCTGCACGTTATTTCTTGTATGGGATTTGATATGATTTTGGGTATGGACTGGCTAGTGAGATATGATGCCAGGATTATTTGTTCGGAGAGAATTTTGTATCTTCGACATCCGGATTCGCCTACTCAGCTATCTCTTATTCTTCGGGATGTGGATAATTCCGAAATGGCTTTATATTCTCTTGACTCGCGAGATGATGATGATATATCTCGTATTCCTGTTGCTTGTGACTTTTCTGGTGTTTTTGAGCCTGTCTCGGGTTTGCCACCTAAGCGGGCAATTGAGTTCTGCATTGATCTCATTCCAGGCGCGTAGCCAGTTAGTCGTCCTCCCACGAGGATGTCTACAAAGGAAAATGAGGAACTCAAGAAGCAGCTTTTAGAGCTAGAGTCCAAGCAGTTGATTCAGTCCAGTTTTTCTCCGTGGGGATCCGCGATCGTCTTCGGGAAGAAGTCCGATAGAACTCTTAGGCTTTGCATTGACTATCACAAACTTAACGAGTTAACCATCAGGAATAGGTATCCATTGCCTAGGATCGATGATATGTTCGATCTATTGAGTGGTGCTAAGGTCTTTTCTCAGCTTGACCTTACGACAGGTTTTCATCAGTTACGAGTCGCGGAAGATAACGTTCCTCTTACCGCTTTCCGCATTCATTATGGTTCTTTTGAGTGGCTCGTTATGCCGTTTGGGTTGACGAACGCTTCTGCTTTCTTTGTCGATCTCATGAATCGGGTATTCCGGGAATATCTCGATAAGTTCGTCCTTGTTTTCATTTATGATATCCTTATTTATTCTAAGTCTGAAGCTGAGCATGCTAATCACTTGAGAATTGTCTTGAATACTCTTCGTCATCATCAGCTTAGAGCCAAATTCTCCAAGTGCCATTTTTGGGAGAATAGGGTTAAGTTCTTAGGCCATGTTGTATCTTCCGATGGCATTTCTGTCAATCCCTCAAAGATCGAAGCCATCCAGAATTGGAAGAGGCCTGAGAATGTGCATGAGATTCGTAGTTTCCTTGGATTGGCGGGTTATTACCGTCGGTTCATTAAGGATTTTTCCCGTGTGATGCTTCCTCTCACCTACCTTACTCGGAAAGGCATTCGTTTTATTTGGTCCGACAAGTGTGAAGCTTCCTTTCTGTCATTAAAGGAACTTCTCACTAATGCTCCTATTCTTGTGGTTCACGAGGGGAATCATGATCTTGTTGTCTACACCGATGCTTGTGGTAGTGGTCTCGGTGTTGTTCTTATGCAGAAGGATCGAGTAGTTGTTTATACTTCCAGGCAACTGCGTCCGAATGAAGTTCGCTATGCCACTCATGATCTTGAGTTAGCCGCCATTGTCTTCGCTTTGAAGATTTGGCGACACTATTTATTGGCGAGCGCTTCATTCTCTATACCGATCATAAATCCTTGAAGTATTTGTTCACTCAGAAGGAACTCAATATAAGACAACAGCGTTGGCTTGAGTTTCTTGCTTCTTATGACTTTGATATCCAGTATACCCATGGAAAGGGTAATCGTGTTGCTGATGCGCTTAGTCGCAAACATTCGGCTGTTATTTCTATGATGCTTGCCGAATGGGATATTCTTGAGACTCTATCTTTTTGTGAAATTCGGGATCGAGGTTTATCTTATGATTCTCCTATTCTATTATTTAGTTTGGGAGCTCGACCTATTTTGTTGGATCGTATTGTCGATGCCCAACGGCGTGATTCTGATTTGTTGCATCTTATTCATCTTTGTGAGTCTGGATCCTATGATGAGGCATTGCGGGATTTCAGCATTGATTCTCATGGGTGTCTTCGCAAGAAGAACCGTCTTTTTGTGCCTTCTGATTTTGCACTTAGGCATGACATTCTTGATGACTGTCACCGTTCTAAGTATATCATTCATCCTAGTAGTAGTAAGATGTATGCTGATATGCATCGTATTTATTGGGAAGGCATGAAACGCGATGTGGCAAGTTATGTGAGTAATTGCATAACTTGTCAGCGTTTTAAGGCTGAGCATCAGCGTCCTTCTGGTCTTCTTCAACCTCTAGAGATTCCATTGTGGAAATGGGATCAGATTTCTATGGATTTCATTGATGGCCTACCTCGTTCGAGATCGGGCCATTCTAGCATTTGGGTTATTGTAGATCGCCTCACCAAGTCTGCTCCTTTTGTTCCTATTAAGTCTAATAGGACTGCTTCGCATTTGGCTAAGTTGTATGTCAGGGAAATCGTGAGACTTCATGGTGTTCCTAGTTCTATTGTGAGTGATCGTGATCCTTTATTCACGAGTCATTTTTGGCAGAGTCTTCAGCAAGCTTTGGGATCAAAGCTCAATTTTAGTACAGCTTATCATCCGCAGTCTGACGGACAGACTGAACGGGTGAATCGTATCTTGGAAGATCTTCTCCATATTTCTATTTTTGATTTCGGTGGTAGTTGGAGGATCATCTACCTCTTGTAGAGTTCTCCTACAATAATAGTTTTCAATCTAGTATTGGTATGGCTCCTTCCGAAGCCTTATATGGAAGGCCATATCGATCACTGTTGGTTGGAATCTGGGGAGAAGCTTATTCTTGGTCCAGATTTTGTTCGTAATTCTTCTGAGAAGATTGATCTCATCCGGTTGAGAATGAAAGAGGCACAGAGTCACCAAAAATCCTACGCTGACAACCATAGGAAGCCTCTCGAGTTCTCGATTGGTGATCTTGTTTTTATTCGTGTTTCTCCTTTGAAAGGGGTTATGCGTTTCAGTACGACTGGGAAATTGGCTCCTCGCTTTATAGGACCATTTTCTATTACTGAACGTATTGGCCCTGTGGCTTATAGAGTTTCACTTCCAGCTCATTTATCTGGCATTCATGACGTGTTTCACGTCTCTCAACTTCGGAAGTGTCTTCAGGAGTCGGATTCTATTATTGCTTCTCCTGATTTGCTAGAGCTTGAGGTCTCACCGGACTTATCTATTGTATAGCAACCTATTCGCGTACTTGACATGGAGATGCGACACCTTCGGAACAAGGACGTGCCGCTCGTTAAAGTCCAATGGTCCGCTAGTCCCAATGACTGTACTTGGGAAACCAGAGAGTATATCGAGCGATCTTATCCGGGTTTTCTATCTTCGCTTGGCAACGGTGAGAATATCTTTTCGTCTCAAGCTTATTTCCTTTTCTTTTGATTGTTGTTTGTATGTAGTTGTTACAAATATCGTCTCTAGGAATTGCGGGGACGCAATTTTGTAAGGAGGGGAGATCTGTAACAACCCGCATATGTAACGATTTTATATTTAAATGTTTTATTTAAATATAGCGTCGTTAGTCGGATGTTTGGTCTGAAATGTTACTTTTTACAAATGGCCGAATTGGGACTCGATACCACCTCCATTGGTTCCAAAATGGCGTTTGCGATCTTTTTAAGTATAAGCTTTGATATGTTTGGAGTAAGTTGAATTTTTGCAACTTTTTCTATTTGGGTTTTGGGTTTGGGTTCAGCCCATTTGTTAGTTTATTAACCTAACTCAGCCCTCTCCTCTCCATTCACCCTCATTTCATTTCTTTAACTTAAGCAAAATTGAAAATGGTGGACGGGAAAGGGAAATAGAAATTGCAAGCCCTAGTTTCTTCTTTGCAAACTTGATTCTTGCTCCAATATCAAAGAGAAGACATTGGTAAGCTTCCTCTTCATATTCTCTATCTCCTTCTCTCTTCAATCTCAGAAATTCCTAAACCTAAACTTAGGAAAATACTTGTTTTATTCTTAGATTGAAGCTAGTTGAGTAGAAGTGGAGATTTGTTGGTCTTCTCCTTGCAAATTGAGCTTCTTCTTCTTTGTTTTTGGTTAAAGGTGAGTTTTGAAATCACATCTACTTCTCTTGATTTCATTGATGTTGGGTATGAATTCCTAACACTTGTTCATATACATTTGCTTTTGGTTTGGATTGAATTGGAGAATATCCAAATTTTTAGCGTTTGGGTTCAATTCTTTAAAGATCCTAACTTTGATGTTTGAACATGTTTTTGATGGTGAATCGAAGAGCTAATGGAGCTGGGGTATCAATTGGCTAAGGTTCCTTAGGTCCACTGCTCGAACGGTCGCGTTTTGGAAGAGTTTGCATTTAGAGGAGAAAGGGCAGGAATTGCAGAAATTTGCAGTTCGGCCGAACGAGCCATGTAGCCGGTCGACCGACCTGCTATCCCGAGCTTTTTTTATTTTCTGCATTTGGCCAGCCGACCGAGCCCTGTAGCCGGTCGACCGACCTGCTCCTATTTTGTTGTTTTGCCTATTTATGCTCATTTTGATTGGTTTTCCAAATTTTATCGATTCAGGTTGGATTTTGGTGGTTTTCATTGCATCTTTTAGCTTTGATAACTTATTTTAACTTCATTCACGGGTTTTCATAAATAATCCCTCTAAATTGCATTAAAAGCTCGTTTCTTCGATTTATAAATTCTATTTAAAATGCACATACACAATTTCGCACTTTGAGCGGAGTGGAAGGGAGATTAAATGGTTAGGTAAAACACGGACCATGAATCCATGCATTTGTCTTGCCGATTAATCCCCGACCTATTCGATTGATCGTTTTGGCCTTTTGGTCTGGTTTACCGATGAAACGAGGTGAACTTTGTACTGCTTTGAGTGTGAAATTAACTAACGGATAGTAAACCGTTTAGTGCGAATGAGTGGTTATGGGACTCACGTTACCACTTTTCGGATTCCTTTTTGAGAGTTATGACACATTCCGCCAGTTAGTGGTGTCCAGTATTGGGTCTTCAACCTTCACCACTACGGTTTGTTGCCTTTGGGTATGTGACTTCGGGTTTGTTCCTTCGGGATTGTTGCCCTTTAGTATCGCTTCCGATGTTGGTCATTATGAGCCGCATGGGTGATATTGGGTTGCCCTTTAGTATCGCTTCCGATGTTGGTCGTTATGAGCCGCATGGGTGATATTGGGTTTGGAGTCTTCAGGCTCATGGATTCTTGTTTATACAGTACTGAGCTCGAGCAAATTTTCTGATGTTTCATTCATATGTATATTCCCTAGGTATCGCCCTTCGGTGTTGGTCTTTTTGAGCCGCATGATGAGTAGCGTTTACCTTGTGGAACTTGTATACCTTATTGGTATTTGTTATTGCCTTTTGACTTGCTTTGGGATATTCTTATCCTTTGTTTCTATATGTTGCCGATGATATGAGGCTTGTTATCATATGATTCATCTTTTGTTAGATGATTGTGTTATCTCCTTTAGAGATATTTTTTATGCCTTATAACCTTGCAGGTTTATTGTTGTTCAGTTTATCTAACTGATTTGTTTAGCTAGACTAACCCGTGTATTTTATACTCGGGTCAGACCGAGATGTTTCAGGTTAGGTGCTTTTGGACTTAGCCTATTTTGCTTCCGCATGGACTATTCGACTTGTTCCTTTTTGTTAAAGCTTTTGTGTAGTCCTATTTTGTTGTAACTCTGATATATGTATTCCTTTGACTCGTCTGTATATTGTGGTTTGCTATACCACTTGACATGTATTATTTTGTAAACTCTGTTATGTATCTGTATATGTGTATATGATGATCTACTGTTCTGTGATGTATATTACATTTGAGTTTTTATATTCTGTTCTGATAGATCCTTCAGCCACATATGGTTTTGTTTTAAGTATTCATTGGGTATGTCGACCTGCTTGGTATGTTTATTGTCGATGTATTCAATAGATAGTTAGAGCAAGGCTATAGATGGTCGCTCCCAACCAGCCTTATTCCCCATGTTAGTTGACGGCATTACCCTGTAGTATCCTTGGCTAGCGTGGGAATAGAGGTGGGGCGTCACACTGGTTGTATGGTTGTTTGTTATTAGGGTACATCCCTATTATTAACCTATTTATTATTTAGCATTCTATAAATTTTCATTTGGATTATTTGAAACGAACTAAGAAATAGGTTGAAATGATATGTACCTATGTCATTTAAATATGGCTTGAAATGATATATATCCATCCATGTAATTAAAATTGAAATAAATGATGACTTGGCCATAGGGTAGAAAATTATACAGACATTGGATTTGGTTAAAATTAAATGGTTACAAATCATAAATTTGAATTGGTTTCAATGAGATTGTTTTAAAGAAAACAAAATTTTGATTTATATGAATTAAACCATTTTCTAATTCGAGATTTGAAATGTTGAAATTGAACCTCTTTAAATAAAATTGTTCAAGGATTTAATTTGAAATCTTAAAGTGGAAATTAGGATATGATTTGAATTTATTGGAAGTGAATAATTATGAAGGTTTTTATTTTAAATTAAACTTTGAATTTACTTCAATTAAAATGGTTTAAATTGGTATTTCCAAATTTGGACGTGAAAGGGATTTAAACTAAATTGTTTCAAAATAAGAATGTGAATTAGGACTTTCAGCCTTTGAATAGAACTGTTTAAATTGAATTCGACGTAAATTTTAAAATAGTTAAATTGAGGTTGATTTAAATGGAATTTTGAATATGAAGTTGACTTAAATTGGAAGTCAAAAAATTGAATTCGTTTGATTTGGAATTTGGACCTTGCTATCAAAGAAAGAAATGGTTTTGATATAAACTATTTTAATATAAAAACTATTTTAATAATCAAATTGTTTTAATATATAAACTATTCTAATTATTCAAACTATTTTAATTATTCAATACTATTTTCAATACTAAAACTATTTTATATTCTAAACTATTGTCAATCTTAAACGATATTAATTATTTCGAACTATTTTTCAATATTAAAACTATTTTAAATATTCAAACCGTTTTCAATATTCAAACTGTTTTAAAGAGGAACTATTTAGATTTAAATCATTGGTTTGAATATGAATGTTTGATATGAAGGTATAGCCTATTTTGAGTTCGAAATGATTTTGAAGTGAATCTAATATTTTGATATGAAGTATGACTTGTTCTTGAAATTTAAAAGAACCAACCGGTGTCTAAAATGGTGTTTGGTTATTAAAGAGATCGCGGCCGGATGAATGGAAAACTTTCTGTTATTCTACCGGAACCACTTTAATAACTGCGTACGTAGTGGATGTTATCTAGAATGTAGAGGTTGAATTGGCGACGTTTATTGGAATAAAGAAAGAGAACGACGATGGATGACCCCGACACCTTTGTCAATTTGAAATGATTAAAACATGATCCTTTTCCTAGCCAAGGGATTCGCTACCATTAGGGGCCGTCATGCCTTCGTATCACGATATTGATTTTGACTGATCAGTGCACATTGATTTGATTTTGGGGGTGGTGGACTCGGTCGGCAGTCGTTGCAACAACGTGTTACAACCAGCCGAAAAGGGTAAGCTGTTAGAATCCTATCTTAGGAATTGACTCACATGTCTTGTCATACTTTTATCCTTACACGGACCACTATGATTTTGTTTTAGTGTTGTCTTATCACGGTGCCTCCCTGGCTACCGATGTAACTGGTGATGCTATAAGGAAAACTGTAGGACAATGCTTAAAAATGTGTTGAGGGGGATTAATGTAAAGCCTTAACACTATTTTAGTACTTTACTGATAGACACTATATATATAGCGTATTTTACTACATATAGATAGTTTAATGGATCCCTGGGAGATAAAAATCCTGTAACATCTGTTAAGTTATTACACTCACGTTGTCACTTGATAGAAATGGAATATCCCATAAACATCTTTGAAGCTATTGCACTCATATTTACTTGTTATTGATTTAACTTACATAATAACTTCTAGTTTTGACTCAAGGTGTTTTGTCTTTTCATTACGCTTGAGTCGGCCTGAGTATTTTAGTGTTTGAAGACAATATTCCTTGAAGATTAAGATAGGGTTTGCTAAATCGTATTTACTGTTATTATTCCGCTATATTATTTTGGTATGTCGTTGATTGTACTCTAGTTATATTGTAAAAATTGAAATAAAATGAATATTGTAAAACAGCTTCATGGACTGTTTATTTGATTACTATATATATTTTTATTCTACTGTGAGATTCTGAGTTTTGCTTTCCTTCTTTTCTCTTATTTTCTTATTAAATCCGAGTGATAATCTTCCCTTTTGAATGGCTTGAGTTAGACATGTATACTTTATTGTCAACTTTAATCGTCCAAAAAGGTGGATCGTCACAGTTGGTATCAGAGCTTTGGTTTGAAAATACCTTAGCCTATTAGGGATTAACTTATTAGAAATAGGGTTAGTAATACCTTGGAATGAGTTTGAGTATATACATATGAGAGAGCATATTTGTTAGTGCTATAAAAATGTTTTGTACTCTGTCAATTTATTCTGTTGAGTATTTATGAATTTCGGTCAGTACATAGGACACTATGGCATTGGTAGAGATTTCTAAACACTTGAATAGGGCTGACCGATACAATATTATTTTCGAATTGGTAAATGAAATAAGTTTATTTAAAATTATATTTTATCCATAAGAGAATAATTTTAATAATATAGTTATTATGGTATGATGATATTCGGTTACTGTCATTTATTGTTTATTTCTTTAGACTATTGACTATTGTATGTTATAAGAAAATATAATTTCATAAATATGGTTTATAAAATTGGATCTACCAATAAAATGAATTAAACTGAAAATTTAAGAACTTAAGTCTGGTGTTTTGAAATTGGTTTTCAAATATTTTGGATAAATAATATTAGTATTATTTGAAAGTATTTTCGGATAGAAATATTTTCAGTGGGATTTGAAAGAAATATTTAAAAAGAATTTTAAAGAAAAAAACTTATGTACTCCCTTCTTATGTCACTAAAAAATAATTTCGATGATGATGGCGACATCATCGACATTCATTTTCGAGTTTCGATGTGGGAAGATCACTATAGTAACTTAGCTAAATATTTATTTTGACAAACAAATTTTGATTTAAATCCATTAAGTATGATTTGATATATTAAAAAAATATAAGTATATTTTATTTCAAGATGGTTTGAAATGAAACCCAGTATTTAGTTCTTAAGTTTTATGGTAATTAGTGAAATTCAATTATTGTAGTGGAATGGAACCTTTACCTAATTTAATAAGTTGGTAACTACCAAATTGAAATCTAAAATTTAAAGATAAGAGTTTAATGAAAATATAAAAGGGGAAGTTGTGTAACTTTTAAATTAAAAATAATAAAAATTATATAGGATTAAACAATTGAACATTGTTGTTAATAAAATGAACAAGATTACCTATATATGCTTCTAGGATGTAATGGAATGTTATACAAGTAAAAAACTAGGTAATAAAAATGATTCGAAATGAAATATGTTATATATATAAATTAAGTTGTTATAGGAAATTTTATACACTTAGTTAATATTTCATAAAGTGATAATAATTAAATTGAATAGTAAAAAGTAAATACTATTACAGTAAATGATTATAAACTTAAGAAATCGTTGAAATGGTTCATAGGTAGATTTAATATTAAATGACACTATATATGAAGAAATAAATGTGAATCAAAGAGTAGAGAAACTTAAGTATGGAAAGTTTCATTAATGAATATTAATATTAAATGGAAATCATGTTATATAATAACAAATGTGAATTAAACTGTAAAGAAACTTAAGTAATACTCTAAAAATTGATTCATTGATGACATTAAATATTGAATGGGAAGTAATCTATGTAAGTAAATGAATATAAATTAAAAGATGATCTTGCATGAATGAAGGAGAATTAAAATAAATGAAAAGTAAATGATGTGAAAAGAAACCAATAGAATTTAATATGTAAGTTGTGCGTAGATCGTTTTATTTGCATAATAGTTCTGATCCAGATTCGAATACATAATTTGCGCTAATTCACACCAGTCCGAGTTAGGATTTTCTGCTCGATTCTTGGCCGGTGACGATTGATATGATTATTGATATGCATTTGAAGTTTTCTACCATATTTTATAGCTATGCAAGGAAAATAAAGATTTCTAATCAAGAAATCAGATCAGATTCCGCACTTGAGTAGTCAAGTTACTAATAATAGTTCGAAATTGAAATTTGTGTATTCAAGCAAGCGATTGGAATTAATATTGTGCACAAATGATATATGTACACCGTACAAACTTAAATAATATGTAAATTCTACGTTGTTTGGCATATGGGAAGTTTGGGAAATGACACTTCAAAACATTTAAGGTTGTATGAATAATCTGTTGAGTTATTACCTAAGGCTGTTGAGCGTAAGGTGCACTTGGTAATTTATTTATCACCATTGTGAGATGAAAAATTTCTGAACCTGGACAACTCATTAGTTTTGGTTGTTATGGATGTGTGATGGTTTATTTTATTATATATAATGGCCATACTGCTTCTGTTTGCATATGATTATTATATATATTGTGTTTCTTGTGCTATTGTGTGAAACAACTACATAGTGATCTTACATAATTTCAACTCACTTTTGGATCACATAAGTAAGATGCAGGTTTATGGAAGCAATAGTTGTTGCTTTAGGTTTCATAAATAGAGCTTTGTTTTCCCAACAAATAGGTACAATTCAGATTATGGTTTTTGTAGCAGTTTTTTGTTGTTTTTCCCTGTTTTTGGCATGCTTTATTATTGAAATAAGATATATACCATGTAATTATTGATACTATTATTTTCTGGACCTAACCATGCAAAGGAGATGCGGCCGAATTTTTTTGTAAATTGAGGACTTAGAAATTTTTAGTGGAAGTTGATTTATTTTCAAATTTTTATTAAACCTAAATGTGTAAGTTTAGTGGTTTATGAATTGAAAACTTTTAATAAAATATAATTTCTTGATTCTTTCTTGTTTCATTTCGAAGACGAAAATTTTTGAGTGAAGGAGATTGTGACAACCCGTATTCTTTAGAATTAAAAATATTAAATTAATTAAGACTTTGGAATTTAATTTTGTAAGAATTTAAAATTTATGATTTATTAACATGAGTTTTATTTGATTATAAATTTTGACCTTAAGATAAAATCCTAGAACAACCGATTTTAATGAAATAAAATGCGCTAATGCATTTTAGAATATAATTTAATAATATTGATTGAATGTAATTTACAGCTGCATTAATGTAATTTCAATTAATTGTAATACTAAAGGTTAATAAGGAATAAAATAAATAATGTATCAAAAGGAGAAATCATATGTTATAAATTGAAATTGGTTTTAATATAGGATATGAAATCAGTTATTTGGTAAGTAAATGTATAACCCATGTTTGTAAACAATAAATTTATAGGTATTTGAATTACTAAGTGGTAAAAATTGTTTTATTTCTCTTCTCATAATTTAATCCATTTTGAAATTGATTTTTAAGAATTGTCCGCGAGCATAGATCAGTTGGCCAGAGCTGCTTACTAACTATGGAACAAAGTTTCTTTAGTTCGTGGGTTCGAGTCCTGTAAATTGAGCAATGTTTCCCAAACGGCTTAGGATGGTTATTCCCTTAAATATTGAATAAAAATGGTAGGGAATTGAAGCTCTAAGTTGGGCTAGCTAAAAAGGAGGATAGGCGTGGTGGGTAGTCAAGTTCTCTAGCTCTACTCTCTAGAGTAGGGTTTTATAAAAAAAAAGGTAATCAATAGGAAATTTAAAATATAATAAACTGGGATTTTATTACTATTGTAATTTAATGTTGGAATTAATTTAATATTTAAATCTTGGATTTAACATGAAAATTTTTAATTTTAAAAGATTATGAATTCCTATTTAACCTAGAATGATGATAGAAAACTTTAACTTAGAATTTGAAAGTGATTGAATTAGTTTAATAATAATTCGTTTTAATTTATGTGTAAAAATAAATATAATTTGATTTTAAAGCTAATTTCAATATACAATGGAATTAGGGTTTGAAATTAGTTTCATTGAGTTTAAAAATATTGAAAACCTATATATCAACATATATGATGACCTATTTTCGTTTTGGGAACGAAACGGGTTTTTGGTCTTTTGTTGCCACTTTGGCCCAATCGATATATGTTCCATCTATTCCTATTCCAATTTTTTCCTTTATACATGTTGTTATGAAATCCTAGCAGCCTTCTTTTCTAATTTTTCTGTTCGTACTTTCAAATCTAATCCTCTCCTTTTCAATAGTGAATATCACAAAACTGTAATTTCCTATTTCAAATATAATTCAAAAATTCAAACTGCTCAAATCCTATAAAATTATATATCATCGTGAAGCACTCGACGAATGGAATCAGCATCTGTAATTCATTTCTGCAATAGAGTTTTGGTTTGATCAAAAATCAATGAATCATTCTTCGCTGTTCATCCTAGGGTTTGGGATCAACGGTGGATCTTCAACTTTGGAGCGATCAGAGATGATCATTGGGTAGAGGAGGAGGTGCTAAGTCGATTTGTGTGGCTTGTTTAGGTAGATGACCCTAAGGTTTGCCATAATTAGCCTTGGAACGGCAGCGGATGCGAACGGTTTATGGCTTGGTTGGGGCGTCATCTGAGCATGGTTGGAGGTAGCCTAGCATGGCGGCGAAAGCAGCAAGGTTGGATTTGGGTGTAGAGGCACGTAGCGACGACGTTTGGTTAATGTAGGTGGCATCTATAGGTGAGTACCATATGCATGCTATCGTTCGTAGGGTTTGGGTTTTGGTAAATTATGTTTCTTCCCTTTTGTTTTATTTTATTTAAAATTAAAATTTCAAATTTCTAACTCGATAACTTTTTCATACGAACTTCGATTCACATAGAATAAATTCCAAGCAATATGAAACTGGTTCGGTTGATTTGGATAATATTGAGATTTTGGTCTTTTATTTGATTTTTAATGGGCATAAATCAAAGGTGAGTGATTAAACCCACTCACGTAATACTAAACTTTCTTATGTTAGTTAAATTAAAACTATGAAGCGATAAAAATTTATTGGTTGTTCTTTGGTAATTTAAATTGACATTTAAATTGAATATGATATTGAGTTGAATTGACATTTCAATTAATATTGAAATTTAATTGCTAGATAAACACTCAATGGTTGATGACTAGTAACTATTGTGATATATTGATTGATTTGGCTATTAATTGCAGTTGGATGTATGGCTGTTTATTTGTTAGGATAAATCCCTGTTATTACCCTATTTATTATTTGACATTCTATAAATTATCATTTAGATTATTTGAAATAAACTAGGAAATAGGCTGAAAAAATACATACTTATGTCATTTAAATATGGATTGAAATTATATATATATATATATATATATATATATATCCACGTAATTAAAATTGAAATAAATGATCATTTGGCCATAAAGTAGAAAATTATACACGGGCACCGGATTTGGTTAATTAAATGGTTAAAAATCTTAAATTTGAATTGGTTTCAATGAGATTGTTTTAAAGAATATAAAATTTTGATTTATATAAAGATTATCCAGGTTTTTAACCCAAGCATAATCCAGGAGGAGACTGAACAACTTGGTGGAGTCAGAATAGCTTAGAGATCAACCAAAAGGACTAAAGCAATAAGCCAAAGAGTGCCAAGAAAAGAGAATTAGGAAATCCACTAAGGACATGGATTGCGATCCATGGCCTATAGATCGCTAGCAATCCATTGATATAGCTCAGGATTCAACTGTTTTTCTTGCATCATGATCCGATCCATATTGTAAAAGTAGTGACTGAGTTTGATGAAATTTTGAGTTAATAGAATTAAGAGACAAGCAACCGTTCAATTCAATCAACAACTAAATACAACTAGCAGGTAAATCGTCACCAAAACAAAGCGACATGCAATGAGATTACATGAACAACATTGATACAAGGCAACGAAAGCACTTCAGATATCAAAGACAAAAAATATGCTAAGTATATGGATCGCCAGCGATCCATACTCTATGGATCGCCAGTGATCCATATGTGATAATGGAGTAAGTGCGAATTAAGCATATTTAAATATAGAGAGACTAAGTAATTAGCTCGCACTCGAGCTAATGCAATGGATCGCTAGCGATCCATAGACCATGGATCACTAGCGATCCGTGTTTTTGGTTTTGGTTGCAAGCTAGCTCCATTGTGTCTTCCTTTGTCAATCTACAAGCAATTGGCGAGCGAGCTTGGCCCAGTAACTCTCCGATCTCTATAAATACCATCCTATCTACAACATAAATGAGATCAGTTCTGGAATGGTTGTTGAAACTCTGTTGGAAGCTTTCTTCACTCTTCACCTCCCTTACAAGAATCTTCAGAGGAGTCCATTATGATTCTCCAGTGGATTCTAACTTTGAAGATTCAATCTCGCTATGTATAATTAAGAGCTTTGTAATTAAACACTCCTTGTAACAACAATCAGTCTATAATAAAAACTGTAAAGTGGACGTAGGTTTCGTTTACAACCAAAACGCTATAAAAATCTTCTTCTCTTCTTTCTCTCACTACGTTTTCCGATATCTATTATCAATATCATTGCTCTATGAGAACAGGGCTGGTGCTTTCATGCTCAAACCAGGGTGTTGATCCATTTCTTGGATTAACATTTTGGTGCTTTTGCTGAGAACCCAACTCAGGGTTCAGATCTAGCTATACACTTTGGATCAAGTAGGTCCATAAGTTATATCCTCAATCTTTGCTTGAAAAATCTACCACTTGGAATCAATGGCTCCTGGAAGAAGGAGAACTACCTCAAGAAGGTCCATAGGGGCAATGACAGCTGGAGAAGATGTTAATCCTCAACAAACTAAAGTAAATGGTGCTGACTTAGAAAATCAGGCACCATCATCCTCCAGTTAGCACGAAGTCGTTACCAGGGATGAGTTGAATAAGATGGTTGACGAGATCAACCAAAAAATGGAAAGTAGTTAGAAGGCTCTGATGGATAAGCTTAATGCTTGCTTAACCTTACAGTCAAATCCTGCTCCAAGAACTATGCCTGAATCCGCAACTGTTTTAGAACAAGAAAATTCTTCAGTGTCCGGTCCAAACAGAAGAAATGGAAAACAGCCGCAAAAAAGGGTGACAACAGGAACCATAGAACTTAACATGGAAGGAAATATAAGTATCATGCTCGCCGCAAGGCAACCAATTCTAAACTTGAATCAAAGGGCAAAGACCCTGCAAGAAGATATTGTTATGGACCTCTCCAACTCAAAAGATGAGGAGCAAGACAACCAGTTGAAGAGAATGTCAATGCATTCGATGATGCTAGGAACGTCCAAGCTGCCCAAATCAGGCCAACTGCAAGCAAATGAGATCCTGCGGGAATGGCTCTCCCAAAGACAAGAGACCCTAAGCTTTCAACCCACTCACCAAGACTGTTTGCAAAGCCAAACACTTAGTGTCGTAACTAACTGCTGCCCATAGGATTAGCGGACATCAGAGGCATACATAGCAGATATGGTCAAATGATTAATGGATGAGAGTAAAATTAGGAGAGATGATGAGTGGGGATCAGCACCAAGTCAAACTCCCTTTACTAATGAAATCTTGAATGAGAAGTATTCAAAAAAATTCACAATGCCCACCATTCGGTCCTACAACTGGTCAAAGGACCCAAAACCCAATTTTTACAAGTACAATTGGTACATGGATGGAGTTAATGCCTTTGTATTTTTTTGGTGCAGGTGTTTTCCTATCTTTCTGGAAGAAGTCTATGTGGTTCTCTAGGATTTCGCCGAGATCTATCTCCACTTTTGACCGATTAGCAGCAAGATTCCTCGATCGGTTCAGACTCCATACCGCGCAACCAAAAGATGCCATGTCCCTATCCGAATTATTCCAAGGACATAATGAATCGCTAAAATCTTTCGTGGACCGGTTCAATACCGTAGTGATGGAAGTAAGCAACCCCAACGAGGACATGGTTTTTATGGCAGTGCCATTCACCCAGAGACTGAACTCAAAAGGTGGATTAAGATAAAGCAACCTACCACAAGGAAAGACTTCAATCGTCAAGCAAGTCGATACTTAAGGTTGGAGGATGCGTAGGAGCTGGAGGGGAAGTCAACTAGTGTGCAACAGTGAACATTAGAAAGAGCGACGTAGCAATGAATCAAAACACGCACGCTTCTAGAACTGCCGAAGGAATCACAGGGAAAGATGGAAATCAAAAGAGGAAAAATCAAAGCTCCGATAAAAGAAATCTTAATGGCAACAATAAAAGGCTTAAAGGGTTTAGGCTCGAAGACTACACCCTTTTAAAAGACATGCCCGAAAATGTATATCTCACAACACAAGGGATTGAGGAATGCAAAATACCCCCTAAGAAGGAAGCTAATGAGCAACGAAAGCACTCAGGAAATTTTTGCCGCTTCCACAGGACACACGGTCATAATACAAATGAATGCCGCCATCTGAAGAATCTCGTCTAAGAGTTGACTCGAGAAAACAATTTTCAACGGTACATAAGAAAATCCAAAATTCATGATTAACCCGTGGCTCCTTAGGCTCGTAGAGATCGAAAGAACTAGGCCAGAACTAGTGAAGAGGGGTCAAAATGAACTGACTAAAGGCTTATTATTGGAACAATATCTGGGGGACCGAACCCCTTACAAAGAAGTTGAGGAGAGATGGAGCGGTACGCAAGTTCATTAAAGCACGCTGTAAAGAAATCATGTCTTGCAATAGAAGATGAAACTCCAGCCAAGCTGTATAAATTTTTGAGTGACAATATAGTGTTATGAAATCGGGACACTGAAGGGATCGAAGCTCCAACTCTTGATGCAATGGTGATAATGGTGGGAATTAGTCCTGCTGTTGTTTGAAAAGTTTTGGTCGATAGTGGTAGCTCCGTTAATATGCTTTTCAAATGTAATTTTGATCAAATGAAGATCAGCATAAAAAGCATGTCTACATGCCAAACAAAGATCCAAGGGTTATTAGTGAACCCAAGCAACCCTGTGGGAACGATTGACCTGCCTGTGAAACTTAGAGAGGGCGATCGAAGAGTCACCCTCATTCAGACATTCGTAATCATGGACGAAATGTCCATATATAACGCCTTCTTAGGACGGCTCGCAATAGTAGATTCAGAATAACTCTGACCCAGTGGTGCTTAACCATGAAGTTTCTATTGCAAATGGAATCGGAGTGGTGAAAGGAGATCGGTGCGCCGCTAGGGAATGCTACATTGCATAATTACGTGAATGTAGAAGAAGGGAAAAGGAGAAAGATGAGGGGAGAACTATCCACATCCGTGAACCTTCTGAATAGCAACTACAGAGCCTCCCCTGGCTTGGAGACAATTGCCGATTCGACAAGGCTTTGGACCCTAGAAAGAAGAGTTTAGAGGAGGAATGGGCAGCGGCGACATAATTGACAGTGTTTATCCCAGTCAATATGGACGACCCAACTAAGGTCTTGAAAATTGGATCGCACCTTGGAAACAATATGCAGTTGGAACTTACTAAGTTTCTTCGTGCCAGCTTGGATGTTTTCGCTTGGACACATTCCAATATGTGTGGGGTATCACCAGAAGTCGCTTGTCATGTGCTCAATATCGACCCTAAATTCACACTACTAAAGCAGAAGATGTGCAGCTTAGGCCCTGAATGGTCTAAGGCATCGAGAGAAGAGGTGGACAAACTAATGGCCAATGGTTTCATCCGTGATGTAACCTACCCTGAATGGGTAAATAACCCTGTCTTAGTCAAAATGTCCAATGGAAAATGGCAAACTTGTATTGATTATTCGGACCTAAACAAAGCTTGCCCAAATGGCAGCTTCTCTTTCCCTAGAATAGACCAGCTTGTGGATGGAACGACAAGACTTGAGTTGCTACCCTTCGTGGATGCATACTCTGGGTATAACCAAATCCTGATGCATGATCCTGATCAAGAAACACCAGCTTCATCACTGATCTACGACTATACTGCTACATGGTAATGCCCTTCGATTTAGAAAATGTTGGGCAACATACAAAAGATTAGTGCCATATGAAAACACCAAATTGGAAAGACTATGGAAGTTTACGTGGATGACATGTTGGTCAAATCGGAGTAGCTTCCAACCACCTAGATAATCTAGCTAAAATGTTCAAAATACTCCAAAAGTATGGAATGAAACTTAAGCCACTTAAATGTCACTTCAGAGTAGCCATTGGGAAATTCTTAGGGTTCATAATAAGTGCGAGAGGCATCAAAGCAAATCCAGAACAAATAACGACACTACGAGAAGTCCAAGCTCCGAATAATAAGAAGGAACTGCAAAGCCTGAATGGAAAAGTAGCAACACTAAGTTGATTTATCTCGAAAGCTGCCGACAAGTTTATACCATTTGTTAATGCCCTAAAGAAAGGAAAGAAAAACTTCGAATGGAGTGAAGCTTGCCAAACAGCATTTAAAGAATTTCTATGGCACATGGAAGCTCCGTTGGTCCTATCAAAACTTGCGAATGGAGAAGACCTATTCATTTACTTAGCAATCTTGCCTCATGCATTGAGCGCCGCCCTTGTGCATGAAGAAGCGAAAATCCAACGATCCATGTATTACAGTAGCAAGCGGTTTACTAGAACCGAGAAAAATTACTCGAAGCTGGAAAAGCTAGCGTATTGCCTCTTGATCGCGTCCAGGAAGTTACAACCATACTTTCAGGTACATCCAATCAAAGTATTGATGGGTCAGCCCCTGAAGCAAGTGTTGTATCGATCCGAAACTTATGGGTGACTTCTTAAGTAGAACGTCGAACTGAGTGAATACGATATCACATACCATCTGAGGAAGGCCATCAATGGGCAAGCACTAGCATATTTCATCGTCGAATTTACTATATAGGATGATGAGGAAGAAATGCCGTTGGAATTGAAAACGTAATGGAGATTATTTTTTGATGGCGCATCTACCAACATCTATTCGAGGGTGGGAGTAGTGCTTGAAACCACCAAAGGACGAGCCATTTGCTATGCTTTATGCTTGGAATTTCCTACTACAAATAATGAAGCAGAATACGAAGCATTGATAGCAGGACTAAAAGTTGTGAAAGAGCTTAAGATAAAATCTGTTCACATCTACGATGACTCCCAGCTAGTCGTCTGCCAAGTAAAATGAGAATACCAATCCCGAGGGGAGAACCTTATGCCATATCTATCTAAAGTGCAAGAGTTGCTAAGAGACATCAAACATTAAACCATAATCCACATTCCCTAGGAGTAGAACACCAAGGCAGACTACTTGGCTAAACTAGCAAGATCTAAAGAAGCTCCGTCATTGGGATTAGTCGTAGTTGAAACTCTAACCACCTCGAGCATAGCCTAAATGGATGTTTACTATATCCTCGAGATCGCAGTCAAATCAGAGGCGTGGATGACATCCATAAAGGGCTATTTACTTGCAGGGACCCTTCCGACTGACCGAAATCAACGGAAAAAGCTTCTCCGAAAGGCGCCACGATTCACGATGCAAGACGGAATACTCTATCGAAGGGGATTCTCAACCCCCTACTTAGATGTGTGTTCGATGATGAGGCCCTTGAATCTTAAAGGAACTGCACTAAGGCGAATGCAGAACCACACTAGGGGCAAACCCTTACGAAAAAAGTCCTTCGATATGGATACTTCTGGCCAGCGATTGACCGTGACACTGTAGAATATGTTAGAAGAGGAGATCATTGCCAAAGATTCAGTAAAATTAAAAAAAACTCCTTCAATAGAGCTAACACGGATGGTCAGCCCGTGGCCACTTGCAATATGGGGAATTGACTTAGTTGGCATCCTGTCAATGGCAAAGGAGGGGCCAAATGTGCTATAGTTTCCGTTGATTATTTCACAAAATTGGCCAAAGCATAATCGCTGGCCACCATAATCACAAAGAAAGTCATTAATTTCGTAAATAAAAACATTATTTGTAGGTTTGGTGTGCCACAGAAAATCATGACTAGCAATGGGACTCAATACGAAAGCACCAAGATCAAAGATTTCTACAAACGCTTTCGAATTGAGAAGAGCTTTTTTCGGGGTAGCTAATGCATAAGCAAACGGCCAGGTGGAAGTGATAAACAAGATTATCAATTCCATTATCAAGAAGCGACTAACTAAAGCAAAAGGAAACTTGGTCGATGATCTTCCACTCGTACTATGGGCTTATAGAATTACCCATAAAGCGGCAATCGACCACACTCTGTTCACTCTAGCATATGGCTCAGAAGCAATGATTCCTGTTGAATTAGAAGTCCCTTTGCACCGAAGGCAAATTTTTAATCAAAAACAAAACAAGAAGCTCATACTTAAATCACTAGATATGTGATGAAAGAAAGAAAGAAGCTGAGTTGAGAACCACTGCACACTAAAAAAGGGTTGCGCAATACTTCAACTCCAAGCGAGTCTACCCTGTCCCGAGGGCCTTCGCACTGAACTGGGAAAGGCCATATGTCGTCAATCAATAGCTAAGGGATGGAACTTTCAAGCTAACAATCGTCAACAGAATCCAAACTCGTAGGGCATGGAGTAGCTAATCGCTCCGCTGGTACTTCGTTTGAAAACTATCTTATATACTTTTTATTTTTAGCAAATAGACATCCCGGGATGCTGAGGGCATTGTAAATAGGCAACAATCTATGCTGCTTTCCCTATTGAAATTGATTCTCTTCTTGAACCAACAAAACTGTGTTCATAATAACAACCGTCGGGTTAAAGGAAGCAAATTGACTCAAACTGTTGGATCGACGGAACCCGATCTTCGTCTTTTGAGAATCAATGTTTCCCCAGCAACATCGGGAAGGCTCAAAAATAAACTCCTCGTGTTTTCGAAAGATAGGCAATACCAAGGCATATCAAAAGCCATGCATTTCATAAGCCACGCACCAACTCTTAAAACGTAAAGTCCTCATGTTGCCGAAGATAGGCAACATCGAGGAATATCAAAAGCCATGAATTTCATAAGCCGCAAACCAACTCTTAGAACTTGCACTCCACATGTTGCCCGAAGATAGAAACACCGAGGAGAACAAAAAACTGCGTGTCCCATAAGTCGCACACTAACTTTTAAAACATACACTTCTCGCGTTGCCCGAAGAGAGGAAACACTGAGAAGTGTCAAAATCAATCCGGATCAACAGTCATATCGATCATAAAATCCACGAATTCTATAAGCCGCGCATACTTTCAAGAAACCTCGTATCTCATAAACCGCGTGCACTTTTACGTACCGAAACTACCCTGGTTGTACCATGGAATTTATATGCCACAGGAATACCAAGAATCGACCCATTCCCATTATTCGGAGCAATGGGCATGACTCCAACAAAACCGGAGTATTACAAACTAGCAGG
Source organism: Allium cepa (assembly GCA_030765085.1). NCBI lineage: Eukaryota > Viridiplantae > Streptophyta > Magnoliopsida > Asparagales > Amaryllidaceae > Allium > Allium cepa. Next base: position 1,021,663,254 of record CM060941.1, read on the forward strand.
AAACTTCAACCGATGACACTTAAGGACTAACTATAACATTTAATGTTGATAACGTGTAACTTCATACAGTTAACCTATACGACATACACACTTCAAACATGCATATGTTGCATACTTACCAGAATATCGCAAAAAACTTAGACTACATGCTACAATTACAAAACTTTTGAAAGAAGAAAGACCAAGTTGTGACTTAGTCAAATTTCAAGTTTTAGTATGGAAAATATTTAAACCATAAGCTACCAGTCGTTTGTCAATCGTTTGAACTAAACAGCCCTGTAAACTAGGGGGAGGCATGCACGGGTACTTAAATAAAAATACATAAAACAATAATTTCACAAGATCTATTACTCCAAATAAAGAATTGTTGCTGCAAACAAAGAATTTTGGCAGTAATCACAAAGGACTAGATAAGGCGATGTGAAAACGTATAGAGTAAATGTAAGTGAATAAAACACACATATGTAAATAAGTGTAAACAAAATGAGTATAAGTGCACAGAACACATATGAACAGATAAGTAAGGGTATAGTCAAAATATCAACAATGTATTACTTATAACTTTCTTTTATACAAAGTCAAAACGTGGGAGCCGTACCCACACAATGCCGGCCAACAAAAGAAAAATACTGACACCACAACAGAAACACTAAGTGTAGACTCTGCATTTGAACAAAACAACACAAAATGAATCAAACCAGATCAGTCACCACCCAAGCTTCTCAATGCTTCTTTCCACCACTCCATTTTCCACCTTTTTTTCGAAGTTTTTGCTTCACCTCCAGAGTGGTGTCACTGCCAGTAATGTCAATGATCTCCTCAGTGCTAACGTCCTCCTCCTGCTTTGCAACTTTTTCAGAGGGTTTGCCCTTCATTTTGCGCTTCCAAGATCTACAGGAGCTCTTAGAGGCTTTGATTCCTTCAACCTTATCCTTTTTAACTACTTCCAGTTGTTCTTGAGATCTATGAATATGCTCATTCTGAGTTTCTTACTCTTGAGCTCCGCCCGCTATGAAGTAGCCCTCCAAAGATACGGGCGGGTCATCCAGACCATGTAGTGCGGCGATCATCTCGGATTGTGACTCTATCTTTGAACCAAACACGCCCACAGAGACCAGATCAGGTACAGAAATGAGCAAAGAAGCAATAGAGATAGCAATAGGCCCAGACATCGAGGAAGCACTCGGATTGGTAGGCAACGAAGGCGGACCTATAAGATCAAAAATGAAAGCATTGAATTTTTTCTGCTCTTGCGGCGTAAGCTAAAAGCTCCTGAGCTCGGGGGTAACAAGAAATTACCTGCACCGGAAGAATGGCCAAGAATGTCAACTTCGTACTCACTACCTTCACCCTCCTTCGACGGATCTACAAACCAAGGGGAAGCCTCAAGCCTAGAACTTTTTAACGGAACGTGGGGCTGTCCCAGTGGTTCGCCAACACTAGAAATGAAAGGTCCTGTAAGCGCTTCGGCAGCCGCAGCCATGGCGGCATCGGCGGCTTCTTTCTCTCTCTCTCTCTCACGATCCGTAAAATCTTTTAGCCCTCTAGCAACGCCTTGTTTGATTCTTCATTGAGGTAAGCGTTCTCTAACTCTCGCTCGGTATAAGCATCACCACTGTCATGAAAGCAGGTCAAGATTTCCCCCCAAACCATAGCGAGAGTGCATGGGGATTTAGGGCCTAAGTAGTTGAGGCTCCCCTGATGTAGTAGAGAGTTGACATAAAAATTCAAGATGGTTTCATCCATCTTTTCCATCTTCCTTTAAAAGCATTCTGAAGCTCCAGATAGTCCACCATGACGACGGCCTTTTCAACTTTGACGCGAGACTTATCGGTGCTAATCTACGCAACATGATCCTGTAGCCTGGCGATTATCTCAGCTTGGTCGAAGATGGTCTAATTATGCCCCTCTAGGATAAGGTCATGATCAGATATGGTTTTCTTTTGGTTCTTAATTGTCGTGCTATAAGCTACCACCTCCTCTTTCAATTTGGCCTCTTCTGCATGAGCCTTCCTAATTCCATCCCTGTAGACGATTTCAATTCTCTCGCGGGCCTCTTTTAATTTTTTCAAAAAGTCAATGCTCTTTTTGCTTTCTTAAAGCGTCGCATCTTTCTCTTCCTCCAGCTGTTAGATCTTGGCATCACGTTCTACCAGTTCCCTTTCAAAATCATCCTTCTCTGGTTCGAAAGAAGGGATTTCCTGATAGTTGTTGTGGTTCATGGTTGCCAGTTGTTTGCATTGTTTTTCCCGTCCTTCGGCTTATTCTAAATCATTCTGGATTGCCTAAAGATATGGCATATATGAATCTCTATGAACCGAATAGAGATCAAGTTCAAATTTAACCCCCCTTAAGAACCACCCAAGGAACGCCGCCTCAAGTCTGGGAGGACCTGATGGAAGAATATAGGCGGATCTCTGGTGGAGGCGTGAAGCACCAAGGACAAGAGAAACGGGAGATGACGGAATGTAAGTTGGAGGCGGAAAGGGGACAGAAGTAATTGGGATTTCCTAACCCGCTGAAGATAGCATCGAAATGGAGGCTTGTTGTTATGAAGAATGGGAACCATGATCGAATTTATACCTCTTCGATGGCTCTTCCCTCGTTGAAAGTCTTCCTCTTTTCATAACTACCTTTATATATTCGGCTCTGCTCCCTCTCGTCTCCACGATGAGCTTCGGCCTCTAAATCTTTCTTCTTCTATACTTTTCCTTCATCTCACAGGGCTGGTGACAGCCGGAAGAATGCTTGGACCAGTGCTGAGAGTTGGTGAATTCATCAAAATCATCATAGAGGCTGCATCCTCTCGTCATACCTAACAAAAAGCATAAAAAAGGTTTTAGAAATGGGGAATAAACATGAAAAATGTGTGTGCAAGTGAGTCTAACCCAGTGAATCATGTGATGTGTTTGGGAAGATAGCCTAAAACGACGTCACAAGCTGGATTGGGTAGGCACCGTGGAAGGAATCAGACTAAATTTGGGTGCAACGTGGCCCGAACGAGAAAGTACCTCCTCAAATTTGAAATCTTCCTCCATGAGTGCATCGAAATCAACGTAATCATCGCTAAAGTCTCCCAAGTCTATGCCAACACCTTTACTCCGAGAATCCCGACATCATCCGATTTCTAGGGCATTATCTTTACCGCTCATGTCTGGAGGAGGTGAGCTCGAAATAACGAGACTCATCCCCGGAGTCTCGTCGCATGATTCACAATCCACATCATTGGATTTTGCATAGAAATCATCACTAGAAGTGGATTCATCGCTGCTACTCCCAGTCTCCCCCTCCTCTCTTTCTAAGTCCATCGTGGCTTTGCCTTCCTTCTAATTAAATTCCTCTTCTTCCAGAACTCTGGTCGCGGCAACATCTCTTCCCTTGTGAGTCTCTTCGACCGACTCGTCGGACTAGCCTTCTCTTTCTTAAGAAGCGCCTTCTTCGGAACCGTAAGAAGAGAAGGTGGATCGCGTGCGTACCTTGGATCAAGAAGGAGAAGGGACCTCAACTGGATTAGCTGATCTCCCGGATACAATAATCCGTATCAGAGCAAGTTTTCGTTAGCCAGCAATACTTTAACGGATCTTTCCTCAGCATCGATAGTGTTCAAGGTTCGAAAGACTTCATCGAGGGACGAGTCCTTGTTTGGCCTTGAGATAAATGAAAGAAGTATTCGATTTGTTAGAAACTCCGTAGCGATGCGTCAGAACTCAATAGATAAGAAAAGTGCTTACCCACTATTGTCCAAAGACGGTTAAACCCTCAGGGCATCTGACGAAGAAGTACTGGGTCTTGAATTGAGATAGATTGCTTTGTGGTCGTAAAAATCTTACAGTTCCTCTGAGCTTCGATTTCAACCAAGGATGGACACTCATCTCTTCTCTTGAATGAAAGAAAGTACCACAACTCATCAAAGCTTAGAGCACAATTGAATGTACACATGAAAAGGACATGCAAGAAAGTTAGGATGGAATATCCGTTGGGATGAATCTAGAATGAGCGATTCCTAAATTCAAAAGGGTCTCGCATAAAAAGTCATTAAATGGGGCATAACTCCGTTCAAGCACATATACCAATGACAAGCGGTATATCCCAGAGGTGGCATGTGAGCAAACTCATCCATCTTTGGAAGATGACATATTCCTTTAGTATTGCATGTTGCATGCAAATATTATGCAAGACCTTAGCAGAGATTAAAGAAGATGCTCTCTCCAGCAGATTGAGAAGAACTCTAAAATTAAGGGGAGTTTGATCCAAGACCGGACCAACCGGAACTAACTAGCCATACTTAGCCTATGAGGAAGAAGATGAAAGGGCGACGAACGATAACTCGGCTTTTGAAAGTCCGGACTTCCTCTGCATGACTAGCGGCGAGAAGATGGATACTTTATTCTAAATAATAGAACTCACATCCAAAACAATCAGGTAATTCTATTCTAAACTAATAGTTTCCCCTACAACACTTGAATTTCAAAGAGACATTAATTCATGCTGACACATCGGATTTCAAGTATGTACTAAGGCAAGTGCAATTTGTTGTCTATATGGGTGAGCTTGGTGTCCGAAACACTACAAACTCTCTATCCCGTGTAGATAGTTCGCTTGCAGCGGGAAAAATAAAAGGACTTTCAGTTTTGTTTTTACTTCCTCTACACTTACCCGTTATCGATCAACAATCGATAATGGATCTGTTGTCTGAAGCGACGCCGAAAATTCTTTCAGTACAAAGACACCGAGCGTACAAAAGCAAGTAAGATATGTCAAAATTCTCCTAAAGAGTCGAGACCCATTCACAATGTGTCATGAAATATCAGCTATGGGACTTGGCATAAGTCGATTCTGGCTCAAAGAACAAAGACGACAAAACATGTCAAGCACCGGGGAAAGACTCGAATGTCGTTCCAAGAGGAATTCAAGACTCGATTTACTACCTTCCTTCATTAAGCCACAATCGACTCGGACTCCTTGCGACAAACATTATGAATGCAACTTCATTGCCAAATCATTAAAAAAAAACATTGTATTCAACGAACCCACCTCAAATTAATGACTTAAATGCAAAGTTGATTGAAGCTTTAGGATCAGCAAACTACAATTAGGCTGGTGATGATCCAGAAATGAATCAGTGACAACCTAAGGCATAGGCGAGTTAGGGTTTCGGTCGAAAGCGATTTGAGAAGGCACCGGCGATTCTCCAGTGTTGGTGGCGTAGAAGGCATAATGGTGGAGGTGTTAGACAAGGTTGAATTCATAGGGGTGATGGATCGAATCGCAAGTGAAAGCTAGACTCAAATCGCTGCAGAGGGCTTGGATCACAAAAGGAAGTAGCTTGGCTCAAATAAAAGAATGGATCAGGTTGAATGAGCTTAAATAGGAAAACAAAGGTGCTGAAAAATTTCTAAGTTATCAAGTCGCTAGCGATCCATCATATGAATCGCTAGCGATCCATGAAGCCACATGAACTTATCTCCTATTTGCCTAGCGATATTTACATAACATTTTGAGGCATATCGAGAAGCTATAGAGAGAAATTTAATCTGACTAGTAATGGCAGTCAAGATCAAAATTAAGCGAAAAGCAACATGACCTAGCTCACATTTGAGAAACTCTAACATAATTAATTGGAATTCAACAAGCATAGATTAAAAGAAATTACTTCCAAAGCACACCTTATTTTTAACGAGACATACTTTGGGAGGCAAATGTTATCCGGATTTTTAACCCAATCAGAATCCAGGAGGATATGGAAAAACTTAGTGGAGTCAGAATAGCTAAGAGATCAACCAAAAGGACTAAAGCAACAAGTCAAAGAGAGCCAAGAAAAGAGAACGAGGAAATACACTAAGGACACGGATCGCTAGCGATCCATGGCCTATGAATCTCTAGCATTCCATAGATATAGCTCAGGGTTCAACTGTTTTTCTTGCATCATGATCCAATCCATATTGTAAAAGTAGTGATTGAGTTTGATGAGATTTAGAGTTAATAGAATTAAGAGACAAGCATCTGTCCAATTCAATCAACAACCAAAATACAACTAGCAAGTAAATCATCCTCAAAACAAAGCGATGTGCAACGAGATTATAAAAACATCATCAGCACAAGGCAACGAAAGCACTTTAGACATCAAAGACCCAAAATATGCTAAGTATATGGATCGCTACCGATCTATACTCTATGGGTCACTGGCGATCCATATATGATCATGGAGTAAGTGAGACCTGAGAAGATTGAAACAGAGAGAGGCTAAGAAATTAACTCACACTCAAGCTAATGCTATGGATCGCTAGCAATCCATGCTTTTGGCTCGGGTCGCGAGCTAAGCTCCACCGCATCTTCCTATGTCCATTTGCAAGCAATTAGCGAGCAGGCTTGGCCCAATAGCTCTCTGATCTATATAAAACCATCCTATCTGCAACATAAATGGGATCGGCTTCGGACTGGTTGCTGAAACTCTGCTAGAAGCTTTCTTCACTCTTTACCTCCCTCGCAACAATCTTTAGAGGAGTCCCCTTTGATTGCCAGTGGATTCTAATTTTGGAAATTCAATCTACTTAAGGACAATTAAGAGCTTTGTAATCAAACATCTTTGTAACAGCAATCAGTCCATAATAAAAACTATAAAGTGAACGTAGGCTTCGTTAACAGACAAACCACTATAAAAATTTCTTGTCTTCTTTCTCTTATTGTTTTTTCCCATATCTATTATCTATATTATTGCTCTATGAGAACAGGGCTGGTGCTTTCATGCTCAAATCAGCGTGTTGATCCATATTTTGTGTTAACAATGAATTAAATTATTTTCTAATTCTAGATTTGAAATGTTGAAATTGAACCTGCTTAAATGAAATTGTTGAAAGATTTAATTTTGAATTCTTAAAGTGGAAATTGGGATATGATTTGAATTCATTGGAAGTGAATAATTGTGAAGGTTTTTATTTTAATTTAAACTTTGAATTTACTTTAATTAAAATGGTTTAAATTGGTATTCCCAAGTTTGAACGTGAAATGGATTTAAACTAAATTGTTTCAAAATGAGAATGTGAATTGGAACTTTCAGCCTTTGAATAGAACAACTGTAACGACCGCTATTTTGGACTATTCGCATCCGCACATGTCGGACTTGAATAATTCAAAATATCGAATTGTTAATTTAAATTTGGCAAAACTGAGATATACAGTAAATAAGTAGTCACAGCATCACAGACACAGAGTAATAATATGCAGCGGAAATAAAAGAGATAGTAGTTCATGAAGCTACTATGTAAATATATAAGATACATCAGAGTTTACAACCAAAGAGTAATACGATACATCAGATATAAATCAGAATACATCACTAGAATCATCGAATACTGAAAGTAGAATAGATGGCTGGATCTTCAATCAAAGCTCCAACTCCAAAGGTGAGCCTCGAATACTGGTACACTCAGTCTGACCCGAGCGTAAAGCAAAACACAAGACACTCGAGTCAGGATTAATATTCTTATATCAATAAATCTAACTCAAGTGAAATAGCAATCGAAAAACAAGTAACTCAAAGGATGTTTGGAATAACCATCCTCTAAGGATCCGCTAAACTATCTACTAGGTAGTAATGTACGCTAAGTAGATAATGTCTATTAGTAATATAAAATATCAAAATAGCGTTAAGGCGTTACCATAATTCCCCTTAACACATTTTATATTCCCAAAAGCATATACAAGACCGTAGTTTCCCCAAAACCGGAAGTCACCAGAGGGCAATCCATATACTCAAGGTACAAATCAAAACGTAGTGGTCGCGAATAGGATAATCAGTATGACAAGGTACATGAGGCGATACCAACTAGGATACTAGTAGTTGCGTGATCCGGACTGATGTTGAGCATAGCCAGCAGCTACCTCAACACCGCGAAACAACACTCCCAAATCGAGGGGTGCACCCAAATCGAATCACAAAAGTAATAGATATGGTATCGAAGAAGTGTGTCCGCTAGAGGTGGCGAACCTCAATGGCCCGGCGCGGCTCCTGTTTTAGTCATGTCAGGGGTCATCCAATATCGTTCTCTTTCTTCAGTCAACGCGTTCACCAAACCGTCCACTTCATTCTGGATCAACACTCCACGTATAATAGTTATTAAAGTGGTATTCGGTATCGACAGAGAGTATGTCCATATCCGATCCCGGTCTCTTTAATAACTACGTATTATTACAACGATTGGTCATTTAATATATTTCAAAACAATCAATCACATTCAATTTCAATTAGACTTCATAAACTATCATTTCATTTGTCTTTCAAAAATCAATTTCCAAAATCTATGTTTCAAAACTCCCAAATTACCATTTCAAAGTCTTACAATTCAATTTCAATTTTATTTAAACGATTCAAATATTGATTTAAGTTCATATATATGTTTTATTCCGGAAATCATTTAAATGATTAAATTCAACATTCAAATCAATTTAAACTTATTTATCGATTTTATTCAATTTTCTTTAAGTTAATTTAACATCCAAAACAATTCTTTTTAATTTCCAAGTCATTAAAACAATCACTTAAGTTAACTTCATTATATCAAACTTACAAATTTAATTTAATTAAATTTGTCAAATCAAATTCCTTAAATTACAATTCTTACATTTATTTCAATGAAACGCATTTTATTTCTTGTCAAGGAAATTCAATTTCATTTATTCACTTACTTAAATAATTTCCAAAACTTAATTAACAAAAAATCCCAATTTCAAATATTTACGAAGTTCAAATTCACTTATTCAAAAGTTCAATTTCGCTTATCAAAGAACTCAATTTTCATTCAGTTATCAAATAATTCAATCTTATGCAATTATTAAATAATTTCAATCTTAATTATTAATAATTTCAAAACTTAATAATTTCAAACTTACTTATAAATTCAACCTTAATTATTAAATCATTTCAAACTCATTCATTAATAATTCCAAACTTAACTATTACTAATTTCAACTTAATTATTAACAATTCCAAATTTATTCTCAAATAATTCATTTCAAAACAACGTCCTTTCATCAGTTATTACATTAATATCTTGTTTCAGATTTCAATATTAACGTTTCCCTTTTATCAAAATTTACGTTCCAATCTTATTTCAAACCTTATTATTCGAATAAAATCTTTATTTTATTTTAAATCAAATTATTGACCAATCGGGTTTATTTAATTCTCTATCCTAAGTCAAGTTCATTTGGGTGTTTATCATTTCAACCCGATTCCATTTCCAATTCAAAATCAAAACATAGCAAAGGGAACTTGCAGTGTGATAACTGGGATGGTGTCAAAGTAAATAAACAAGCAATAACAACAATCAATAACAATTCAATAAATTAATCGAATAACCCCGAAATAATCGTATTAATTCGCATTGTTATTTGTGTGAATTAATATAATTATTTCTAGAATCTACACTATCATTTCATGTAGATTAAAGATTATTACATTACGGTTTTTCACTTGTCGTTCCATTTCAATTTCAGTTTAATACTACAACAATTAATCCAAACTACGTTCAAAGGTTTAAAGTATAATTTATCAAATTCTATGACAATTAATGGGTCAAATTTAACAAATCAAATTTTACATATGGCGGGGTCAAATTTAATAAATCAAGGTCCGTCATATATAATCCGTTTTAATTTGTAAGCTATACTACATCAAATTAACTAGCAAACTAGTTATCACTTAACAATAATAATTAACATCCTATTCAAACAACAATTAATCAATCAATTATCAACCAACCTGTATTATTATCACATAAATAATTAACCGATAATGGTGTCAGGGTCATAGGTGAACAGATACAGATAATAGCAGTCATAACAGTATAAACAACTAACAGCAGCATATTTCAATTGTCGTTTCAATTGAAATCAAATTTAATAAATAAAAGAATATTAATCGTGAGTGATTACTCACCTTTTGAGGATAGAGAAAATAGGAGATGGCACGGATACGCACACTGATACGGACACTGAAATGGAGTTACAAATCCAAGCATGATTCTCAGAGCAAAGTAAGATTGGCACGAATCGACGAGCAAAACTGTTAAATAGGAATTGCCGAAATCAATCAAAACATTCAACATAGCAACAATTACAAAACATGTCCTACGTCAAAGTTTAACAATATAATTCTATGTGCTACCGAGATCGAAATGGTCTGAAATTTGGTATGAATATAGATCAAAACTTGTATTTCAAAACCGCAAAGAATCACTTGATTTCGACGTAAGACGGAGGAGATACGATGCGTCAAACATGAACTCAGGTCGTGTTTGCAGCAGTGTAAAATAATTCTAAGTACAAAAGAATATCTGCTTGGGTCTAACTTCCAGATCCTCGACCACAAATCAAACGATGTTGGATTTTGCTGGAATTTGACCTCTATAAACTAGGTAACTTAAACTCCTTTTTAAAAATAGAATCAACCAATTCCGATAAAACATGAGTGAGATACGATGCGTCAAACATGAACTCAGGTCGTGTTTGCAGCAGCGTAAAATAATTCTAAGTACAAAAGAATATCTGCTTGGGTCTAACTTCCAGATCCTCGACCACAAATCATACGATGTCGGATTTTGCTGGAATTTGACATGTATAAACTAGGTAACTTAAACTCCTTTTTAAAAATAGAATCAACCCATTCCGATAAAACATGAGTGAGATACGATGCGTCAAACATGAACTCAGGTCGTGTTTGCAGCAGTGTAAAATAATTCTAAGTACAAAAGAATATCTGCTTGGGTCTAACTTCCAGATCCTCGACCACAAATCAAACGATGTCGGATTTTGCTGGAATTTGACATGTATAAATTACGTAACTTAAACTCCTTTTTAAAAATAGAATCAACCCATTCCGATAAAACATGAGTGAGATATGTTATCGTGAACATGGAGTCTAATTGCTGTTCAAAAAAAAAAAAATAAATAAACATGCAAACAAATTCAAATACACCACCTATATTTTAATCTAAGGCCAAAAATATCTATATAGTTAAAATAAAATACATTCTATTACTATATCAATATATATAAAACACAAATGGAAAGGAAAGGAAAGAAAAAAAAAAAAAAAAATCTGTAATCTGTACCTTTGTATATTATATATATATTTGAAAACTTATATGTATTCAAAACAAAAATACATACTTAAATATTTGACAGTCCACAGGTAGCATATGTGACTAACAATACATTAATAAGCTTAAAACCAAAATCACAGATATACATTTTGAAAACATATATTGTCGAAGTTATATAAATACTTGTACGACAATACAACAGAAGTATAAACATCATACCTTCTATCCAGAAAAATGTACATGCGAACAACTTAGTATGAGTAAACAAATATGCAGAACAACTTTCTGCCCAGACAAAATACATACAAAACACTGCACTCCTTATTAAATACAAAACATTCAAAGCTTTATGAATATATATATATATAATATTAAATCAATAAAATTTACTATATATACATATAATTTATAATACATGATACCAACCTATTATAACGGTAAACAAAATCTAAAACATATATAAACTTCAAGCTGTAACCAAAATAACACATACAACTTGCTTTATAAATTGATACATAATGTGGCCAATAGTACACACATGCATTGAATACGTTTCTAAATCATGCAAAATCCTATATAAAAACAAAATATCAACTTTCTAAATCATGCAACACTTGACATATAATATGTATCCAATTACCTTTAAAAAAAATGAACGGCAGAGGAGAAGGAGCCAAGGGTGATGCGAGCGGGTGGGAAGAGTGATGAGTTGATGTGGTTGCGGAGGAGGAGAGATGCGGGTGAGAGGCGGCTGCTGCTTCATGCTCGGCCATGGCTGGGCGGAGAAAGATGGTATGGGCGAAGCGGGCTCGGCCAGCCGTGGAGCGAAGGTTGTGGCGTAGGCTGCGCAAGAGGCGGGCACGTTTGGCGTGAGATGGGTGTTGTCAGGTTGTGTTGGAAGCTAGAGACTTTTGTGCTCTGGAGAAAAAAAAAAGTTGGAAGAAATGTGTGCTTCTGGGAAAAGAAAGATGGTGGAAGATGAGGTGAGGTAGGTATGGCTACAGAGAGGAGTGAACTGATTCAAAGTAAATAGAAAGTGATAACGTACCAGCTTCCAGTGAATAAATGCAAGTTATTAATTTACACGTTAACACTCGAGAACGGTAAAGAAACAAAGAGACCCAAAATGGCGAACCGGTAATTAATAAATTCAAGTGATGGGATAACAGCTGTTGTTACTTGTAATGCACAAATCATAACTGCAAATGGCTATTTGAACAATACGGTTGGCAATTAAAAAGGCAAAGGATACAAAAGTGTCGAATACGGAACTGATGTGGCGAATCGTTTCACCGATTTCGTCGCACATCGAATACCAAAACACATCAACGAATATACTATGGAGATCAGCGCGAGGAGACGATCAAAACGGCATACGGATATTAGTGGTACGGTTGAATTATAAAAATTCGAAATCTTCAACTAGCGGAAAATGCGCAAAAATCGCAGAAAATTAAGATCGACGGAGCCAAAGATGTCCGAATTTGGAAAAGCGACAAACTGAAAACTTGCTCAAAAGATGGTTTAGAATTTTTCTATGTAAAAATATTTTGATTTTGAAAACATTTTATTTTCAACGCTTTTTAACTGACTAAATTGAAGTAAATTTACGCGCGAAATAAACTTTCATATTTTCGGACGAAAATTTACCAACTATATTTAATTAGACGCATTTCAAATATCAAATTTATATTCCAAAATTTTATCGTTTAAAAAAATTTCACAATATTTCAATAAAATACGTTACTAAAACCGGCTAAATTTACGGGTCGTTACATTCTCCCCCACTCAAAACTTTTCGTCCCCGAAAAGGAAGAAGGTATGAGAATAGAAACAACAAGAAGAAAATAGACTTGAATTTACATAATAAACAATTAATTTGAACCATACAGATTTCAATTTAAGTAATTTATTAACTTTCAAAACATTTTTTCTATTTTATTAATCGCATCTATTATTCAATTAACCTATTATTTTATTTATCTCCCGAAACATTTATAATATAACTAAAATCTAAGTAAATAACATTTATTATAAACACCCAAATTTATTTATAAAGATATTTATATTGTATATTATTAATAATTTCAAAGATTATACTTTGAATAGTCTTTTATTATAATCATACTTTATTTGACAAATTTAATTCTTCTTTATTCGAAGTTATTATTAAATTTATCCTACTTAATATATCTTATCACATATATATTAAGTATATCTACACTTATTCTAACTACACAAGTTTATTTAAAATTTCTTTGATGTCATTTTCTACTGTATAATATTCAATTGCATAGTTAACTTTTAAAAATTTTAGGTAAGTTGTACATAATGCAATTGAATATTATCCAATCAAATTTTGCAATTTACTTATTTCAAGCTAAGTATGTTTAGCCAAAACTTTTGGTTTCATTGAAAATCATCTTTAATCATAAATTTAAGAATTTAAATTTTCGATTTCCCTTCAAACCATTTAGAGATAATTTATGTATATGCTATATATATCAAATCAAACTAAATTTAAAATCATATACCTATATACATATAAATCAAATCATACTTAAGAAATTTAAATCGATTTAATTTCCAAACAAAACTGTAGCAAAACTACAAATTGGTCTCTCCACTTCAAAACTCGAAAATGAATGTCGATGATGCGACCGTCATCACCGAAATTATTTTCCAGCGACAAAGAGCAGAGCACTAATTTAAAATTTTAAATTCTTTGAAAATGGTTTTTATTTGAAAATACATCAAATACTATACGCTTTAAAACTTTAAAATCAAAGTTTGAAATCACCGAAAATCAAATTCTCTAATTCCTGATTTACATTCATTTAAATTTTCAAATAAATTTACAAACCAGGTTTTATAAATTCATTTATTTATTTTATGCAATAGTCAATGATTTATAATACAATAAATGAGAATTAAATTTTAACATTTTGAACAACAGATTCATTAACCTTTTGATTTCAAAAAAATTTATGCTTATATATAATATAATTATACAAAACCATTTTATTCACCAAATTTGAAAATATTATTGTGTCAGTTTGCTCTGCTCAAGTGTTTTAGAAATTCTATCGATAGCGTTGATCAGACGAATCGATCGAAAATCCAAATCAACATCAACAACTCAAACAACACAATATATAGATCACTACAAGGGGAGGGGGGATTTCCGACGGCTGAAAACCGTCGGCGGCCGTCGGAAGCCGTCGGCGGCCGTCGGAAAAAGCCGTCGGAAATGAAGGCGTCGGGGAGCAGTATTTCCGACGGCTACCGACGGGTGATGCCGTATACATTATCGACGGTTTCCGGCGGTTTCCGGCGGTTTCCGACGGCTTCCGACGGCCGTCGGAAACCGTCGGAAACCGTCGGAAATCAGGCCAATAAGCCGTCGGAACCCGTCGGAAACCGCCGGAAAATTTCGACCAATAAGCCGTCGAGAGCCGTCGGAAGCCGTCGGAAACCTGTTGTTTTTTTTTAAAATCTGCTGCAAATAGAGCCTTCCAACCACATTTCTCTTCCAAACACTACAATATCAATACTGCACAATCAAATAAACAATAATCCAACCAAACATGCAAACCAATACTCCAAAATATTCAATAGACACAGAAATAAACTAAATTAGAATAAAAATAAAATACAAAATATACATAACATTCCAACATTAACAATAATACTAACAATAACTGTTCTAATCATGCATATCCTGATACAGCTACAGAACCAAGTGTATTATACATAATTATACATATCAACAATTAATTGTTCCTTCTACCAAATCATTGTAAACTAAAACTAAACATACCTGCACGAACGAATTAGAAAGCAATGAATCAATCTGCCCCAGATCCAGAGCCAGCCGATGAAGGGAAGCGGCCACCAAACTGCTGCATGTACTCAAATAACTGTGCCGTCTGCATGGCCTGTTGGCGGTTCTGCTCCTCCAACTGCTGAACTCTAGTCTGTAATTCTTCTATACTTGCTAGCTCGCTCTGAGGTCTACTCCGCCGTCTCCTACTCTGACTACTGGACTGCAATAATTGAAAAATAAATAAAATCAAAGTTTATTGTTTTGAAAAGGTAAGAATATCATATTTTAAGTATTTTAAGAAAAATTAAATTATTTACCGCTAAATTGCCAAATCCGTATCGTCGACCATGCTCTGGTGGACTCATAACGGACTCAAAAATAATGTCCTCTTCATCGGTCGTCAGCTGCTCTCGACCCGTATCAGAAAGGAGTTTCTGTCGCTGCTCCATAAACATCTCCTGCATTGACAAATTAATAATATCATATCTTATTTCATAATAATTTGACAACTAAAACAATTACTAATACTGAATAAAATGAAATATGCTTACATGGCTTTTACTGGATTTATCGTCCTGCCATGTGTACGAAACAGTCCCGTCTGGATTAACATGCTCAACAGCATGCGTACGGGTGAACACGTCCATATAGCTGACAGGACCATGTGCCTCGGCTTCCTGAAGTTGATTGTTACATACAATTATTATACATTTAAAATCATATAGCATAAACTATTTACATTTATTATTCAGTAATTAAATTTACCAACTCCTGCCGATACTGCTGAAACGACTTCGATCCTCCGCGATGAGTAACGGGATTCTTATTTCTATTTGCAGAGTTTCTATCTGACTCTGCCTGTACATTCAAAATTTGATACATTATTTTTCAATCACGTTAAATTAATAATTGAAAAAAAATTAGTATACTTGCCTTCGCCTCGTCCGTCTCCCAGTAGCTCAACCAAGCTTGCCACACGCTCTCCCCCATCCACCGTGGTCTCTTCCCGGATTTCTTAACCTCAGATATCGTGTCTCTGTAGTTCTTTCGCATCTTCCTCATCCAGTATGCTCGTGCCAGCTGCATATCATCTGTCTGGATGTCTATCTCAGCCTGTGTTAAAAAAAGATTACACTTTAAACGATAAACGGTAGAAAAACGACAAAAACGAATTAAAAATGGAAAACATAAAAATTACACATACTAGGACATCCTGCCATATGCACTCTATGATGTGCGGAGGGATGGTATCCCACTTTGGCCAGCACGCACTCATCCTACTACGATATGCTGCTCTGGAGACGTCCAACACTACCTTAGTGGGTAGTAGCTCGAACCCCCTGTTTTTAAGTACGATACAGATAAGTACATACGTATAGTATAGAAAAAATAAGATGATGAATAAGATTTAATTTTTACCCATCTGCTTTGGGGGCTAACGTAACAACTGGACGGTGTGGCGCTTGCGATGGGCCACTGCCATCGCCTCCTGAAGAACGGGAAGAGCTCCTCCCTCTATGTGACATAATGATAAACCTGTGACGTTTACACATCATTATATAAGAGAATAAAAACATGATAATGAAATATATTTCATATGAACATGACATCAATGGTATAAATTGCTTAATTATAATGACTGAAATGTAAATAGACATGTAAGTTTGTTATACCTGATTCATGATGGGTGTACTCTTCCTACGATAAGCAGAGTTCATTGCATTTTTAATAAAAATTGCTAAATAAATGACAAATTGAAATAACATAAAACAATAGTAAACGGATTTAGTTTCATAGTTACATCAATTTCATAATACATCAAGAATTCAACATAGTTACATCAATTGCAAAAAAACAGATTCAAATTTATATCAGTCATCATCGTCTTCTGATTCAGATTCGGTCTCGTTTTCGACGATATTTTCCTCTGCACTGTCAAACGCTTCTACCAAAACATTTGATTCATCGATCAAAGGACCAAAATCTGTATGATCGTCTGTAATTATTATTTCGTTATTTTGCTCAAGATCTGCCTGATAAGCTTGTTCGTCCGGAATATTCTTCCCATCGAATGTGAATCTGGCCTTTGTTTTAAAAACTTCTCCATGCCGATCCCAAACATAATATTCGGGTGTGAAACCGTGTTGGCACAAATGAACTTTCACAATATCTGGTAACAAAAACTTCAAATGTCTACACCTACTACACGGACAACGAATTTCTGGATCGTTTCCGTTATTACTTAAGGCGAATTCAACAAACACGTTTATACCGTTATAAAAATCTTCTTTTATTGAGCCCCTCATTCCTTTTCTTTGGTACATCCATCTCCTTCGATCAACAAAATAATCAATCATTTTTCCTATTTGACAAAATGAGAAGTTCAAAATTTAATATTTATTTTGAAGAATACACATTCGAAAAAGATTATTTTCATGTTCGTATAATATTTTGAATTTAAAGAACAACTTCACAAATTTAAAAATATTTTCAAATAGGGCACATTTCATTTTTTAACGTACGTAACGATTAAAAATATATAATTTTTTTTCATTGGTCAGACATCCTACCTCCCATTACAAACACAGTAAGCATTTACATTTCGTATATTACTTCGTCCCAAACGATTCAATAAAATTTCGGCAGCATTTCCCTTTTGTTCCCTGCATTGTACACAAATGCGTGTACGCAGGAAACAAAAAAGAAAAGTTAGGGCGAAATTTTATGAACCGTTTGAGACGAAGTAGTATACAAAATGTAAATTCTTACTGTGTTCATAACTTGTCCAATACAGGGACAAATCCGACAAACATTGTACCAGATGAATATAAATGGTCGTTTTTCGAAAAAAACGACTATTTATACAACGATCATGTACAACACTCGTCAGACGGGGCCAAAAACTCTCTAAGGGACATTTGTCGGTTAACATGCGCGCATTTTACTCAAAAATACAGTTTTACTCACTGTTCACATTTATATATTAATTTCACACATTTATTCGACGTATTACGCATCAACTTAGGGCTGGTTTAACATTTTGTCATTTTTCAATACACACAATTATAATTTAGAGTAATGCATTTTTTTTGTGTCATAAGTAAAAACGTGCACAATATAATACTCCTAGTTCATTCAATCATTTTATCTTATTCCAAATAACGTATACAATCGTCGAATCAAGGCATACACAACAAAATACATATACATGAACATGCACAAATTATACGTGTTTATCACAATTTCACGATAAAAGATGAAATTGGTATACCATGTGATGCTATAAACCGTTATTACGCTAGTGGAAACAATTGCAATCATTAATTCGCCCTAATTTATCAATTTATGCAAATCTATAATTAGGGTAAAAACTGAATTTTTCATAAAAATAAGAGATTATACCTGAGATTAAGAGTACTGAAGCTTGATTAGAGTGCGTTGGAAGATCCGGAAGCTAAAAATTAGGGATTGGAAGCTTAGGGGTTGAATTTGGGGGGTTTTTTGGGTTTTTTTCGTATGAAATGGAGGAGGAAGAAAGGGCTCGGCTGGCTGGTATAATCGCAAATTTGCGACGGCTTCCGACGGCCGCCGACGGCCCGTCGAAAGCCGTCGGAAAATGGCCGTCGGAAGCCGTCGGTCTTGGCTGTCGGTATTCTGCCTTTTTCTTGTAGTGGATATATAAAACATTTTAATATCAAAACAAATACACTTCCTCGCTCGACGATACAAGGATGGTTTTCAAAGCAAGGATAGAGATTCAATTTTGATGGAAATCAAATCAAAGAGAATTTTGATTCGATAATAAGTTCAAAACGGAAAATAAGATAATTCAGTTAACAGAATCAGGAGATGGATAAGCTTATTTAATTCCCGGGCAACCATAACTGAGTCGACCGTAACATAAAGAATAAGATCGATGCTGATTTCCGAGGTAAGTCAACATTCAATCTCAAGAGATAGAATTCAGGTATAGCACGGAATAGATAGCATCGTAAACCGAGGATACAGAAATCTCCGGTAAATCGATGTCTATTGTAAAGGAGTTTCACCCCTTTTATGAATCAATTCGAGATTGGCGAGATCGCCGTCTCATTATAAGATCATTTGAAGTGGAGTTTATGGGATAATCCAGAATTTAGACGACTAAGAATAGTGAGGGACAAGAATGAATTTCGAAACCGAGGGGACGTTCCAAAATTCAAGTGAATTGAGTCAAATGGAGGAGATTGAAACTCGAGTGGGAGTGATTCTGTAAATACATTTACCCTATATGCTAAGTTTTGCCTAGAGCTACCAAAAGCTCTGATAGCAACTGTAACGACCGCTATTTTGGACTATTCGCATCCGCACATGTCGGACTTGAATAATTCAAAATATCGAATTGTTAATTTAAATTTGGCAAAACTGAGATATACAGTAAATAAGTAGTCACAGCATCACAGACACAGAGTAATAATATGCAGCGGAAATAAAAGAGATAGTAGTTCATGAAGCTACTATGTAAATATATAAGATACATCAGAGTTTACAACCAAAGAGTAATACGATACATCAGATATAAATCAGAATACATCACTAGAATCATCGAATACTGAAAGTAGAATAGATGGCTGGATCTTCAATCAAAGCTCCAACTCCAAAGGTGAGCCTCGAATACTGGTACACTCAGTCTGACCCGAGCGTAAAGCAAAACACAAGACACTCGAGTCAGGATTAATATTCTTATATCAATAAATCTAACTCAAGTGAAATAGCAATCGAAAAACAAGTAACTCAAAGGATGTTTGGAATAACCATCCTCTAAGGATCCGCTAAACTATCTACTAGGTAGTAATGTACGCTAAGTAGATAATGTCTATTAGTAATATAAAATATCAAAATAGCGTTAAGGCGTTACCATAATTCCCCTTAACACATTTTATATTCCCAAAAGCATATACAAGACCGTAGTTTCCCCAAAACCGGAAGTCACCAGAGGGCAATCCATATACTCAAGGTACAAATCAAAACGTAGTGGTCGCGAATAGGATAATCAGTATGACAAGGTACATGAGGCGATACCAACTAGGATACTAGTAGTTGCGTGATCCGGACTGATGTTGAGCATAGCCAGCAGCTACCTCAACACCGCGAAACAACACTCCCAAATCGAGGGGTGCACCCAAATCGAATCACAAAAGTAATAGATATGGTATCGAAGAAGTGTGTCCGCTAGAGGTGGCGAACCTCAATGGCCCGGCGCGGCTCCTGTTTTAGTCATGTCAGGGGTCATCCAATATCGTTCTCTTTCTTCAGTCAACGCGTTCACCAAACCGTCCACTTCATTCTGGATCAACACTCCACGTATAATAGTTATTAAAGTGGTATTCGGTATCGACAGAGAGTATGTCCATATCCGATCCCGGTCTCTTTAATAACTACGTATTATTACAACGATTGGTCATTTAATATATTTCAAAACAATCAATCACATTCAATTTCAATTAGACTTCATAAACTATCATTTCATTTGTCTTTCAAAAATCAATTTCCAAAATCTACGTTTCAAAACTCCCAAATTACCATTTCAAAGTCTTACAATTCAATTTCAATTTTATTTAAACGATTCAAATATTGATTCAAGTTCATATATATGTTTTATTCCGGAAATCATTTAAATGATTAAATTCAACATTCAAATCAATTTAAACTTATTTATCGATTTTATTCAATTTTCTTTAAGTTAATTTAACATCCAAAACAATTCTTTTTAATTTCCAAGTCATTAAAACAATCACTTAAGTTAACTTCATTATATCAAACTTACAAATTTAATTTAATTAAATTTGTCAAATCAAATTCCTTAAATTACAATTCTTACATTTATTTCAATGAAACGCATTTTATTTCTTGTCAAGGAAATTCAATTTCATTTATTCACTTACTTAAATAATTTCCAAAACTTAATTAACAAAAAATCCCAATTTCAAATATTTACGAAGTTCAAATTCACTTATTCAAAAGTTCAATTTCGCTTATCAAAGAACTCAATTTTCATTCAGTTATCAAATAATTCAATCTTATGCAATTATTAAATAATTTCAATCTTAATTATTAATAATTTCAAAACTTAATAATTTCAAACTTACTTATAAATTCAACCTTAATTATTAAATCATTTCAAACTCATTCATTAATAATTCCAAACTTAACTATTACTAATTTCAACTTAATTATTAACAATTCCAAATTTATTCTCAAATAATTCATTTCAAAACAACGTCCTTTCATCAGTTATTACATTAATATCTTGTTTCAGATTTCAATATTAACGTTTCCCTTTTATCAAAATTTACGTTCCAATCTTATTTCAAACCTTATTATTCGAATAAAATCTTTATTTTATTTTAAATCAAATTATTGACCAATCGGGTTTATTTAATTCTCTATCCTAAGTCAAGTTCATTTGGGTGTTTATCATTTCAACCCGATTCCATTTCCAATTCAAAATCAAAACATAGCAAAGGGAACTTGCAGTGTGATAACTGGGATGGTGTCAAAGTAAATAAACAAGCAATAACAACAATCAATAACAATTCAATAAATTAATCGAATAACTCCGAAATAATCGTATTAATTCGCATTGTTATTTGTGTGAATTAATATAATTATTTCTAGAATCTACACTATCATTTCATGTAGATTAAAGATTATTACATTACGGTTTTTCACTTGTCGTTCCATTTCAATTTCAGTTTAATACTACAACAATTAATCCAAACTACGTTCAAAGGTTTAAAGTATAATTTATCAAATTCTATGACAATTAATGGGTCAAATTTAACAAATCAAATTTTACATATGGCGGGGTCAAGTTTAATAAATCAAGGTCCGTCATATATAATCCGTTTTAATTTGTAAGCTATACTACATCAAATTAACTAGCAAACTAGTTATCACTTAACAATAATAATTAACATCCTATTCAAACAACAATTAATCAATCAATTATCAACCAACCTGTATTATTATCACATAAATAATTAACCGATAATGGTGTCAGGGTCATAGGTGAACAGATACAGATAATAGCAGTCATAACAGTATAAACAACTAACAGCAGCATATTTCAATTGTCGTTTCAATTGAAATCAAATTTAATAAATAAAAGAATATTAATCGTGAGTGATTACTCACCTTTTGAGGCTAGAGAAAATAGGAGATGACACGGATACGCACACTGATACGGACACTGAAATGGAGTTACAAATCCAAGCATGATTCTCAGAGCAAAGTAAGATTGGCACGAATCGACGAGCAAAACTGTTAAATAGGAATTGCCGAAATCAATCAAAACATTCAACATAGCAACAATTACAAAACATGTCCTACGTCAAAGTTTAACAATATAATTCTATGTGCTACCGAGATCGAAATGGTCTGAAATTTGGTATGAATATAGATCAAAACTTGTATTTCAAAACCGCAAAGAATCACTTGATTTCGACGTAAGACGGAAGAGATACGATGCGTCAAACATGAACTCAGGTCGTGTTTGCAGCAGTGTAAAATAATTCTAAGTACAAAAGAATATCTGCTTGGGTCTAACTTCCAGATCCTCGACCACAAATCAAACGATGTCGGATTTTGCTGGAATTTGACCTCTATAAACTAGGTAACTTAAACTCCTTTTTAAAAATAGAATCAACCAATTCCGATAAAACATGAGTGAGATACGATGCGTCAAACATGAACTCAGGTCGTGTTTGCAGCAGCGTAAAATAATTCTAAGTACAAAAGAATATCTGCTTGGGTCTAACTTCCAGATCCTCGACCACAAATCAAACGATGTCGCATTTTGCTGGAATTTGACATGTATAAACTAGGTAACTTAAACTCCTTTTTAAAAATAGAATCAACCCATTCCGATAAAACATGAGTGAGATACGATGCGTCAAACATGAACTCAGGTCGTGTTTGCAGCAGTGTAAAATAATTCTAAGTACAAAAGAATATCTGCTTGGGTCTAACTTCCAGATCCTCGACCACAAATCAAACGATGTCGGATTTTGCTGGAATTTGACATGTATAAATTACGTAACTTAAACTCCTTTTTAAAAATAGAATCAACCCATTCCGATAAAACATGAGTGAGATATGTTATAGTGAACATGGAGTCTAACTGCTGTTCAAAAAAAAAAAAAAAAATAAACATGCAAACAAATTCAAATACACCACCTATATTTTAATCTAAGGCCAAAAATATCTATATAGTTAAAATAAAATACATTCTATTACTATATCAATATATATAAAACACAAATGGAAAGGAAAGGAAAGAAAAAAAAAAAAAAAAAATCTGTAATCTGTACCTTTGTATATTATATATATATTTGAAAACTTATATGTATTCAAAACAAAAATACATACTTAAATATTTGACAGTCCACAGGTAGCATATGTGACTAACAATACATTAATAAGCTTAAAACCAAAATCACAGATATACATTTTGAAAACATATATTGTCGAAGTTATATAAATACTTGTACGACAATACAACAGAAGTATAAACATCATACCTTCTATCCAGAAAAATGTACATGCGAACAACTTAGTATGAGTAAACAAATATGCAGAACAACTTTCTGCCCAGACAAAATACATACAAAACACTGCACTCCTTATTAAATACAAAACATTCAAAGCTTTATGAATATATATATATATAATATTAAATCAATAAAATTTACTATATATACATATAATTTATAATACATGATACCAACCTATTATAACGGTAAACAAAATCTAAAACATATATAAACTTCAAGCTGTAACCAAAATAACACATACAACTTGCTTTATAAATTGATACATAATGTGGCCAATAGTACACACATGCATTGAATACGTTTCTAAATCATGCAAAATCCTATATAAAAACAAAATATCAACTTTCTAAATCATGCAACACTTGACATATAATATGTATCCAATTACCTTTAAAAAAAATGAACGGCAGAGGAGAAGGAGCCAAGGGTGATGCGAGCGGGTGGGAAGAGTGATGAGTTGATGTGGTTGCGGAGGAGGAGAGATGCGGGTGAGAGGCGGCTGCTGCTTCATGCTCGGCCATGGCTGGGCGGAGAAAGATGGTATGGGCGAAGCGGGCTCGGCCAGCCTTGGAGCGAAGGTTGTGGCGTAGGCTGCGCAAGAGGCGGGCACGTTTGGCGTGAGATGGGTGTTGTCAGGTTGTGTTGGAAGCTAGAGACTTTTGTGCTCTGGAGAAAAAAAAAAAGTTGGAAGAAATGTGTGCTTCTGGGAAAAGAAAGATGGTGGAAGATGAGGTGAGGTAGGTATGGCTACAGAGAGGAGTGAACTGATTCAAAGTAAATAGAAAGTGATAACGTACCAGCTTCCAGTGAATAAATGCAAGTTATTAATTTACACGTTAACACTCGAGAACGGTAAAGAAACAAAGAGACCCAAAATGGCGAACCGGTAATTAATAAATTCAAGTGATGGGATAACAGCTGTTGTTACTTGTAATGCACAAATCATAACTGCAAATGGCTATTTGAACAATACGGTTGGCAATTAAAAAGGCAAAGGATACAAAAGTGTCGAATACGGAACTGATGTGGCGAATCGTTTCACCGATTTCGTCGCACATCGAATACCAAAACACATCAACGAATATACTATGGAGATCAGCGCGAGGAGACGATCAAAACGGCATACGGATATTAGTGGTACGGTTGAATTATAAAAATTCGAAATCTTCAACTAGCGGAAAATGCGCAAAAATCGCAGAAAATTAAGATCGACGGAGCCAAAGATGTCCGAATTTGGAAAAGCGACAAACTGAAAACTTGCTCAAAAGATGGTTTAGAATTTTTATATGTAAAAATATTTTGATTTTGAAAACGTTTTATTTTCAACGCTTTTTAACTGACTAAATTGAAGTAAATTTACGCGCGAAATAAACTTCAATATTTTCGGACGAAAATTTACCAGCTACTATATTTAATTAGACGCATTTCAAATATCAAATTTATATTCCAAAATTTTATCGTTTAAAAAAATTTCACAATATTTCAATAAAATACGTTACTAAAACCGGCTAAATTTACGGGTCGTTACAACTGTTTTAATTGAATTTGAAGTAAAGTTTAAAATCGTTAAATTGAGGTTCATTTAAATGGAATTTTAAATATGAAGCTAACCTAAATTGAGTTTGTTATGATTTGGAATCTGAACCATGTTGTGAAAGAAAGAATTAATTTTGATATAAACTATTTTAATATAAAAAATATTTTAATAATCAAATAGTTTTAACACACAAATTATTCTAATTATTCAAACTATTTTAGTTATTTAAATCGATTTTCAATACTAAAACTATTTTATATTCAAAACTACTATCAATCTTTAAAATATTTTAATTATTTAAAACTATTTTCAATACAAAAACTATTTTATATTCTAAACTATTGTTGATCTTTAAACTCTTTCAATCATTCCAAAGTATTTTTCAATATTAAAAATATTTTAATTACTCAAACCAATTTCAATATTCAAACTCTTTTTAAAAGGGAACTGTTTAGATCTAAACCATTGATTTAAATATGAATGTTTTGATATGAAGGTATAACTTTTTTTGAATTTGAAATGATTTTGAAGCGAATCTGATATTTTGATATGAAGTACGACTTGTTCTTGAAATTTAGAAGAATCAACCGGTGTGTAAAATGACGGTTGGTTATTAAAAACGCCGGGGCCGGATGAATGGCATACTCTCTATTATTCTATCGAAACCACTTTAATAACTATGCACGCGGTGGATGTTATCCAGAATGTAGAGGTTGAATTGGTGACATTTACTGAAATAAAGAAAGAGAACGATTATAGATGACCCCGACACTTATGTCAATTTGAAATGACTAAAACAGAAGCCTATGTCTAGCCAAGGGGTTCGCTACCATTAGGGACCATTACCCCTTCGTATTACTATATTGATTTTGACTTGATCGGTGCATATTGATTTGATTTAGGGGTGGTGGACTCGGTCGACAGTTGTTGCAACAATGTGTTATGACCAGCCAGAAACGGTAAACTGGTAGAATCCAACCTTGGGCAATACCTTACGTGCCTTATCATACTTTTATCCTTATACGCAATCACTATGATTTTGTTTTAGTGTTGTCTTATCACGGCGCCTCCCTAGTTACCGACATTATTGCTGATGCTATAAGGCAAACTTTAGGACAATGCTTAAATTTTTTTAAGAGGGACTAATGTAAAGCCTTAATGCTATTTTAATACTTTACTTTACTAATAGATACTACATATATAACAAACTTTACTACATATAGATAGTTTAATGAATCCTTATGAGATGAAAGTCCTATAACATCTCTTAAGTTATTGCATTCACGTTGTACACTTGATAGGAGAAGAAAAATCCCGTAAACATCTTTGAAGCTATTACATTCATATTTAGTTGTTATTGATTTAACTTACATAAGAACTTATAGTTTTGACTCGGGTGTTTTGTCTTTTCATTACCCTTGGGTCAACCTGAGTATTTCAGTGTTTGAAGAAATATTCCTTGAAGATGAAGATGGAGTTTGCTAAACCTTATTTACTACTATTAATCCATCGCATTATTTTGGTATGTTGTTGATTGTACACTGGTTATGTTGCAAAAATTGAAATCAAATGTATACTGTAAAAAAGCTTCATGAATTGTTTATTTGATTGTTGTATTTTATCATTCCACTGCGAGATTTTGTGTTTTCTTTCCTTTTTTTCTCTTACTTTCTTATTAAATTCCTTTGATAATCTGCTCTTTCAAATGGTTTATGTTAGACATATGTGGTCTATTGTTAACTTTAATCGTCCAAAAAGTTTAGGTCGTCACATACAAGATCAAATCGAGATGCAATCGTTTGTGTTTCGCTCTTAGGAGTGTTATCTATGCAGTGGAGCTAATTTCATCAGGTTTGGAGTAAGTAAAATTCTAAGCTAAAATCGAACGACGTTTAATTTTGGATTGTTCGTGGATACGTGAGTGTTAACTGGAGCAAATGTGAGTTAACTCAGCCTTGAATGAATAATATATTTTATGTATATGAGTTATACAAATTTTCTATATATGCTTAGATGTTTTATTGCTTTATTTGGATGAATTGCTGCTTTTGGAAGCGAATAACACATGGAATAATTTGCAGGGAACTTATATCACTTACAGAGGATTTCTACAGAGAGAGCATAAGGGGTTTCTAGCCACTGTTGATTTTAATTTAATTTATATACTTGTCGGATAAATTGTTGAAGGCCAAAGCTCGATAGCTTAGCTATAATGTATGTAAACACTGATATGTTCTAAAAGTTGAACCTTTTAGTAAAATGATGGTAGTAGCATTTGTTAAGTGCCAATGTAGCTTCAAAGTCTCACTACAACTTTTGAAATGCTATTTTGATTTATGGCTTTGATTTTTCCTTGAAATACTTTTGTTTTCTATATAGGTTTTCAAGTATGTTTAAAATACAACATTGGGTTTCTATAGCTCTCTTTTATGCGACTTTGTCGCTTTGGTTTTTCCAAATGTTCTAAAGGGATTTTTGAACTTAGCTTTGTTGTCAAACTTTTGTTAGGTTTTTTGAATATCGTAAAGTTTCGTACAAGGTTTTTGGAATTTAAACATATTTAAAAGATTTATTTGGGATAGTTAAATAAATGGTTTATATAAAGGAAATCTCTTTACTTTCAAAGTGGAATTCTCTTTTAAAAGTGATGGCTTTAAATTATGATTTGAATGGAAGTTTTAGACTTTGTTTAAAGTTTTTTAAAAGGGTGATCTCTGGAGTAAAGTAATTGTGCTTTATACAAGATAGAAATATTATGAAATAAATATTTGTTAAAGACTTTGTTTAAAATGTTGTTTTATAAATAAAAGAATATATTTATAAATGTTACTTTTTAAAAAGAAAATGATATCATTTTGATAAATAGTTATATTAAATCATATTTGTGAATTTATAGTATTATATGGAACGATCGTTTTATGAAAAGCATTTAGTTCTATCTTGAAATCAAGGATTAGTAATAAGTATATCAAATTCAAATTTAGAGATTTATAAAAAATATTTTATAATAAAAGAGATTTATAAAAAGGAGTTCATAGAAGAAATGAAATTTGATTTCTATAAATGATTTTTTTAACTTATGGTGGTATGGAAAGTAATCTTTCGTATTTAACACCAAATTTCAAGGTATGGAAACTTATTTCTATTTGGAAGATTAGATATGAATGTCGAGTCAAGTTTAAGAGGTAATAATACCCCAAATTGAACGGCTTCTTTTCTAACTAATGAATAGTACAAATTTGAAATTGGAAAGTGGTGATAAGTATACATGGTCTAATTTCTATATGATCCATTTACTTTCACTAAAAGGGAAGCGGTTTGGATTTATCATAAACAATGTTTTAAATAACATTTGTTTTGGCCTATTTAAAATATGAATTTAGAAAAGAGGAAATCTTGCTTAAGATTTGGGCATATACTTATATCATTGAGACAAGTATATGGGTATATTTTCTAAGTAGTGAAAGTATAGTGTTTCGTGAATATACTTATATTAATGAGATAAGTATATGGATACTTTTTCAAAGAATTGAAAGTAGCATACATATGTATATCTTTGTAAAAGTATTTTGATATAAGTATTTACAAATTGATTTTAATTAATGGAAGGATTAATTAAGGAGGCTTAGGGCTACTTATATGTTTAATCATGCTTGGTTTCTAATGAAATTAATCCTCTGATTTGATTGATTGTTTATTCGATAGTTAAATAATCAACTATAAAATCTAACAAATATAATTTTGGAAATATCTAGAAGAAACTGTTAGGAAATCAATTCTATGGTATCGATGACGACAATTATACAATGGATATCGAATATGCATACATATTTCCATTCAGAGGTAATTGTTAGAGTAGTGTCACCAAAGAGACAAGAACAAGACTGAAAAGAAAGTATCAAGAGGCTACAAGTTGATAGAATCAGAAGAGCAATGACACAAACACAAGAAAAGCAACATGCACAAGTTCAGATGTATGTGTGCACTAGCCAGACGTCTGATTGAATCCTCTGGTTCACAAATCAGACAGAATCAGACGTCAGGTCAATGTACTCAGACGTCTGAAAAGCTGCTATATACAAAAAAAAATATAAGAGCCAGACGTCCGAGACATATTCCAGATGTCTGATATTGAACTCGGGTGTTGACATTCAAAGTACAACTGTCACAATTGAAAAGACACTTTCGCTCCTCTTTGTTGCAACTCTTCATCACCATCAGAAGCGACCATAGAACACTTGTTAATGGATGCAACTACTCAAGGAATCCCTCTACCGCTATAAATAGCATCAAGAATCCAAGAGAAGATCTCACTTTACTTACTTATACTCTTCACTCTTTTACTCTGATATATTCTTGATCTCTAGCAATCATATATTTGTATTTCACTCTTCCATATATACATAATTCATATCCTATAGATATATATTGGAAGCATTTGTACTTATAGTCATTATTCGAGTTATAGAACACACACTTGACAAGAACAAGCTTTTGTAACTAAGCCCATTCCTCCAGGCGAAGTGAGGGTGTTTGATAGTCGAATTCTGAAGAGGAGCTTTGGTACTGGACGTAGGACGGGAGGTCCAAACCAGTATAAAATCATGGTGTGCTTATTTCCATTTACTTTACTATTATCATCTATTAAGTTTATATTAGATACATCATATAATTAGTAACTTATACTTGCATATATATACACTACACGATCCATTATATAGACTTTCAATTGGTATCAGAGCAAGGTTTGATCAAAGAATAGTAACACGCTTTTGAATCACTTTAATATGGCAAGTAATTTTCAAAAAGGACAATCCACAGCATGACCCCCACTTTTTAATGGATCTAACTATGCATATTGGTCAACACGTATGAGAATTTTTATGGAAGCTAATGGTCCAGAAATTTGGTCAGCCACACAAGATAAATATGAAGCACCTACTACTGCTATGAACTCATGGACCGATGCACAAAAGACCTTAGCATCAAACAATTCTAAAGCTATAAATGTTTTATTTTGTCTCTGGATAAAAATGAATTTTCACGTGTCATGTTATGCACAACTGCATTTGGCATTTGGCGTACCTTACAAATTACACACAAGGTACAACAAAAGTCAAGCAAACTAAGATTTCAATTTTTCAAAACCAATTCTCGTCATTCAAAATGAAGCAAAATGAAACTATTGTTGACATGTATTCTAGATTTCAAACTATCCAACATGATCTTATGGCTTTAGTAGTTAAGTTTACTGATTTTGATTTAGTTTCTCGAATTCTCAACTCTTTAATATCGAATTGGGAAAGAAAGGTATTAGTTATTGAAGAAGCTAATGATCTCTCTACTCTCAAAGTTGAAGAGTTGATAGGAAATTTAATGTCCTATAAAGCTAATTTGCAGGCACGAAAAGAATTAAATTCGAAAAAGAAGAACATAGCATTCCCAGCAACAAAAAATGATGACTCTGATAACAGATTCAAGAAATTTAGAAAAATGACCAAATTCCAGAAAGAAGGGAAGTTCAACACAACAAACCATCTTGGGATAGTGATCAATACGGACATATGAAGAAGGATTGCCCCAAACTCAATAATGATAAAAAGAAAAACAAATTTGAAAAATCAAAAAGAAGAGGCTTTCAAAATAACATGGGATGACTCGGATTCTTCATCATCTGAAGTGATAGCGATAGTGACGGAGAACAAGCTAATATGTGTTTTATGGCACAAACTAATGAGGTTATTCGAAACTTAGCTATGACGAATTATTAGAACTTAGCATGGAATTAGATGATAAATTTAGACAAATTATAAAATTGAACAAAGAATATGTAGTCAAAATAAATAGATTAGAACTTGAAGTAGGAATATTAAAAGATGAGAAAATTATCTTAGAAGAAGAACTAGAATTATCTCAAGAAAAAATTAAAAATAATTTAATAAAAAGTGAGGCTATTGCTATTGATTTTGAAAACACTAAAATAGTGAAGGATAATTTGTTAAAAGAAAGTGTCAACTTAAAAAGCAATATTGAATTATTGAAAATTGAAAATTTAGAATTAAAAGAAGAATTCGATAAAATTACAAATAATGTGTCAAAATTTAATAAAGGAAAACAAGATTTGGAAAATCTTATCAAAACTTCAAAACCATCAGGCAATAGAAATGGAATAGGATTTAAAAATATTTCTAGACAAAAAGGAAATGATGCTAAACATTTTAGTTATAAAGAAACTAAAAGTTTACCTATGTCTAACATGAATACCAAACATATGAAAATTTGGATTCCTAAGACAAATGATAATTTGATTAGACAAAAACATATTAATAATTTCTTAGAGAATGTAGTCTATAATAAAAATTATATTTATAAAGGTACCAAACCATCTTGGGTATGGCTACCTTCGCCTAACAATTAGGACCCCAACAAAATATATGGGTACCAATTAAGACATCTTTTATTTTGCGGGTACTCAAAATAAAAAATAAGGAGAAATGGATACTAGATAGCGGATGTTCAAAACATATGACCCGAAATTCAAAAATGTTATCAAATATAACATACATCGATGGTGGAACGGTAACCTTTGGAGATAACTCAAAAGGATATGTCGTGGGAATTGGGGAAGTCATCAACTTTCGTATTTCTAACTCTCCTATTATTTCTAATGTTTTATTAGTAGAAAATCTAAAACACAACCTACTAAGTATTAGTCAATTATGCGATAAAGGTTTTCAAATAAATTTCGAAAAAGATAGATGTAATATTTTCGATAATAATAAACAACTTGTATTTGAAGGTTTTAGAAACAAAAATATTTATGTATTAAATATGAATATAAATAAAAATTCAAATTTATGTTTAACCGCCAAACATGACGATCCATGGTTATGGCATAAACGATTTTGTCATATCAATTTTAAAAATATTAATAAATTGGCAAGATATTAGCTAGTTAGGGGTCTACCTAAAATAAATTACAAAGTAGAAAATTTATGTGACGATTGTAAAATTGGAAAACTAAAGAAAAGCACTTTTAAATCTAAAAATAATATTTCTACAGAGCAACCATTATAAGTATTACATTTAGATTTATTTGGACCAACACAAATACGATCTATAAATCACAACAAACATGTTTTCGTAATAGTTGATGATTTTTGAAGATATACATGGACTTTTTTTAAAACATAAAAGAAAAACTTTTGGTATGTTTAAGATATTTGCTAAAAGAATTAAAACACAAATGGACTTGAAAATTAAAAATATTCGAAGTGATCACGGAGGAGAATTCAAAAACAATCTATTTACTAGTTTTTATAATAAGAAAGGAATAAGTCATAACTTTTCTTTTCCTCACGCACCTCAACAAAATAGTGTCGTAAAGAGAAAAATCGAACATTACAAGAATGCGTACAAACATTATTAAATAGTAGTGGTCTACAAAAACACTTTTGGGCTGAAGTTATTGCTACAGCTTGTTATGTATTGAACCGAGTAACTATACGTCCTATGACTAAACAAACTTGTTTTGAAATATTTTTTGGAAGAAAACCTAAAGTATCATATTTTAAAACTTTTGGTTCAAAATGTTTTATATTAAATACAAAAGATAACTTAGGAAAATTTGACCCGAAGGCCGATGAAGGTATCTTTGTTGGATATTCAGATCGTAGCAAAGCATATAGAATTTTTAATAAACGAAATAATACCATTGAAGAAAGTTTACATGTTTCGTTCGACGAAAATTATTTTAATCATCATACTAATGATGAAGAAGAAATAATTTCACTAACAAAATCTATTAATAATGAAACAAATATGCAAAATAACACTTTGATATCATCCCCTAGAATTCTTAAGAATCATCCAAAAGATAATATCATTGGAGATCTCAATTCTAGAGTAACTAGAAATCAACTTAA
Organism: Allium cepa; assembly: GCA_030765085.1. Taxonomy (NCBI): domain Eukaryota; kingdom Viridiplantae; phylum Streptophyta; class Magnoliopsida; order Asparagales; family Amaryllidaceae; genus Allium; species Allium cepa. Next base: position 1,021,696,238 of record CM060941.1, read on the forward strand.
TCAAATAAGTCATATAGCATTCGTGTCAAATTTTGAGCCAAAAAATTATAGAGAAGCTTCAAATGATAATTTTTGTATAATCGCTATGCAAGAAGAATTAAATCAGTTTGAACGTAATAATGTTTGGGAATTAGTACCAAGACCTGAAGAACAATAGGTTATAGGAACAAAATGGGTATTTAAAACAAATCAGACGAGAATGGAAATATTGTTAGAAATAAAGCACGTTTAGTTTCTCAAGGCTATAATCAAGAAGAAGGTATCGATTATGTGGAAATCTTTTCTCCTGTAGCTAAATTAGAGGCCATTCGTACAATACTCGCCTTCGCAACTCATCACAATTTTAAATTATTTCAAATGGATGTCAAAGATCCTTTTTTAAATGGTTTTATTAAAGAAAATGTATATGTAAAAAAAACCCCATTATTTGTTCATGAAAAATATCCCGATCATGTTTTTAAATTACACAAAGCATTATATAGATTAAAACAAGCTCCATGAGCATGGTACGAACATCTTAAAAATCATTTAATTACATCTAGTTTTCAAATAGGCAAAATAGATACAACTTTATTTATTAAAAGAGAAAATAATTAGATTTTAGTTGTACAAATTTATGTTGATGATATCATTTTTGGTTCAACCAACGAAAATCTATGTAATCAATTTTCAAATATTATGAAAAATGAATTTGAAATGTCACATATGATTTCTTCTTAGGTTTACAAATAAAACAACTTGAAAATGTAATTTTTATTTATCAAGAAAAATATTGTAACGATCTATTTGAAATGGATAAAACTTCGAGCAAACCAACACCAATGAGTACCACTGTTCACTTGGAAAAGGATGGTAACGGAAAAGATTTTGATGAAAAATTATATCGTAGCATGATTGGTTTATTACTTTATTTGACGGCTAGTCGACCCGATATGATGATGAGTGTATGTCTTTGTGCTCGATTTCAAGCAAAACCAAAAGAATCTCATCTAAGAGCCGTTAAGCGTATTTTACGTTATCTATCTAGTAATTGAGATTATGGTTTGTTTTACGCTAAAGGATCATCGTTTGAACTAGTTTCATATAGCGATGCGGATTTCGGTGGATGTAGAACAGATCGTAAGAGTACTAGTGGAACTTGTCACATTATCGGACAATCATTAGTTTCATGGTTTAGCAAAAAGAAAAATTGTGTTTCTTTATCTACTTGCGAAGCCGAATATATCTTCGCAACTCTAGCGTGTGCACAAGTGATATACATGCAACAAACACTTACGGATTTTGGCAAAATTATCAACAAATCTCCAATATATTGTGATAACACAAGTGCTATAAATTTATCAAAAAACCCTGTCAATCATTCACGAACTAAGCATATAGATATACGACATCATTTTTTACGAGACAATGTTGAAAAAGAAACTATTTCATTAGAATATGTAAATACCAAAAATCAAATAGCAGACATCTTTACAAAACCACTAAATGAACAAATTTTTATTAAACTCCGACGAAATTTAGGGATTTGCTCACTTCATGATCTTCTCCCTTAAAAATAATCACTGCTTCATTTAGGCTATGATTAGTCATTTATTTTACTATCCACAAATTATAATTAATAATTTCCGAACCTTTAATTTTTTAGATAGTTAGTTTTTCTATAAATAATTTTTTCAACTTATATATAACAAGTTATATAACAAGAAAAACTATATACACACAATTCATATTCTCTTCAAGAAACAAAATATAGCCATGTCTTCTTAGAACTCCTATATATCCATCTCAACACCTACGACGGATAGCTCGGCTGATACACCACAATGACTTCCTACACCTACACCAAGCAGGAACTGACGTATAGGTGGTCCTCATATCACACGGGATTTACCCCCGATAGCAAGAAGACCAAAAGATCTCTGTTTGTTTCTCCTAACACAAAGGACAAAATTGATGAAATTCATCACTATCAGAAACAAAAGATAGATCTACAACGAGAATTATATTTTGAACAAAAAGTTACAGCACGACAGCTAAGCTTTTTGGAGCAAGTAGCGATGAAGTTTTGTACGTTAAGGAAGAAAGATGTCCTTGAACTACTTCCGAAACCTTGTAGTTCTTTGGATCCCTCGTCTTCGTATCGTACTCCTTCGGACCCTTCACCAAGATGATTTTCTGGCTCCCCAAGAACTCACGAACGTGGAAATATATGGCTCCGCTTAAACCATGGAAGGATAACAAGTCAAGAGATCATAAAACTCCATCGCCTTCTAAATAAATTATAATTGTTATTGTATGTATCAATATTTATTTGTTATTTCACAAAAATAATAATATTTTTTATTCATAAAATAGAGAATCAAAAAATAAGCAAAACCATCAAATTTTAGGCTATTTTTAGAAAAACTGCCTATTTCAAACGTCCGATATAGACCTCGGAAGTCTGACACTCTGATATACGTCTAATTTTTAAGCACTGTGCATATGTCAGATGTTTGATATATCCCCCAGACGTTTGAAAATTTTCTCTGTCTTATCAAAATACAAATCATAAAATTCCAAACGTCTGGAATTCGAACCAAACATCTGAATTAGTTCTTTGCCACAAAAAATTTCAACATTATCCTATTTCAGACGTCTGTTTTTAAATCCAGACATCTGGTAAAACTCTCTGACTATCAAATTTTATAAATTCGACTAAACCAGACGTCTAATCCAACAACAAGACGTCTGAATTTATCTACTGTACCCAATTTAGGGCAAACCAGACGTCTGATTTCGAATCCAGACGTCTGAAATTCAACTGACTCTTTAAATTAGCCTAGATAACGTCATTTTTTTCTTTTATCTCAAAATTTTTCAAACCATTGATTCCTCTAGTGATGATTTTTTTTCAAAAACTTCATCTTAATGCAATCAAATCACAATGCCTCCGTAAACTAAGGATACCAAGATTTCCAATAGAAAACAAGACCAACCAACATCATCTTCAAATTCTCAAGTTTGCTCGGATGATCAAATTGAAAGATAGATGAATAGAGAACCACATTCAATCAAGAGTTATGAAGATATACAAAAGAAAAGCTTCACACATGTCCATTCTATAATCTACTTAAGTTTCCAATGTATGATTTGGATGAAGTGTGTGAAAATGCCGGGTTAGAAACCTTAATTTCATTCACTCCTAATGACATCCAAATCGACCAATTGGCGATATTTCTATTCTATGCGAATTTAGATAGTACTTCAGTGTGGAACACAGAAGATGAAGATGACTGGCTCTGGTCTAGCGTGTATGGAAACACGATTAGACTAACTCTTGGCATAATAGGTAGAACCCTAGGATGTTCTGACACAGGGGAAGATTTATACAACATTCCCAAATGCGTTTCAAGCCATGGAACAGTATTACTCATCAAATTTGGGAGGATGAAATGCCAAAATTTGCCTCCAAATATCTACGTCCAAAAGCTCGAATCCTAACCCAAATGATAATCAATACCATCATTCCACGTATGGGAAGCCACGAGCAAATAACTGAGTTAGAGCACAAAGCCATATATGCTCTATTTAGTGGAACAATGGTGAATTGGGCAAAATTCATCTTCGACGAGCTCAAAATTTTTGGACTCGATCACGACCATCAATTATTTACCCAACATATATTATGAGACTTCTTCGTGCACATAACATCCCGTCCTACCTATCGACCTTTGAAGAAATCTCACCAAAATATGCTTCCACCAAATTTTTCTCCCTTATGCACCTACCTGAGATTACCCCAGAATTTATATCTTTCGAAGATTGGATGCACAATCGTCAATCTAGACGTGATGAGCCTCCACCTCAACCACACATTGAAACATCTCAAGAGGAGGAACACCGTCAAGAAGCAACTCCACCTCCTCCTGCACCATTTGATTATCCAAGACAGGATGAGATTATGGATACTCGAATGGATACAAATCCAAATGAAAGTGTTCGAGATCTCACTCTTAGGAATCAACATATATTATCTCAAAATCAAAAACTTTTGGCTAAGCCGATTGACAGCTTCGAGACGTCATTTTCTACACACCTAGCCATAGTTGAAGAATCTCTTTCGACTGTCTTGTCGGTTCTCAAAGAAGTACTACAACGGGTTCGCGGTCCAACACCACCTTCTGAACAATGGCCAACCCCAGTACCTTCTCCTCCAGCAAAACATTCCAAACTTTCTGAGGATGAACCTCTCAAGCAAGCTTTGACATCTCCTACAAAGGCTAGCACTTCTGGAAAAGAAGAAACAAAGGAAGATGATCAAGATAAAGCTTCTCCAAAAGAATAATAGATTTTGGGAATCATAGATTTTAGGTTTTTGGGATATCAACTTTTGTAAATTTGACAAAATCTGTTTATGCAATCACTTTCGAATTATTAATGAAATTTTCCTTTTTGTTTGACGATTGGTTATATCATTGCCAAAGGGGGAGAAATATAAGTATAATTATAAAACATTAAGAATAAGCATATATTCAAGGGGAGATTTATAATTTATATATAAGTACATTGAATAGTTGTCATCATCAAAACGAGGGAGATTGTTAGGAAATCAATTCTATGGTTTCGATGACGACAACTATACAATGAAAATCGAATATGCATATATATTTCTATTCACATGTAATTGTTAGAGTAACATCACCAAAGAGACAAGAACAAGACTCAAAAGAAAGTATCAAGAGGCTACAAGTCGATAGAATCAGAAGAGCATGACATAGACACAAGAAAAGCAACATGCACAAGTTCAGACATCTGGGTGCACTAGCCAGACATCTGATTGAATCCTCTGGTTCACAAATCAGACAGAATCAGACGTCTGGTCAATGTACTCAGACGTCAGAAAAGCTACTATATACAAAAAATATGTAAGAGCCAGACGTCTGAGACATATTCCAGACGTCTAATTTTGAACTCGGGTGTTGACATTCAAAGTACAACTATCATAATTGAAAAGACACATTCACTACTATTCACTGCAACTCTTCATCACCATCAGAAGCGACCATAGAACACTTATTAATGAATGCAACTACTCAAGGAATCTCTCTACCGCTATAAATAGCATCAAGAATCCAAGAGAAGATCTTACCTTACTTACTTATGCTCTTTACTCTTTTACTCTGATATATTATTGATCTCCAGCAATCATATATTTGTATTTCACTCTTTCATATATACATAATTCATATCCTATAGATATATATTGGAAGAATTTGTACTTATAGTCAATATTCGTGTTATGGAATACACACTTGACAAGAACAAGCTTTTGTAACCAAGCATATTCCTCCGGGCAAAGTGAGGGTGTTTGATAGTCGAATTCCAAAGAGGATCTTCGGGACTGGACGTAGGACGGGAAGTCCGAACCAGTATAAAATCCTGGTGTGCTTATTTCCATTTACTTTGCTATTATCATCTATTAAGTTTATATTAGATACATCATATAGTTAGTCACTTATACTTGCATATATATACACTACACGATCCATCATGCAGACTTTCAGAAACACGAGAATTACATGGTACAGTTATCTTCGATGATGCTATACTGTATATATAAACTCGTTGTGTTCTTATAGGACAAATGATAAGAAAATCTATCCACTTAAAAAGTTAGAAGGTGATCTCCTTTCTTATGTATTGTGTGTTTATTTCCAAAAGAATCAGAGTTGAGTTTACCAGAATCTACCAATTGATTTTTGAATGACCGATAAGCAGGTGAGTGTACTTACATGAGATAACTCGAAACCATAACCATTCCAAACCCATGTACATGTCCTATGCTTTTGAAGAGGTTTGAGATTGGTTCAAGATGTTAGAATCTATATGGAGATTCAAGATATGTTTAAGATGTTGGAACACGTGTAGTTATTCATGATTAGGATGTGGTAATCCGTATGTGACTCCAAGATCTATTGAGATATGGGAATCCATGCGTCGTTCCGATCTATTCGAGTGGTGATTTGTATGTTGGAATGCCAGATGTAGCCTCACCAGCGATAATGACTAAAACCAGAGGTAGGATACATAGACCAGGAGTTTAGCTAACCCAAAAGGTACAGGCGACTCTACCCTAGAGACACCTATCATTATGCATGCAGTGAGTGGTGCACTCTGCCTATGTGGCCAGCTATGCGTTTCCTGTGGCACATCAACTACGGATGCACGATGCTTCAAAAGCACATCTCTGATCCTTGTGCAGGAGGACCATCCTAGATGTTCTGAGGGCACCTCCATGGAATCCTACATAATTAGAAAACTAGCCTTAGCGGTTTTGATTGTATACCTATTTTTTGTTGTGTGTACACTCACACACACCACAGCTATTTCTTATTTATTTTATACCTAGACATTATTATAATATAACTAGGTTCTCTAATAGAATTAGTTTGGTTATCTTAAGGTAAAAACCCGTCCATGTTTATGTGCAGCGTGGTCTTACGGGATACCTTTATTTTGAAAGGTTTTATAACATTAAATCCATATGATTTGTGTTTCCTACGCTGGTTTAACAAACTGATTTGGACGTTATATTCTTATAATGCTTGAGTCAGCCTGAGCATATTTCCAAATTTAGTGACGTATGCTTTAGAGCTTTAGGAGACGAGATGGATGCCTCTAAGATGTATTTAAGTATCTTTATTTCCACTACATTTGTTATTTGGTATTTATTAGCAATTGTGAGTGCTATAACTGTCCGGGCTGATGATATGTAGTTTACATTGATTGGTGTATGTATATTACAATTTTTTAAAAAGATCATGTGTATATTATATATTACTCCTCACGATGTGAGATTTTGTTCTGTCTTTTCTTTCACCCTAACAATCTGTCTTTCTAGCACTCGGATGCTCCGTACGTAAATATCGTGGATGTATTAGTGTTGACTTTTGAGGGTCCAAAATGTTGGTCATTCCATATAGTAAATTTTTAACTGAACTATTATAATTTTGAAAACATTTCTAACTTGTTTACAAGTATTTTGAAAGACTAATATTTTGGAAGAAGGGATGAGAAGTTACATTGTGAAAAAATGAACTTGTAGTTTATTTGCATATAAAATGATAGTATTACTATAATTAACACTAAAACCGAGTGAGGTAGACTTCTCTATTAGCAAGGGTCAAGATTGATGTTCGAGTAGGGTTGAGAAATAGCGCTCCAACTTACCGTCTTCCCTCTTGACCGAGTTATAGTTAAGTTGGAATGTCAGAAACATGTTAAGTATACGAACGTTGATTTCTATAAGCAATTATTTTTAAACTGGATAATCGATTAGTCATCTATAGAACTTAACTAAATAAGATAAGTGATGGTTTTGGGTTGTAGTAAATAATATTTAAGTAACATTTGTTTTTAACCCTTATTAATTATAATTAGGACTATAATTAGGAATATAATTAAGACTTTAATTAGGAATACTTTAAGAATAACTATAAATAAAAAAATTGGGTTTGTTGTGACAATGTTTAAATAACACTTGCCTTTAACCCTTATAAATGTAATTAGATCTTTAAAAGAGGTTTTAAAGATAATGTTTAAAGTATAAATTGTTTTGGGTTTTTTGTGACAATGTTTAAATAACACTTGTCTTTGACCCTTATAAATATGATATGATTTTTAAAAGAGAGTTTTAAAGACAATGATTAAATGTGAATTCTTTTGGGATTTGTAGTAAAAAAATGTTTTAGTGAAATTTATTTTAAACCCATGAATTATATTTAAAGTGCAAAAATATTGTTAAATGATTATGTACATACTTAGATCTTTAATGAAGGGTGAAAGATAATAATAAGTATGGCATCGTTTTGAATAAAGATAGAAAAAGTATATGTTTAAAATATAAAAAAGAGAAAGGGTTTATAGTAATAATGTTTAAGTAACATTTGTTTTTGACCTCTTTGATTATATTTTAAAGTAAGAAAATCTTGTTAAATGGTTTGTGAATATACTTATACCGTTGAGATAAGTATATGAATACTTCTAAAGTATTGAAATGAGTATAAATGAATAGGGCAATAGGAGAATACAAGTATGTACTTTTATAAAGAGAAATTATATATATACAAGTATAAAAAGGAATTTTTAATTAATAAAAGGAATACTAATTAATAAAGGAAGTTCTAATTAATTCGGTGTTTAATTATTTTGGAGTTTCAATTAATTAGGAGTTAAATAAATTACGAGTAGAAATTAATATAGAAGTTTTAAATTAATAAAGGAGTCTTATTAAGTAAGAGGAGTTTTGCTAATAAAAGTGGTTTTTAATTAATAACGGATTAATTAATTAAAAGAGGATATGAAGTCGTTTGTGTGATTTGATCGTGCTTTGTATAAATTGATAGAACTTGTGTGTTTACCTGCTTATAGAAAGTATATGGGGCTTAGTTTCCTCATGCGATCATTTCTGGTGAGTGCTAAGTACACGTGATAGGGGGTTCTTGCACTAGTGGGTGTGTGACGAAGCTTTGACTCTTATTCCCACATGTCCCTTTACTGGTTGGTGTGTAGTCGAAAGGATGGCTGTAAAATCAGAAATGAGGTTATCAGTTGTAGTCACCTTCAGGAAGGGAGATTGTTACAGCTGGTATCAGAGCTGAAGGTTAGACAAGAACCCAAGCTTTGGTGGGGTATAACTCATTAAGAGATAGGGTAATAAAATGCCTTATTATGAGTTGAGTGTATTATATATATGAGAGTGCGTATTATTTATTGTTATAAAAATGTTTTATACTATGTTAATTGGTCCATTGAGTGGTCTATGGATTCTGGTCAATACGAGTTGCTAACGTTATTGATAGGGACCTCTAAACACTTGAACAAGACAACCGAAACAGTACTATGTTGAAATTGGTAACTGAAATAATTTTACGTAGGACTATATTTTATATATAAAGGATAATTTTCAAAAAATTGATAAAGTTATTTATGGTGTGTTTGTTTGTTAGGAAACGATAATATTTAATTATTATCATTTATTGTTTGATTAGTTGTGTGGCCAGTTTATAAGCACTGACTATTGTTTTTTCGTCTTTAAATCATGCTCGACCAGTTTATGAGTAGTTTTACCTTTTCAAGCATGGGTAGGGTAGATAGTAATTGTGGGAACGTTGAAACAAACACAAGTTTTACGGTTTGACAATAACACATTCAGGGATAATGTTGGGTTAAAATTTAACTTGATAAAATCTTTTTATTATAGATCTAAAAGAAAGATAAGATATTTTAAAGATAAATACTTATGAAATAATGCTATATAAGAAATTGGATTTTATAAGTATGGTTTATAAAATATAATTTAGAAATAAAAAGGATTTTTAGTAAGAATTTATGAACTTAAAGCTCGATGCTTTGAAAATTGTTTTTGATGGCTTTGAAGAAAGTAATATAGTATTGTTTAAAAGTATTTATGAATAAAATGTTTTTAAGAGGATTTTAAAGGATGTTGAAGTGCTGAACTCATTTTTGTCACTGGAAAATAATTCCGGCGATGGCCGTAGCATCATCGATGTTCATTTTGAGTTTCAAAGTGGGGGATGCTACTATAGTAGTTTTCTTTAAGTTATTTTGGTAAAGCAGATTTTGATATATATCTCGAAAGTATGATTTGGTAGACAAAAGTTATAAGTGTGTAGTATTATCTCGAAATGATGTAAATGAAACCCTTTGTTTAGTTTTTAAATTTTTCGTTAAGTTATATTATGGACACATGTATCCTATGCATTAGGGTAGTTTGGTTATGCATCTTATTATGATAAGTTCTTTGGTGGTTTTCAGTTGTTGAAATCGAAAACATCCGGATTGATATAAAAATTATAACTCTTAAATTGTAAAGATGGTAAGTTAAAACAAGTTCAAAATTTATTGAACGTACTTGTTAAGTAAAACAAATCAGAGATAGTACATATACTCTTAGGATGCAATGGAGTATTATACGGGTAATGAATTTAAGTCTTGAAATGTTTTAAAGTGAAATTATATTTTTAATGAAATGTTTTATAAATATAATAATTCTTTATAAAATGTTTATAAACTTGATTAATGTTTTAAGAAATGTTTCATAAACGATTTTAATATTCAATGAAAAATAATTTATGTAAAAACATAAAAATAAACGTGAACTAAAAATAAATTGGTCTAGTTAAGAAATCAATATAATAAAGCAAGTAAGCTGTATGTATATCATTTTATTCGCATGATTGTTCTTCATCAAGGATTCGAGTACATGATTTCGAGGTGTTTTACACCGGTTCGAACAAGGATTTTTCACTAGATTCTGGCGATGAACACTTGATACAGATTCTTGATATGATTTTAATGTTTTCTATCATATTACATGGCTATGTAAAGAAAGCAGAGGTTTCTAACCAAAGAATTTTATCGGAGTCTGCATTAGAAAGGTCAAGTGATCTATCCTATTTTGATAGTGAAATCTATGCGATTGAGCAAGTGATCAAAATTGATATTGTAAACGGATGACAAATGTACATCATATGGGATTTAGTATATTTGAATACCATGTTTGTTGGTATTTATAACAAAATATGGCATAAACGCCTAGGAAATTATAGCAGAGAATAAAATGAAGAAATGTAAATGAAGTTAAAACAGAACAAGCAGAGTTTATAGTGGTTCGGTCAACTGATGCATATGCCCACTTAGCTTTTTTATTGGTTATATTTCTATTTAGAACTGTTGTTTTTATGCATCAGTATGGATCCTCGGGATTACAAGAGAATTGCAAGAACATAGTAAACAAGCCAAAAAGATCCCCCAAAATGATGCCCCAGCCTCCGATTTATAGTTGTAGGTCATGGAGATTTGCTCCTCCACGATCTCCATCATGTTCCTCATGCCCTAGTAGCAGCTAAGCTCAAGAAATCGTGGCCATTTTAGCAGGTGTGATGGATCGTCAGCGATCCATAGGCATGGACTAGTAACGATCCATAAGATCGCTTTATGGATTTCTTTCATTGCCACAATTAGGTGCGGCTTGTTGTAAGTTTCATGTTTACCATCTTTATTGCTTTACAAAAGCTTGATTCTAGGTCAATAAATTGGATCACTGGTGCAATGGAGATCTTGATTTCAAGCATTCGATATGTTCGAAGGCAAAGTACATACGACCGATCCACTGAGGCTTGGAATAGGTTACTATTATCAGGGCTTGGGAGTGGAGGAGGTTGGAAATGATTTGGATGAATTCTTATAGATCGGTACCGATCCATTCAATCCATCCCTTTGATGGATTTGGTCATTGAACTTCTATAGTGGCTTTGGTCTTACCTAGTGGCCTTTGTTATATTTGGTTCTTGGTCTTATTGGCTATCCCTTTGGATTTCTTTCCTTGATAACTTCCACGTCCGAACCGTCGGGTTCATTCAAATACTGTCTAGCCGAACGGCTAGATAGCACTTGTCTCCCCAAAGTACATCTTGTTTCCAACACGATGTGCTTTGAATCGATACAAGTCGGAACTATCATAATAGATTCCAATCCATGTTCGGAATAGTCACCATATTTCCTTCGGACCATCTCAGTGAGGTGTGGTTTCTTCGTTCATTGTGATGCTTCACTGGCATCTGACACTATAAAATTGGAGCATGATCTTGTAGTTTTTCATTTTGAGGTCATTATTTCCAAGCAAAATCCATTTCTTGATTTTTCAGGTTTGAATCCGCTGTCTCTTGATCCCAGCTATTGAGTGTGAGAATGTACGTGCACGCACACTTTAATGATTCTTAATGTTTCAATTCCAAATGCCTCCACATCTTTGTGGAATCCCATGCACATGTGCATATGTCATGCATATGTACATATTCCGATACAATTTTTTGTGGTTCGATAACGATCCAAGGGCATGGATCAATATCGATCCAACACTTGTTGTTTGGCTACTTTGTAGCTAAGAAAGTTGGGTTCAGGGTTATATATAACTCGACCGAATCCCAATTTCCCTTTTCATTTTATTTTCCTTCGATACACCAAGCTTGTGCCGCCATTAAACTCCCTTGCTTTGTGAACTCGAACTTATGCCATCGTTGTTCGTTCTCTTCCAGCATAGCCGCTAGCTGCCTTGAGTACGGCTACCATTTCTAACTCCAACATCGATGTCGTTGATTGATCTACTGGGATCAGACTGGATCCAGCTTTGAAGCTCAAACCCTTGCTTGAATCGACTGCCGTCACTAAGACTTGAAGCTTTTTGCTAGGTGGCACTAGTGGTGAGCTTGGACGAGCTTCACATTGATGGCCGCCATTAGATCTAGGGGATGAAGTGGAAAAAAGTGAAAATCTATCCAAGGGTATGGATCAGTACTGATCCTACCCTTGGTGGATTTTGGGCCTCAAACGCACTTGAGGCCTTTGCAATATTAACTAACACCAAGTTTTGCCAAACGCTACCTCTTGAGTTCCAAGGTGTTTCCAATGCATGGAAAATGGCATGGAGCCTATCGGAATAGTCAGCAATGACGATCACTTCAGATAATATCCATATTTTCAAATGAACTATTGCACAACATTAGACACCGACGTTATACGGAACTACACAACATTGTAATTTGCATCACACTACACTGGGATTTCACAGTGGCATAGGGGCACAACTTTTAGTTTTTCTGATATTACTTGTATGTTGAGTTTTAATAGTCACGGGTCATAGACGTTTTGAGTCTCCCTGCTCTAGCTGTAGGCACATAGACTTCTAGATATGCGAATCAGAACTAAGTCAAGTTCGACCATAACTACTTTTGGACGACATGCCCCATCACCATCGTATCCTAGCCTACACCACAACAAGCTAAACAACCTCCTCACGTGTTCCTCTCGAGCCTATAAAGGGTCCTAAAGTTAAGGCAGCTCTAGATGCCCTTGACGATGCTGAAATATTGGATGATCCCATAAACTCAATTGCTTCGAAAATTAAAGAGGGATCACTTAAAAGGATCTGTAAACAATATGGAATTTCATTTGAAGATGCATTGGTTCCCCCACACCACCAATGGGCACATCACCATCCAGCTGGGTATACCTCATATAAGCGATGTATGTATTTGGCGGGGTTCATCCCACCATTCAATCAATTTATCCTGCGGATTCTGCATTTTATGGGACTGGCTCCTGCTCGGCTGCATCTCAATAGTTATGCTTTCTAAATAGTGTATTCATTATTTTTTCTCGTCACTTGAATCGAGTTCCAATTGATGAAGATATTTGATACTTTTATAGCTTCAAACATCACAAGGGAAATTCTTCCGTCACATTTTTGGAACTGTCCAGAGGATGTAGAATAGTGATTGGCACCTAAAATAAGCTAAGTTATTTTAAAGACGAATTTTACTTTATACGTTGTTCGCCCGGATTCACACAGCTGTGGTTGTCCAGCTATAAGCTTCATTTTCATTCTTTCTATTTTCGATCACTTTAGAATTTTGCTTGTTCAGATTGTCTTCCTTTGTTCTTTCAGATGTGCTGAATAGTCCTAATAATGCAGCCCTAACGGAGACTCTCCAGTTGCTTCACGCAGTCCAAGATGCAGACAGAGAGGCGGGGAAATTTCTCATCGATGAGAATCTTTGGGCTTATAAATTGTTGGAAGCAGGCCATAGCGTTGGTCAAATCCTGGCGGCCTTAAATAGTGACGTGGATGACTCCCCATCCAGGAAAGACTACGAGGACCCGATGGTGCCCCTGGTCCTAAGTGCTACTGCTAGAGTTGAAGAAGTTCATGAAAATGTTGAGGCAGGTGAGGGCAGCAAAGCAGGCTATGATGTTGTTGATATGGGACATAAGTCTCTAAATAATGATGATTGTAATGATCAAGGTCTCTTTTTGTAGCAGCGCCCCAAGATAAGGATCCTTCCCGTATGGTATATAACGCGATCTCCACCAGCCAAGGTGGTGGAAGAGACACATGTCCAGGCTTTAGAGGACCCTTATGCAGATTTCGGGTCGATTTCAGATGGTATCGGTTCTTTCGGTTTAGATGACATGAGCCTTAGGGGTCTCGATTCCCCTATTCGTCTACAAAGTGACACGCCAAGCACTTATGCGGGGGAGATCACTCATGTCTGCAAAGTTCAAGCCCATAGTCCATCGGGAGGACACTAGGACACGTGCAGGCACACATGCACACACAACAATTTTCTTATTCCACGCCATGTCTTATCATATTAAAGCTGATTCGTTTCGGTTTCACTTACGGGTTCAATGGAGTGGCACAACATGTTTGATTCCCTTGAGGATCAGATGGTTCATCACATGAGACACGATTTGCGACCATGCTCCTACGGCACTGGCCGTAATCCGGATATCAGCAGGCACTCAAGTCGGATCGGAGTGGTCAAGACAAGGGTTACCATTTCCATGATTCATCTTCAAGATGTAGATCTGGGTCCCCTCTACCTAGAGCTGGAACAAATATTCTAAATGACTTGACGACATTTTGCTCGAGGATGTCTCTAGTATGCCTAATTCGGCTCCTCCCTCCACGAAGCAAAGGTGGCTTCTCGTATCATCGATAATCCGAGCCATCATCAAAGCATGCTGCCACTGACTCCTCTCACCTCCGTAGGGCTGATAAGAAGGCTATTGAACCTCCATCTGTAACAACGGATCAATAGATCGCATCCAACCTTTTGATGGATGAACTAAAGCATCGCTTTTCGAAGATATGGTTTGAAGGCATTAAGTTCATGCCTAATCTAAAGGAGATCCAACTAGAAGTTAAAGGCCAGACTGTGGCTTATGTCGATGATGTTTACGATCAATACTTTACATGGAAGAGATAGCCTAAGCAAATCTCTAAGTATGCCGAGAAGGGGAGAATTGAGGCTTAGGGTTGGAGCTTGCGGCTAATCAGGACAAGGAGACGATCGCTCACCTTTATACAGAGCTTGTCAATTTAAAGGAGTGGGAAAACATTGAGCAAAAAGTTAAAGACTTGACTGAGGTGATCGAACGAGAGAGGAAAGATCACCTGATCCAGATTAAATCTGCCCATCATAGAAATCATGTTTTATCATAGGAGAAAGAATGCCTAGCAAGAAAAATAGTGGAGTTGAAAGTGCAACATGAGAGTATAAAAGAGTAACTCGATAAGGAGAAAAAGGAGAAAGATGATGCTCTTATGCAAACCCGTAATTAATGCAAGGATTGCTGGATGATTGCAAGGAAAGGATGATGCACTGGCCCATGCTAAAAACATGGACGAATCGATTTCTACCACAAAGAAGCGGATCAAGGACAAATTTGAGCCTCTCATCCTAAACTATAATGACAAAGTAATTAAGTTCAAATACTTGGAATAGATTGGAAAAGATCATCTCGGAGCTTTTGCTTTAACGTAAGAGCAGATCGTGCAAGAAGAACAGCAGGCTTTGGAGGGAGGTAAGGTGAACCTAGAGAGCTGGAGTGTGAGATTAAAGTCCAGAAGTGATTGAGGCACTCAAAGTTGGTGGTGAGCTTATCTTGGATCTGGAGTTGGCTACCACGATCCAGAAAGAACAAGGAGAAGGCTTCGGGACTACACCTCAAGATCCCACTGAAGGCCTCATTTCTGGGCTTTTAATTGCCTCTATCCACTACAACAGAACGACCATTTAATACAGTTTAAAAAAACGCTATAAAAGGCTTTTATAGCGTTTTTATAAACGTTGTAAATCAACAAATTGTAATATGTCAATGACCTATCATTGCAACATAAAAAACGCTATAAAAATACGTCTTTTATAGTGTCTTCAGATGCTATAAAAAGTCTTATCAATGACGTTCTTAAATGCTATAAAAAAAACCTTTATTATAATGACATGTTAGTGTACAACGGACATAAAAGGCTATTATTAATTGTAATTGCGTTTCGTAAAGGCTACTATAGGCTTTAATAGCATTTTAAAAATCCTATTGTAGGGTTGAACAGTATTTTAAAAACGCTGTCTAATCCTTTAACAACGTTTTAAAAATCATTTTTGCAGTACGTACATATCCATTATCACAGTATAATGAATAAATTTACATAAACACAATGTATCATTTCACACAATCATATATATCACATTAAACAAAATATAACTAACCATTCAGCATTTACATAGTATAATGCATAATATGTCGTGAACATTAAATTAAAAGTGTAAATAATACAAATGATAAAAGACCGTACTGCATAAGATGATTAAATGTGCAAACCAAAAAAGTTGTTACTTCAAAAGAACTTCAAATCTCTAATATACCGCAGCACGTTGCCATTTGTATATACCATAGATGGGTAATTACGTATGAAAAAAATTCAACAATTAGCAATTATAAATATACATACATATATGTGTGTATGTGTGAAACTTAATTATATAAATTTAATTAATTTATATGAAACTTAATTAATTTATATGAAACTTGATTAACTTAGTTAATTTTTTTTGAAATTAAATTGATTTATATAAACTTTAATTAATTTTATAAAATTTAGTTAATTTATATAATTATATGGAAACGATATCAATGACATGGAATTTCCTTAAATGGATGTAATTTTTTTTTTAAATACTTTATTTAACAATTGCATGCATATTGTTATAAACTTACAAATTTTTGTAAAACTTAATTACGTTTTATAAACTTATTTAATTTAAAAAAAATAGTTGGCTTATTTGATTATAAAACTTAATTAAGTTAGTTACTTATTTTAAACTTAGTTAATTTTTTGTTATTGTTGTTGTTATTACTATTATATTATTATTATTATTATTATTATTATTATTATTATTATTATTATTATTATTATTATTATTATATTAATATTATTATTTTATTTTATTACTATTATTATTATAATATTCTTCTTCTTCTACATTTAGTTAATTTTTATAAACATAATTGATTTTTATAAAACTTAGTTAACTTAGTTAATTTAGTTAAAAAAGTAACTATGTTTGCACCCTAATTATCCATCCCTTGCTATTTAACTATGTTTGTAGAGATAACTCTCCGATGGCAGGAACATTAGACCAATGTGACGTAATCTCGCAAAGACTATAAGAGGCGACATCAACTTCAGCATCTCTTTGTAGATCTGACTTCAGCATCGAATTACAGAATCAATTGAAAAACTGCAACATCAGACGCAAGCTAAGGTTTTTAGGTAAGAGCTATATTGCATTATGGTATGAAGTAATAAAGACTGTATTCACAGTTCAGAGAGTTTTCTATACTTTGGATAGTTTAAACATAATTACCCCTAGTTTAGTTAGATTTACATAGAAATCAAGGGGGTTGACGTTGTTTGCATAAATAGTGAAGTCACATTTTCCCTTTTTGAAATACACTAAAAGTTAATGATATAATAAAAGGGCTTCCTTATTATTAACCAAAGAGAAAAATGTCTTAACCTTTCTAGCACACTCCCGTTCTTCACCCAAGGAGGTAGCAGAACAATCCTTTCTACTAATACTTTTGCACAACTACAAGCATATTTAGTTTTGTATTAAACTTGAGCAATGTTATGTTTGCAATTAAGGAGTACCTTCTCCTAATCGAACCAGTTCCTTCAAACACTAAAAGATAATTCGGTCACCCAAGGGAAATGCTATAAGAGTTACTGCTCCGTAAAAATAATATATCCTTCAATTGAATAATTTATAATATCATTCCAGTAGCTTTTATCCATCGCCAAAAATCAGTTTCATATTTTTTTGGTCCACCATGTCATATTGAATATTGTCTTGTTTGAAATGATGGCAACCGAATATAGAAATGAAACTGTCATGAATGTGCACACATCTGCAGACATGCGATTCAGGATGGATGGCGCTGTGAAAAGCTTCTGGTGGGTGCTGCAAGGGGACTGCAGGCTGAATGGTGTGTTCTGAAATAGCGTTTGAATAAACCGAGTTAAGCAACTATCTTGCATAATGATTTGAAGTTATGTATGAACTAGAGTGTTCACCTGAGATGAGCTACATCAACTGAGTAGACAGGAGCGAGTACATGCATAGCGAACTGTCTAGAATGAGATTCAGTTCAGGATAGCGACTCTGGCACATTTGAAATAGTATAATGAGCCTGCAAATGGACTACAGGCCGGATAGAGTGATTTGAAATAGAGTGCTCAAATATATTGAATGTTAGACAACTGTTTTGAATGTGCAACTGTCTTGAATGTCTACTTGAAGGCATGTATGAATTAGAGTGTACTGACAATAGGCTGGCATATGGAGAACTGAACCACCATTACATGACTGAAGCACGGACTGGCAGGCTGTGTCGAGATTGGAAACCATGTTAGGGCTCTGCAAGAAGTGGAGTAAAGCTATCCGTGAGAAGGAAATTGTTATTGACATGCAACAAACGATTTCTCCAATCTGCATGAATGGCACTATAATTTTAAAATTGATTTATGTTTAAGCGCCATATATGAAATATATCAGATATAGTAGAAAGTTGAATTTTTCATATACCTTGTCTAAGTCTTTCATCATGATGGATGACACCAAGTAGACTTGATATCTTGGTGATTTGTTTACTCATAGTATTCAACCTTCAATTTAGCACAGAAAGTGGCTTAGTTCCAAAACTAAGCACATTAAACTGAAAACCACTATTCTTTTTTCAGATGAAACCAATACAAAAGGCACTGACCAATCAAGAAAGCATAAGAGAGCGATGACAGCGAAAAAAGAAAAGCCCTTGCTATTACTGCTAGTACCAACTCAAATCCAATTTCCAGTCAGGCATATAACATTTTCCATGAGTAGCTTGTAATTCTATGTCAAGATTAATTTGATGTTTTAAACTTAATTAATGGGCAAATCAATTGTTGGTGCTTTAGCTTGTAGAAGTTATGTTTTGTTCAATTTTTTAGTTGGTTCATTGGTTGTGGTTTATTAAGGTGGAATATGGTAATGCAAGAAAATACTAAAAGGAAATTTTTGTGTATAGTATACAACTAATGCAGCTACATTAATCTTTATACATTATTCTATAACTAACCTAAAAATATGAACACAGGCACCTGTAACTAATGTAAACCGGCCAGATGATGTTGATGCTTTGAGAAACATATTAGATTTGGCAAAAGTTTGGTTGAGTTACTCAATACATTAGAAGAGGTAAACATATGTTCTCCATTACAAATTCATTTTCTCTATGCATAGATTTCTGATATCTTTCTAGCATGAAATAACAATTCAAGTGCATACTAAACATGGACTAAACATGCTTGACTTTGTAGTATCGGGCACTTTGTGAATATTCCAAAAAATCTTCCTGTAACTTTGCTCCTTAACAACTTTCTACGGACATATTGTATAAGAAATTAAGAGAACTTGATTGCTTTCAAAGCTTTTACAAGGTCAGTAATTATTGAAAAATATATAAAAGATGCATATGACACTATGTATAATAAACTGTACATAAGCATGTTGAAGACTAATAAGAACATTCAAATAGATTCCTACAAGAATTAAATATTTTTCCATATATAAATATTGATATCTCACATACAATCATTGGCACTGTAAGTAGCTACAACCTTCTAGTTTCACCATGCAAATGAAATATCATTGCAACAGCGGTAAGCAGTCTACAATGAAATATCATTGCAATCTTTAAAGGATGGAAAAAAAGAAAGAAAAAAATCATTACTGGTTCTGCATTTTAATTTTCAACATACACAGCATAAAAATTTCAAATGGAATTTAAATTTGCATATAAATAATAAAAATATAAATATCTTTTTATGGTGTCATAGAAAAGAAATCATACTAGTGGTTGTGGTAACAATATTAAATAAAACGAACTTTTAATCAAGGTTTTTAGGGAAGTTGTGAAATAAAATCAATGAATGATTCGAGATACTTCGATCATGTTATAGCTTAAGTAAGGCTTTGCAATTCATAAATATAAACAAGGTCAAGTTAAGATTATACTTCAAGAACCATATATTTTGATGGACGAACATATAGTTTGTCTACAGATAGGGCACTCGGGAGGAATCAAGTTCGATGGAGGTTGCATAGCGAGGGCATCAAATCAAATGACCACATGGGGCAAAGGTAGATCCTCCGCCTAGCAAGATAGTCGACACAAAGTTGGCCATCAAAAACTTCTCCTGCATCCTCTTCACTGTCGTTTTCTTGCATCCGATCTTCATTTTCTATTTCCTGAGTTTGTCTCCCCTTTTGCCTCCGCTCTTTCCATCTCCACCAATTCCTATATTACAATCAAACAAAAATATTTTTGACAACTTTTTTCAACTTCAACCTATCTAGAAATTTAATTACCTTGAATGCAAATCTGCTTCTATTCTGTTTTTTCTGGAAAAGACAAATTAATAGAACAAAATACTTTTACAATAGATAAGTGAAATTCACTATATCAAGGGCATAACTAGTCCAATACAACTATGCTCGTATAATTGGGAATGTATGAAATCTTCCAATAATAGAAAATCTTATTTCCTAATGTAACATTACCGAGTGCTTAATGTCAGGCCTAAGTTATACTTCGTCTCCATTATCTTTCCTGGCCACATAGTTTCCACTATGAAGAAGAGAGAAGTTTGTCAAAGGTGAGTGTTTTATTATTTTCTTCTTGTTTAGGTACTGTAAAATAATCACATTATATATAATTATAAAATAATCATCCATGCAAGTTAAACCCAAAACAACTGTTACAAAATGCTGGACGAAATTATAAATCAGAATAATAAACATGGAAAAAAAAAATATCCAAAACAGTAGATAAGGAAACCATAAACATAACATGCCACTCAAAAGAGTCATTCTAATCCATAAAATAGAATGGCATAAAAGCAGAAAAGTATTTTATTTCTTTTATTTGCCAATAATCCAAAAACATACATTTACTCTGTTACATGTTGTATTTATAGATACACGTAGTGGGCTACAGAACAATAACAAAGCCCAGCCCAATAGATAAAGTAAATATGCAAAACCGGGTTAACCCGTAATTCCTTTTATCCCCCCGCAAAATCAGCTAGAGTTCACATTTCCTCAAGACCCCTCTTCATAATTCATGGCGGCGGAAAAACTTTGAGCTCCTCTCTGAGACGAGTAAAATTCTTTGACGAGATTGCCTTCGTTAATATGTCAGCTCGTTGATAGTAGGATGGCACATGTCGGATCTGGAGTTTTCCGCTGCCTGTTCGTTCTCTAACAAAACGAAGGTCTATCTCGAGATGCTTAGTTCTCGAATGTTGAACGGGGTTCATAGATAAAGAAATAACACTCAAATTATCCACCCAGATGATCGGCCTTTGATTGAGTTCATACCCCAACTCGCCAAGTAAGGCCTCTGTCCATGTAACTTCGGCAGTAGCGTTGGCGATGGCACGGTACTCCGCCTCCGCGCTAGATCTGGACACGGTCGTTTGTTTCTTTGTGCACCATGAAATGGGGTTGTTACCAAGATACACACAATATCCAGTGGTTGATCTACTGTCATCAACATCATTGGCCCAATCTGAATCACTGTAAGCTTGTAGTGTAATATTTTTGCATGATTCTAACCGCAACACGTAGTGAGTAGTTCCTCTTAAATATCTAAGGATGCGTTTGACAGCACGCCAATGTTCGCATGTAGGTGTTTGCATGTACTGACAAACCTTGTTAACACTAAAACAGATGTCGGGTCTAGAAATAGTTGCATACTGCAATGCCCCAACTATGCTCCTGTATTGAGTGACATTTTCAATGGGTTCCCCTTTGTCTTTAGATAATTTAAGGTTGCTTGTCATAGGTGTGGGCAATGCTTTCGCTTTATCCATGTTTGCTCTCACAAGAATGTCTTA
The DNA here is from genome assembly GCA_030765085.1 of Allium cepa. Taxonomy (NCBI): domain Eukaryota; kingdom Viridiplantae; phylum Streptophyta; class Magnoliopsida; order Asparagales; family Amaryllidaceae; genus Allium; species Allium cepa. The sequence continues at coordinate 1,021,718,088 of CM060941.1, forward strand.
TATCTATTGTTTTTGCGATAAGTTGATGCTAGAATCTGCATTTCTCTGAATATGTATGCCGAGAAAGTAATTCGCTTCACCCAAGTCCTTTATAGCAAACTGTTTGTCTAGACATCCAACAACTGCTTTAATTTCTTGTTGATTATTTCCTGTAATAAGAATGTCATCAACATATACAAGTACGTAGATGCTATTGCCTCTTTGCCTTCTTATGTAGAAAGAATTATCTGACTTGGTGGCATTGAATCCTAATGTAACCAAAGTGGTCTTCAGTTTTTCATACCATGCTCTTGAAGCTTGTTTTAATCCATATATAGCCTTGTGCAACTTGCATACTTGATTGCTGTTGTCCACAGAACTGTACCCTCTTGGTTGTTGCATGTACACCTCCTCTGCTAAATCTCCATTTAAAAATGCATTATGCACATCTAACTGTCTTACTTGCCAATGCTTGTGTAATGCTAGGGTTAATATAATTCTTATGGTTGTTGGTTTAATGACTGGTGAGAATGTTTCGTTGAAGTCATAACCATACTGCTGAGTATACCTCTTTGCCACAAGTCTTGCCTTATGTTTAACTATTTTTCCTTCTGCATCCCTTTTGATTTTGTAAGTCCATTTACTTCCAACAATATTCTTGTGTTCCGGTGGGTCCACTAAGATCCATGTTTTGTTTTTAATCAATGCATTATACTCCTCATCCATGGCTTTCCTCCACCTCTCATCTTTAACCGCTGATTCATATGTTGTTGGTTCAACTTCACTGACTTGAATATAAAATAATTTGGGTTTAAAAATTCCACTTTTGGATCTTGTGGTCATGGGGTGTTGGCTGGTAATGGGTTGTGACATTGATTGTTCATCTCTGCAGTGGTCATTAGTTTGACTTATTGAGTCTTCATTCACTTGATTTTGTTGTGTGTCAGTTTGTTGCTGTTCATCATCCTGTAGACTATTCACTGCAGTTTGCTCTGGATTATCACTATGAATGTTCTTTGTTGATTGAGAATTTGTTTTGTTTTCTTTACTAATCCAATCTGATAGCTCGAGTATCTAAATTACTCCTGCATTGCTTGTGTCAATAGCTTGTTTATGCTTTTCCTTTTCTGCAAAAGGGAAAACATTTTCATTGAAAACTACATGTCTAGAAAAATAAATCCTGCCATGATTTTCTAGACATTTGTAACCTTTCTGATTTTCTGCATAGCCCAGAAAGGTACATTGGCTAGATCTCAGGCTTAATTTGTGTTTGTTTTATGGTCTGAGGTAAGGGAAACACAGGCATCCAAAAATTTTCAATTGACTATAATCTGGTTTAGTGCCAAAGAGTTTTTCAAAAGGGCAGAAGTGGTTTAACACTTTGGTTGGCATTCTACTGATGAGATATACTGCTGTGGCAAATGCCTCCCTCCAATATTTCATGGGTAAACTTGCTTGTGACATAGGTGTTAAATCAGTCTCCACTATGTGTCTGTGTTTCCTTTCCACCAAACCATTTTGCTCAGATGTGTGTGGGCATGTCATCCTATGCCTGATTCCTTTCATAGTAAAGAAATCCTTCATGGATTTAAAGTCACCCCCACCATCTGTCTGTATAATCTTCACACTACAGTTCAGCTGATTTTCAATGCTAGTGATGAAGTGTTTCATTGCACTGCATGTGTCTGATTTAGTCCTTAAAAAACATATCCAAGTATATCTACTATGTGCATCAACAAGTGATAGATAGTACATGTCTCCTTGAGTTGAATAATGTGGAGATGGCCCCCACAAGTCAGCTGCAACAAGCTGAAGAGGCTCATTGTATGCAGTCTCAGAGTGTTGAAAAGGTAATTTGTGACTTTTACCAATTTGGCAATGTGTGCATATATTAGAACTACAAAGTTTTAAAATTATATTTTATTCTTGTTCAATACTTGTTTGACTGTATCAAAACTTGGATGTCCCAACTTACAATGCCACATATCAAGTATATTTACATTTTTATCATTTGTACTGACTTCATTACACCATACTGCTTTGTTACAATAGGATCTCTTTCTCATATTGCTGAATTTGTATAAACCTTGATCCAGTTTACCCTGTAACAGTATGTTTTTATTTATCAAATCCCTGACAAGACAGAAACTAGGGTGAAACTCAAAATATACTTTGTTTTCTTTGGCAAACTGAGAAACACTAATTAAATTCCTTTTGATACTCGGTACTCTCAACAGATTATTAAGATAGAGTGACCTTGTACCTTCAATACTGCCTGTTCCTACATGAGATATATTTATTGTTTCACCATTTCCCATAGCAACAGAATGCTTACCTGTGTAGCTTTTGTTTCCCAAGTTCAAATTCTGCAAGTTGTTGGTCATGTGTTTGGTAGCTCCTGAATCAGGAAACCATTCCTCTGTGTTGATATCATCTGATTTATTTGCATCATCTGCTGGACCATCTGCATTATTTCTTTGTTGATTACTAGTGTGTGCCATGTTTGCTGTTGGTCCTTTACTGTTATGTCCTTGCTGAGTGACATTGTAGTCTTCTTTAAACCTGAAGTAGCACTTATTTGCCATGTGACCAAATTTCTCACAAATTTGACACTTTATCCTATTGCTGTTGGGATATCTTCCTCTGTCTCTTCCTCTTTGGTTGTTGTTTCCTCTTGTATTTTGATTTTCTGGTTTGTTTTGACTGTATCTCTGATTTTTATTCTTTATGGAAAAAGCATAATTGGCTGTATAGTCTTCTTGCATCAGTTTTCTTTGTTCAATTCTGCCTTCATGAGCAAGAAGTGCAGAGTAAACATACTCTAAGTCAGGCAATGTTTGCTGTGTGGCAAGATATGTCACTAATGATTCATACTCTTGATCAAGACCATTGGTGATGATGAGAATCTGTTCACTATTAGATATCTCATGTCTCATAGATTTCAACTTATCACAAAGGTTCTTGATCTTGGCAAGATACTCTCTCATACTGGTATCATTTTTCCTTGCATTTTGTAATTCTCTTCCGTAGTGCATAACCCTGGCTGCCGACTGTGAACTGAAAATTCTTTCAATTGTTGACCATATCTCATATGAGCTGTAACATCCAACGAGTTGTGACACAAGATTCTGACTAATAGAAGATAATAGCCAAGATGCAAGTAAATTATCTTGCTTTTGATATTGAGTATATTCTGGATTGCCCACAAGTGTCCCTTTATCATCGGTGATGTTGATAGGAGGAACTACCTTTGTTCCCTTTACATAATCTTGTAGATCATAGCCCCTTAGAGCAATTTCAACCTGATACTTCCATGTTATATAATTGTCTTCATCTAATGGTGTGTTGATTGCCTGGTTTTTAGGTCTGATCAAGATTGGATCAATGCTTTGTCCATTTCTGGATCTGTTGCCTGTGTTCACTGAGGTGGCATCATCATCTTGATTTGCCATAATGGATCAAGAATGCTGGGTATGAATATCTCGGTCAGAAAACTATGCTATGGCGAGGCAATGAATTTGCAGCCAGTGCAGGTGGAAACTGTGCAGTCAGATGCGATGATCTCAATCAAGAAGGCAGTTCTTGTGACAAGGCAATGATGCTTGCAGGATCAAGAAAACTGATGTATGAATATCTTGGTCGAGAAACTATGCTATGGCGAGGCAATGAAACATGCAGCCAAAGCAGGTGATGTGGGTTGAGAGCTGTGCAACCAGAGGAGGAAATGATGATTCAGGGTCTGATCCTCTTCTTGGATGGCACACAAATGCAAAAATTGGTGAGGAACTGATGCTATTCAGATCTCAAGAAGGATATTCCTCCCCTATGATGATAAAATTCTGAGGGGAGAGAAACTGAAAACACCTATTCTTGCTATTGCCTTTTGGCCTGGCGGCTCTGATACCATAAAAGCAGAAAAGTATTTTATTTCTTTTATTTGCCAATAATCCAAAAACATACATTTACTCTGTTACATGTTGTATTTATAGATACACGTAGTGGGCTACAGAACAATAACAAAGCTCGCCCAATAGATAAAGTAAATATGCAAAACCGGGTTAACCCGTAATTCCTTTTATGGCATAATAACTAAATGCAGAATCAGAGCAATTTGTTCACACTAAACTTCACAGCTTGAGTATTATTTGAATAGCAATACAAAAATAACAAGAAAAAGATAATAAATGGCCAAAAAAACCGGTTAAAAGGCTCTAAACATTAGATTTGTGCAACTCGCTTTCACCATGTGCAAAAGCGCATTTCTCCCCAAAAGTGCAAGTGCCTTTACTAAAGTTATACCCGAAAGTTAAAGAAAATTCCAAACTAATGTAACATAATAAATACTAAAATATGGAAATTACCGAACTTTACAAATGGTTTTCTTTACGACATATAAGACAAATTGTAAGAGTTCATATTCATTACTTTTAGTTTTTCGTTAGACATTGAAATTGTAGAGAACAAAAGAAAAGGTTGGCATACAAGAAAAGATTAACAATGCTTTTGTATGGAACATCATTTTCAAGACTAATTGACATGAAATAAAGCAATAGTGATCAAGTATTATGAATTTAACATAATATTTTGCTTTCAAAATAAAATCAAACAGATAAATAATAATAATTTTGAAAGGAAAGTAGTGTACCTGAAAAATACGTCATCATTGCTCAAATAGAATGTAGACAGAGTAAGGCAGAAGCCAGAATTAGGATACTAGGGTTTCTCAGTATGAAGGCTCAGCCTAATTTTATATCAATTTAATTAAACGGTAGTAATCAGTTGACATTAATTTAGGCAAAGATCCATAACAAATTCAAATTGATAAGTAATAAAAGATGGAAAAAAAAGTTGTTTGTCTGAAAATGGGTAACTATCGGCCAACAAAAGGGACGAGGTGGAAATTTATCGCTGAAAAGATGGAAATTATGGTTTTGTTTGAGCGAAGAAGAGGAAGTTGAGTTTCTCTAAGGAAAACAGTGAAAATTTGAGTTTCAGTCTAAAATAAGAGAAGCGGGAATGATAGGGACGCTAAACATTTTGCCGCATCAACATTTAAGTTTTATTATATTCGAGGGAGATAGCGTATATATTAAATATTTTATAAGTAAAAGATAATAAAAGATAGCAATAGTGTTCTAATGTAATCTCAAGTTGCATTTAAAAGCAAACTTTCTTATAGTGATCACTCCCAGGGCCGGCCCGTTCAATTGTGTTGCCCAAGCCCAACCAAAACATGAAGAACGGAATTAACTAAAATTGCAAAAATTTATGACCCAACCAGAATTAAACTTGAATAGCATGGCTGCACAATGCACATAACAAATCACTTAGCCATGTACAGAATTACTAAAACTTTGACACTAAGCTTATACATATAACTAAAATGGCCAAACTGTTGCCCCACCCATGTGTTGCCCTAGGCCCCAGCCTAGGTTGTCTACCCCTTGGGCCGGGCCTAATCACTCCGTCCGACTCTCCGCATAATCTAGATGAGCAACAAATGTAGATGACAAGCAACTAGCCCTGCAAAGGAAGGCTCCCAGTCGGAACAGCAAGCAACAACGATTGAATCGACGGTCGTAACTATATTTCTAGGACGACCCCAATCATTCTAGTTGGTGGTACTCTAGACTGGACGTGTATCTAATTCATGCTTTCGTAGAGAAGATGATAAGTGACCTCCTCGAAGCCCAAGTTGAGGAGGATGTTGTTATAACTGGGACTTTTGATCTTTCATTAAGGCCTAGTATGCTAGAGTTGCTTCAGACCCAAGACCTACTGGCTAAAGAGATTATGCGATAGCCGGTTGACTTCTTCCCTAGTCCTTTATCTATTGGTTTGCCTAGTGGGACCATTTTTCTCTGGTCACTCTAACCATGCCTGAAAGTGCTCATAGCGTGCCTGCCACTTCAACTCATAGCACATCTTCAAAGATAAAGGAAGCACGGAGAGGAAGGAAGAAGCCTGATGGTACCAGTGGGCCATCCTCTGGAGATGGGAAGAAGCCGAAGAACCAAAAGCATAAAAATGAATGTTTGCTTGCTTCTATGTATAACAACAGGAGCTTGCTTTTTGTTCCAGGAAGGTTTTGCGTGGGTTCGAACCCTGCTTTTTGTTTTTTGTTTAGTGTTAATAAGACTTGTATCTTTTTTAAAGATTTATTTCGATGTGAATGATAAAGACTTTTTGTTTTTTTCAAATTTTATGTAGATTTGTTTGAGTTTTGAGAAATGTGCTTATTGTTGCATTAATGTGTTTGCGCACCATTCCTCGTTATCTTTATTAGACTAAGTCATTAGTCAGTCTCGTGGTTTGCCGGCTTAGTCTCATCTGACGTGATATGTGAATAGACTTCTTGTCATTTTGGTGAGTGAAAAGCGATTACCATGGCGCCTATCTCCGAGTGCTCGCATGCGACCGTATCCGATTTTGGAACCTGGTCGAACTTCAATCACCTGGGAAGATGGTTTGAGCATCCCCTTTGAGGATGTTTCAAGTGCAATCGCACCTAACTCCGTGCGTCGATCAAAGTGATTCGTCCTAAATAGCAATTCGGTCATCCGTCTCCAAAATGCATGTTTTGACCATCCAAACATCGGGCATTGGTTGGAATTAATCACTCTAGATGTTGGTTTAAACATCCCTATCCAGGATGTTAGCTTTCAATCATGCCTAACTCCGAGCATTGATCGAAGTTTGTAGGAGATCACAACTATCGTTGGGCGTTGATCTTTCATCTTGCCGTTCTCCATGCAACGTATGGATGTCGATCAAACTCTAGGCACGAGCTATGGAAGCACACTATCTGCCTTTAATTATTTGTACTCCTGCACCCAAATCGTGGTTTGAGGGAGTTGTCTGGCATTTATCTTCTGATGCCAAAGATGGTTTTACTCTAAGGGTCTGATCATGGACCGAGGAGTTCGGTTGGCACCTAACTCTAGGTACCTACATATCTACATTATACACATGCGAATTCATACACGTTTACCTTCACAATTCTATAGTTAGACAAAGATAGATTAAAGATTCAGGAAGTCGTTTCATTTTATATATGCAGGAAATGATAGATTCTCTTATTATAACAAACTTGACTAATTATTAAAAAGATTAGGTTTCAAGAGAAATAGCGTCGCAAGTGTTCGTTGTTCAATGCTTGGGGTAAATGATTGAATAAAAAGATTGAAAACAAATTAAATCAATTTATTGAAATTAAATTATAATCAATTGAATTTTATTTACAGTTGAAACTGAATACTGTAATTAGTGTAATATTTAACACTGAATTGATATGTAAATTTGTTTTAAATTATTATAAATGTCAAAGTAATCAAAATTGATAAAAATTGTTGGTTAATAAATTTGAAATTAAAAAGTGATTTTATCAATTTAATAATAATTTATTTATTTAACGTGAAAATAGCAATTTTGGCCACTCTCTCAGATTTCGACGAAACCAATTTCAACGGATCCGTAACGGTGAATTATTGTAAGATTTCAAGTTTTATAGAGACCAGACTTGCCGTTTGATCGTACGGGATTGAAATGTGCATAAATTAATTTAATTGAATTCAATTGAAATAGGCTGATTTTAAAATATAACTATTTTATACGATGGAATTAGGATTTGAAACCTATTCTATTGAGTTTAAATATATCGAAAACATCTATTTTGATATATGGGATGAGCTAATTTCGTTTCGGGGTCAAAACGGGCTTTTCGGGTCGCTATTGTCGTTCCTACCTATTCAATATGTGTTTAATCAGGCCTAGTTAATATAAATAGTTTTTTTCTAACCCTAGCAGCCCTTTTCTTATCTCTATATATACATTTACATCTGCTCCTTCCTTCCTTCCCAATGGTAGTAACCCTAATTTCTAAATTGAATTGCAAATCAAAACCAAATCGAAAATTTAAACTCCTCAAACTATGTCATATTATATATCGTTGTAAAGCTCTTGACGAGTGCATTATACTGTAATGATTTTTTTTCAATTTGGATCATAGTTTGTTCAAAAATCAATGAATTAATCTCGATCGTTCATTGTGTTGTGATCAACATCGACCGATCGTCGAATCGAGGGTACCGAGTTGTGGAGATCGTCGAGGGGAGTTCATCTGTGTGGTTCGTTTATTGAAGCGATGTCAAATCGCCTTGGATAATTCGACTATGGTTAGAAACTCCTAATGATTTAGGCAGCGGCGGTGGCTCTGCAAGCCATATAGGGGTCCTGGGGGTCAGGGGAAGCTGCTCATCATGGGCGAGAGGATGGTGGTCGTGGCAAGGCCTATGGCGGCTGAAGGCACAAGGAATTTGAGGTCAAAGTAAGGTCTTAGAGGCAGCGTTGGGTTCGAGCATCACCTAATACTCACGTATGCTAGGGCACGCTTGGGGATTAGGAGACGATGATGTGGAGATAAGTTTTTATATTATTATTTATTTTATATTTTTAATCGTCTCGCTTCTAATCGCTATAACTTTTGCATACGAGATCTGATTCACGTGCGGTTTATTTGGCTGCGATCGTATCAATATTCCGAACCTTTTGGCACTAGTTTGGACGAATTATGAGACTGTGCAAATTTGGGCTTTATTTTGGATTTCAAATCGATTTTAAATCAAAGGTGAGTGTTTTGACCCACTCACAACAAGTAGAATATCTTATGTTGGTTAGATTAAATTTATGATGTGATTAGAAGTTGATTGACTGATATTCGATATATTTAAATCATCATTCCAATTAAATCTGAATTTATTGCATTTAATCGTCATTCAATTTAATATTGAATTTAATTGCAGTTTAATACTTGTTGATGATAATCAGTTAATTGATGTTATTTATTGGTTAATTGTATGTTGATTGTGATGTATGTTTGATTATTTATATTGGATGACTGGATGTTATATTTTTTATATTGTTATAACATTGCAAGTTCCATATGGGTTGAAATGATACATACCCGAACGATCTAATATATTATGGGAAATCGTTATGGGTTGAAATGATAGACTCAAGCTATTTGATGGATTTGTAATTAAATTTAGGATTGCAGGTTGATATAATATATACATGTAGAATTTAAATATTTGTGGATTGAAATGATAAATATCTGTATCACTTGACCAAAGGGTAGAAATTATATACGAACACCGGGTGGGTTAAATTAAACGATTTTAAAATCCTAAAACCTTGAATTGGGTTAAATGATAGAAGGAAATTCATTTACTTAAATTAAATTACTTTGAAAATCTAACTTTTAAAGGTTGGAAATTGTAAATTGGTTTAAATCAGAATTCTAAAGTTGATTTTGAAGTATAAACGAAATTTGTTGAAATTGATTTATTGAAACATTGAAAATTTGTAACTTTTGAAATCTATTGAAATTGGAATAGCTTAAATTAATATTTCAAGATGTTTGAAAATGGGTTTTTGATCTAAAATCTGGATGTGGTCCAGATTTGTCGAAATAAAAGAAATAGTTAATTTGATGTTAATTTCAAATTTATTTTCCTTAATCCAAACTGTTAAAAATATTATTTGAATTCTAATTATTAAAATTTTAAACTATTAAACTAAGTTAATCTATTTAAATTATTTTAAATCATTTAATTCTATTTTAAATCTATTTAAAATATTTTAATCTATTTTAAATCTATTTAATCTATTTTAAATCTATTTAATCTATTTTAAATCTAATTAATCTATTTTAAATCTATTTAATCTATTTTAATTCTATTTAATCTATTTTAAATTTATTTTTAAATTATTTAAACTATATTAAACTAATTTAATCTATTTTTTAAATTATTTAAACTATATTAAACTATTTTAATATATTTTAAACTATTAAAAACTATTTTAAAGTATTTTAAACTATTTTAAAGTATTTAAACTATTTTAAAATATTTAAAACTTTTTTAAAACAATCCAAACTATTTCTAAATTCCAGACTGTGTAAAGTTGAACGTTTATATTTAAATCCTTGATTTAAAAGCAGATATGGTGAAATGATGTTATAATCTAATTTAGGATTTGAAATGATAATTTTTGGTGAAATGACATATTTTAAGTAAGTATGATGATTTGAAAATATGTGTGACGACCCGCCTTTTCGACCCTCGAAAAGTCAACATAAATACGCTCATTGTATATTATACCGAACGATCGAGTGCCAGAAAGACAGATTGTTGAGGGGGAAGAAAGTAGGTAGAAGAAATTAAACAAAAACAGAATCTCACAGCGGACTGAATAAGATACAATATAAATAGTTCTTTACACAAATCAAAACTGCAATATACATATCTCACATCAGAGTAACAAAAATTAATAATTACCAGCATGGACAGTTATAACAACCTGCCTTCACAATTACTGATAATTTCGACAAAACACTACAGCGGAATAAACAAGTGCGAGAATACATCTCGATCTCTAGCTCGTGTCCTTAGCTTCATAGCATCCTAACTTGAACCTGAAACACTCGGTCTAACCCGAGCATTATAATAAAATAACACCCGAGTCGGTCTGGAAAACCAGCCTAAGAAAACACACTCAATTTGAATTATTAAAGTTTCAAAATCCTTTTGAAAATCAACGGTATCTCGTACGACCACGCCACACATAAATACGAAGGGGTTTTCCCTTATGATAACCAAAAACATTTCGTATCCAAATTCCTCTGATATTATAACAGCATCTAAGTAAAAAATACTTATTAAATAGCTAAAATGCTTGCATCTCATGTTTCAGCATAGTTGGGTATAATCAAAACTGTACGGTGCTTATTGGAGAATGGATTCCATACGAATGACTAGGTATTGAGGTATCGCCTGTCACGGTACATGTCTAGAAACAATATACCAAGGACCACGCCGGGATCCCCTACTACAAAAGATTAGACTATGCCTAACATGAATAGACCAAATATGCTATCACCCAGGGTGTTTCCTCCCTTTTTCCGAGCATAATATTCGAGGGTATCTAGAAAGGTGATAAACATAACCTAATTGGGTGCTACCCACTTAGCCTTGCTGCATCTTCCCTGCTTTTCAGTCATTCCCGGTTGATGAGGCTATAAGCTACGATTACCTTATAAGGAGTTTTCACTTGGAATGCTCATTGTCCTCCAATGATAATGTACTGATAGCATTCATCCATACAAGTCCGTTCTGGGTCCGAACGGAACAAAAGGCACTATTCCTACTGCATCCATTTTGGAATCACTCTTGGGATTAGTAGCGATTAGCCATTGTACTTCACTGTTCCATCTTCGACTCCATGCTCTTGTTTTCCCTTTGAAAATGTACTCGTTGGATCGAAGTAGTTTTCGAATAAATTATCTGATTCCTGTCTCTTCGAAACAACGCTCGATACTTCCGGTAAACTCAACCCCGATTCTATAGAAAATAATCAGATGAAAATAAGGTGGAGATCACCTCATAATGTGGACGGATTTCATTATCAACGTCCTAGAAGAACGAAACGAGTTTATATGCACAGTATAGCACCTCAAACAGTTAACTGTACCATATAATTCTCGTGTTTCTTCTAGATATTTCCAAAGTTATATTAAGGTCCAAATTGATATTCGGTTATTTAACTATCAAACAAACAAATATTCAACCAAATATTCCCTTTCCACTGAAAATGTTAAATCTCTTTTCAATTTAATTTATAATTCAATCACTTAAATCTCTTTATCCAAATATATGTTTTCCTACCGAATTCTGTATATTTACAACTACTATTTTTTCAAGGATATTTGAAAGCCCTTAAAACAGTCTGGAAAGTACCACTGCGGTATCAAACCATGGATTCACTGCTCAACGGTTACGTCTCTATCCCAGAGAAATCCAAAACTTAACTGCACGCAATCACTGCCTTCGATTATGCCATGCAAGTATACCATTACTTCCCAAAAACTTAATTTAAAAATTATCTCAAAATAGTGCTTATAAGTTCTAACATAAATTTCCAAGTTTAATTTAAGCAAATATACTTAGATGAAGGTTATTATACAAAGCCAAATTAATATTAATAATTTATCTTTTAAAAAAATGCTGACTAGTTCTTAAATAATAGATAAATCTTTAACAATCATTATAAAGTAACTAATTAATAATTGAGTATGCTTTAAACAATTTAAAATAATTAAATAACTAGTTTCTAGAATATTTTTAACGCTTTTAAAATTACCGAGTTAATAATTAAAAATCCTCTTTTTAAAACAAGCCTAATTTCTCGATTCCAATTTCATTTCGTACATTTGGATATCTTACTTGAGTTCCAGTACAACCAAATGTATACTTATTCCCAAATTTCACTTCTATCCTTCCAAGTTAGTAAAAATCTCGATTTTAAAACCTTTCATATTTAGACAAGTCCCACTTAAAGATTTATTATTTAAAAATCCTTTTATATACATTTTATCCCAAAATCCATGTTCACAATATCATAGTTAAATACAATTTCAAAACCTTTTATTTTATCCAATTAGTTTATCCAAAACTCTATATAAATATTTTGCTTCAAAATCCCTATTTACAATTATTTACCAATTTAAACCATATTTTATTGAAATTCCAAAAATCTAGGCCAAAGCTGTCATAGCATTCAATCAATTCAAATCACACAATAACCCATCATAGATTATTCCAACAAAACATATATTACCATATATGAAATTAAATTCAACATTTTTTAGGAATCTAGTTGGATCCCTCCAACCCGTTTTCCCTTCATCCACAGATGTTAATACAACATAAAAATACCAATTCCACTTCATGGCGGAATATCGTGGTATATTGGGTCATTAGTTATTGTATGGGGCACATAGGGTCTCATCCGCTATATATATGCGGGAATATCAATCACTCCAATATGTATATTACTATATAAAATATGACATTCAACTGATAAAAATGTATCAATTCAACCAATCAATCATCAATTAATTTAAACTATTTAAAATTAATACCAGTAGTCCAAAATTGAGTAAGATTTACTCACCTTGAGTTTTTACTTTGCCAAACATTCCAGTTGTAAATTAATCGAACATGTTCAATTTAACATAAAATTTTAACTAGCTTCGATCGACTCCAAATCTATTCCAGCACGTAGTGCTCGTTGCCACGATTCTGTCGTCGCTTGTTTCGTCCGATTCTGACCTCGTATGACAAAGATACGGTTTCTTAAAGTTTTGAATGTAAATTTATATAAATGAACTTTATACACACACACGCACACACACACACATATTGCCCTAACAAATCAGAGCCATTCCTTTCGAATATGCAAATCCTAGCCGCCTATTTCTTTCTCCTTCACTCTCGTACACAGGAACGACAAAACCTATACTCACGCACAATCGATTCGATCATCGCCCCCTCCCCTAAATCCAGAAGTTGATCAACAACCATCGAACGACGCCCCGCACCTACGTGCACCCACGCTTGAAACCCCAATGCTCGGTGCTACTATACTCGTGTAAACCCGGTTCGAAGGCCGTGTCCTTTGCTTTGATTTCTCCCTCCTCATCGCTCGAAACATGATCGCTACCGTTGAACTCTTTGAGCTCCTCAACTTTTTTTAGAAGGTTTTGCCCAAAAACACGTGGATCGAGAGTTAAACGAGGGAGATGAAAGGAATGTTTCGGCCATTGATTTGCAAGGAGGCAGCTGCATATGAATTTGCTAGGGTTTGCTGTTGATACAGTATATATAGGCGTAAGTATATATTATTTTAATATTATTTTCCAAATTCACGTGATTTTCCAGATGAACACCAAATGAAGCATATCGCCTAGCATTTATAATGTTTTACCCCTATTCCAAACACGATGGAACATATTTTCGAGGCCCAATTGGATTATATGTGTAACGATCCAGAATTTTGGATATTTGAAATTGGAATATTTAATTAATTTTAAATATTTAAAAATTAATTTTTAACTTGAATTTCAAATATAACTATTTATTGGATAATTTAATTATTGAATTTAATAATTGAAAATTTGGTAAAATGTTGAATCTGAGTTTTAAGCTTGTTAAAAATAATTTAAAGGTTTATAAAATTTATATTTATAATAAGGAGGATAATAAAACTTTTTAAATGGAATTTAAAAGTGGTTTGTTCAGTTTTAAAAATATATCGTTTAAATTGACATTTAAAAATAGCCTTTCGATGCACATTCTCGGAATTCGATGAAACCAGCTGCATTGGATTCGTAATAGTGTATTATTATCGAATTTCAAATTTCATAGCATTTGGGTTTATCGTTTGGTCGTACGATATATAAAAGCGTTGAAATTTATATCGAAAATTCAATATATAATTGGGTCCAAAAAGCTATCTTCTCCATACGATCGAATTAGGACTTGAAACCTTTTCCATTGCATTCGGAATTGGGGTATAACATTATGAACGCCTAGTGACATGCCTCGATGGGAGGTCGAGAATTTTAGTTATGTAATCGAGACGATTTAAAATTTTAAATTATACATACATATATATATATAGTTGATTTGACAAATATTTTCACATCAACTTCCCTTCCTTCACTCAAATCACTGTACCCTTGCCATGTGAAATACATTTCCTTCCTTTTAAAAATTCATGCAACGGTTACAAAAACATAGTAAAAAGAAAATAAAAATGGAAGCTTTAAATATTCGATTTCTCAACTTATACTCAATAAAAAAACATCTGAAACCACATGCTAAATTCGGGTTTCTCAATGAGCTTTGCAATGGTATATGAATTGTAGAGTGCAGCTTCAAGTAAGGTTGATTGACTGGGAGTGTCGAAATGTGGTGGAGGCTGGGGTTCGAGTTTATAGGGGTTTAGTCGTCGATCGATGAAACAGAGGGCAAAGTTAGGCTCAGGGTGGATAGGCGCACCAGTGGGCATAGTATGGTGGCATGGAACTTCGAATGGTGGTCACCACATTAGGGAAGGATAACAATGTCGCGATTCGATCTGGGGAATTGTTCAGCGAATTGAAGGTATTGGCATGGTTGTGGGAGACTGGCGAGTTGCTTGGCGATGGTAGTTTGGCCGTAGGCGAGCGATCTGGGTGTGTCAGTGATACAGCGTGCACGGTCGAATTGGGTTTCAAGTGTCTATTCATTCTCATTCGATTGGGAAAGAAGCATTTGAGATTGGGTCGGGTTTGATAATGTGGGGTATGTGATTATTTAAATATAATTAAATTATTTTTCATAAATTTAAAATATTGATAGTCATATCTTATGCATACGAGGTCCGATTCGGACGATTCAAGATTCATTGGGATTGTGATGTCATCATCTACACATAGGGAATGGTTTAGATGTAATTGGAGCTTCTGAATTTCTAGATAATTTCAAACGCGTTCGAATCCAATCGACAAAGGAACGCAAAAGCGACTGAAAATCAAAGTGAGTTAATCTTAATCAAATTTTGATACTACAATTAATTTTAAATAGTTAAAATTAATTATTGGTTGATTGATTGAATTTGATAGTTATTATCAGTCTGGATGTTATATTATGTATGGTAGTATATATATACTGGAGTGATAGACATTCCCGCATATATATAGCGGATGAGACCCTGTACTCCCCGCATAATAGCAGATGACCCTGTCTACCGCGAAATCCCCCTCGAAGTGGGTTGGTATTTTTATATTGTATTAACATCTATGGATGCAGGGAAACAAGTTGGAGGGATCCAACTGGATTTCTCAAAAATGTTGAATTCAATTCCATATATATTGATATATAATCTGTTTAAGTAATCTGTGGTAGATTATAGTGCAGTATAATCTGTTGGAAGCTATGGTAATATTGGCCTAGACTTTGGTATTTGGTTAAACCCGCTGATCAATGTTTGAAGTTAAAAGGAAATTAAAAGGGAAAAATTGGAAGTAAAAATATTTATAGTGAAATTTGGATTTATTTAAAGAAATGAATATTGGGTAAAATAAACAGTTTGATTTCAAAATTGGGCTTGATAATTTTGAAATAAGGAAAATAGGAATTTTGGAAATGAGTTAAACTAAAGGATTTCAAATAATAGAACTTAAGCAATATTATTTAAGTAAAAATGGATTTATTTTAAAATCGATATTTAAAATAGTTTGGGATAACAAAAAGGAAATTTGAAAATAAAATATGAAATTGATGTTTCAGATTTAAATAAGATTTTAAATCATAAAAAGGAAGTGAGATCTGAAATTAGTGGGCTTTGGAATATATTTGGGTTATTTAAGAAATTAAATTAAAAATGGAACTTAATTTATAAATTCGATTTAAAATCGATTAAGTGTTGTGAAACAGTGATAAAACGGGAAATGAGACTATGGAATTTATAAACGAAGTTTATAAATAAAGTAAAGTAAATTATCAGTGGATAAATGGAAACTATAAATTCACGATGAGGATTTATAAGGAGATGGATAATTCATTTAAAAATAAATAGTAAATTTATTTTTAGAAATGTGAAAAAGGAATTTACGGGATTAGAATGTAAATCAAACTGGAAATAAAACGGGAGGGATTTATAAATAATTAGACTGGCTATACTAGAGTGGAAAATGTATTTTTCCTAAGAAATTAAGTTTATTTCAAAAAGGGAGGATTTTCAATATTAATTAGAAAAGTTTAAAAAGTGTTTAAAAATATTTCACAAAATTAATTATTTAGTTTTTAAAAATTATTTAAAGTTTATTTAAGAATTAATTAAGTAGTTTTATAAATCATTGATATTAAGTTAATTATTATTTAAGAATTAATTAGTATTATTATTTTAAGAGATAGATTATTTTATATTAATATTATTTTATAATAACTTTTATTTTAAAGAGCAACTACCTAAAACCTACTTGGAAAATTATTATAGAAATTTCATAAGTATTATTTTGAAAAAATTTTAAAAAAAAAGTTTTCGAAAAGTAATGGTATATCCGCATGGCGAAATTGGAGGCATTGAGTACCTGTATTTATGTCTTGGACTTCTGTAGGATAGATACGTAACCATTGAGCTATGAATCTATGGTTTGATACCGCAGTGGTACTTTTCATATTATTTTTAAAAGGGTTTTCAAATATCCTTTTTGAAAAGAGATAATTTGTGAATATACTAAATTCGATCAGATAAGTTTATATATCTTGGATAAAGTGTTTTAATTTATTAAAATTAAATTAAAAAGAGGTTTGGAGTTTTTCAGTGGAAAGTGGAATATTTGGTTGAATGATTGTTTATTTGATAGTTAAATAACCGACCATCAAAATCTGGACCCAAAATATAAATTTGGGAATATCTAAGAGAAATACGGGAATTATATGGTATATTTACCGTTCGAGGTGCTATAATGCATGTATAAACTTGTTTCATTCTTCTAGGATGTTTATAAGAAAATCTGTCCACTAACGATTACAAGGCGATCTCCGGTCTTATTTTCGTCTGATTATTTCCTAAAGAACCGGGATTGAATTTACCGAAAATATTGAACGTTGTTTCGAAGAGACCGGGATCGAATAAGTTGTTCGAAAACCACTTTGACCAAACGAGTACGTTTTCACAGTGAAACAAGAGCATGGAGTCGAAGATGGAGCAGTGAAGTGCAAGAGATAATCGCTATTAATCTTGAGGATTATTCCAAAATGGATGAAGTGGGAATAGTGCCATGGGTTCCATTCGGACCCAGAACAGACTTGTATGGATGAATGCTATCAGTACATTGTCATTGGAGGAAAATGAGCATTCAAAGTGAAAATCCTCAAAAAGGTAATTGTAGCCTCTAGCCTCATTAACCGGGAATGAATGGAAAGCATGGAAGATGCAGCAAGGCTAAGTGGGTAGCACCCAATTAGGGTATGTTTATCACCTTTCTAGATACCTCGGATATTATTACTACGATTCATGGAAAGAGCTCGGGAAAGGGTGGGAACACCCAGGGTTATAACATATTCGGTCTATCCAGGTTAGGGATAGTCCGGTCTTGTGTTGTAGGGGATCCCGATGTGGTCCTTGGTACGTTGTTCAAGATGTGTACCGTGACAGGTGGTACCCCAGTGCCTAGTCATTTGTATGGAATCCATTCTCCAATAAGCGTCGTAAGATTTTGATTGTGCCCAACTATGCTAAAATGTGAGAAGCAAGTATTTCAGCTATTTAAACAAGTATTTGTACTTAGACACTATCATAATATCATAAGATTTAATATGAAATGTTTTGGTCATCGTAAGGTAAGAACCCATCGTGTTTATGTGTGGCGTGGTCTTACGAGATACCTTTGATTTTCAAAGGATTTTGATAACTCTAATAATTCAAATTGAGTGTGTTTTCTCACGCTGGTTTTCCAGACCGATTAGGGTGTTATTTTTTTATAATGCTTGGGTCAGACCGAGTATAACAGATACAAGATAGGAGGCTATGGAGCTTAGGGGACGAGTTGGATGACGAGACGTGTCACATGTACTTGGTTTTTATTCCGCTGTGTATGGTATGCTTTATATTCAGCATATGTGAGGACAAGTAATATAACTGTCCAGTATTGAGTTATTGATGTATTGTACTCTGATGATGTAATGTATAGTTAACAGTTGTAGTTTTCTTTTGTATAGAGACATGTTGTTATCTATTATATATTATTCTGCTGAAATTGTGAGATTCTGTGTTATTGTTTCCATCTTCTTCTTCTGCCTCTTCTTCTTTTCCCTAACGATATGGTATTTCCAGCATTCGATTGCTCGGCATGTAATATAGTGGACCTATTGATGTTAACTTTCGAAGGTCGAATTCCGGGCCGTCACGGTATGTGGAAGATAGTTTTCCAAATCGAATTAAAATATTAAATTTTCGATAACTTATTTCAGCGCATTTCTATCCCGTACAACTAAACGGTAAGCCCAAACACTACAAAATTTGAAATTCTATAATAATAAACTATTGCGGATCCAATGGAACTGGTTTTGTCGAATTCTGAGACTGTGCATCGGAAGGTTATTTTAACGTGTCAATTAAATCGAGCGATTTTCAAAATCGACGGAATTTTTTTGAAATTCAAACTTTAAAAACTTACCAACGCAATCATAAATAAAATAGAATTTATATCCATATAAGAAATCACTTTGATTCATATTAATTACACTATTACCATATATTAATTCCACTACTAAATTAATATATAAATTTCAAACTTCTAAATTTATCGACTTTTAATTCCATTCAAAAGTCTATTACTATCACTCTAATTCAAATAGAGTTTAAAACAACTTAGAAATCATTCCTATTCACATCTAACTCCAGATTTCCATATTTATCCAATTTCAAATATTAAATTGCCATTACTGAGTCCAATAATCGCTGTATTTAAAATTTTAAACTATTTCACTAACTCTTTCATATTCAAAATCAATTAATAATTCAAGTTTCAATATTTAAAAATAAATTAAATGTTCAAACTAAACGACCAAAATTTCGGGTCGCTACATTCCTCCCCGTTATAAGAATTTCATTTCGAAATTGCTAAGGTAGGAAAAATATTCCTAAACCCATTTACTTACCCAAAAACCACTTACTTAAAGTTCAATATTCACTTTTCTAAACCTTTTAGTTTTATCTAAAACAATTAGCTTTAATTTCTAATTCAAGAGCCTTGATTTCTAATACAGTTCAAAAATCAACTTTTCTAGTTAACAAAAAAAGTTCCATAGTTTTTTTCTTCAAATTTGACAAACTTTCCTTTGTACTAAGAGCCTTTTACAATATGATAAGAGAGATAAAAATATGTACATCGACCCACTATGTCGGAAAAATAAATATATATCAATATATTATCATTTCTTTATTTCATTGCATAGGCGTCCCTTTATTTTTGCATTTAAAGCGAGCGGCTTATTTAATATGCATTTACGTAACCAAAATCTGCCCAGATAACTCCCTGTACCTATGCTTACTTAAAATAAGCGCATAAGTTTCAGAATCATGAAATTTTACAACATTTCATTTATTTAACAAGCTAAAGACTTAAACTTCATAACCTCGAACATGCCGATCATATATATTACAAACAATTATAAGGTTCCAACACTAGTTTAATTCCTTTCCCCGAATCCACATATCATTTCATTTAACTCGAAATGGTTTACAACCAAATTTATTGCATTCAATTCATATTTACAATAAACAAACTCATATCCATTCCAAATTGATGTGTAGGTGCTTTACTTGCATAAATGTACTTTTATTCAATTTCAAATTGATCCACTATCAATTTATTTGCATTCCATTCATGTTTACTCCGAATATATGAAAATCCATTTTATCCGCTTCAATTTATTCCTTTTTAAATTGACTCTAAATCAATATTTCTATTTTCCATTAAATGCCTATTCAAGTAATCTACCAAACTTTATTCGCTTCATTTTTATCAATCATATTCCAATCCATGTTCAATATTTATGAATCATTTCATAAATAATCACTTAAGTTTCCATTACAATTAAGTTCTAATTCATTTTAAATTGATTCTCATTCAACTTATTCGGCCCTCATTTACTTAGTATATCCAATTTATACTATCACTTGGGAATCATTCCATGCTAATCAATTTTCGAACAATTTATTATATTATGACATGGTTCCTGCACTTGCATTATATTAATTTTGCTTCCAACTTATATTACATATTTTCCATTCACTTTCATTCTTACTTCGGGTCGACATTCAATACCTCAGGTCGGCTATAGGAGTTGCAAGGTCAGCTATAGGAGTTGCAAGGGGTCGGCTATTAGTTACAACTCCAGATCGGCATTGAAGAGGTTGGGTCAGGTCGGCATTGATTTCACTCAGGGTTGGCATAGGGTTTACTTCGGGTCCTACTTCGGATCGACATGGTGTGTACTTCAAGTCCTACTTAGGGTCGGCATATGGCTTCAGGTCGGCATATTACATGGGGTCGGCATTAGTTTGGACTTCGGATCGGTGAAGATTTTACTCCAGGTCGGCGTGGACTTCACTTTGGATCGGCATGGATGTAATGCCTCTGAATTTTAATTAACATTATTCTAGATATTTGATTGGATAAATTTAATATGAAAAATGTAAATAATTAGGGAGGTGAGATTAATAAATCCAATGGTCGTGTCTTAATGAATGAATAAAATAAGACTTAACTAAATTAAGAAGGAAGAATTTCTTAAGGGCTAAACTTGGAAATGGGGTTGCATTTCTAAGTATCAATCTCTTCCTTCACTTTAATAAATTTTCATTTTCTCATTTATAACTCTTCACCTATATTTTGGTCAGCCATTAAAAGATGCAGGAAGAGCAATAAAATCACTTTTTGATTTCAAATTTATTAAATAACAATTTTTATCAATTTTGATTACTTAGACATTTATAATAGTTAGAAACAAATTTACATATCAATTCAACGTAAAATATTACACTAATTACAATGTTCAGTTTCAACTGTAAATAAAATCCAACTAATTATAATTTAATTCCAATAGATTGATTTAATTTGACTTCAATATTTTTATTCAATCATTTATTGTCTAATGGGTAAAACTAACATTCATTTACATTTTATTACCTCAATATTCTATAGTTATCCCCTTAATTCACATCAACGTAACATTTAATTACATTTAATTGCATTTGATTTCCGATTTAACTCAATAGATCAAATAAATATGTAACATATGACAATTGTCCTTTTCTTTAGTTAATCACATTTATACGCTAATTATCTACAAACAAATGCTATAACTACTTACACAACACTGATTTATATCCGATTACAATTTATTACGAATTATTTCATCAATTAATATAACATTTAATTCATTTCTTTATTTATAATTTATAACCAATTACAACATTTCAATCATTTCAATACATTGGACTAACATTTAAAATAGTTAAAAATTAACTTAAACTACATCGTTACATTCATTCTAGTTATTTCCCTTATTAATAAATCATAAATTTTAATTTCTTTCAATATTAAATTACAAAATCTTATTTAATTTATAAAATTTAATTATCGAAAATTATGGGTCGTTACACCGAGCTTTATCAAGAGTCTAAGGACCAATTCCAAAAGCTTTCATGCGATCGTAGTGGAAGCTATTATTCGTTTAGCGAAGTTAGGAAGCAATGATGGCGAGAACTATAACTTTAAACCGTTATAAGTAGTTATAAATGTTTAACATAACTATTTGGATACTAATGATGTTTGGATGTTTGGTTGATTAATGATTGAAAAAGTAATTGGAAACATATACCTAAAAGTGAGATACTCCCAAACTATATTATTGTATGCTATTGGTGTTATATATGTTTGATTATGATTGTAGATGATGGTTGTTTAATATGAATGATGAACATATATGCAAGTCACAGAAATACACATCGATAAACACAAAGGAAATCACTTTTCATTAATGAATGAACTGGTGTATATGGAATGTTAAACCTCTTCAAAATGTTTAAATATGAGTTTGAAATGTTTTATAAACATATGAAAGTGTTTTGGTGAAGTTTGAAAGGTAATTGAAAATTTAGTCAAAATTAGGCTCATCGTGTAACGACAATTCATGATTTTGCACGATAAAAGTCAAAAGAGTATATGGAATGTAATATAGCTCGGAATTCTTTGAGATAAGAATGTTTTGAACTATTATATCCATAGTTTTCAAACAAGTTTTTGATAAAATCGTGGTTTTGAAGTTCGAAATTCATAAAAGTATTTCTTTGAAAATGATATATTAAATTATTTAAAAATATGAAATAAATTGTAAAAATTGTTTAAAATATTTTAAAAGTGATTTGAGTTATAAAAATTAATTTTCAAATGATAAAAATTCATTTTGATAAATATAGCTTAAAAGCATTTCCGCAACACTTTTCTACAGCACTTTTTTATAACTTTTGAAATACAGTTTTAAACGCAACCATTCTTTTCCAAATCTTTTGTAAATTTTTCAAATAATTAAATTTTAAATGATTTAGGATCGATCAAATTACTTGACCGCCTTATGGGTGTCCGAGAGGTACTGCCTAGGCTTGAGGTTGAAAAAACAGTTTTCTGCTCTCCTTGGCTATCCGGACTGGCTCGGAGGAGGGGATAGTAAATCTGGTTTATTTGGATCAAAATTTTCCAAAAGTATAAAGGATAAAATTTTCCAAATATAAATAACTTGGATTTTATAGGGATAATCTTCTTGTACTCGAAGTTAAAGCCCAAAGAGGGAACTCGTACTATTTGTGGAATTTAAAAGGTGATCTTGCCGTTATTCCGTCCATAGTGTTTGTTAAATATGGAATTGGTATTAAGTAGGATTAGAAGATTTTTATAAATTTAGCTCCCTTAATATTTACTACTTTTGGGTTAACATCCGAGATAACATGGTTTTAACTTAATCAAAATTTTGAGTTTTGAATTAAGAAATTTATGTTAAGATTTAAAAGAAATGATTTAGAAATATATTCCTAAGTGAAAAATGAAATGATTTCAATTATTCCCATTTTTTAAAGATTTAAAATAATCAAAGGATTTGATAAGAGGGGTTTAACGTCTTCGTATATATTAAAAGGAATGTTTTAGGAATATATATCTCTAGAAGATACTATTATAAAAAGAAATTAATCTATTAAAGAATGACTTCCTACTCGTAGAACATATTTTATTGATGATTGGTTCGAAGGAACCGGTATTGGATTTGGGGTAATTCCTATCCAAAAACAGCTTCGAACCAATTTACATATTCAAAGTGAAGATATGGATATGATTTGGAAGATAAAATGTAGGGATGCTTATCGCTGGCCCTCGAGGAAAATTTCCCATATTATGTTATGTGGCAGTAGTTCTTCATTTAAGATCTTTGAAGCATGGACTTCTCGCTATAGGTAACTCCCGACAAAATGTGGTAAAATCTTCCTTTATCCTGTTCTTGGCAATTTGTATGGACGAAGGTCTAACGTTGCAATTCTAGTTACGTAAATTGATCTCTGTGAACATATCATCTATTTAGTGGTGGAGAAGGCAACTTCTCTTAGCTTAACACCCTTTCCTGAGATGTATGAGCTCAGGAGTTATATGTTTGTAGAAATCAATTGTGTGCCTATTGGATGGCAATGTGAGATTTAAAGTGGAATGTGCTATGTGAAAGGCAATGACAACCTTGGGCCTCATTACCCGGTAATGGTTTAAACAGGGTACGCCACAACGCTATGTGGTTCACAACAATTAAGGTATGGTCATTATCTTTCTTGATTACTCTCTATATGTCGAGTATGTGGTGTGTGCTATAGGGCCTCAGATAGGTCGATTACGACCGAGGTGACGTCATACTCGGTTCTATCCAAGCCATATATGAGTGCCAAATGAGGATAGTCCGGTCTTGCCAGATGCGGAGGATTATTTTTGTATCCTCGGTACATTCCTCTAGAGATGTACTGTACAGAAGGTAGTCCCTTACCTGCCATTGTATGGAAATCCATTCTCCAATAAGTGCCTTCAGACTTGATTGTAAACCTATTAAGCTGTCAAATTTAACCAATGTAACAATTTTGGCTATTTGAATATATTTACTTGAAAAGTATTTTCAAACAATGTCATTAAATATAATGTCCCCATATTTTGCGTAGCAATTGTTTTGATTTTCATAAAGTAAAATTACATTTCGTGCTTATATGTGGATTGGTCTTATGAGATACCTTTCCTTTTTCAAACCGAATATTTTAATTTCTCACCCCAGTCCCATGACTAACCTGGAGTTTATTTTCCTTTCCCTTAAAATTTGGGTTCCCATCCTAAATAGCCTAATAGTCAGGTTTAGTTAAAAGAAATCTGGATAGAGATCGAAGCAAGGAGTTAGAAGATTCTTCTGAAGATTGCTATCTATTGCCAACCTACTTGTGTATCAATATATTCCGCATTTGTAAGGACATATATTTATAACTGTTCATGTTTAACTCTAATAAATATATTTAAAATTTCTGCTATAAATGTTATATATTGAAATAATATATGTTATTCCATTCGTGTGAGATGTTGTTTTGTTCTTTATTTTCTTTCTTACCATGATAATTCGCCTCTCCGGCACTTGGATTTGTGGCACATGAATACCAAGGATATATTAGTGTCGATTTGCGAGGATCGAGGAGGTGGATCGTCTCATTTACCATATCATATATATTAGCAGTAGTGCTCCATTGTGAAAATTTTCAAATTGCAAGGACTAGTCACTACTGATCCTAGGGGTGATTCCCAAAACAAGATGTGGTAGAAGGAGTGCCTTCGGTTTCACTTAGTCCGAGAATGAACTTGTATGGATGAATGTTTGATGTTGCATTTTAAAATCTCATTAATTTATTTTTATAAACGTATCATCTACTTGGTGGTGGAGAAGGCAACTTCTCTTAGATTAACACCCTTTCCTGAGCGATACAAACTCAAGAGTTATACGTTTGTAAAAATCAGTTGTGTGATTATTGAATGACAATGTGGCATTCAAAAAAGAAGGATGTTATGCAATGTGAAAAGGTAATTGTTACCTCAAGCCTCACACTTGGAAATGACCAAAATAGGGTAGATGCAGCAAGGCTATGTGGTTTGCAACCATTAGGGTAGTTCATCTCCTTCGAGATATATTTCTACCCGCTATGACGTTCAGATTTGAATTAATGTGGTGTATGGTAAATGAGTGCTCGGATAGGTTGGTAACAACCAAGGTGATGACATATTCGGTACTATATAGGAAGAGGTTGGCCGGTCTTTTCTTAGTAGAGGACCATTAGTTGGGACTTAGTACATTCCTCTAGAGACGTACAACTGAAAGGTAGTCCCTTCATTTGGTCATTTGTATAGAAATCCAAACTCCACTACGTGCTTGCCCTTTTTTGTAGAACCCACTTTATGGGTATCGTGTAGGAATTTAGTCCATGTAAAAATTTCGGCTAAGATTAATAAGTTTACTTGTAAATCTTTTCGGAGAATATCATTAAAAATAATAAACAATGTTTTGATAAAAATATTTTGGTTATCATAAGGTAAAAACTTGTCCGTGTTTATGTATGGCATGGTCTTATGAGAGACTCTTTCTTTTCAAAGTTTTTTATCACCAACCTCTGATCTATGACACTACCACTTAAGATTTGTGTTTCTTTTCTGGTTTGCCAGACTGATCTGGGTGATTTTTTACTCTGGTCAGATGTGAAAGTTTGAAGATTAGCTAAAGATGCTTGAAATTTTCAAAGGAGAGCTGGAGATTTTCATCAATGTATGGACATATTCTATTTCCCGCTTCATTGTGTATTGTTGCAGCAAGTGTAAGGATAGATATTATAACTGTCCAAGCTGAATCTAGGTTAGACTCTAATATATATTTTAAAAGATTTTATGCTATAAAGATTTTATATTGAAATAATATATGTTATTCCATTCGAGTGAGATTCCGTTCTGTCTATTTTTCGTTCTTACCTTTAAAGATCCATTTTTTCGTTCAATTTGGGTTGGACATGTGTGGTTTATTGTTAATTCAAAGGGTATGGAAATTTGGGCCTTTACATCCATTTTATTAGAGATACTCTTAATGGCAACAATTAATATATGAACCTTAATGCATAACAGTTACTTTAATATTTTCTTAGTTTTGACGCCTTTCGCTCCTACATTTATGAAGCTTCCATATTAATTTTCAACTTCTCATGCGGCTTATCGATTTCTGTATGCATTCAAATTAACCTTACTTAAAATACAATATGGTATATATGTCCATTTTAGTAAACAGTCATTTGCATGCATCATTCTAAAAGGATATTATATCTTTCAGTGTAAATAAATATTATTCCACTATGATTAAAACAAATAAATATTGTAAGTAAGTTATAAATGTTATTTCTCTTTCAAAAATTATAAAATAAATATATTTTTCAACTTCTTATTATTTTTCAACTTCTCATGTAGCTTATTGATTTTGTATGCATTCAAATAAATATTACTTATGATACAATATGGTATATATGTCGATTTTAACACAAACTTGTATACATGCATAATTATAAAAGCATATTATATATTTCGGTATAAATAAATATTATTTCTCTTTCATTAGAACAAATAAATATTGTAAATAAGTCATAAATATTATTTCTCTTTCAATAATCATGAAGAAAACCGTTGCTCTTTCTATTTTCTACTCAAATTTAAGAAATAAGAAGTACTTAGCTTGAACCTATCACACAACAGTATGTAGCTTTTGTAGGTTTTTAGTTCAACTCAAAACAGTGTTTATTTCAACACTCCAACCATTCCATTTTGATTGAGTCCCTTTTTTACTGCTTCCTAATAAAGGACTCTAGGAACCTTGATTATGAAAGTCAGACATAGCGCAATTTCTAAGGGCTCTATGGTTTAACATTAGCAAACTAAACTAAGAACCGAGAATACCTTACATCTCTGCATGATAAAAATCCACTATCTAATTGTATTTTATTACTGTTTTTTTCCTGCATTTATAGCTTCTACAAAGATGGCAAAGTAGTTTCTAATATGTTACTTTGAAACATTATATTTAGAATGGATTTTTAAAAAGGTAAAATACAATTAAGAATAACAAAATTTAAGTGTGCAAATATTTGTATATAGCAATAATGGTCTATTTCATTTCCTTTTCATATTTACTACTGAGGTAATTAGTCCAAACATAAATTCTTCACACATGTTAATGAGGTTATAAAATCTTATTAGCTGAACTTTTGTTGTGCTTATCTCTCCCAATTTTAACAACAAAACTTCTATAAAATATACGCATCTACAGAATTTATCAAGTACAAATAATATAGGTTGAGAACATTGATCAAGATCATTATTGTTAGGGAAATAACTAATCATTAATTTCTATAGAAAAAAAGAGTAACCTAATACATACAAATATATGGTCAGATATGCAAATCTTGTTCATTTAGAGGAAATAAATATGTTAAGATTGTCCATTTACATTTCTGAAACATATTTTATTTAACTCTTGCTTCCCTTCTGTTTTACTATAGATATTGCTAATGACGACAATAAATATATGAACTTTATAATGTATAATAGTTACCCTAATTTTTTGCTTATATTGACACCTTTCACTCCTTCAATATGAAGCCTCTGTATTATTTTTCAACTTCTCATGCAGCTTATTGATTTTTATATGCATTCAAATTAATCTTACTTAAAATACAATATGGTATATTTGCTAATTTTAACAAACACTCATTTACATGCATCGTTATAAAAGAATATTATGTCTTCCGGTATAAATAAATATTATTTCTGTTTCATTAAAACAAATAAATATTATAAATAAGTTATAAATATTATTTGTCTTTGATTAAAATATATAGATATTGTAAATAAGTATAAAATGAGAGTAATTTTACTTTACATCCATGATAAAACAATATGCAATACTGTTAACCATAATATATAAAATTATGATTTTTACTGAATAAATCATTGATCAAGATATGAAGTGTGTTTGTGTGAATGACACAATATCACCTTTTTGTACAAGCAAACTTTAAAATCCATATTCTTGATATAACGATATATAAGGAAATTCCATCACTGATGTACATTTATTCTTCGTCCCTACTTTTACTCTTTTTCGTTATTTTTTAGAAGTTCCTTTACTGACAAGCATCATTGTCCCACCGGTTTAGTGCTTCAACTTTGGTGCGAGAGGTCACAAGTTCGAAAATTGTGTTACGTGATTCGAACATTTATTGACAAAGTATCATATGTGATATGTTGTATCGAAGTACCATTTAAAAAAATTACGAAGAAATTTAGTTGATAAATTACTATTATTGCTACTTGAATTGAACATATTATTTTTAAAATGAGTTTATATAATATAAACTAAACAATTTACTAAAATCATCTCTATTTGAGAAACAATCAATCACAAATTTATGCAGATAAAACATTAACATTCTATTTGAGGTAAGATATGAAATTTTCAATCAGTTGAGGAAATAGATATACTAACATTGTCCATTTTACTTCACCAAAATAAATGTAGTTTATACATGCAAATAATTTTACTCCATGTCCATGATAAAACAATGTACAATAATGCTAGCCTTAATGTATAATATTATGATTTTTGTTGAATAAATGGTCGATCAAGGTAATGATGTGTGTGTGCGTGCGTATGGCACAATATCACTTTTTTGTAAA
Source organism: Allium cepa (assembly GCA_030765085.1). Taxonomy (NCBI): domain Eukaryota; kingdom Viridiplantae; phylum Streptophyta; class Magnoliopsida; order Asparagales; family Amaryllidaceae; genus Allium; species Allium cepa. The sequence continues at coordinate 1,021,747,291 of CM060941.1, forward strand.
ATGAAACTACTATATCCATATTCCCAATACGACAATATATGCAAGGAAAGTTTCCAACTTATATAAATGTATTCTTCATCCCTGCTTTTATTCCTTCTCGTTATTATTTTTTAATTTCCTTTGCTATGCAGGTGTATCAATAGAATAAACAAAGTATACTGATGCATGACCGAGATTTTCGACCTTCGAAAATCAACATCAATACGGCCACTATATTACATGCCGAACAATCGAATGTCAAAAATACCAGATCGTTGGGGAAAAAAGGAAGAGGTGGAAGAAGAAAATAGAAAAAACAACACAAATTGTCTCAATCGCAACGGAAAAATATATAATAGATAACAACAAGTCTCTATACAAAAAGAGCTATAACTGTTATTTATACATTACATCATCAGACTACAATACATCAATAACACAATATTGGACAGTTATAACAACTTGTCCTCTTAAATTCTGAATATACAGCCTACAGTACACAGCGGAATATAAATCAGATATATGAAATACGTCTTCGCCATCTAGCTTGTCCCCTAAGCTCTATAGCATCCTAACATGTATCTGCAATACTCGATCTGACCCGAGCATTATAATAAAATAACACCAGAGTCAGTCTGGAAAAAAACATGAGAAAACACACTCAATTTGAATTATTAAAGTTTTCAAAATCCTTTGAAAATCAAAGGTATCTCATAAGACCGCGCCACACATAAACACGATGGGTTTTTACCTTACGATAACCAAAAAATTTCATATCAAATATTCTGATATTATAATAGTATATAAGTACAAATACTTATTCAAATAGGTGAAATGCTTGCATCTCACATTTCAGCATAGTTGGGCACAATCATAACTGTACGGCACTTATTAGAGAATGGTTTTCATACGAATGAATAGGTACAGGGGTATCACCTATCATAGTACATGTCTAGAACAGAGTATCGAGGACCACGCTGGGATCCCTTACTACACAAGACCGGACTAACCCTATCCTAGATAGGACGAATATGCCATCACCCTAGGTGTTCCCATTCTTTTCTGAGCTCCTTTCAAATTCATAGTAATAATATCCAAGGGTATCTAGAAAGGTAATAAACATACATAATTGGGTGCTATCCACTTAGCCTTTCTGCATCTCCCCTGCTTTTAATCATTCCCGGTTGATGAGGCTAGAGGCAGCGATTACCTTTTAAGAAATTTTCATTTAGAATTCTCATTGTCCTCTAATCATAATGTACTAATAGCATTCATCCATTCAAGTCCATTATGGGTTCGAAAGGAACCTATGGCACTATTCCTACTACATCCATTTTGAAAAAATCCTCAGGATTAGTAGCGATAAGCCCTTGCACTTCACTGCTCCATCTTCATCTCCCTGCTCTTGTCTTCATTTCGAAAAACGTACTTAGTGGATCAAAGTGGTGTTCAGATAACTTATCTGGTCCTAGTTTCTTCGAAACAATGTCGATATTTTTCGGTAGACTCAACCCCGGTTCTTTAGGAAATAAATAGATGAAAATAAGATCGAATGTGACGCCCCACCTCTATACCCATGCTAGCCAAGAACACTACGGAGTAATGTCGTCAACTAGCATGGAGAATAAGGCTGTTGAGGAGCAACCATCTGTATAATTGCTTTGTGCGAGTACCGATATGCCAGATAAAAATACAACTTTTCATCACAAGTGGAAATCTGACATATCGATGCAAACTCAAGGCTACTACATAGTGGCTATAATATCTTCAGAAACAAATATGGAAAAAAGTATAACACAAATCAGTCACAGATATCCATATCACAAAGGCGGAAAAAGATATGAATATATAATACTTAAAAGTGTACATCAGAGTAGTGGTCAAACAAGATCCACAATATCGCAAAAGAATAGTTACAAATGCTTCACAAAAGAAAACGTATACATCAATGAGTCTATATCTCAAATGTATACAACCCAAAAACTACTAATCTAAGTAGTTTGCCAAAAGTTAGGATAATAATAATCCTAGATGAGGAGTCAAGCAGAAGCACCAGTAACATCTCGGTCTGACCCGAGTATTATTTAATAAGAAAATAATAAATAGATCAGTCTAGCTATAAATATCAGATAAAATGATATAGAATAAGAGATATGAAAAAAACGTATGATAACCCTAAAGCTATACTGTAACAAGTATGCAACGCTTAACAAAGTTAACAAAGTTAGCAATATCGTATTTCATTCCATCCCAATAATAAAGTCGCTTCATATCCGCATACATTTTACTATTACCGGGGTGAATGGTAAATTTAGAACGATGAGAATCTTCTAAAATATCTTTTCGAAGATCACTAATATTTGGCACGATAAGTCTACCAAATTTTCGAATACCGCCACGAGAATCGATATTAAAGTCTTTCAAACTTACAATACCAATTTTATCCCTACAACTTTGGCTAAGAAGAGCCAGTTCGGGATCTAGCGGATAAGCCAAAGATATCATCATGGAAACAACCGCTTGTAGCTTTTGGCTAAGGGCGTCTGCAACACGATTTCACAAGTGGATAAAATTCCGAGATCATTCCATTCGGATATCATCATGGAAGCAACCGCTTGTAGCTTTCGGCTAAGGGCGTCTGCAACACGATTTCCCTTTCCGAGAGTATAAAGAATGTCAAGATCATAAAATGCAAGGAACTTGAGCCAATGTTGTTGACGCAAATTAAGTTCCTTTTGAGAAAATAAATACTTCAAAGATTTATGATCGGTATAGAGAACAAATTTCTCTCCCAAAAGATAATGACGCCAAATTTTAAGAGCAAAAATAATAGCCGCGAGCTCTAAATCATGAGTGGCATATCTAGTCTCGACTGGCTTCAATTGCCTAGAAGCATAAGCAATAACATGTTCTCTTTGCATGAAAACGGCTCCCAAACCAACATGACTAGCATCGGTATAAATAATAAAATCTTGATTCCCCTCCGGAATAACAAGAATAGGAGCATCAGAAAGGAGTTCTTTTAATTTTTGGAAAGAAGTTTCACATTTGTCCGACCAAATGTATTTAACTCCCTTCTTTGTCAAACTAGTAATAGGCACACAAATTTTAGAAAAGTCCTTTATGAAACAGTGGTAATAACATGTCAATCCAAGAAAAGTACGGATTTCCGTCACACTCTCCGGTCTCTTCCAATTTTGAATCGCTTCAATCTTTGAAGGATCTACGGAAATTCTGGATTCGGAAATAATATGACCAAGAAACTTCACACGAGATTGCTAAAAGTGGAATTTAGAAAATTTTGCTTTTAATTGATTACTCCTAAGAGTTTCCATCACAATCCGAAGATGCTTTTCATGCTCCTCCTTGGTTTTAGAATACACAAGAATATCATCAATAAAGATGAGAACAAATCGATCGAGGAAGTCTTTGAAAACTCTGTTCATAAGGTCAACGAAATAAGCCGGAGCATTCGTTAAACCAAATGGCATAACAAGCCATTCATAAGATCCATAACGAGTACGGAATGATGTCAAAGGAATGCTATCCTCTGCAATACGAAGCTGATGAAAACCGGTAGCCAAGTCCAATAGTGAAAAGACTCTAGCACCACTAAGTTGGTCAAATAAATCATCAATCTGAGGTAACGAATATTTATTCTTGATAGTAAGATCGTTAAGCTTGCGGTAGTCAACGCAAAGCCTAAGTGTTCCATCGGATTTCTTTACAAAAATAGCAGAAGCTCCCCAAGGAGAGGAACTAGAACGAATAAATTACTTCGTCTCCAATTCGGATAATTGTTTGCGCATCTCCTGTTTTCTTTATTAGACATACGATAAGGAGGACGAGTAATAGGTAAAGCTCCAAGAATTAGATTAATTCTGAATTCAATTGCTCGCTTAGGTGGTAATCCTAAAACGGGCACAAATATGTCGGAAAATTCACGAACAACGTGAATAAGAGAAATGACATCTTCCTCATCATCATTATCGTCATCATGAGGATTTAAAGAATATAAAGATGCTGCCACGTTGGAATCTGAATCTTTAAGTATAATAGAAATCTGCTTAACAGATTGAGGATATCGAAGATGAATAGTCCGCTCAGGACATAGGATTTGAGTTTCATAGCGGTTAAGCCAATCCATTCCCAAAATCATTCCAAAGTCTAAGTAGCGCATAACATGCAAATTGGCTTGGAAAGAAAAATCACACAAAATAATCTCGACATCTTTACAAAGCAAACTAATTGTTGCGGATCCACCAACCGGATTCGCAATTCTCAAAGAAGTTATTAAAGCAACAACACTTAAAGAAAAAGTATCAACAAGTTCTTTTGATATAAAAGAATGGGACGCATCCATATCAAAAAGAACTCGAATAGGATGATCACGAAACACAATAATGTCATCAAGGATAGAATGAGAAATACCTTGACCATGAGAAGTGTTACTAGGAGTTTGCACCACATTAAGCTTTCCCTCCTTCCTGCCTTGAAGTTTGGGACATGCGGATATATAATGGCCCGAACTTTTGCAATAGCGACAAGCAAGGGGCTTTGAACACTTATTAGCATAATGGTCTTTAGAACCACAATTGTAGCATTGCCCACTACTAGAGGTAGAAGTCTTTGCCACCGGAGTTTCTTGCTTCCCTTTCTTATTGGGATAAGGACCTTTGAACTTATTAGGCATTTTCTTGTTGTTGTTGAAGTTTGGTTTAGCACCCATAACTTCAACATCACTTTCCCTATCTGCCTCTTCAAGTCGAAGAACGATATCAATAAGTTGGTCGAAAGCAACTTCCAATTTCAGAAGTAATGTCTTTTTGAGATTCTTGTTCAAGCCATAGACAAATCTTTGGTTCTTCATCAATGGGGTGTTTATGTATTCGACCTCGTATTTAGAAAGTGACTCGAATGATGCGACATAATCTACCACTGAGGATTCACCTTGAACAAGGTCTATGAAACGACGAGCCAATGTCACCTTCTCCGCTTTTGGAACAAACTTTAATTCGAATCGTTTCCAGAATTTCTCCCAAGTAAGATCCGTTTCATTCATTTCAGAAATCAGAAGCTCGTACCAGTCTAATGCTCTTTCTTGGAGCATACTAGATGCCACATGAACTCGGTGAAGATCTATAACATTCATGCGAGAAAAGATTCGATCGCATGTTCTTAGCCAAGCTTGGACTTGAATAACGCTTTCGAAACCCATGAATGGCTTCCCATCCAAGTTGGTATAGTCACTGCACAAGCGTGCAAACCCAGATTTAGGGTAAGTAGGTTCTGGAATGGGTCCGGCAGCTTAAGCATTCTTTACTAGATCAAGAAGTTGTTGTGCAGACATAAATACTCCACCTTGGGGAGTAGCACTAGATTGGCCGGCGCTGGGACGGCCAGGTCTAACCATTCTCTTCTTTAAGAAAGAAAGAAATAAGAATAAAAAGGTTATTCACAAAATGAATATCAAACAATAATGATTGATAAAATAAGGTTTCACAAAGAAAATAGGATAGAACGGTTCGAAGACCCGAATAAAATCCTAAGGCACGGCTCCTAAGATAGACTTAGGACGATGATCCTTGTTAAATTATTCTACATTGTTCCGAAGTTTCGCTTTGATACCAAGCTGTGACGCCCCACCTCTACACCTATGCTAGCCAAGAACACTACGGAGTAATGTTGTCAACTAGCATGGAGAATAAGGTTGTTGAGGAGCGACCATCTGTATAATTGCTTTGTGCGAGTACCGATATGCAAGATAAAAATACAACTTTTCATGACAAGAGAAAATCCGACATACCGATGCAAACTCAAGGCTACTACACAGTGGCTATAATATCTTTGGAAACAAATATAGAAATAAGTATAACACAAATCAGTCACAGATATCCATATCACAAAGGCGGAAAAAGATATGAATATATAACACTTAAAAGTGTACATCAGAGTAGTGGTCAAACAAGATCCACAATATCACAGAAGAATAGTTACAAGTTCTTCACAAAAGAATAAGTATACATCAATGAGTCTATATCGCAAATGTATACAACCCAAAAACTACTAATCTAAGTAGTTTGCCAAAAGTCAGGATAATAATAATCCCAGATGAGGAGTCAAGCAGAAGCACCTGTAACATCTCGGTCTGACCCGAATATTATTTAATAATAAAATAATAAACGGATCAGTCTAGCTATAAATATCGGATAAAATGATATAGAATAAGAGATATGAAAAAAACGTATGATAACCCTAAAGCCATACTGTAATAAGTATGCAACTGAAAATCATCTAGAGATTAATCAATATCACAAGAATCTTCTCAAAGATCAAAAAGAATGTCATACTCTTTATTTTTATTCACCAAACCATAAATATTGACAATTATATCAATGCCAATCACAAAAGTTAATGACATGCAAATTCACCAATGCACAAATATTGATAAAACTTATCAATGTAAATTACGAAAATTGGTGAAAACACAAATTCTAGAAATCATCAATGGAAATCCAGAAATCACGAAAAGGGGGAGGCCTATCACAAAACGGGAGTATGAAAACTCACCAACACGTGTATCACAAAATGGAACGCTATTCCATGGTTGCTAACCATTAAATTTTGAGCCGAAGCTCCACAGAACGGCCCGAAGACCATGGGTCGCTACCCCACCAATTTTGAGCCGAAATTCCACAGAAACGTGGTTTAGTCTCCCTCGCAGACAAAGAGACATCGCACATTGATAGTCTAAATCACAAAAATGATCATCATCGATCATCAAGAAGTGTCAATTACACTAAGCTAGTAAATATATGAGCTTAGCTTCATGTCCCATAACCACTAGCTCAACTTAAATATTTACGAACAAATTGTATATCTCCACTAGAAAATTGTCACAATAGATTCAATCGAACAAGTCCAAGAATTAACCGATGAAGTAAACGCAAGCATTTCATACCACTTGTTTTACTTAGCCGTTTAATTAAATTTCTCATACGAGTGAGGTAGGTTTGTATATGCTCGTAGGTTGGAAAACAATTTAAGAAACGAGCTTTGTAATAAAATAGTGTTGAAATCGTTTTGATGAAAGAGTTTTGATATTTACTACTAGTATTGAAACCTTTATATTTTTAAAGTGACAAATTAAAGAAATGATTGTAGAAACAATCAATCATCAAAATTCATATTCGAAGACGTGAATTAAATACAGGAAAATCGATACCGAATCCATCAAAATGGATATTCCCAAAAATTTCAAAGAAGATGTTATCAAAGCCAACAAGGTGATAACAACTAGTCGGAGAAAGAAGAATCGATTAAAAAGTGGAAACTAAGCAAAATAGGCATAACAGGAAAAATAGGAGCAGGTCAGTCGACTGACTCAGAGGATTCAGTCGACTGAACACAGACCCAGAAAATTCTCGGGTTTCAGCTCAGTCGACTGACTCAGAGGGTTTAGTCGACTGAACATTGTTTTCCTGCATTCCTAACCTATTTTAATTGAAGTGCAAACTCTCTCAATTTGTAATCGGACGAGTAACGGACGCTAAGGGTTTAATTGACAACCCAGCCCTATAGGCTCCTCGATGCATCACCAAAAGCATGATCAAACATCAAAGTTATGATTTTTAAAGATTTGACTTCAAAACACAAAAAATTGAAATATACACCAAAGCAATCCAAATCAAAAGCAATTGCACATAATAAGTGTTAGGAATTCATACCTAATAACAAGGATAAATATAGACATAGATGTGAGATAAAAATCTCACCTTTAAACCCAAAACAATGAAGAAGAAGTTATAGAGCAATGGCAAGAACAATCACACTCCAATTCCAACCCAACAAGCTTGAATCTAAGCTTAAAAGAGAAACCTTTCCTAAGTTAGGTTTAGGAATTTTTGAAATTGAAAAGAGAATGAGTTGGAGAAGAAGAAGAGAGGGCTTACCAAAGCTTCTTCTATGAATTTGGAGTTAAAGCTTGGATTTTGCAAAGATAATTAGGGCTTGGAGTTTTAATTTCCCATTCCCCTCTCCATTATTGCTAAAGCTTGAGTATTAGGAAAATTATGAAGGAATGAAGAGAAGAGGGGGTGAAGCTTGGGTCTAATGGGCTGAAACCAAACCAAAGCCCTAAGTGAAAAAGTAGCAAAATTCCTCTAACTCCAAACATATCGAAGTTTATACTCAAAAAGGTCACAAACGTCATTTTGAACTCAATGGGGGTGGTCTCGAGTCCTAATTCGACTGTTTGCAAAAAGTAGCTTTTCGGAAATAATCCGAGTAACGATGAATTATTTTAAATAAATTATTTAAATATTCAATCGTAAAATATGCGGGTTGTTACATCGGAGATCACCTCCTAACCGTTAGTGGACGAATTTCCTTATAAACGTCCTAAAAGGAAAAAACGAGTTTATACGTATAGTATAGCACCTCAAATGGTAACTGTACCATATAAATCCTATACTTCTTCTAGATATTCCCAAAGTTAAATTCTGGTCTGGACTTTTATAGTCGGTTGTTTAACTATGAAATAAACAACCGTTCAATCAATATTCCATTTTTCCACTGAATAACTCCAAATCTCTTTTTAATTTTAATAAATTAAATCTCTTTATCTGAAATATATACTTATCTTATCGAGTTAAGTAAATTCACCAAATCTATTCCTTCAAAGCCATTTGGAAAACCTTTAAAATAATTTGGAAAGTACCACTGCGGTATCAAACCATGGATTCACAGCTCAATGGTTACATCTCTATCCCAGAGAAATTCAAGACTTAACCGTAGGCACTCATTACCTCCATTACACCATGTGAGTACACCAATACTTTTCGAAAACTTTGTTTTAAAATTTTCACAATAATACTTATGAAATTTCTATGATAAGTTTCCATAAATTTGGGTAAACTACTTTTAAATAAAAGTTATTATATAAAATATTAACTTTTAATAGTTTATCCTTTTAAGATAATAATACCGATTAATCCTAAATAATAATTAACTCAATATAACTAACTTAGTTCAAAATTAATATACTTTAAACAAATTTAAAATAACTAAATAATTAATTTTCTGAAATATTTTTAAACACTTTCAAATTTTCAAGTTAATACTTAAAAATCCTTCTTTTTAAAATAAACATAATTTTTCTAGAAATATATATTCTTAACTTCAATATATCCAGTCTAATTATTTATAAATCCCTCTCGATTTATTTCTAGATCGATTTAGGTTCCAAATCCATAAATTCCCTTTTTCACATTTCTAAAAAATAAATCTTCCATTTATTTTTAAACCGATTTAACCATCACCTTATAATTCTCACCATGAATTTAGAATTTCAATTTACCCACCGATAATTTTCTTTACTTTATTTATAAATCTTGTTCGTAAATTTCATAGTCTCGCATTTTCCATTTAAAACGTCTTCACAACAATTAATCGATTTTAATTCGATTTCTGAATTAAATTCCATTTCTAAATAAATTTCTTAATAACCCAACCATATTCCACTTTGTTTTTCATCATTTAAAATCTGGATAACACTTTCATACTTTATTTTCAAAATTTTATTTTTTATTCTCCTAACTTTTTAATCTCAAATTTTAAAATAAATTCTTTTATACTTAAACAATATCGCTTGAGTTCTATTATTTAAAAAAATCCTTTTTTTTACATTTACTCTAAAACCTCTATCTTTCCCATATTCCGGAGTTATTTAATAGAATTTTAAAATCAACTATCTATTTTTCCCAAATTCATTATTTTTAATTATCCAACTTCATCATAAATATTTTACTTTAAAATTCCCCTTTTTATTTTCTTTTATAAATTCAATATATATATCTATGGTATTTTGAAATACTAAAAATCTATCCAACAATACCATGGCATCCAATAAATTCAATTTCCAATATAATCTGTCACAGATTATTCAAATAAATCATATCACTGAATGTGAAAATAAATTCAACATTTTTGAGGAATCCAGGTAGATCCCTCCAGCCTGTTTTCCCTGCATCCACAGATGTTAATATAAATTATAAAAATATCAATCCCACTTCGAGGAGGATATTGCGGTATATAAGGTCATCCGCTATATATATATATGCGGGAATATCAATCACTCCAATTTATATACTACTATATATAATAACACATCCAACTGATAATAATTTATCAATCCTATCAAGCAATCAATAATTAATTTTAACTAAAATTAATTATGGTAATCCAAAATTGGTTGAGATTAACTCGCCTTGTTTTTTATTGCCAATATCCAGAGTTTTAAACTAAATTGAACATCGTTCGATTTGATTTAAAAATCCCGACGGACTCCGTAAATTCCAAACCAGTTTTAGAAATGTGAATTTTTTTTGCAGGTGAAAATCTATCGTGATGGACTTCATGATTTTTTGACCTCGTATAAATTAGTGATGGTGTTAATAACATTCGCGAATTAAAATATATAATGATTCTGTCATTATCGACTTAAGAAAATTAATTACCTTAATAATGGTAATTAACGATTGATTACCCTCATGATTCTACTCTCCTTCACCCTTCGTCTGCCATTCCCAAGGCGCACGCGCACCTACTTGCTGATACCAAAGGCGTTCGTTCCTCCTCCAAAACCAGGAAGCACGTTGCTTCCGCCCTGAAGCGCCATTACCATGCGCTACATCGCCGAGACACCAAAACGACCACCGATTCGAGCCCAAATTCTCTCGCGATCATCCCATGTGTATGCGAAAGCCCTAACGCTAGTGTGCCTCTGTGCAGCCCTTGCTAGCCTCCACACTGATCTCGCGGCGATGTCATAATCGACGCGATTCGTCTTCGTTCTCCCCATTTTTTTTTCAAATCATGATTTTTATTTGACTTTTTTTTCTCTACACGATTTTGTTCTGGTGGAAAAGGGAAAAGAAGGAAAGCTTAACTATAAATTGAATGAATATCGTTCGGCCATTTTTATTTTTATTTTTGCTTGAAACTCGATTGAAAGCTTTGAACCAGAGGGAAAATATTTTTTTTCCTCTTCCTTTTCCTGAAACCTTGCATGAGTTTAAAAAGAAAGGGGAAGATGCTTTACGTGTTAGAATATGCCATCTATAGTGACACTGAAGTGAAGATAAAAAGCTGATGTGAATATAAATGTCATTCAATATAAATATATATTGTTATTTAAATCTAAATCGTCCCGATTTCGCAACTTAAAATCTCGACCTCCTATCGAGGCATACCGCTAGACATTTATAATGTTACACCCCTATTCCGAATGCAATGGAAAAAATTTTGAGTCCTAGTTCGATCGTATGGACAAGATAACTTTTGGACGCAATTATTATATTGAATTTTCGATATAAATTTCAGCGCGTTTATATACCGCATGGTCAAACGATAACTCCAAACGTTACAAAATTTAAAATCCGGTAATAATATACTATTACAGATCCGGTGGAACTAGTTTCGTCGAAACCCGAGACTGTGCCTCGGAAGGCTATTTTTGAATGTCAATTTAAACGATATATTTTTAAAACTGAACAAATCACTTTGAAATTCAATTTAAAGAGTTTTATTATCTTCATTATTATAAATATAAATTTTATAAGCCTTTAAATTATTTTGATTCAATAATTTACCAAATTTTAAATTATTAAATCTAATAACTAATTAATCCAATAAATGGTTATATTTGTTAACTTTTAAATATTTAAAATCAATTAAATATTCCAATTTCATATAATCAAAATTCTAGGTCATTACATTCTTCCTCTTTATAAGAATTTCGTCCTCAAAATTGCTAGGTAAGAAGAATGACCCAAAATCCGTTAACTATTTTCCAAAACCACACAGTTTAAACAACTTTCCAAATCAATTTATTGTAAACACAATATCACCTTTACTAATTTCCAAATTTTATCCATAGCTCACAGTTAATATCATCCCCTCAATCGTTCAAACTGTGATTTAAAACCAAATTTTAAATTATCAAAATTTCTTCAAAATTTTTCGAACTCCTTAAATTTTCGAAAAATTTCGCTAGCATTTCCTTTGCGTGGCAAGATCCAAAAATTACGAAACGCCACTACGGGCCAAATCATCAAAAGATAACAAAATCCAAGTGGCTCAATCAGAAAACCATCAATTTCATACACAATTAAACACTTACCTTTTTGTCTAGCAATTTCAATTTTAATTCAGAAATCGAAGGCATCAATTTAGCTTTTGCTTTCAATACCTGCACCTTATTTATCAATAGTATTCAGTCACACAATCCAAAATCATTTTGTTTATTCCCTTTTAAAGTTTTCAATATTTGCTTTACTTAGGCCCGTATGATGTATATATATCATCCATACGCAATATCAACTCTGATCGCTCACTCGATCACATAATTTCTTCTTCGAACTAGTATCGTTCACACGACTCTCCAGTGTGGACTCAGATCTGGTTTCTTGATTAGAAACCGTCATTCCCCTTGCATAGCCTTATACTATGGTAGAATTCCAGAATCAATCAAAAAACCATATCCAGGCGCCGTCGAAAATTGAGTGAAAAATTCCAACTCGGATCGGTATAACTATCTCAAAATTCTATGCTCCAATCTGGATCAAATAGTCATACGAATAAATTTATATACGTACAATGCACGTATTAATTTTCAATTGATTATTAGCTGTATCGGTTTCTTTCTATTCACATTTACTTACATTCCCAATCAACTTTTTTCTCAAACCATGTTAGATTCACTAATTTATTTCAAATTTGAATCAGATTTTATTCCCAAACTTTTATTTTATTTAGTCCACTTGAAAAAATTCTTTAATTTTGCTGTATTTAACATATTCAAATTAAACATCATTCCAATATTCAATTTCAATTCTATTTACTTACATATTAAATCACTTTGTTCATCCACTAGTTTGTTTCCAACTTAATTAATTTTATTTCAATAACTATTTCATTTATCCTACTTAGGCTTAATTTTCAATTTTCTCTTATTTAACTTAGTTCAAGTTAATTTCCTTTCCAATTCAATTTTCAAATTTTATAAGTTTCAAACATATTTATTTTCCATTCACCAATATCTCCTAATTCACTTTATTAATTTATTTACTTTACTAATTTATTCTGTCATCACACTTGTTTCCATTTAACTCTTCTCAAGTTAAATTCCATTTCAAACGAACCAAATTCTCATAGGTTATCAAACTATTTCATCACATCCCCCAAATAACATTTTAGATCAAACCCCGGAGTTTTAAACAATTACTTAATATTTCAAAATCATTTTTGAAATCATATATACCCAAAATCCTTTGGTATATCAAATTATTCTCTTGAATTTCAAAACCAAAACCAGTTTTGCAAACAACTCCAATTCAAAAAATTCAGGTAGCAATTCATACCTTGAAAACTCGAAAATGAACACCGATGATGTCGCGATCATTATCGATTTTATTTTCCAACGACCGAAGTGAGTTCAGTGATTTTATTCTCTTAAAAACCATTTTTAAATATTTTTATTCCAAATCTCAATAGATTTCATTTCCAGTTCAAAAATATTTCCTCCAAATGATATAACTTATATTTTTCCGAGACTCTAAAAACATTTCAAAATCAAAGTAAATTTAATTTCCAAACACTCAAATTTCAAATCCTTTAAATCTATATTTAAAAATTCATCCCGGATTTTATTCTATTTCAAATTATAAATCACATTTATTATCTCATATATACAAACTCATTTTGTCAAATGGATTAATTACTTAACTTTTGGTTGTAACTTCAATTTCTTATTTAATTTCCACAATAACAATGATAATAATTTAATATTACCATTTCCTAACAACCAAGCACACCATATCTAATTATAATAATTTTTTGAAAATTATTTCTTTATATATAAAAATAATTTGGGTAAAATTATTTCATTTACCCCAATTTAAAACAATACTATGTCGAGTTGCTCTATTCAAGTGTTCAGAGATCCCTATCAATAACATTAATTACTCGTATTGACCAGAATTCATAAGCCACTCAACAAACCAATCAGCACAATATAAAACGATTTTCTATTCACTAACAAATACGCGCTCATATCTATCAATACACTCAAACTCATTCAAAGGTGCTACTAACCCTACCTCTAATGAGTAATCCCCACCAGAGCCAAGGTTCTCGCTAAACCTTCAGCTCTGATACTAAGTGTCACGACCGAGATTTTTGACCGCCAAAAATCGACATCAATATGGCCGCTATATTACATGCCAAACAATCGAATGCCGAAAGTATCAGATCGTTAGGGAAAAAAGGAACACGTAGAAGAAGAAAATAAAAACAACAACACATAATCTCTCAATCGCAGCGGAACAATATATAATAGATAACAATAGGTCTTTATACAAAAAGAACTATAACTGTTATTTATATATTACATCATCATAGTACAATACATCAATAACACAATACTAGACAGTTATAATAACTTATCCTCACAAATGTTGAATATACAGCCTACAGTACATAGTGGAATATAAATCAGATACGTGAAATACGTCTTCGCCATCCTGCTCATCCCCTGAGCTCCATAGCATCCTATCCTATATATGTAATACTCGGTCTGACCCAAGCATTATAATAAAATAACACCTGAGTAAGTCTGGAAAACCAGCGTGAGAAAACACACTCAATTTGAATTATTAAAGTTTTCAAAATCCTTTGAAAATCAAAGGTATCTCGTAAGACCATGCCACACATAAACCCAAAGGGTTTTTACCTTACGATAACCAAAACATTTCATATCATATCTTCTGATATTATAACAGTGTCTGAGTATAAATACTTATTCAAATAGCTGAAATGTTTGCATCTCACATTTCAGCATAGTTGGGCACAATCAAAACCCTGCGGCGCTTATTCGAGAATGGATTCCATACAAATGACTAGGTACTGGGGTATCACCTGTCACAGTACACATCTAGAACAGCGTACCAAGGACCACGCCAGGATCCCCTGCAACAAAAGACCGGACTATCCCTAACCTAGATAGGTCGAATAAGCTGTCACCTCGGGTGTTCCCACCCTTTTCCGAGCTCCTTCCATAATCGTAGTAATAATATCTGAGGGTATCTAGAAAGGTGATAAACATACCCTAATTGAGCGCTACCCACTTAGCCTTGCTGCATCTCCCCTGCTTTTCAGTCATTCCCGATTGACGAGGCTAGAGGCCAGACTACCTTCTAAGGAATTTTCACTTAGAATGCTCATTGTCCTCCAATGACAATGTATTAATAGCATTCATCCATACAAATCCGTTCTGGGTCTGAACGGAACCAAAGGCACTATTTCTATTACATCCATTTTGGAAAAATCCTCAGGATCAGTACTTACACTTCACTGCTCCATCTTCGTCTCCCTGCTCTTGTATTCATTTTGAAAAACGTACTCGTTAGACCGAAGTGGTTTTCGAATAACTTATTTGATCCTAGTTTCTTCGAAACAACGTCGATATTTTTCGGTAAGCTCAACCTCGGTTCTTTTGGAAATAAATATATGAAAATAAGATCGAAGATCATCTCCTAACCACTAGTGGACGGGTTTCCTTATAAACGTCCTAAAAGAACAAAATGAGTTTATAGGTATAGTATAACACCTCGAACGGTACATGTACCATATAAATCCCATACTTCTCCTAGATATTCCCAAAGTTAAATTTTTGGTCCAAACTTTGATAGTCGGTTGTTTAACGATCAAATAAACATTCAATCAATATTCCATTTTACCACTGAATAACTCCAAATCTCTTTTTAATTTAATTTTAATAAATTAAACCTCTTTATCCAAAATATATACTTATCTTATCGAGTTAAGTAAATTCACCAAAACTATTCTTTCAAATATATATGGGAAACCTTTAAAATAATTTGGAAAGTACCACTGCGGTATCAAACCATGGATTCAAAGCTCAATGCTTACATCTCTATCCCAAAGAAATTAAAGACTTAACTGTAGGCACTCACTGCCTCCGATTATGCCATGCGAGTATACCAATAATTTTCGAAAACTTTGTTTTAAAATTTTCACAATAATACTTATGAAATTTCTATAATAATTTTCCAAGTTAAATTCTGGGTAAACTACTTTTAAATAAAAGTTATTATATAAAATATTAACATTTAATAGTTTATCCTTTTAAAATAATAATACTAATTAATCCTAAATAATAATTAACTTAATATAACTGACTTAATTCCTAAATTAATATACTTTAAACAAATTTAAAATAATTAAATAATTAATTTTCTGAAATATTTTTAAACAAATTTAAATTTTCTATTTAATACTTAAAAATCCTTCTTTTTAAAATAAACTTAACTCTTTTGAAAAATATATTTTCAACTTCAATGTAGCAAGTCTAATTATTTATAAATCCCTCTCGATTTATTTCTAGATCGATTTACATTACAAATCCGTAGATTCACTTTTTCACATTTCTAAAAAATAAATCTACCATTTATTTTTAAACCGATTTACCCATCTCCTTATAAATTCTCACCGTGAATTCATAATTTCAATTTATCCATTGATAATTTTCTTTACATTATTTATAAATCTTGTTTAAAAATTTCATAGTCTCGCTTTTTCCATTTTAAAACGCCTTCACAACACTTAATCGATTTTAATTCGATTTCTGAATTAAATTCCATTTTCAAATAAATTTCTTAATAACCCAACCATATTCCACATTCCTTTTCATCATTTAAAATCTAATTTAATATCTGGATAACACTTTCATGCTTTATTTTCAAAATTTTCCTTTTTATTCTCCCAACTATTTTAATCTCAAATTTTAAAATAAATTCTTTTATACGTAAACAATATCGCTTGAGTTCTATTATTTAAAAAATCCTTATATTTACATTTACTCTAAAACCTCTATCTTTCCCATATTCAGAATTGTTTAATAGTATTTTAAAATCAACTATCTATTTTTCCCAAATTCATTATTTTTAATTTATCCAACTTCACCATAAATATTTACTTTAAATTCCCCTTTTTTACTTTCTTTTAAAAATTCAATATTCATATCTATGGTATTTTAAAATACCAAAATCTATCCAGCAATACCATGGCATCCAATAAATTCAATTTCCAATATAATCTATCACATATTATTCAAATAAATCATATCATTGAATACGAAAATAAATTCAACATTTTTTAGGAATCCAGTTGGATCCCTCCAACTTATTTTCCCATGCAACCACAAATATTAATACAAATTATAAAAATACCAATCCCACTTCGAGTAGGATATTCGCGGTACATAAGGTCATCCGCTATTATGCGGGGTGTATAGGGTCTCATCCGCTATATATATGTGGGAATATCAATCTCCAATATATATACTACTATATATAATAACACATCCAACTGATAATAATTTATCAATCCTATCAAGCAATCAATAATTAATTTTAACTATTTAAAATTAGTTAACGGTAACCCAAAATAGAGTGAGATTAACTCATGTTGATTTTTATTGCCGATATCCAGATTTTTAAACTAAATCGAATATCGTTCGATTTAATTTAAAAGCCCGACGGACTCCGAAAAATTCCAAGCCACTTTCAGAAATGCGAATTTTTTTACAGTTATGAATCTATCATGATCGACTCGTGATTTTTGGACCTCATATAAATTAGTGATAGCGTTAATAACATTCTCACGATTCTACTCACCTCCACCCTTCATCTGCCATTCCCAACGCATGCGCACACCCACTTGCCGATACCAAAGGCACTCTTTTGTCCTCCAGAACCCGGCGGCACGTCGCCTCCAACTTGAAGCACCAGTACCACGCGCTACATCGTCGAGACCCCAAAATGTAACCACAAAAGTCGCCACTGATTCTAGCCCTCTCGCGATCATCCCATGCATACGCGAAAGCCCTTAAGCCAGCGTGCCTCTACGCAGCCTTGCTAGCCTCCACGCTGATCTCGCCACGTTGCCCTTGTCGACGCGATTTGTCTTCGTTCGCCCCATCTTTTTTTCAAATCTTGATTTTTTTGTCCCTTTTTTTTCTCTACACGATTTCGTTCTGATGGAATGGAGAAAAGAAGGAAAACATGACTTATAAATTGAATGAATATCGTTCGACCATTTTTATTTTTATTTTTGCTTGAAACTCGATCGAAAGCTTTAAACTGATGGAAAATATATATTATTTTTTCTCTTCCTATTCCTGGAACCTTGTATGAGTTTAAAAAGAAGGGGGAAGAAGCTTTACGTGTTGGAATATGCCATCTACAGTGACACTGAAGTGAAGGGAAAAAGCTGAGGTGAATATTAATGTCAATCAATATAAATATATATTTATTTAAATCAAAATCGTCCCGATTTCGCAACTTAAAACTCGACCAACTATCGAGGTGTGCCGCTAGGCGTTTATAATGTTATACCCTTATTTTGAATGCAATGGAAAAGGTTTTGAGTTCTAATTCGACCATATAGAGAAGATAGCTTTTTGGACCCAATTGTTATATTGAATTTCGATATAAATTTCAGGGTGTTTATATACCATACGGCCAAACGATAACTCCAAACATTACGAAATTTGAAAATGATACTAATATACTATTACGAATCCAATGGACCTAGTTTCATTGAAATTCGAGATTGTGCCCCGGAAGGCTATTTTTGAATGTCGATTTAAACATATATTTTTAAAACTGAACAAATGACTTTGAAATTCAATTCAAAATGTTTTATTATCTTCATTATAATAAATAAAAATTTTGTAAGCCTTTAAATTATTTTTAACGAGCTTAAAACTCCAGATTCAATAATTTACCATATTTTCAATTATTAAATTTAATAACTAATTTATCCAATAAATGGTTATATTCGAAATTCAAGTTAGGAATGAATTTACTCGATAAGTTAACTATTATTGATATGTAAATTGAACATAAAGCCCGTAAAAACTCAATTGTTATACCATCGATTTTCTTCTTTGTGCAAAAATGCATTTTACAGTGTTTCCAAAGCATCCTTTATAACTTTAAGCAATAAAAACTGGAGTAAACAAGAACAACATCGATCCTATTATTTTCCTATTACTATACTATCTCACTTCCAACATTAGTGGAGGCTCTAATAGCATATGAGTGGGACTTCTAAAAGATTTATGCAATTACTACATATATTTATAAAACTATCCATTTTCCAAACTTTGTTTCTATTAAAATTTATTCTACCTAAATTTCTATTATTTGTTAGCTTATCTTTAACTTTATGTATAAATCTATTTTAGATGTTTTTCAAAATATTTTCCTTACTCGGTAATATTCTTCCTATCTTCGTTATAGGGTGTTCTTACCCTTACATACTCTTTATCCCATTTAAATCTAGTACTACTTCCTATTGCCCACCACTTTAGAAGAATTTTAAAACTTAAAATTTTCATACTCAGAAAAATCAATTATCTATTTTATTTTTGTTCAAAAGGGATCTCTTTTAGCCCTTTTATTTATTGAAATCTTCTATCTAAATAGTTTTAAACTTCATCTAGAAATCATATAGAAAATGATATTTTACTTTACGGGAAAATTTAATAATTACTTGCTTTTCACAAATTGGATTTTGCTACTTATTAAAAATCTTTTGAAAATTATTTCATAATTTTGTAAACCTTTTATTATATTCTTTCATAAAGGTGAGTCTCATAGTGGTTTTATTTGTCCCATCTTTTGAACTTTTCTTCTTTTGCACTTACTTATAACTTATTCGATTATCGTCTTGAAGTGATTTCTTCACACCTTTCTTCGAAAACTAGTTGGATATCTACTTTTGGATAACTGTAACAAATAGATTCTTCACTTTACATTTATTTGGATCTAATGTACATCAATCGACAACCCTCTAGGGATTCAACCATAGGGATATCTACGCCCAATAAAGGGAGTCAAGTATCATTTAGCTTTAGGAACCTTCCATATATTACAATCATGCTCTTCTTGTGTTGATATCTTCCAATATGACTTATTTTCCATGGGGTGATCAGGATAGGCATATGCCTTTTACTTCATCTATTGTTCCAACTCCAAGTCGCATTGTCCATCTTTTCAGAATTTGGTAGCAACTACTACTATATTCAGAATTTGTAGGATTTGGCATATAATATATATAATTAAAGTAAGACATGACTGGATTTATTAATGTTTGGTTTCACATTCGAGTGAGTCTTATAACTGAAATATCCAACTAACAAAATCAAGTCTAGATACAAAGAAGATAAACAAAAGCAAAACTAAAACATCAAAGTGCATGCATCTCTGGGTGTGACGGTTCATTGTCATCCCAGAGCATGCCTGAGGACCGTTCGCAATCTCGTACATGTGTAAGTGACTTAGCAGCTTTATTCGGGAGTTTATTACTTATTCTTTGCCATTTCGATCAACTAATGACAAGTTGACGCCTCGATCCAGGGCTGTTTTCGTTTGATGCAGATGGCGATCGCTCATGTTCTATCGCTGTTGCTCGCCTTTTTATGTATTGTAATAACTCACCGTTTCTGATATGTCCCTCAATCTCACCCTTCATGTGCCTGCAATCGTTTGTACTATGACTGCCTAGCTCGTGGAACAGGCAGTATTAGTTTGATTTCCTTTCATTATTGGTGGGCTCCTTCCTAATTGGCCTTTGATATGGAATCTGCCTCGTAGTGTCGAGATATATCCATTCTAAGGTTTCAGTCAATTCCATGTAAGAGGTGAATCTTGGTTCCTTTCATGGCCGCTTCGGTCCATCAAAGATATTCTCTGCTCTTCGTTTTCCTTTATCCTTTTTTGGATCTTTCTCGGGCGGATCTCCGCCTTTGACCGCATAAACCTCAACTTCCTCTCTTTCCTCTCTATCAGCTTTTGCGTCTTCCTGTCGTAGAAACCTTTCTGCTTCAGGGTAAAACTCTCCTAAATCCATAGTTGGATCCCGTATTAATGAATCCTTGATTTCCGTGCCATCAGCAATGCCAGATACAGTTGCCCATCAAAACCATGGATGGATCTGGACGATCCATCGATGTCGTTGTAGCATTAAACTGTGTTAGAAAACTCCTCGAAGACTCTCCGGCCTTCTGGTTCAGTGTTGCCAAACTCATCACATTCTTAGCTCTCGAGATGTGAACTCTAAACTACCTCATAAACCTTTCGATCAATTCTGTTCATGTTCCAATAGAGTCGTTTTCCAATTGTCTGAACCATAGCGCTGCTATATCCGTCAAATACCAAGGGACGCAGCATGTTATGACCTCACGCCCCCAGTACTTCTATATGCCTCATATACCTTGTCAGATGAACAACGGGATACGTCCTTCAATCATATGTATCCAACGTTGGTAGTTCGAATTTCGGTGGATTCCTAGCTTGCCTAATTATAGGAGCAAAAGGGCATAATCACATCCTCCAAATCTCTATTCATCAATCCTCCTCTCATGGTCGTTTGACCATTTCCGCCAACCAATCGTTATCACCAAGTGGTAGTCTTTATTCTTTTTCTTCAACCGACCCCTCGAGTCTGCGAGGGAATCCTAAAATCTATTCTTCTGGACGAACATTTGTTTCCTTATCAACACCAAACTACGCAGCACCGTCTGATATCCTGCCTGGAATTGAACCAATATGATCTGGGGGCATGCCCCCTAGTTCAGGGGTTGTTCCCGATGGCTCCGCTCTATCCCATATCCTCATTGTTTTGTTTCCTTGGTTCTGATTATGGATTTCCTCTGCTCCTGCTGCTCCAACTTCATGCTCCACATTTTCAGTATTTCCTGCTACTCCATTCCCTTGGTTTTGCACTCCAGCTTGTCCAATCTGTCGGAGTAGGTTCTGCATCATATCCTCCTGTCTTTTCAACATCCTTTCCATCTCGTCTCTCGTAATATAGATTGAGGTCTAATTAGCTCCTAAGGAAGCCTCCTGGCTTCCTTCATGAAGGGTCTTTTCTATCTTTTGTCTTCTTGTTGATTGCCTAGCCATTGCTTCCTAAGTCCGAGCTCCCAAGTTTTCGAATCCAAGCTCTAAACTTCCAAATCCTCGAGTGAAAACACCAATATCCAGACATAGATCACAGATAGAGTATAGATAGAGAATATAATATGAAGAATAACCAAAATTAAAATGAAAGCAAGTAAAAAAGACAAGATTTATAGTGGTTCGGCTAACTTCGACCTACATCCACTCTAGAAAAATCCTTTTTATTATCAGAAATTTGATTATCCATTCGTCTGTTTGAATCAAACCCAAAATCTTCTAGCCTCGCTAAATATGCAGTTGGTTGGGTAAATCTGCCTCTATGTTGTCTTGCCAAAAGATGGGTTAACACGTCCCAAACCACCCGACGAAATTAAAGCGTTAACTAAATGATCGTAAATCCTACTTCAAGAGCAATACAATAATAATAGTATTAATAAAGTAAACATAAGCATTCCATACCACTTGTTTTACTAAATCATTTAATTAGTTTTTTCATCTGAATGAAATAATAGTTTTTATATTGAAAATACTTCTTTTGAAATCGTTTGAAATATTAGTCTAATGACAATAAAATTAATAATTTTAAACTATATTTATAAAGAGGTTTTGAAATCATAATTTCTATTAAAACACCTTAATTTCAAAAGTAGATGTGAAATTATATGTACTTTTAGAATTGATTTGAAACATAGTTTAAAACATTAAATATTAATAAACTTTCCTTTGTAAAAACACTTAAAACTAATGCATGAAATTATGTGCTTTTAAATGTTACCATGAAGTAAAACCTCTATAGAATTAAAAGGAACAAGAAGCCATTCAAAACTCAAAAATAGGCAATGAAATTATCATCAAACAAAGCTTAAATTGTAACAGAACAAGCAAACAAACTAGTAGCAGAAAATGTAAAATGAGCGGCAAGAGAAAAGAGTGAGCTGCCTGAACACATGCCTAGGTTTGCGTCAAAGAAGTGCAATTTTGACCCTTTAAAACTCAAAATTTTGCAGAACTAAAAACATAGAAGTTGTAGATAAAAGTTTAATCTTTCCATCTAGAAAAAGATAATCAAATTTGGAAAATAAGTTTCAAGTTTAAATTTATTAACCCTATCTTTGATTCTCAGGCCAGTGATACAAAAGTGAAATTTCGACTATTTAGACCTTAAAATTTTGCAAAAATCGAAACATGAAAGTTGAAGATAAAAGTCTAAGTTTTCAAGAAAATAAAAGATTATCAAATTTTGACCAAAAACATAAAAGATATGGCAAAATTACTAACAGTGGATGGTTTTGGTTCATAGCAATGCATTAGACAAGCAACTAGTTAAACTTCTTTCAAAATCCACATCCAAACAATAATTTAAGCTAACACTCATATTAGTGCAAGAGGTGAGCTTCAATCACCTGATTTACTATGATTCATAGTTGATTTGAAGATAGACTAGCCTACTACTCTCATCTACAGCCTCTAAGAGTTCTTGCAAGAAGAAGGAAGGAAACATTTCTCGATTGCCAAAAATTACTAAAAGGAAAACTCAAGAGGAATGAGATTCAATTTGAGAATCATACCTGAAATTCATAGCTTATTTGTTTCAGAAATTTCTTTCAAGATTAATTAGAATTTGGGGATTGATTTCTAAGTTTTTGAAGTGAAGAGGAAAAATGGTTTACTGGTTTTAGAAATGATAATGAGAAAATACCGTACAAGTTACTAACTCTTCTTTTCCTAATAGTCTAGTTAGTAATTACTTAATATCGGGCCTTAACTTGAAATGTCACTGAACAAAGAGAACGTGACTTTCTTTTCTCTAATTTATTAAAGAGATATTTCACGTAAACAAAGTTTTAATAACATGAATTAAATCCACTTCTAGTCCAATTAATACAAACTTACTCACCACAACTAATTTGCAATAAGTACAATTCAATTACCTCCACTTTCTATGGTATAATTAATGTAAACTTAAGTTCCTAAACTAATAATTTAACACCAGTTTTAACCAAGCAACACTAATTTATTATATTACATTCATTTGTACTATTAAGATTGTTGACACTATGTAGTATGATGCGCAAATCTGAATGAATTTTAGGTACGCTGTCAAAATATGATTTTGACGGTCATAACCAAAGAGTTGTGATCCATCGATCAAGCTTGTGTCATTATTCGACATACCGATGGTTGGAATTAAACGAGCAATGTTCATAAGAATAATATTGCAAATTTCAATTGTTGAAATTAGCGTAATAGATTTAGTATTCAAAATGCTCAAGTTAATTCAGAATCTACTCACAAAATTATCGCTCGATAAGACTTAGTGTTTGGTATATATTGAAATAGAAAATTCTAAATAATGATTTAGAGTAAGCCGTTTACACATATTAACCAAAAATGCCTCAAAGCCAGTGGAAGCGATATTGGTTTGTGGTTCTTTGGATGTGATCCAAGAAATGATATGGATGTATCATTTTATAAGCATTAAGATTGAACATGTATTTTGATAGAAATATCAAATAGTTTGATTTCAATCAAAGTGCAGAGGAAGCGTGTGTTCATAAGAAAGAACATTAAAATGTACATTGATATTTCTAAACTATAAGTAAACAACGCATTGTTGATTTTAACAATATGCTTGTATTAAAATAAACTTTAGTTGTTTTAATACTCAATTTTGGTTTGTAAATGATGTCTTTTATGGTGAGTATAAAAGATATAGGGATTGTCCCAAAACGATATACAGGAGCACCCTATTAAAAGGAGAACATGTAAGTTGGATTCCTTATGCATTAGCAATAGGAGTTATCATACAGGTTATGTTGTGTATGATATTGTGTTTTGTTTATGTATTCGATACATGGAGCAAATATAAAATACAAATTGATATAACTAATGGTTGTTTGAGTGTTCTTGCATATTTACAAAATACTAGAGAATTGTTTATAGAAACAACGAACTCGTTATGATGGAACATTTGGACACAAACTTTTATAAGTGATACTGAGTATAACATGTCAATGATAAAATACAAGTTAAAATATTTAATTTGAAATTTTTTCAAAATAAAAGTGATTGTGGTGGATTCAACGAAATGTTGATAACACTAACTTGAACAGCGCTGTAATAAACCAATGTATATAGATATAAATGCACAAATTTAGAATTGAGCCAAAGGTGATTCCAAATGTTGAGAATCCCATAATATTGTTATAAGATAACAACGTCATGAAATTGGTCAAGATGGAACTTAAAGCTCACTAGAAGTCGAAAGACATACTTTGAATTATTCCACATAATAAAGGTAGTTTACCAATGTCAGAGAGAGTTAATTGACAAAGTAGATAATTAAAATCTAATAACATACCTATTCACTAAGAGAATGACCTAATTGGTCAAAACTGATTGGAGAAGTTGGAATTAGATTCTATAATTGACCTCGAGTGCAAGTGGGAGATTGATTGAATTAGGGGTATGCCCTAGGGGCAATTATGTAATTTGTTACATATTTCTAACTAGTTGGCCAATCTTGTTTGAAATAAAAGGTATTTTCTTCCTATCATATACTTGATATAATTTGATTATATTAATTAATTAACTTAATTAAAAGTATATTTAATATAAAAAATTCATAAATGGTATATTTTGTAATAGTAGTTACAAAGTGTTGTAACCATGAGTAATTTATCACAACGAAACAAATATACCATTTTAAATATTCACAGTCAAGATCCATCAAGACTGGAAATCAATGTATCCATTGAGACTGGAGTATGTAACACTCTCCAAATGTTGGACAATGTATTATTCATGACTGCTGGGGGGCACCTAGGGGGTACGTAGTAATAGTTATTGGATAACTATGGAGCGGCTCACTCGATAGTTTTCTGTTGGTTAATATAACTAAGGTCAAACAAAAAATATCGATGTGACTGATTTACACGGTTCTCTCGACTTGAAAATACTGTGGATCTTCAATGTGAAAGCTCCGCTTTGATTATAGCCAAATCTTCAATATTAGTTGTTTTAATACTCAACATTGGATTAATAAATGGTGACTTTTATAGTAAGTATAAAAGATGTTAGGAATGTCCCAACTGATATGCAAGGACACCCTACTAAAATGTTTAATGCAAAACAAGTTAGATTGATTCCTTTGTATTGGCAAAAGGAATAATCATACATGCTGTAAAGTCTACGATATCATGTTGTTTATGTATTTGATATATGGAGAAAATATCAAATCCAAATTGATGCCACTAAATGGTTGTGTGAAATGTTCTTGTGTATTTATGGAATGTTAGAGAATTGTTTACAGAAACAAAAACCCCTTATGTAGGAGTATTCGAACTCAAACTTCATAAGTCATATTATGTGTAGTATGTCAATAATAAAGTTAAGTTAGGAATCTTTAAGTTGGAAATGAAAGATCATGGCTAATTCAATGAAAAAGCTAAGTATATCGCCTTGAATATTGCCGCAACGAAAATAATGTATACAAAAATATAGGTGCACAAATTTATAACTAAGATGATTCCAAACATTGTTATATGATAGCAAAGTCGTGATATGGTTCGTAATAGAACTTAGAGCTCACTAGTGGTCGAGGGACATACTCGGATTGTTCCACGTTATAAAGCAGTATATCACTTTCAGAGAGAGTTGATTGACAGAGTAGATAATTGAAACATAATAGCATACCCGTTCACAAAGGGACTGACCCAATTGGTTTTGAGAAACTGATTAGAGAAGTTGGAATAAGATTTCATAATTGACCCCAAGTGCAAGTGGAAGATTGATAGAGTTAGGGATATGCCCTCGGGGTAATTATGTAATTTGTTACATATATCTAACTCGTTAAACAATCTTGTTCATAATAAAGGTGTTTCTTTCTATTATATACTTGATATAATATGGTTATATTAACGAACTAGTTTAATTAAAAGTATATTTAATAAAAAACCATAAGTGTTGTAACCGCGAGTAATTTATTACAATAAAACAAATATACCATTTTAAACATTTCTAGTCAAGATGCATCGAGATTGAATATCGGTGTATCTGTTAAGACTGAAGTACGTAACGCTCTCCAAATATTAGGGAATGTATTGCTCATGACTACTAGGGGCACCTAGAGATTACGTACTGATAGTTATTGGATAACTAAAGAATGCTCACTTGATAGTTTTCTATTGGTTAATATAACTAAAGTTGTGACGACCTGGATTTTTAACGATCATTAATTGGTAATTAACTAGATTAAATTATTAGAAATACTGATTCATAAGTTGAACAAATAAAATCCTGATAATTAAAAATATATGGATATAAATATAAATTGGTTTAAACATTATATACGAACTTAAGTAATAACATTTGGGTATGATGAACTTTGTAGGAAATATATATATATATATATATATATATATATATGTATATATGTATATATATAAGTGTATACATATACAAGTATATAAGTGTATATATACATATACATATATATGTATATTTATGCCATGCGAAATGAAATATGCTAGCTATTTACTATTTATTCATATGTACATATATAGATTGTGGAAAGAAACTATGATTTGGAAATCCAAAGTAAATGTCCCAAAAATGATTTAAATTTAAATTCTACGTTTTAAACAATAGTGTATATATATGGTTATTAATTAAAGTATTAATAACATAAGCTTAAAAGGAGGATAAGAATATAAGTTTAGCGATAAAATTAAGAATGAGTGAAAGGTTATATAATTTAAGTAAACCTTTGAGCTATACATGAAATAGAAAAATAAAAATATATAAATAAAAATAAAAATATATATAGACATTTGTAGGCTAAGGGGAACATACTAATTCATCAAAATCACAAGTGTCAAGGTTTCTTCTAATTGACTTCTTCATTTTCAAAATAAAATGAAAAAAATGAGAAAAAGGTGTTGTACAGGCAGTTTATCTCTTTATATATAAACCTCTAATCTCCTTTTCATTCTTTAAAAACTAAACAATACCAGAAGAAAAAAAGAAACACTTCTCAAACTAAACAAACTCTATCAGTTTTTACATCTGAAGAAAAGCAAAAAAAGTACAAATTCTATAGTAGATCAAGATCAAAATCAGTTGCAGCTTTTCAAACTCTAGTTCCTCTGTTCAAATTGATTACAGTGAGTAAAATATTTTGCCTGGAACTTCCTTTGTAAATAATTTTTATGTGAACACCTATTACTGTACATATATAAATAATTACAGATCTTGTAGATCCTTAGATTTTATTAAACATCTGTGGGTTGATATGCATATGTGTCTGTTAATCATGGAAGATTAACCTATAATCTAAAGAAAACACTATACTTCTTCTTCTACTCTGTGATGTTTATTTGATAAAGCAGTAAATTCTATCAGCTTCAAAAATTAGTACTTCACTAGTGTTAGGCTACGGTTTAAAAAGGAAATGTGGTTATTTTCAACTATACCTTATTTCAAAACTGGTTTTACTAAAGATTTTGAAGCATAGAGGTAGAAAAAGACATTTCCACGGTAAATAAATAAGAATGAGAAAAGTTAGAATATCATAAATTATACTTTTACATATATGGATGGGTTCGCTGTTGAGAATGATGATTTAAGAATGTGGTTTCGAGTTGTTTAGTGAAGTATCGAGTGGAGAATTAAGAGTTGAACGGAAAATGTTTTTTTGTGAAATTCCGGTGGCACGGCGATGGATAGGTGTGGCATTGGGTCTGGAGGGAAACCCGGAGTTAAGGAGCTTGGGAAAAACGGCGATCAATTTTCTTATAGGTTGAAGTGCCTGGTTGATGGCAAACTACAATTTAAAGGAGGATGTTGGGTGGTCTCGGTTTTGAGGAAAATGGCAGGGGTGAGAAGAGGAGTTAGGCGTGCGGCATGGAGCGACGGGCAAGGGAAGGTGGTTGCAATTGTTGTGGCATAGTTTGGTGGGGTACGGTAGCCTGAGTTGGCGTGTCGAGGAGGTTGAAGTTTGCTGCTTTCGTTCAAGTTGGGGGTGAGTGTTCGATTTTCAAACAAGGCCTGGGTTTCGAGTTTCCTATATGGGAGCGCGTAGGAGTGGTCGAGTGGGATTTGGGGAGATGGTCGATGGCGAAGTAATGGGACAGAGCAAGGCGTGCACGTGTACGTGTATGTGCACAAGGATGGATTCTCAAGTGGATAAAGAAAATGGACTGCGAAGAAGGGATAAGGGAAGGAAGAACTGGGTAGTGGGAAAGAGGAAGAATGTTGGGCCGGTTATGGGCCAGAAAAGTAAAATAAATTAAGAAAGAAAAATAAATATAGAAAAGAAAGTAAGAAATAAAGGGAAAATAAAAGAAAGAAAGAAAGAAGGTTGGAGTTTACACATATATATTATAAGATAATTTATATTTTCTTTCACTAAAAATCTATTCCATTTAAAACCCGTTGTAACGTCCCGCCTTTTCGCACACTTTAGATCGACGATAAACCACCCACATCAGACTTAAACCATACAAAAGGGCGGATTTTTATGGGGTAAATAAGAAAAAGTAGAGAAATAAATGAAATACAAAAGAGAATCTCACAGCGGAACGACAAAATATAATAATCAAATAAACAGTTCGTGAAGCTTTTTTACAAAAATATTTGATTCTTCTTATACAATACATATCAGAGTTGCACATACCAGCAAATAATAATCGATACAGTGGAATATAGTGTGCAGTGGAACAATATAATATATAATAATAATAATAATTCTTTGTCTTCGTCCTCCATAATAAAAATCTTCAAATCCTGAAATTCTCGGACTGACCCGAGCGAATTGAAAGGACAAAACAATCGAGTCAGAACTATAAGATCTTATGTAAGTTAAATCAACGGTAAAATAAATATGAGTGCAGTAACTTAAAAGATGCTCGGGATCCGCATCTCCTAAGGATCCGTTAAACTATGTACAATGTAGTAATACTTCGCTATTATAATAGTGTCTATTAGTAAAATAAACTTACTTTAAAATAGCGTTAAGGAGTGACCCAATATTCCCCTTAACACATAATATATTCCCATAGTCTATACAATACGGTAATCTCCTCCGTACCGGGCGTCGTCAGAGGGCACTCCATAGGTATGGTACAAAACCAAATCGTATAAGGCTCGCTAGGGTAGGTGGCACGGCACAACTAGGCAATACCATGGTAGATATACCAATTACGCTTCCGGGTCGGTGGTAACGCATAGCCGCAGCTACCGCCCACCTCGAGCCACACCCCCGAATCAAAGAAATCAAAAGTGGCCACCGAATAAATCCAAAAGTCAAAGTATAACACCGAAGGGATGTGTTCGATAAAGGTGCTACCTTCTTAACCCGTCAATCGCTCATGTTTTAGCCACCATATGCCAACTCACGGGAGTCAGGTCCACGTATTTACCTCAAAGGAAATGCCGCCACCATCCTACTTCATTTTGGAATCTCCACCGCGTACACAGTTGTTAAAGTGGTTTTCGGAGTTGGCAGAGTGTATGACAACTTCCGATCCCGGTCTCTTTAACAACCAAATGTTATTATAACACCACGGTCATTTTAAAATAATTATACTTCAAAACCAGAATATAATATCCATTTCAAAACCATATAAATACGATATCATTTCTATTTTAAAACCCAAATCAATATGATATCATTTTTATTTCAAATTATCCTTTTTCCAAAATCATAGCACTTTCAAATCTATATATCTTGAAACCAATAGCTTTGAAACATAACTTCTAATACTTAAATGGTTTAAATATTAAATTTCTTTATATAATAAAATAGCTTTTTTAATTTCACAAATAAATTCCAAATACCGGTTTGAACTTCCAAATAAACCATTTCAATTCATATATTTCAAAGCTTTAGATATTCCACCATTTCAAAACCAATTCTTTGATAATTCCATTTCTATCAAATTCAATTACTATTATTTCGATTTGAAACTTTTACTTAGTAAATCAAATATCATTTAAGTAAAACCTTTAACTTCAAATAACGGAATATTCTTAAATTTTGGTTAACTTGATATATTTATTTAAATCAACATGATATTTGTTTAAATCACTCTACACCAAATGAAGTTATAAGAATCATACCCTTTAAAATCTCAATTTTATTTAAGTTTCAAATCAAATTTATTCGAGCATAATTCTTAAATAATTCAATTCAGACCAATTTCCTATTTATCTTCCAACTTAATTTTAATTTAAGTCAATAAACTTCATATATACAATATCCTAAACACGTACGTAACCATATAATATAAAACAGTCAAAATCCATTATTCAACTTATTTTTATGAAACAAATTTATACATAGCTAAAATTCAAGAACTTATCTACATATATATATATAAAATAATATTCATATAATATTAAAAATTAATATATTTTTTAAATCATATATTTCTTTCCAAAACCATAGAAAATCATTTCAAAATAATTATACATATAGACCACGGTGTCTGTATAAAATTTTCTACCCTATGATCAAGTGATACAGATATTTATCATTTCAATCTGTAAATTAAAATAGAAATATGGTTATATATCATTTCAAACCGCAATCCCAAATCAAAAGAACTTGCAGATTATAATGATATAAGTAAACATCCATTCATCCATCATAAGATCATACATCCATCACAATCATCATCCAAAACAATCAATCAATATCAATATATAACTGGTACTATTTAACAGGTAATTAACTGGCAGTTATATTCAAAAATTAAATTAAATAACGATTTAATTTAAATAAATGCAATTAACTGAGATGATGATTAACATATACTAAACAGTCATAAACAAATGGATAATCACAACAAAAATTAAATTTAACAAACATAAGATATTCTAAAAGTTGTGGGTGGGTTAAAACACTCACCTTTTGAATTTAAATTGAATTTAAATCCAATTTAAACCCAAAAATTAAACGTATCGAAATTCGCCCAAGCTAGAGCCAAAATGTCCGGAATTCAAATACGAACCTAGCGGAGAAAACCGCGCGTAAATCTGACATCGTATGTAAAAGTTATTAATATTAGAACACTGTACGATTTAAATTAAAAATAAATATAATATAAATAAGCACGTACACGTCACCAGGCATCCTCTCCCTCTCAGCACGTTCGAACCGAACGAGCCAACTGTAGAAAATCCTAGCGCCGCCGCATCAAATCACATGCGCCTCCTCCATGATGTCCTACGCCGATCGCGCCAAAACTATCCCCACCTCAGGCCGACGTTCCTTGGCCTCGCGACAACACGTCAAGGACGAACAACGCTCCCCAATAGTCGGTCGCTGCTTCCCATTGAAACCCTACTCGAATTTTGTACGACGATCCAGCCATCGCTTCACCAAATAAACTATGCCGATGGGCTGCATACGCTGCTCTCCTCACCGTGGTACCATTGATTTGTCGATCAGTCGCAGTCAATTGCGATGAAAATAAACGGCCGAGAATAAAAGCATGAATTTCGGTCAAACGAAAATCCAAAATGGAAAACGAATTGTAGATCTGAATTACATTCTTTGAAAGCTTTGAATTGATATAAAATTTGGCATATATTGTGGAGTTTGAAATTTTAGCTTTTGATTTGATTTGAAATTGTATTTGGATCTAGAATTTGTTTGTCTGACATTGAGGAAGAGAGATAGCTGAATTGTTCATACAGACAAATGAGAAATAGAAGTAGGCTAGGGTTTATAACCGGGTATTTATAGACAAAGTTGAAAATAGAATAGATGGACCCGATTTATAAACGCGCTGAATGATGAATTGCCCGAAAAGCGCGTTCTAACACCGGAACGAAAGTGGGTCAACCCATATATCAAAATAGATGTTTTTAAATATTTTAAACATGATGGAACAGGTTTCAAGTTCAAATTCCATCGTATGAAGAAGTTATGCTAAAATTAATTTATTTCAAATTGATTTCAATTGATTTCAAGGCGTTTCGAGTCCGTACGATCAAACGACAAGTCCGATCGCTATGAAACTTGAAATCCTATAAAAATTCACCGTTACGGATCCGATGAAACTGGTTGCATCGAAATCCGAGTCAGTGGCCACAATGGCTATTTTCTAGTTAATTAAATAAATTAATAATTAATTAATTAAATCCAATATTTAAATTTCAATTCTATAATTAACAAATTTTATCACTTTATATTCTTAATCATTTATACAAATTTAAACAAATTTAGATGTCACTTAAATGTTGATTCAATCATCAATTTCAGCATTAAATTACAATTTCGTTAAATCTAGAAATTATAAATTAAATTTTCAAAATTTCCTCATCTTGTATTACTTTAGTAATTTAAAATCCCTTAAAACCAATTCCCATATCAATTTAAAGTAAATTAATCACCAATTATAGTATTTATTTCGTTTACTTAAAATAATCCCTTTATTATAAATTGAATCCAATTAATTCTAATAAATTCCAATTCAACTGATTAGATTCAATTCCAACCCTTTAATTGAGTCTATTATTACTTTGTGACGCATTTAACACTTGTCTCACATTTCATTCCATTTATACATTTAAATTTCCAACTTCTCTCTGCATTAACTATTATTCCCAAATATATTGAAGTTGTCAAATATATACATTTGTTATAATTAGAACCACAATTAATTTATTCAATAGGTTTCATTCCTTTATATTATCTTATGAATAAAATATGCATTTTCGTTGCTCTATTACATTTACATTTTACAATTACAGTTCTTACCCTCATAAATGAGGCATTAATTTTCATTTAAATGTAATTGTTTTACTATTAATTTTGTAAACTAGATATATTCTGGTAATTTATGATGATTGTTACCATAGCCTTAAAATTTCAATTAGGCTTATTATTTCAACTATTTAATAAAATTACTTACATCATATGGATTCATTCTATTACCATAAATCATGCATTAATTCATATATTCATACAATACTTACCTTTATTTACTTATAATAAAATCTCATTCCTAAATGTAACTGTTACAACAAATTAATAGGACAATTAAATAGTAACTTACGACCGTTAATATTTCTTTGATTCATTAATTACAATTAATGTTCTCAATATATTTATTTACTTGGTCTCATGCTTTCTATTACACCAATTACTACCTTATAAATAACTTTTATGTTTCCTTTTTAATTTACATTCACACTTTCCGTTATTGTATTAATTATCATTAAAGTACATTTAATTATCTTTATTTGTAATTGGTGAATTAACTGGTAACAACCATTTTTCACCATTTTACCTTTTATAATACTTGTATGTTCATTCTTCCCAACGAATTTTCATTTGATTATATTATAACTTTAAAATTTTAATAAATACATTAATTATCATTTCATTCAACCTATTAATGTATTAACCTAAATTAGCACTGTTGCGTTTTAATTTACATATTAGCTTACAACAAGTGCTACCATTTGTGACGCCCCACCTCTATACCAACGCTAGCCAAGAACACTACGGTGTAATGCTGTCAACTAGCACGGAGAATAAGGCTATTGAGGAGCGACCATCCGTGTAATTGCTTTGCGCGAACACCGATATGTCAGATAGTATAACATGCATTTTGTTTGAAGAGGAAATATGACATACCGATACAAACACAAAGCTACTACACAGTGGCTATAATAATCTTCGGAAACAAATATAGAAATAAGCATAACACAAACTCAGTCACAGATAATTCATATCACAAAGACG
The DNA here is from genome assembly GCA_030765085.1 of Allium cepa. Taxonomy (NCBI): domain Eukaryota; kingdom Viridiplantae; phylum Streptophyta; class Magnoliopsida; order Asparagales; family Amaryllidaceae; genus Allium; species Allium cepa. The sequence continues at coordinate 1,021,782,076 of CM060941.1, forward strand.
GAAGAAGATATGAATATATAACTAACACATGAAAGTGTATATCAGAGTAGTGGTCAAAAAGATCCATAATAATACAAAAGAATAGCAACACGTGCTATACAAAAGAATACATCTATGAGTCCATATCTCAAGTGTATACAACAAAATAAACTACTAATCTAAGTAGTTAGCCAAAAGTCAGAGTAATAAATCTCTGGGGAGAAGTCAAGCAGAAGCACCTGTAACATCTCGGTCTGACCCGAGTATTATTTAATAAGAAAATAATAAATGGATCAGTCTAGCTATAAATATCGGACGACATGATATAGAATAAGAGATATGGCATAAACATATGATAACCATAATGGCATACTACTATAAGTATGCAATTGAAACTCAACATGAGATTAATCAATATCACAAAAATCTTCACAAAAATCCAAAAAGGGTTTCATACCCAAAACTTGTATTCACAACAAGTCAATGACACACGAATTCACCAATGCACAATAATTAATAAATCATATCAATGAAAATCACTAAAATTGGTGAAGCATAAATTCCAGAATTCAACACACGAAATCCAGAAATCACGAAAAGGGGGGGAAGGCTTATCACACGAACGGAAGCATTAAAACTCACCAACATATGTATCACACGAACGAGAAGCTATCTCATGGTAGCTAGCCATTAATTTTTGACACACGAATGGCCCGAAGACCATGGGGAGCTACCCCACATGTGTGAGTCGAAATCACACCGAAACAAAGAGACATCGCACAATTGCTAGTCTAAATCTTAAAATGATTGTCATGATCAAAGAGAAGTGTCAATTACAGTAAGCTAGTAAATATATGAGCTTAGCTTCATGTCCCATAACCACTAGCTTAACTTAAATATTTACGAACAAATTGTAAGTCTCCACTAGAAAATTGTCACAAGAGTTTCAATCGAACAAGTCCAAGAATTAACCGACGAAGTAAACGCAAGAGTTTCATACCTCTTGTTTTACTAAGCCGTTTAATTAGATTTCTCATACGAGTGAGGTAAAGGTTTGTATATATACTAATAGATTGGAAAACGGTTTAAGAGAACGAGTTTTGTAATAAAATAGTGATGAAATCGTTTTGATGAAAGAGTTTTGATATTTACTACTAGTATTCAAAACCTTTATATTTTGAAGTGACAAAACACAAAAATTGATTGTAGGAACAATCAATCACTAAAATTCACATTCGAAGACGTGAATGAAAATCCAAAGAAATCGATAAAGAATCCATCGAAATGGGTATTCAAAAATCCCTAAAAAGGAGTCATCAAAGTCATAATAAATGATAACAACAAATAGGATCATCACGAATTGATTTAAATTGGAAACCACGCAAAATAGGCGAAAAAAGCAAAACAGCAACAGGTCGGTTGGCCGGCTACAGAGCTCGGTCGACCGGACCCTGTTCTGAAAAATCCTCGGGAAGCAGGTCGGTCGACCGAACCCTGTAGTTGGTCGACCGGACCATAAACAGAGAAGTGCTTATGCACTTGGAAGCAGGTCGGTAGGCCGGCAGCAGGGCTCGGTCGACCGGACCTGTTGCCAGTCTCTTCCCAGCCCATCCAAATAAGGTTCAACCTCGACCAAATTGCATTCTCTCGAGCAACGGCGCTAAGGGTTTATGTCAATCGACTACCCGGCCCTATGAGCTCTTCGATGCATCACAAAATCATGATCAAAGATCAAAGCTATGATTTTTAAGGACTTGAACCCAAAACACCAAAAATTGGAATATTCACCAAATCAATCCAAACCAAAAGCGATTGCACAAGAATAAGTGTTAGGAATTCATACCTAACAATCGAAGATAAATATAAGCATAGATGTGAGATAAAAATCTCACCTTTGAACCCAAACGATTGAAGAAGAAGCTTGAAAGCAAAGGAGAATCAACCACTCTTCAAATCCAACTCAAGAAGCTTGATTCTAAGCTAAAAAAAGAAACATTTCCCAAATTAGGTTTAGGAATTTTCTGAAATCAAAGAGAGAAAGAGTTGGAGAAGAAGAAGAGAAGCTTACCAATGGGTTCTTCAATTAGTTTGGAGCTAGAGTTTGATTTGCAAAAGAAAACTAGGGTTTGGAGTTTTAATTTCCTCCTCCACTCTCCATTAATATAAAAGCTTGAGTATTAGGAAATGAGGAATGAAGGAATGAAGAGGAGAAGGAGTTGGGACTGAATACATAAGTGGCTCAGCCCAAACCAAAGCCCTAAGTAAAAAGTAGCAAAATTCAAATTTCTCCAAACATATCGAAGCTTATACTCAAAAAGGTCACAAACGGCATTTTAAACTCAATGGGAGTGGTCCCGAGTCCTAATTCGATCGTATGCAAAAAGTAGCTTTTCGGACTAAATTCCGAGTATCGATAAAATATTTAAATAAAATATTTAAATATAAAAATCGACAAATATGCGGGTTGTTACACCATTAGTTCATGCACTAATTTATTCCATTTCCGTTTCTTATGCATTATTTTATTAGTAAGCCAACATTTTAAATTATTAATTTACCATTTATATCCTATTATTAACTAATGCACACATTAATTAAGATTTTAAATCAAATTAATCATTTCATCTTGGTAACATTCATTTATTACAATAAGAATATAATTAACATTTACATTGTTTCAGATATTGGAATTACATCCAAGTTATTAACAATTAACTTACATTTATACTGTTACATTCAAGTTATTAAAAATTAACTTATCAATCTTATCCAAGTTATTATTTCCATTAATAATTCACTAAATTTTTATTTCCTTCAACATTAAGTTACCAAAATCTTCTTAAATTAAGAAATTTAATTACCGAATTTTACGAATCGTTACACCTGTAAATTAAAGAGAGATGATGTTGTATAGTTCAAAGGGTAATTGATCATGTTATTATTTGACTTAAACGTGTGAATAATCAGTGATACTTCATAATTTATTTTCCATCGATAAATTGGTAAATTTGAAATAAATTTGGACATATATATATATATGAAATTGTCTAAGTAAAGATAATAAATCCTAAGGAGCAGATCATCTTGACATTGGATGTTAATCGCTATATTAGCCAACGATCCATATCTTTTCCTATCTACATTTGTTATTAGTTTCAATTTATTCTCTTCTGTACCATTAAGTGAATAGACGAGTCTTACCATATTTAAAAAAATGTCGCCAAGATAATAAATCGTTTATTTTAAACGATCTACCCTTTAAATGTTTCAAATGGATTTGAAGGGACCGGGATTAGATATCTACGATATCCGAAACCCCTTCGATTTAATAAGCGCCATAATTCTTTATAGATTTGATTATAGAATCATATAGGATGGAATGGAATAAATTAAGTAAACTTAGCCATTTAAACTAAGTAACGATACTTAGATATTATTTTGTAAAATAAGTGTTTGGCTATAGTAAGATAAAACTCATAATGATGAACGAGTTACCTGGGTTTTCAAAGAAGCTTTACAACTTAAGTACTTCATATTAAATGGGTTTACTCACACTGATTTCCAGCCTTACTTGGGTGTTACTTTATTGTAATGCTCGGGTCAGACCGAGTATTACACATTTTTAGGTTGGACGACTGGAGCTCAGGAAGCGAGCTGGATGGCAGAGACATATTCATTATTCTGCTATGTATTAGAACCTATTTAGTCAGTAGTTGAGGGTAGGTTATTATAACTGTCCAGTTTTTGTTGTACTCTGATATTTGTATTTATATTGATAGTTATAGCTTTTCTCTGTAAAATGCTGTTATTTGTATATTATATTTGTTCCGCGGCGATTGTGAGATTCTGTGCTGTTGATTTCTGTTTCTTCTTCTACTTTTTTTTCTTCTTAACCCTAACAGTCTGGTGTTTTCGGCACTCGATTGCTCGGCACTCTATATAGTGAACTTATAGTGTCGATTTTTGGGGCTGAAAATTTTGGGCTGTTACAAAAGTCAAATAGAAAATATCGATGTAGACTTACATAGTTCTTTTGACTTGAGAATACTGTGGATCTTCAATATGTAAGCTCCGATTTGATCAAATCATGGCATGGCATTCCACCGAGTGACTATAGTTAGGTCAAGTGAGGAAGTATTGGTAGTGAAGCTCTATTCAATAGAGGATTCGTTTCCTCGGTTATATGGGGTTAGTATCATGGTCAACTTAAATCAACTCAAAGTCAAAGTCTCTGACCATAGCATTTTGGTTAATAATAATTGCTATTATTGAACCAAGTACTTTGTGTTTGAACTATAAATTTGAACGTGGATGATAATGGAATTTTGACCATTACCAAATTACATAAATCTAAAGTGATATAGTTTTGACGAAGAGAATTGATGTAAGTAATTGTCACTATTAGGTACCATTTATAATAAGTAAAATTATTTGTAATTATTTGAATGAATTTGTAAAAGATATATTTGTTTGCATTTATATATGATATCATTGTAATTAAATAAAAGATAATTACATGCGTTAGTTTATGAAATCTTATGTCATTTGATGGCATGTAATTTTCAGCCATACCATGTAAAGAAATATGAGTTAAAAGAGAAAGTTAATCTAGGAAATTAATTAGAGAAGTTTTAATTAAAGAATGAGAAAGGTTTCCTTCTTTTAAATGAAACAAATTCTCTAATTCATTCCGTACATATAACCGAGTTTCTTATTTTTCATTCTTCTTTTTGTAACTTTTCTAGTTCTCTCATTCTCAAATGGGTGAAAATATGAGATTTTACATGGCTTCAATTATTCCTAAAATCAAATACAAATAAAATCACTTATGAAAAATGGTTAATTCCTCTTGATCCTTGCAACATCTGGATGCTGATTTCTAAATCTAGGAGATTTGATTCATAATTCAAGGCACGATTCATTGGCTACATCTAGAGGAAACATTCATTGTTTCAAGGTGTACTTCAAGGCTTTGGGGTTAAGGTATGATCTTTTTATTCTAATAATTTTGATATAATGCTTTTAATGAACAAAATTGAATATCTTAAATTATATGTGTATAATATTGTCTTATTTGATTCAAAACAATTTATGTATTTCCAATTGTTTATTATATGAATTGATTGGTTTTTTATTTAGATAAATCAAAACTGAAACTTGTATATGGTTAGACAATATTTTAATTTCATATCTATGTTTAAAAATTCAAATCAAAATGTAGTTTTTTTATTTGAATGTTTACATGTCCTTATTGTTTTCATTTTACTATAATAGAAACTTTTACATGATTAAATGATGTTTTGATAATAAATTGATTGCAGTTAATTTCTAAATTTGTTACCCTATTTGACATCACAATTATCCTTCTTTAACTATTCAAAATATTTTAACATATTTCTTAGTTCAGTATGTATCACCTTTTGTGTTGTAGTTATTTATTCATATAGATGGAATCTCCTTAGGTTTGTAAGTTTATTTGTTCTTATTATACGTATCTTATTGTAATTGAAACATATACATGATTAAAGGATGATTGGATTATAATAAATTTATAGATTTGTTACCCTATTTGACATGGCTAATATCTTTCTTTTAAGTATTCAAAGGATTGTTAATATATTGCTCCGTGTAATGTGTTTCAATTATTTTATAAAAAAATTATTCAGATAAGTTGTAAAAAAATTATTCAGATAAGTTGAAGCTCTTTAGATTTGAAAATTTATTTGTTCTTATTATCTACATTTTATTGTAATTGAAACCCACACATGATTAAAGGATGTTTTAATAATAAATTGATTACAATAAACTTATAAATTTGTTATCCTATTTGAGATGACTAGTACTTTTTAAGTATTCAGATGATGTTAATACATCGCTCAGTTTAGTATGTTTCACTTTTGTAAAAAAGTTCATATAGTTTGAATCTTTTAATTTAATTATATATAATCTTTATACAGAAATAATTATACATATATATGTACATATAGAACATAATGTTTATATTTCAAATTGTATACTTTAAATCCTTCATTAATATCAAACAATTCTAAACGAGGCAGTAGTTTGTATATATGAATTATTGTTGGCTATTCCTAATCTTATGTTATAATAGTTCATTGATTACTAATTGAATACTGCATACATAAGTTTGTCAAAAGGGGGAAGATGAAACATTCATCTTTGCCATCTTTTATTTCATTCCTTTTTGTCCCGTATGTGATTCTCTTTAAACTTATTCTTATTTATTCATATACATCATGTTATCAATAGATCATACTTACCTTATATTTAACTATTCTGTCACACAATTAAGGAATGAATATATTTGATATATTCACACCTTATTTTTATATCCATTCTTTATTGTTTTAGAATCAAATTAATAAAACAAAATACAGTATTAAAATAAATTTAGATAAGATCTAAATACATTTAGACTTCATAGGTCCATTAATAATGCAAAATTGGTAAATTTTTTAAAATTCACTCATTTCTTTCATTGCGGGTTGGTCCAGTTCTTTCAACTCCCAATAAATATGTTCTTTTCCTTTAATCATTTAATACGGAATTCACGAATACTATATGATTCATTATCATATAATAGAGAAATATTTAACACTATATGGATCTACCCAAAATTCCAAGATAATTGTTAAAATATTAGGCACTTTTGTATGTTCTATGGCTAATGCATCACATCTGTTTTGAAAAACAAATACCATCTTCCAAGACGAAAAGAGAGAGAATTTTCTATGTAGTGACACATACTGAATGTAATTTCAATTTCTACCTATAATGCACATCGAAGCCTGGAAACAATGAAAGCATTCTAGACTAAATTGGAAAACAAATACCATATATCATAGGCAAGAAATAAGAAATTCCTAATATGCAATTTTATGGATTTTTGAATGACTGATAGAAGGTCCTTTATTAGACAAGTTAATGATATATTATATATCATAAATCAACTTAAAGATGCTATGATTGATCTCCCAAAATCATTTACAAAGAGAGTAATAATTTTTGATTCTCTCATTCTTAAAATAACTATAAGAAAATTTAAAGCATGTATAAATAGACTATGATTTAGGGAGTTTGGTGACAATTTAACATAGAAGAGGACTCTTGTAAAAAAGAACAAATTGACAGTCCACAAATTATGTTTTATTTTAAAGCGAATAATGTTGAAATGACAAAAATGCTAAAGTCTAAGAATGAGACATGTTTTAAGAAGAAAGTCATTCCAAGAAAGATAAAAAGAAGGGTGCTTGTTAGTTTTGTAACTGGCTTAGTCGGTATGTTCTTGTTTGTCATGTACGAAAGAAGCAACATAAACAAATGTGGTCAAACACACACTTGTGGCTGCAGTGCAAGAAGAAAACTCTATTGGTGGCACAGACAATGATTGGTGGCTTGATATAGCAGCAACCGTTCATGTATGCAAAGACTATATTCTTTACAATACCTACGAAGAAGCTAGCGGAGAAGGACATGAAGTTACTGGAGCGAATAATATCAGAAGCGAAGTAATTAGAAAAGACACTATAACTCCCATTCACTATAGGAAAGGTTCTTACTTTGGTCAACGTATTTTGTGTACATGATATTTGTAAAAATTTGGTATCTGGATACCTTTTGAATAAAGGAGGATTCAATATAGTATATGAGTCCAGCAAGTTAGTGTTATCCAAGAACGACGGAATCATTGAAGAGGAATACTCTTGCAATGACATGATAAGTTGAATTTAGTAAGGAACTATTTTATGTATACCATTAACTCTTAGATTTGTGGCATACTAGATTAGGACGTGTTAGTTATGGATCTCTTAAGAATACGAATGAGTTAGGACAAATTTATGATTGCAATTTGAATTCTACCTCTAAACGTGCTATTTATGTTTAGGCAAAATAAAACATGGGAAATCCTTTAAATATATATGAAGAAAAAACTATTTTCTTGGATTAGTTTATAGTGATTATTGGTGACTTAAAGGTCGTACTACTTATGGAGGTAATAAAACTTATTTCACATTTATTGATGATTACCCTAAATACATGATGTTTATCCAATGAAAAACAATTATGAAGTTTTTGATAAGTTTAAAATTAATAAAATTGAAGTGGAAGTGCAATTAGAAATTGAAATTAATGTATTGAATTCCAATCATGGTGATGAATATTTTTCAGATGATTTCAAATTATTTTATTAACAACATGTTTAATACATCAATGTGTTGCTCCTTGTACACCACAGCAAAATGGAGTCCCTGAAAAGAAAAATAAGACATTAGTAGAAATGGTAAACACTATGCTAATTAGTTATAACTTACCATATACTTTATGTAGTGATGCTATTTTGTCTGTACGTTGCATTTTAAGTAGAATTCCTTTAAAAAAGAAGGACATATCCCCTTATGAATTATGGTTTAAAAGGAATTCTAATTTATCAAGAATAAAAATTTGGGGTTGCTTGACTTGTGTTAGGAAGCCAGATTCTAAAAGACCAAAATTAGGAAATAAAGCTTTTACATGTGCTTTTATTGGTTACTCACGTCAATTCATAATACTTGACACTTTTGAAGTAATTTAACATATAGATATAGGATTTTTTGAAAACAAATATATATCTCAAAATCAAATTCTAGTATACATCATAGAATAAATAAAGGTATTTTTTTATATAGTGGATTCTCATGAGAATGTTAAGTCCTTTGGGCATTCAATTGTTATCTCTTGAGTTGAAGAGGGAGGCCATATATTTTGGCGGTTAGTATACAAACCTAGGAGTTCAAAATTTAAATTGTTATAAAGTAGGAAACAAAAGGGTGCTGCTATTTGAATATTGAAGGGAGATGCATCTAATTGCAGGCCAACTGTGATGACCCGCCCTTCTCGACCCTCGAAAATCGACACAAAATACTCCACAGTATAATATGCCGACGATCAAGTGCCGGAAAGACAGATTGTTGAGGAAAAAGGAAGACAGAAGAAAAAAGGAACTAAACAATAACAGAATCACACAATCGCAGAGTAACAAAATAGAATATATAATATCAGCTCTTTACACAAAATGAAAAGTATATCTATTTATACAATATATCCTCAGAGTATTGCAAACATACAACAATTACCAGCCTGACAATTTCAAACGAGCGCAGTAGCGGATATAAACAAGTATGGAGAATACATCTCGGACTCCAGCTTCTCTCCCGAGCTTCATAGCATCCTATCATGAACATATAATACTCAGTCTGATCCAAGCATTATAATGAAATAACACCCGAGTCAGTCTGGAATACCAGCTGATAAAAATACACCCAAATTGATTATTAAAGTTTCAAAAATCCTTTTGAAATCAAAAGCATCTCATAAGACCACGCCACAGATAAACATGTCGGATTTTTACCTTACGATACCTAAAACACTTTTTATTAAAATCCTCTGATATTATAATAGGGTCTATATACAAATACTTATTAAAATAGCCGAAATTGTTACATGATTAAATTCCAACTACTAGCCACAAAGTGGGTAATACAAACAAAACTCGTAAAAGGCTCGTGGGGAGAATGGATTTCCAACTAATGACTAGGCACTGGGGTACCACCTGTCACAGTACCAGGTCTAGATTAGTGTAGCGAGGACCACGCCCGATCCCCTGCAACACAAAGATCACCCTACGGTTGGGATCAGCAACCGCACCACTAAGCCGAAAAAAGAGACATCTAGACAGGGATGACCTCACCCTAAAAAGGGTGCTACCTACCTATCCTTGCTGCATAACCCCTGATTTTCAGTCATTCCCAGTTGATGAGGCTTGAGGCTAAGCGTTACCTTTTTGAACGTTTCACTTAGAATGCCCATCGTTCACCTGACGATGTTTCGAAAGCATTCATCCATACAAGTCCGTCCTGGGTTCGAACGAAACCAAAGGCACTACTCCTACTACATCCATTTTGGAAATATCCTCAGGATTAGTAGCGACTAGCCCTTGCACTTCACTTCTCCATCTTTGACTCCGAACTCGCCTTCCTCACGAAAACATACAAACCGGATCAAAGTGGTTTTCGAGAAATTAATCCTGATCCCGGTCTCTTCGAAACGATCAACGCATTGGCCAATATTGATAGTCGGTGATTTAACTATCAATTAACATTCACAAACATCCATCACACAATAAATAATTTCCCACGTTATTTATTTTCCCAAAAATATCTTTGCAAGATATCTTTCCATTTTCAAAACCTTTTTAAACAGTTTTCAAACCCAACTCTTCTCATGGAATAAATTCCTAAATCTTTACTTCCACTGAAAACATCCAAGTCCCAATACTTAATATTTAAAATAATTTAAATTCTTTAGTCTTGAAAATACATTAAACCATTTATATTAAAACTTCTTACATTCTTAATTTAATATATATATATATATATATATATACTTTTAAAAATATTTCGAATAAAACTGCTTTATAAAATATAAACTATTTTCTTCAAAATAAAGGTTAAATCATACTAAATTTTAAAATAATGTTATGAAATCTTACACGAGTTTTTAAATAAAACTTTGACCAAACTATCTTTAAAATAAATCCATTTTATAAATATTAATCTTAAAACTATTCTTTTAAAACACAAGACTGATTAATCCTTTAAAATAATTGTTACTATAACTAATTTAGTGAATATTTACTTTTGAAATCTTTACAACTTAAATAAGAATTTTCTTGAAAACATTCTTTAAAGATCAAATTTAAAACTTTTAACTTTTACTCAAACGTCTGCTTTAAAACGTACTTGGCTTTTCAAGGAACTACACTTCTGTTTTCAGAATAAACCAACGAATTTTTTTGTAAATCCTGCTGGATTTCTCTCAACTCAAATTTTTGTTTAAATCCCGTAAATTTCTTTCAAAACTTAAAAAATAAACCCTCTTTTTATTTTCAAACACATTTCCCATTTCCTGAAAATCACTTTCAAAATATATGCTTAAAATATTTAGAGTAAGGTTACTAGAAATTTCTTAAATGAAAAATAATACTTAAGAGAATATATAAGAGTTTCTAAGTAATTTAAAAAAAATAACCTTTTAAAATAAAGTTATTAATTAAATATTTATATTATAATTTCCTTATCAAACTTAATACTAATTTACCTTTAATATAATTAAATACCATAATCTCTTAAATAAATATTTACTTACACTTTAAACTTAAAATAATATTAATTTTCTAAAATATTTTAAAAACACCTTTGCAAAACTTTCCAGTTTATACTTCGAAAATCTTTCTTTGAAACATGCTTTGTTTCCAGGGAAAAATGCACTTCCCATCCTTTAAAAAAATAAATCTCGCTATTATTTTAAAACAATTCACATTTCCTTTATAAATCACAATTTCAAGCACTTCAAATTTTCAACCAATTTCTTGAATTTAATTCCTTTTAAATTCTCTACTTAAAAATTTCTTTTATTTCCTTTTAAACCCAATTTATTTATTTATATTTGAATTCCCAGATTGTATTCACCCAATCATGGCACAGCACAATTTAATTTTCAAATTAATCTATCATAGCATATAAATAGAACACAGCATAATAAGATTTAAATTAATTTATCATAGGATATCAGTGAGATATATCACATAATATAAATAAAAGTTCTATTTGTGAGGAATCCAGTTGGATCCCTCCAACCCATTTCTTTGCATCCACGGATATTAGCACAACCAATAAATATCGATTCAATCTAATAATAATTATCATATTCAGCAAAACAACCAATTAAACATTTAAATATTAGCTATTTAAATTAACTGGTATCCAGATGTGAGTGAGATTAACTCACCTTGCATTCGTTGAGCGTTTAAATTCCTGAATTAAACGACCGCGATCGATTTAACCAAAAAATTTCGCTAGCTCCGATTGTCTCCAAATCTGCTACAACGTGCAGATCGCGTCGCTGCGATTCCGACACTTCTTGTTTCATCGAAATCTGGTAACATATGCAAAAGTTATGAATTTTTAAATGTTAGAATAAAATTTGTATAAACAATTTTTTTATTTATTAATTTATATTAATCTACACTGTTGATCATGCATCAGGAATAAAGGTCATCCCCAATACCTTTCTTCCTCACGCAAGTCGTTCGAACAGAACCCAATGTTGTCCCCTCCAAATCAGAATCGCGACCACCCATGCTCGCAGGTAGGTCGATCTAAGGCCACCATCTCGAGCGCCGAAGCTAGCTCTACCCATGGCTCAAGCCTCCTCGAATGTGGTGCACCAACAGCCGTGGAATTTGACCTTGAACTCGAGACCTATTTCATCAGTTTGCCACCTCGTCGATGAACTAGGGTCGATTGCCACCGTTGACTATGTAGAGCTCCTCAATCTTCGTTTAGGAAGTTTTCAATAATATTGCGTGGATTGATCGACAATTGAAGATGAAAATCGAAGGGTTTCGACCATAGAAATGAGTACGGCGGCTAGGTTAAAGAGAAGCCAGTTTTTAGCCTAAAACGTGTATATGTATACGTATATAAACAATATTTTAATATTAAATCCATTTTAAAGCAACTTTTTCACACGATCTCCAAATGACGCGTGCCGACAGGCGATTATAATGTTTTACCCGCATTTCGAACACAATGGAACGTGTTTCGAAGGATAATTCGATCATATGCGCGAGTTACGGGAATACACGATCAATTTTAAATTAAATCGATTAAAATAGTTTCTATGCGTTTTGAGCTGCCAGGGTCAAACGACAACTCCGATTTCTTTGAAAATTGAAATCCGATAATAACTAACTATTACGGATCCAATGGAACTAGTTTTGTCAAATTCCGAAACTGTGCCCCGGAAGGCTATTTTAACTCATCGATTAATTCGAGCGATTTTCACAATCGTCGAAATCACTTAAAATTCCACTTTTAAAATTTTATTGACTTAATAATAAATCATATAGAATTTATATTCACATCGGAAATCATTCTGATTCATTTTAAACCAAAATCTGATGATTTGCATTATTATATTACTAAATTCCATTGTTAAATTAATATAAAATTCCAAATTCAACCTACTGACTTTTAATTCCATCCAACAGTCCAATATTATAATTCAAATCCAAATAGACTTAAAATAAATTTAGAATCTATTTTTATATCTATTTATACCTAGATTCACAAATTATTTCAATTTTAAATAGTTAATTATTATTATTCAAATTAAATTAAATTGCTATATTTGAAATTTAATTAATTTCATTAATTTAACCAAACTCTTTTTACTTCAAAAATTAAATTATAATGCATATCCAACATTTAAAATGAATTAAATGTTCAAAATTAACGACTAGAAATTTTGGATCGTTACATTCCTCCCCCCTTATAAAAATTTCTTCCACGAAATTTGCTAAGGTAAAAAGAATGCTCCAAACCTAATAGCAAAACTCACTTAGTGAAATTCTCAAATTCACTTTGCCTAAACTCTTTAGTTTCGAATCAAAACGGCTAGTTTCGATTCCTATTCCAAAATCCTTTTTATTTAAATTTTAATTTGAAATCAATTTGTTGCTAAAGAAACGTTTCAAAAAATTTAAAAATTTTCTAACTCCCAAAATTTCTGAAATTTTTTGGCAGAGTCTCCCTTGTACGGAGGAGCTTTTGCAATATCACAATAGACATAAATATATATACATCGACCCACACGGTCGAAAAACCAAATATATCACAATATATATATATATATATATATATATATATATATATATATATATATCATTTCCCAATTTTATTGCGTAGGCATGCCTTTTATTAACATTTTAAAAGCAAGCGGCTAATTATATTGCATATACTCGCTCCAACCCTATCGATTGCCTTCCGTACCTATACTTACTTTAACAAACACATTAGTTTTCAATAATATAAGATTTTCACAACATTCCATTCATTTATCTTAGCCAAACATATCAATTACAAAGCCCAATCCACACATTTCCATAATCCTACATGTTCACCATCTGTTATAAGCAATCACAATGTTTCAATACTTCTTTAGTTTTCTTTACAAATCCAATCTTAATTTTATTCCACTCGAATGATTTAAATTCAAGTTTACTATATACAATTCATACTTACTACAACCAATTCATTTTCACTCTCTGTTCAATATGATTAACATATGGTTTACTTACATCAATTTATTCAATCCAATTCCAAATTGATTCACAATTAAATTCTTAATTCAATTTGATACCTTTGCATTTTTTTTATGATCTACTTTCATTTTTATGCAAAACCACTTAATTATATTACACTTATTTCAATTGAGTTAAAACCAACTTTATTTACTTCTTCAAATCAATCCACTTTCGTTTACAACAATCGACTAATTTCTATGCAAATTTAAAGTTATCCAAGCAAGTAAGAACCACTTAAGCTTACAACCATTTAAAATTAATTCCAACTTAGATTTATATTATTTTTATTTCATTCGGAATATTTCACAATCCCAAATATTCTTATTTCCTTGCAATCTTTAAACCAAATCCTTATTCTCACTTCAAGTTCATCATCCAACTTAAGTTTATATTAATATCATTCCATTCTGTAATATTTACAACTCATACATTCTTATTTCATCACAATAATTAATTAAAATTCTTTTCACTTGCATTTCAATTTTATGATCTAGACAAATTTCATTCAAGACCCCTTATAAAGCTCGACCACAATTATTTTCCAACTTGCTTAAGTTCTTTCAATTTCATAATATTTCCATTTCTTCTTATATCAATTTTATTTTCATTTTAAATTGATTTTCATTCAATCAGAATTCCAATCCATTGCAAATTTTAACTCAATTTGTATACATACTCAATCCAATTTAAATTTTAATTCATTTCCTCGATTCGTTCTGAATTTTATTAATAATATGACCATTTTCAATTATCTTATACCCAAACTAAATTTTACTTGCATTTTGGACCATAACCATTTTAAATTGATTTTTTTTATTCAATCCAATACAACTTCCATTTAATTTAGCTTACACTAAATTCATTTCTAAACAATCCTTTTTGAATTTAGTTGAGTGAGAATTTAATTCGTTTGATATCATTCTTACTTAATTTCTATTTAATTCGGTTCTTTTCCAATTCTAATTCAAGTTCAACTAAATTTATTCAGCCAACTTAAATTCTTACCAATCCTTCTACTATTTTAAATAAGACTTGAATTTCATTCAATATTATTTATAACGCAACTGAACTTTGATTTCAATTCAATCCAAATTTAACTCGATTCCTTTAATTTAACTGAAATCCAGTTCGATCCAATTTTAATTCTCCATTCAATTTAAATTTTTACTCTCTAATATATAAGTTCAAAAACTTATTTATTAACCTAAGTCCATTCACCCTTTTATATCTCGCTTTACCTTATCTTACTTTACATTTCATTTAGGATTAAGTTTGAATTCACCCTACCATTCAACTATTTCCCATTTGTGATTATAATTCCATTTTACTTGGGTTTACAATCTGATTTTCTATTCTTTAGTTCGCCAACTTATTTACTTAAAAGTTTATATTGCTCATTTGAGTTATTTTCATCTTATAATCACAATTCCATAATGTCTATATAACACGTAATAGCTTAACGATATAAATTTTCTTTCAATTTAATTCTTTGCACAATTTTAAATCCACAATTTCAGATTATAGCATAATACTTAATAGCTTATGGGCACAATTCATTACACAATGACCCACAATTACAAAGTCATTTTACATTTCAATTTAACCCAAATCAATTTGATTCTAAGTCCAATTTATTTAACTTATCCCAAGTTAAATTCAAATTTTCTATTCACTTCCATATACTCAAATTAAATTTTAATTTCAGGATTAAAATTTTCAAATTCCCTTTCTTATTTATCAACGTTATTTCATTTTGCTTCTTAATTAGATCAACTTCACTTTAAAAGTTCAATAATTGATTCATCTTAACTTTACACATTATTTAAATAGGATTTTCCAGAATTCAATTGCCCGGTTTTGTTTCAAAACCATTTTGAAATAATAATCAACACATACCCACTTGGTATATCAAATCAAACTTCCGGATTCCAAAATACTTGGTTTTACCAAACAAATTTCCCTTTCGAAATTTCTAAACCCACTTTTATACCCAACAAATCCAAACAAATATCATAATCAATTACCACGGAAGCAATCCATCACTTTAGAAACTCGAAAATGAATTCTAATGATGTGGCCATCATCATCAGGATTATTTTCCAGCGACTGAAGTGAGTTCAGTGCTTCCTTACTTTCACAAATTCATTTCAAAACAATTCTCATTCAAAAATACTTCCCAAAATAATATTCCATCATTTCCTTCAAACACTTTGGAAAACATTTCAATCATTTCCAAGATTTTAAATTCCTAAACTTTTTGTTTAAATTCATTTTAAACACTTTTCAAAATTTTCGGGATTTAAATTCTGGTCTAAATCAACTTTTAGTTATACTTCTTTTGGATAAGCCATACTTATGGAATTCTCTTTGGTTATAACCAATTTTAGTTTTAGATTCTTATATTTGATTATAATATTAGCATTCAAACATCCAAATATATATAATAATTTCAGAAAAATTATTCCTTTTATATCAAAATATAATTTTGGGTAAAATTATTTCATTTACCCACTTTAAAAACAATACTATGTCGGTTTATCTTATTTAAGAGTTTAGAAACCCCTATCGATACGGTTGTACTTCCCGCACCGACCAGAATTCATAAACACTCAACCGATAAGTCAACACAGTATAAAACAACTTTATATTCACTAACAAGTATGCTCTCATATCTATTAATACACTCGACTCATTATAGAGTACTATTGACTCTATATCTAACGAGTAATTTCCCACCAAACCTAGGTTGTCGCCAACCTAAGCTCTGATACCAAATGTGACGACCCGCCCTTCTCGACCTTCGAAAATCGACACAAATACTCCACAGTATAATATGCCGACGATCAAGTGCCGGAAAAGACAGATTGTTGAGGAAAAAGAAAGAAGACATAAGAAAGAAGGAACTAAACAATAACAGAATCTCACAATCGCAGTGGAACAAAATACAATATATAATATCAGCTCTTTACACAAAATGAAAACTATATCTGTTTATACAACATATCCTCAGAGTATCACAAACAAATAACAATTACCAACCTGACAATTTCAAACGAGCGCAGCAGCGGATATAAACAAGTACGGATAATACGTCTCGAACTCCAGCTCCTCTCCTGAGCTCTATAGCATCCTATCCTAAACATACAATACTCGGTCTGACCCGAGCATTATAACGAAATAACACCCGAGTCAGTCTGGAATACCAGCTAATAAAAATACACCCAAATTGATTATTAAAGTTTCAAAAATCCTTTTGAAAACAAAAGCATCTCGTAAGACCACGCCAAAAATAAACATGTCGGGTTTTTCCCTTATGATAGCTAAAACACTTTTTATAAAAATCCTCTGATATTATAATAGGGTCTATATACAAATACTTATTAAAATAGCCGAAATTGTTTCATGATTAAATTCAACTACTAGCCACAAAGTGGGTAATACAAACAAAACTCGTAAAAGGCTCATAGGGAGAATGGATTTCCAACTAATGACTAGGCATTGGGGTACCACCTGTCACAGTACCTGGTCTAGATCAGTGTACCGAGGACCATGCCCGATCCCCTGCAACACAAAGCCGGGATTACCCCTTACTAGATAATATCGAGTAAGATCGCCCTACGGTTGGGATCAGCAACTGCACCATTAAGCTGAAAAAAGGGACATCTAGACAGAGATGACCTCACCCTGAAATGGGTGCTACCCACCTAGCCTTGCTGCATAACCCCTGATTTTCAGTCATTCCCGGTAGATGAGGCTTGAGGCTAAGCGTTACCTTTTTGAACGTTTCACTTAGAATACCCATCGTCCACCTGACGATGTACCGAAAGCATTCATCCATACAAGTCTGTCCCGGGTTCGAACGGAACCGAAGGCGCTACTTCAACAACATCCATTTTGGAAATATCCTCAGGATTAGTAGCGACTAGCCCTTGCACTTCACTGCTCTATCTTCGACTCCGAACTCGTCTTCCACACGAAAACATACAAACCGAATCGAATTGGTTTTCGAGAAATTAATCATGATCCCGGTCTCTTCGAAATGATCAACGCATTGGCCAATATTGATAGTCGGTGATTTAACTATCAATTAACATTCATAAACATCCATCACATAATAAATAATTTCCCACATTATTTATTTTCCTCAAAAATATCATTGCATGATGTCTTTCCATTTTCAAATCCTTTTTAAACAGTTTTCAAACCCAACTCTTCTCATGGAATAAATTCCTAAATCTTTACTTCCTCTGAAAACATCCAAGCACCAATACTTAAGATTTAAAATAATTTAAATTCTTTAATCTTGAAAATACATTAAACCATTTACATTAAAACTTCATACATACTTAATTTAATATATATATATATATACACACTTTTAAAAATATTTCGAATAAAACTGCTTTATAAAATATAAACTATTTTCTTCAAAATAAAGGTTAAATCATACTAAATTATAAAATAATGTTATGAAATCCTACACGAGTTTTTAAATAAAACTTTGACCAAACTATCTTTAAAATAAATCCATTTTATAAATATTAATCTTAAAAATATTCTTTTAAAACAGAAGACTGATTAATCCTTTAAAATAATTGTTACTACAACTAATTTAGTGAATATTTACTTTTGAAATCTTTACAATTTAAATAAGAATTTTCTTAAAAACATTCTTTAAAGATCAAATTTAAAACTTTTAACTTTTACTTAAACGTCCGCTTTAAAACGTACTTGGCTTTTCAGGGAACTACACTTCTGTTTTCAGAATAAACCAAAGAATTCTTTTTGTAATTCCCGCTGGATATCTCTCAACTCAAATTTTCGTTTAAATCCCGTAAATTTCTTTCAACACTTTAAAAATAAACCCTCTTTTTATTTTCAAACACATTTCCCATTTCCTGAAAATCACTTTCAAAATATATGTTTAAAATATTTAGAATAAGGTTACTAGAAATTTCTTAAATGAAAAATAATACTTAAGAGAATATAGAAGAGTTTCTAAGTAATTTAAAACAAAATTACCTTTTAAAATAAAGTTATTAATCAAATATTTATATTATAACTTCCTTTCCAAGCTTAATACTACTTTACCTTTAATATAATTAAATACCATAATCTCTTAAATAAATATTTACTTACACTTTAAACAATTAAAATAATATTAATTTTCTAAAATATTTTAAAAACACCTTTGCAAAACTTTCCAATTTATACTTCGAAAATCTTTTTTTGAGACATGCTTGGTTTCCAAGGAAAAATGCACTTCCCATCCTTTAAAAAAATAAATCTCTCTATTATTTAAAACAATTCACATTTCCTTTATAAATCAAAATTTCAAACACTTCAAATTTTCAACCAATTTCTTGAATTTAATTCCTCTTAAATTCTCTACTTAAGAATTTCTTTTATTTCCTTTTAAACCCAATTTATTTATTTATATTTGAATTCCCAGATTGTATTCACCCAATCATGGCACGGCATAATTTAATTTTCAAATTAATATATCACAGTATATAAATAGACACAGCATAACAACATCTAAATTAATTTATCACAAGATATCAATGAGATATATCACAGAATATAAATAAAAGTTCTATTTGTGAGGAACCCAGTTGGATCCCTCCAACATGTTTCCCTGCATCCACAGATATTAGCAAAACCAATAAACATCGATTCAATTTGATAATAATTATCATATTCAGCTAAACAACCAATCAAACATTTAAATATTAGCTATTTAAATTAACTGGTATCCAGATGTGAGTGAGATTAACTCACCTTGCATTCGTTGAACGTTTAAATTCCTGAATTAAACTGACCGTGATTGATTTAACCCAAAAATTTCGCTAGCTTCTATTGTCTCCAAATCTGCTACAACGCGCAGATCACATCCCTACGATTCCGATGCTTCTTTTTTCGTCAAAATCTGATAGCATGCGCAAAAGTTATGAATTTTTAAACGTTAGAATAAAATTTGTATAAACAATTTTTTATTTATTAATTTATATTAATCTACACTGTTGATCACGCATCAGGAATCAAGGCCGTCCCCAATACCTTTCTTCCTCATGCAAGCCATTCGAACAGAACCCAATGTCGTCCCCTCCAAATTAAAATCGCGACCACCCATGCTCACAAGTAGGTCGATCCAAGGCCACCATCTCGAGCGCCGAAGCTAGCTCCACCCATGGCCCAAGCTTCCTCGAACGCGGTGCACCAACAGTCGTGGAATTTGACCTTGAACTCGAGACCTATTTCATCAGTTTGCCACCTCGTCGATGAACAATGGTCGATCACCACCGTTGACTATGTAGAGCTCCTCGAGCTCCTCGATCTGACGAAGTTTTCAATAATATTGCTTGGATTGATCGAATATTGAATATGAAAATCGAAGGATTTCGGCCATAGAAATGAGCATGATGGCTAGGTTAAAGAGAAGCTAGGATTTAGCCTAAAAGGTGTATATATATACGTATATAAACAATATTTTAATATTAAATCCATTTTAAAGCAACTTTTTCACACGATCTCCAAACGACGTGTGCCGACAGGCGATTATAATGTTTTACCCGCATTCCAAACACAATGGAACGTGTTTTAGAGGCTAATTCGATCATGTGCACGAGTTACGGGAATAAACGATCAATTTCAAATTAAATCGATTAAAATAGCTTCTATGTGTTTTGAGCTGCCAGGGTCAAACGACAACTCTGATTTCTACGAAAATTAAAATCTGACAATAACTAACTATTACGGATCCAATGGAACTGGTTTCATCGAATTCCGAGACTGTTCCCCAGAAGGCTATTTTAACTCGTCGATTAATTCGAGCGATTTTCATAATCGTCGAAATCACTTAAAATTTCACTTTTAAAATGT
Organism: Allium cepa; assembly: GCA_030765085.1. Classification (NCBI taxonomy): domain Eukaryota; kingdom Viridiplantae; phylum Streptophyta; class Magnoliopsida; order Asparagales; family Amaryllidaceae; genus Allium; species Allium cepa. The sequence continues at coordinate 1,021,803,143 of CM060941.1, forward strand.
TACTGACTTAATAATAAATCATATAGAATTTATATTCACATCAGAAATCATTCTGATTCATTTTAAACCAAAATCTGATGATTTGCATTATTATATTATTAAATTCCATTATTAAATTAATATAAAATTCCAAATTCAACCTATCGACTTTTAATTCCATCCAACGGTCCAATATTATAATTCAAATCCAAATAGACTTAAAATAAATTTTAGAATCTATTTTTATATCTATTTACACCCAGATTCACAAATTATCTCAATTTCAAATAGTTGATTATTATTATTCAAATTCAATTAAATTGCTATATTTGAAATTTAACTAATTTCATTAATTTAATTTAACTCTTTTTACTTCGAAAATCAAATTATAATCCATATCCAACATTTAAAATGAATTAAATGTTCAAAATTAACGACTAGAAATTCTGGGTCGTTACACCAACAAAAGAAGTTTTAAATTCAGGCACGAAAAAGGCAGTTATAACCAATGGACGTGATCGTTGGAAGCGTCTGTTTATGAACCGATGCATCTCTTTGCTTCCTATATAAAATCAAGGATGAATTTACATTTCAATATACGAAATCATTTATCTCCTTCTATATTTTCGAGCTCCAATTTGTTCATCACTTAACTCTAGATTTCTAGAGGTTTCTTGGCCTAATCAAGGGCATACAAACCTTGCTTCGCTTACACTGTCAAAAGGCTTCTTTGAATCTTGATAGTCAATAATTCAGTAACTTGTTTGTACTAGTAGATCGAATTGTTATTTAAATGAATCTGCTACGTAGATCCTTGAAGTCAAAAGTATAATAACTACTTTATTATCATGCTCAAACAATTGTTCAACATACTAAAGGTACATTACTTATACTTAGGATGGACAAGATGTTGGAATTGAGAAAGGAGACTTTTTGGTGTTGTGTGAGAAACCTAGAAAGGCGATTTCTTAGTGTGTTGTAAGGCCTATTACTTTGAGGCAAATGGATGTGTTATTAAAAGGTTGTACAAGGATTACACGGTTGGATGTACATTAGGGAAGTATGAACTAGTAAAATTTCTTTTTGTGGTTTTATTACGTTCATACTCTTAGTCTATCTATCGCTTTACTCTTTTACTATACTATATTAATATAATGTTAATATCTATCATCATATTACAATCCAAATTTTTGCAACGGTGACAAACTTTTTTATCTTAAACACCCCCACCATCTTGTGTTGTTAGAGCATGCTATTATTCAAAAATCACAATAAGATTTTGATGATTCGCAGATATGATCAGTACTAAAAACTTACATGAGTGGAATTTAGATTCTACAAATTATTATTTCAAACACATAACAAGATTAAAATTGGACGATTTTATTATTTGGAAAAGGGGGCGTCAACAACATTGATAATCATGATTTTTTTATTATACAATGTGAAGAGAATTCAATTCCCTTTAGTGAACACCTTATGATTTGATTAACAGAAAACTCTAAATTAACTTTAGATTAAAAGTAATATTTTTTTACATGGTATATTTTATTGAAAAGCGATAAAAAAATCAAAGCTAAATATTAATTTTATCTTTTCTTCTATATTTATGATTGTTCATGCATTTCAATAATTAGTGGCGTATTTTACATAACTAGTTGATATATCATTATGAATATATTGTACCAAACCTCTCATTCCATACATACTTAAATATCTCAACGTACCACTCTTTTTAATAATGATGAGAGAAAAGTATGGTACCATTTAAAGCAAAGAGGTAGATAAGGAAGTAATATGTTAAACATTTATGAGCTTTCATATTTGAAGTTTTATGGCTATTCTGAAGAAGGAAGGAATTATTAATGTACCTTTATGGGCTTGGATGACAAAAGTAGACCCGTCAACTAATACTTCCGAATGCAGATATAGACATATCTGCATCCACAGTTGAAATCATTTGTAATATTGGATATCTTGATCCATGGATACAGATAGGTACCAAATAATGTATCATCTGATAAGTCTAAAAACATAAATAAAAAAATTTATTTTAATTTTTTTGTCTTATTGATTTTAAAAGCATAAAAAATAAATAATGATGATAACAAACTGTTTGAGCAATTAGTGTGCATCAAATGCATATAACATGAACTAGTATTTTATTACAACAAACATACATCATTTATTATACTAGAATACAAATAATATAAATTATAATTTTAATATAAAAAAATGGATAATTTTCGGATGTGGGATTCTTTGTATCCGTATCCGTTTTTCGAATGCATGTGCAGATGGATTTTGATTTTTTATGCATCTATTAACTGATTTAGAGAAAAGACATAAAAATTATGCTACAAGCATGTTTACTAACTAGAACTTTATTCTAACAAGTTAATTTTTTATGGTCTAAAGGCAGTGGTTGACCGACAAAGGAAGTCCAATGGTGAATGGTAATGTGCCAAAATACAAAAAAAGAATTATGTCATAAAAGAAATCTGAAAATAGAATTTCCTAGTGGGTCGTAAGATATACTCCTCCAAGAAAATTGAGGTGCCATAGTGGAAGGGTGTATGAATAATACAATACTGGATGTAGAATAGAAAATCAGTATAAAAATCCATGTTCATAATACTTTCTCACTTTGAGCTTATTATCACTTTACAGTTTTGTTTTAATAAGATCTCAGAGAAAGGAGGTTTATCGCTGAGATAAATGTTTTTTATCCTCCACCATTAATGAAAGGTGAACGTCGATCCATTGTGACGACTTTTCTATTCTTGTATGAAATATGAATTTCGATGATGATTCCAACTGTACGTATATGCACATGTTTGGTTTGTGAACGAAATCGATCGAAGACCTTAATTGCTTTATTTATACTCTTTTTAATAGCTAATGGTAATACGTTTTCTAGGTTCTATAAAATCTAAAACTGATAAGTAACATTTGGAAAAACCAAAAATGTCATTAACACCCAAAATAATTTGTGTATATCTAATGACCTAGAAATTCATATGTTTGTACCCACTTAGGCGTAAGCATACCACAACATTCTAAATAATGCAACCAGATTTGAATAAACTCGATCATTTTGAATGGGCATTACAAGGCAAATGGTTTTGGAATCAATTTCTCCGTCAGCCCATGCATGACTAAAAGGCTACTTTAAGATTATTCTATCATTATATCCATATGCCTGCATCAATAAACAATCAAGTTTAACTTGTTGTTTATTTTATTTTATTCCACTAGCTATGATTCCAAACACACAGTTTGTAGAAGCATGTCCATATAAAATAACGTTTTTTTAATATATACGTATAATTTTACATTTTAGAGGTCATGTGTGATAACCCAGATTTTGGATATCTGTTAGTTGGTAATTAACAAGGTTAAAATTATTAAATTACTAAATTTGCAAATTGAACAAATAAATCTGATAATAAATATTTATATCTGGTTAAATATTTATTTGATAATCTCCTAATATAATTACTTAGAATTGACAAATTATTCTTCTAAAACAAATGATAATGTGTTGTTATATGTATAGGTATATATATATATATATATATATATATATATATATATATATATATGAGTAGAAATTAAATTAGAATTTGAATTGGAATTTCAAAGAGTAAAATATCTTAAAATAAATTGGATACAAAATATATATGATTTTATTAATATATAATTTGTTTTATATTATTTTCGTTAAAATATTTTATTTGTATAAATTAAAGAAAGTAATTACTAAATAGAAAATTTAATATAAAAGTTTTACGAAAAAAATTTAAAACATAAATAAAGGAATATCTATATAAAACTAGTATATTGTATAACTATTATAAGTGTATAATTGGAATTTTATATCATTTACTTTTGAAACCGTTTAAATTGGAGAGGAAGTTTAAATATAAACACATAAGACATTAATAAAAATAAATTGAAATTATAATATAATTATATATGAACATAAAATATATATTTAGATATGATATTTACAAATGTAAACATAAGTTATTTCAATATAAAAAACGTAAATCAATTATAATATGTAAATGACATTTGTAAGAAAATTTAACAAGTGTCATGAATTTGTCACTTTTGTTTTAAATAATAAATAAAAGATAAAAGAAGATATATACATTTTCTATTCCTTTCTCATTTCTTTTTATCTTCATCTTTCAAAACAAAGAAGATAAAAGCCTTGAAATAATATACAAACTAGGAAATCATCAAACAACAACCATTTTAAACCTAAATTATTCAAGCAGATCAAAGGGAAATTTAACAGTAGCAATGTCTGGTTTTTTCTGAACAAAGAAAAGCAAAATTTTAAGGGTAGGATTCAAGTCTCAAACTCAGTTTAAAACAAAGATCAATTTCAAAGTAAATCCGATTCGATTAAGCAAATCAAAATTCCAGTTCAAGTAGCAGATCAAACAAAAAAATTATTCTCTGTTTATAAATAATGCAGATGAGTAAACATTTCCAGTATTGTTTATCTGCGTAAATTACTGTAAAATTATAAGCATCATTAATCTATAATGAATGCCTTTGAATTAGAAGGTTAATATGTGCATGCATGATGTGTTAGGCAAAGATAACTTCACCTGTAACACAAAAATGTCTCTGCTTCCCTGTTACAGGATTTTGTTGAGTACAGTAGCATCATTCTTGAAAAAAAAATCATAAATTAATTATCTGAGTTGTTTAAAACTATAATCTCAACAAAATTCATCTTTATAATAAATAACTCAAGATTTGGGAAAAGTTGAGTATTATAATTGAATGATTTAATTATATAACCGTGATCATTGTTGAAAATCGTGAATTTTGAGCCTTGTCTGGTGAATTTTAGTGTTGAGATGGGGAAGGGAAGTCAAGTTGAACAGAATTTGGGGTTTTTCCAAATTCCGACAACCTAGCTAATGTCAGGGTAGAATAGTTGGTGTGGAGGTGGCTGGGGTAGAAGCACATTCGCAAAAATTGTAGGAAAATTTTTTAGTCGTGGGGATCGGTTAGGAGAGCTCGATTTAGGGTTTCAGACGGGGTCCGGTTTGGTTTTAGTTTTTAGTGAGCGACAACGGTAGGAGGTATTGGGTGGAGTGCGGCTGTGGTCGAGAGGAAAGGTTGGCGCATACCTCGGTGAGGTATGGTGATGATCGACATTGGGAATCTGCGAGGCACGGATGTAGCGTGTTTTCGGTCATTCTAAGATTTTGGTCAAAGAGATTGAAATCTAGATCGGGGAAGTGGACACATTTTTCTGGTGGATGGCTCAAGCGTGAGATCGGGTGTGACTCATGTTGGTGGTAGGCAGCGCATCATGGTGGTTGTGGGGAGTGTGTACGTGCACACCTGTGTGCACATGGCTCTCGTGCACGATCGAGTTGACCAATTGAAGTGAAGAACTGGGCGGAGGAAATAAGAAAGGGGAAGTAAAAGAGAGTGGGCTAAAGGGAAGAGAAGTGGGCCTGTGGAAAGAAAAGAAGGGAGTAGCGGGCCGGGCTAGACCAGGATGGGAAGTAAGGAATCAGATCTGATTTCCTTTAGGCCTACCTATTTAAATTAAAAGAAAATTAAATAAGGAAGTTTAAAGTAAAAGTATTTTTCAAGAGTTCCAAGTAAGTTTTCAAATTTAAGGTATGGATCAAGTTTATAAACAAGTTTCAAATTCTTAAATTATAAAGCTAAATATCTTTGAATTAAGAATGGTTTTGAATAATTATTAGATTTAATTATTTAATTTGAATCTCTAAGATATTTCAAATGTAATTCAGTAATGTAATTAAGAAGGTGATTGAGGTAACTCGAGTGATTTTGAATAAATTTCAATCCTTTAATTTCAATAAAAATTTATTGATTTCATTAAGTAAATAAGTAAGATAATGGTATATCTTTGATAATTAAGGACTTTTTTAATTAAATTAAAGTTAATTAGTTACTGAAAGTAATTAAAGAATAATTGCTTAATGTCATTAATCAAGGAAGCTAATTAATGGGTAATTACTAAATGTGATTTATTTAATGATAATTACTTAATGGAAGTAATTTAGAATCAATTACTTAGTGTAGTTAATTAAAGGATTAATAAAAGTAAGTAATTAAAGGATAGTTAATTTTGAATGTGATTAATTAAAAAGAGTAATTAATAAAAGTAATTAGAGGATCATTAATTAATTACTGAGAGTAATTAAAGTGAACGGTTAAAGAATAATTAATTTATGTAATTAATTTCACGTTAATGTAATTAGAGTATGATTAATCAAGGATGATTAATTGAGAAAAATAATTAAAAGTGGTTAATTAATTGGATTATGATTAATTAATGTTAAGTAAGCATGATTAAGATAAACCAATTGATTTAAAATGGTAATTAATCTAATTGGAGATAATTAAATTGATTATGGATTAATCAAACCTTGTTTATGGATGATTGAATGTTATTGGGTATTTTATCTCTGATATTGAGTCGTGATGTATTGTGATATGTTATGATGGGTTAAACTGTGATATTATGAGTTTTCTATCGATGATTGATTTATTGTGTGACCATGATACCTTGTATTATAGTTGATTTGTATCCATTTAAACTGAAATTAATGTGACATTGTTTCGAAGAGGTCAGGGTCGGGTATCAGTAAATACCCAAAACCACTTCGATTAGTAAATTACAGTAATTCTTTAGAATTTGATTAGAGGAAAATAGGCTGGAATGAAATAAATTAAGTGACATGGACATTTAACCTAAGAACTGTTGTGTGTGATAAATTATTGACTATAATAAATTAAGAACTCGTAAAAGGTACGAGTTACCCTGGTATTCACAAATGTTATAACTTAATATTTCAAATTGTATGGGTTTGCTTACGTTGGTTTCCAGCCTGACCCGGGTGTTCTTTTGATGTAATGCTCGAGTCAGACCGGGTATTATAGATTTTCAGGTAAGGCCGTTCTGGAGCCAGGAGGCGAGCTGGATTGCAGGAACGTATGGAGTGTTTCCGCTGTGTTATATTGTTGTTTATGTGGGACATGTTATTTTAACTGACCAGTGTCTATGTAAAGGTTGTAACTTTGATGTGAATAAATGTAAATTGTCAGATTCTGTTTTCCTTTGTATAACTACTAATTTATTTGATATTATATTTTGATCCGTTGCGAATTAGAGTTTCTGTGTTGTTTTCTGCTTCTTCTTCTATCTCTTTCCTTCTTTTTCTTAACTATCTGGAATTTTCGGCATTGAAAATTTCGGATCATTACATTTGGTATCAGAGCCAGGTTAAGCGAGAACCTTGGCTCTACTGGGTTTACTCATTAAGGATAGGGTCAGCGGTACCCTAGAATGAGTTGTGTTTATATATATATATATGAGAGTGTACTTGTTATTTTCTTATATAAAGGTTTTAAAAATGGTTTTAATGAATGATTTTTGTAAAAGCTTAAATTTTATATATAAAGCGATAATTGGTTGTTGGATATTGAAATTGGATTAGAATTAAGTGATATATATATATATATATCTATGTATGTATGTATATATATCAAAATGGGAATTGAATAAAATGAACTATATAGATAAGATGAATTAGAATTGGTTTCAAATCAGAATATGGAATGGTTATTGTGTTTAATAATGGGATGTTGTTTTCTAGTAAACATTGATAAAGCATAATGAAATATTTTAGGAAATAAACATTTAGGTGAGTATGACTTATAAATTAGAATTGAAGAATTTAAAATTGTGAATTTTTAAATCTAAGACCATAAAATTTAGAATTTGTTTCAAGGTGCTAAGAGGAATAATAAATATGTATATATGAGAGGTACACATAATATCAAAGATGATTTGAAATAAACTCTAAGTGCCGAGTTTCAAATTTTTACCTGGAATATGATGTGAACACACAAAGTGATAAGTTTTTGAACTTATAAATGGGATTGGATATTAATATGAAGTTTAAAATTTGGAATGGAAATTCAAATTGAGCAAAGCTGACTGGATAAAATTGAAGTGAATTTGACTTGAGAAAAGTTAAATAAGTTTAGAACAAACAACCTGAATTGGAAATTTCATGATGAAATTGAAATTTAACTTGGGAAGTTAAACGGTTGATTTAAAATGGGAGTTATGAGTGATCTCAATGGGTTAAGATCTAGAAATTGAAAATGGAGGTTCTTTAATTGGTGTTTGGATAAATTTGGATGTTTATTTATCCTGACATTATTCTATTGTTATAAATAATCTATGAAACTGAGAATTGGTTTGGAAGATAAAATTGGGTATTTTAAAGATAAAATTGTTTTGGACACTTATTTGAACTTTGGAATAAGTTAAGTGAAGATAATTTAAAATGGAATTTTGAAATTTGGACTCAGAATTAAATTGTATAAAGATTTAGATTGTTGATTTAAAAATAAAAATTAATTTGATTTAAGGGATTAAATCAACATTTAAAATTTAACTTGAATTTATATAATTCGAGATGGTTTAAAGTTGAGATTTAAATTTCATTAGTTCAAACTGAATTTGATTTGAATTAATTAGAATTGTGATTGAAGACGGGTAAATTTAAAATTCAAATGGAAATTTTGAATGGGATTAATTTGAAATGAAATTGAAGTTGAATGAGTTCAAATTCAAATAGGAAGTTGATTTGATTTAGAGATGGGAATGGAAGTTAACTTAATTTGAATTGAAATTGAAAGCTAATTGGAAATGGAGATTGGGAATTGAACAGTTTGGCTCTGAACTATTTTTCAAATAAATAGTTTTAATATAAACTGTTTTAAAACAATTTTTCTAGCTATTTACTATGCAACTTTTCCTTTTAAAACCTAAAACTATCTTACACTTGTTTGACAACTACTTTTGGAATTATTTAACTATTTTACAACAATTTTACAACTGTTTTATAAACTAATTACTATTTTGCAACTATTTTACAACTTTACAACTATTTTAAAATTTCTTAACTTTTCTACTACTACTTTGCAACTAATAACTATTTTACAACTGCTTATCTATTTTAAAAAAATTCATGCTATTTTCTTAATATAAGTTGGTCAGAGTGCAAACTGTCTAAAATTGAATGCCAATTGAGATAAGAATTGAAGTGATGATCCAAATAAGGATTGAAGCAACTATGAATAAGTGAATAGAATCAAAATGAAGGTGAATAGAACGAATATTGATTTAGCTAATGATCAATGAGGGTAAATACGTAGGATGTACGTATATTATTCTATTCGCATAATGATTTGATCCAAATTCGAGCACAAAATTTCGAGATAGTATATCGATCCGAGTTGTGATTTTTCACTTGATTTTCGACGGCGAACTTGGATATGGATTTTTGATTGGTTCTAGAAATTCTCTATCATAGTTAGGCTATGTAAGGAGAATGATGGTTTCTAATCAAGAAACCAGATCTGAGTATGCACTAGGAAGTCGGGTGGACGATACTAGTTCGGAAGAAAAATTGTGTGATCGAGTGAGCGATCAGATTGATATAGCATACAGATGATATTTGTACATCATACGGGTTTGAATGAAATTATATTGAAAAAATTTATGGATAAGAAATGTAAAATGGTTTTTGAAATGAAGAGTATATTTGTGGAATATATGATGAAATAAAGTGGAAATTGGATATTTTTATGGTAGAAATTTACTTTATGGAAGTAAGTAATATGGTAAGTAACTTTATAAAGTAATCAAGCTTGAATGTTGATTCGGCATAAATAAAGTTATGTATATATAATTGATAAACTCCCCTTATTGAATCTATTGCAAGAAGAAAAGGGTTTTTGAAAATATTTGAAGTATAAAAAGGGAATTTATACAAGTATGAAGTGTCTAAGGATTTTTCAAGATTATATATATATATATACACACACACACACACACACATATATATATATAAAGGATTTTATGAGAATGATTTTGGAAAAAAGGTTTTGGAACCTCTGGATTTTGGAAGGGCTTTTGATTTTCGGAGAAAAAACAATTTTGGAAATTTGAAAAGCCTAGTTTGAGAATTATCAATTTTGAGATAATCGATTTTGAGAAAACGAGATTTATATGGGAATCATACTAGGTGTATGATTTGGAAGATACTATACGTGTATAGTATAAAGTGTTTTGAAAATGGTTATGGAGAAAAAAGCACCCCTTGAAATGAACTTCTCAGGAGTACCATAGGTTGGTACTTCCTTGAGCACGGAAGGGGGGAGGCTCTAAAGTGGATCCTGTGAGGAAGTTCGGACAAACTGAAGTTCCTGAGGATTATTGGGTAGCGAAAGTCGAGGGCGTTGATGCCTACAGAGGCATTTGGGTTACGCTGTGACGACAGTGTAACTCGATGTCGCTGCGATCTTCTGTGGACCATAGCGAAAATCATGTGAAGGTGAGTGTCAACAGTCTATGTTTGATTTTGCCGGGACGGCAACGTGACCATCAAGTTAACTACGACCATGGATAGGGGTGATGATTCCCAAAGCATTCTCACCAAGGATGTTCCCACTATTTTCAAAAACGTTTTCTATATTTTCAATTAGTATTTTCCTGTATTTTCACTGGGTGCTGAAAGTGGGTTTACCAAGTACTTATAAATTTTCAGTCCTACGCCTGATCAATGTATGATCGAATTTCTATGAGAACAAGGATGGACTGGTTGAGACATCAAGTTACAAAAAGTATTTTTATAAACTATTTTTTGTAATAATATGTAGATTTTAAAAGTATTTTTTTAAAATTTTTTTATAAAAAGGGGGTTTATAATTTAGGAATGTTCAAAGAGTAATTTATTTAATATAAGTATTTTGATAAATTCTGGGTTCGTTCCTTTTCGAAGATGAAAAGATTCAAAGGGGGAAGGAATGCGATAACCCAGATTTTAGATATCTATTAAATGGTAATTAACAGGATTAAAATTATTAAATTACTATATTTGTAAATTGAACAAATAAATCTGATAATAAATATTTATATCTGGATAAATATTTATTTGATAATCTCCTAATATAATTACTTAGAATTACAAATTATTCTTCTAAAGCAAATGATAATGTGTTGTTATATGTGTGTATATATATGAGTAGAAATTAAATTTGAATTCGAATTCGAATTGGAAATTAAAAGAATAAAATATCTTAAAATAAACTGGATATAATATATATATATATATGATTTTATTAATATATAATTTGTTTTATATTATTTTCTTTAAAATATTTTATTTATATAAATTAAGGAAAGTAATTACGTAATAGAAAATTTAATATAAAAGTTTTATGAAAAACATTTAAAATATAAATAAAGGAATATGTATAAAACTACTATATTGTATAACTATTATAAGTATATAATTGGAATTTTATATCATTTACTTTTAAAACCTTTTAAATTGGAGAGGAAGTTTAAATATAAACACATAAGACATTAATAAAAATAAACTGAAATTATAATATAATTATATATTAACATAAAAAAATAAAAAATAAAACTATTTAGATATGATATTTACAAATGTAAACATAAGTTCTTTCAATATAACAAATGTAAATCAATTATAACATATAAATGACATTTGTAAGAAAATTTAACAAGTAATATGTAAATGACATTTGTAAGAAAATTTAAGAAGTGTCAGGAATTTGTCTTTTTTTTTAAATAATATATAAAAGATAAAATAAGATATATACATTTTCTATTCCTTTCTCATTTCTTTTATCTTCATCTTTCAAAACAAAGAAGATAAAAGCCTGGAAATAGTATACAAACTAGGAAATCATCAAGCAACAACCTCAAGCAGATCAAAGGGAAATTTAACAGTAGCAATTTCTACTTTTTCCTGAATAAAGCAAAGCAAAATTTTAAGGGCAGGAGTCAAGTCACAAATTCAGTTTAAAACAATGATCAGTTTCAAAGAAAATCCAGATTCGATTAAGAAAATCAAAATTCCAGTTCAAGTAGCAGATCAAACAACAAAGTTGTTCTCTATTTATAAATAATACAGGTGAGTAAACATTTCCAGTGTTGTTTATCTGCGTAAATTACTGTAAAATTATAAGCATCATTAATCTATATTGAATGCCTTTGAATCAGAAGGTTAATATGTGCACGCATGATGTGTTAGGCAAAGATAACTTCACCTGTAACATAAAAAAGTCTCTTCTTCTCTGTTACAGGATTTTGTTGAGTACGGTAACATCATTCTTGAAAAAAAATCATAACTTAATTATCCAAGTTGTTTAAAATTATAAACTCAACAAAGTTATTAATTTAAGCAAAGAACGCGCTAAAATTCTGTTTTAGTTATTTCATGAAGTATATAAGGCAAAAAATCATCTTTATAGTAAATAACTCAAGATTTGGCAAAAGTTAAGTATTATAATTGAATGATTTAATTATATAACCGTGATCATTGTTGAAAATCATGAATTTTGAGCCTTGTCTGGTGAACTTTAGTGTTGAGATGGAGAAGGGAAGTCAAGTTGAACGGAATTTGGGGTTTTGCTAAATTCCGATGACCAAGCTAATGTCAGGGCAGAATAGTTGGCGTGGGGGTGGCTCGGGTAGAAGCAGGAAAAATTTGTAGTCGCGGGGATCGGTTAGGAAAGCTAGATTTAGGGTTTCAGATGGGGTCGGGTTTGATTTTAGTTTTTAGTGAGCGGCGACGGTACGAGCTATTCGGTGAAGTGAGGTCCTGGTGGAGAGGAAAGAGGAAAGGTTGGCGCATACCTCGGTGAGGTATGGTGATGATCGACATTGGGAATCGACGAGACGGGGATGTAGCGTGTTTTCTGTCATTCCAAGATTTTGGTAGAGGAGATCGAAATCTGGATCGGGGAAGTGGACACATTTTTCTGGTGGATGGCTCAAGCGTGAGATCGGGTGTGACTCATGTTGGTGGTAGGCAGCACGTCACGGTGGTTGTAGGGTGTGTGTGCATGCACACCTGTGTGCACATAGCTCTCGTGCAGGATCGAGTTGAGCGACTGAAGTGAAGAACTGGGTGGAGGAAATAAGAAAGGGGAAGTAAAAGAGAGTGGGCCGAAGGGAAGAGAAATGGGCCTGTGGAAAGGAAAGAAGGGAGTAGCGGGTCGGGCTAGACCAGGATGGGAAGTACGGAACCAGATCTGATTTCCTTTGGGCTTGCCTGTTTAAATTAAAAGAAAATGAAATAAGCAAGTTTAAAGTAAAAGTATTTTTCAAGATTCCAAACAAGTTTTCAAATTTAAGGTATAGATCAAGATTATAAGCAAGTTTCAAATTCTTAAATTATAAAGCCAATGTCTCTGAATTAAGAATTGTTTTGAATAATTATTAGATTTAATTATTTAATTTGAATCTCTAAGAGATTTCAAATGTAATTTAGTAACGTAATTAAGTAGCTGATTAAGGTAACTCGGGTGATTTTGAATAAATTTCAATCCTTTAATTTTAATTAAAATTTATTGATTTCATTAAGTAAATAAGTAAGATAATGGTTTATCTTTGATTAATTAAGGATTTTTATTAATTAAATTTAGGCTAATTAGTTAGTGAAAGTAATTAAAGAATAATTGCTTAATGTCATTAATTAAGGAAGGTAATTAATGGGTAATTACTAAATGTGATTTATTTAATGATAATTACTTAAGGGAAGTAATTTAGAATTAATTACTTAGTGTAATTAATTAAAGGATTAATTAAAGTAAGCAATTAAAGGATAGTTAATTCTAAATGTGATTAATCAAAAAGAGTAATTAAAAAAAGTAATTAAAGGATCATTAATTAATTACTGAGAGTTATTAAAGTGAATGGTTAAAGAATAAATAATTTATGTAATTAATTTAAGGTTAATGTTATTAGAGAATGATTAATCAAGGATGATTAATTGAGAAAAATAATTAAAAGTGGTTAACTAATTGGATTATGATTAATTAATGTTAAGTAAGCAAAAATAAGATAAACCAAGTGATTTAAGATGGTAGTTAATCTAATTGGAGATTAATTGAATTGGTTTTGAATTAATCAAATCTTGTTTTATGGATGATTGAATGTTGTTGGGTATTTATCTCTGATATTGAGCCGTGACGTATTGTGATATGTTATGATGGGTTGAACTGTGACATTGTGAGTTGTCTATCGATAATTGATTTGTTACGTGACCATGTTACCTTGTATTATAGTTGATTTGTATCCATTTAAACTGAAATTAAGATGACATTGTTTCGAAGAGACCGGGGTCGGGTATCAGTAAATACCCAAAACCACTTCGATTAGTAAATTACAAAAACTCTTTATAATTTGATTAGAGGCAAACAGGCTGGAATGGAATAAATTAAGTAACATGGACATTTAACCTAAGAACTGTTGTGTGTGATAAATTATTGACTATAACAAATTAAGGACTCGTAAAAGGTACGAGTTACCCTGGTATTCACATATGTTGTAACTTAATATTTCAAATTGTATGGGTTTACTAATGTTGGTTTCCATCCTGACGCTGGTGTTACTTTGATGTAATGCTCGGGTCAGGCCGAGTATTACAGATTTTCAGGTAAGGACGTTCTGGAGCCAGGAGGCGAGCTGGATGCGAGGAACGTATGGAATGTTTCCGTTGTGTTATATTGTTGTTTATCCAGGACATGTGATTTTAACTGACCAGTGTTTGTGTAAAGGTTGTAGCTCTGATGTAAATAAATGTAAATTGTCAGATACAGTTTTCCTTTGTATAACTGTTATTTTATTTGACATTATATTTTGATCCACTGCGAATGAGGGTTTCTATGTTGTTTTCTGCTTTTTCTTCTATCTCTTTCCTTCTTTTTCTTGACTATCTGGAATTTTCGGGATCGAAAATTTTGGGATCCCGAAAATTTCGGGTCGTTACATCATGCTAAGTTGCCAACTCAATTATCAACTTCTAGAATAATAAAAACATTTCAAGCAATTGCCATAAACCAAACTTAATGAAGGTAAATCGGTGCAGGAAAGATACAAGAATGAACAAAGTACATGGACCCTCATTTTTGCTTCAAAACTCTCATGTAAGGATAAGCACCACATCACCTATTGAGCTCCACCTCCCCACCAAATTCATGATATAACATAACCATTTTCACTCCGCTTCAATTTGATTAATATATTAGAAAATGTTGTCATAAATTTGAAGTAAATAACTGTAGAACATAAATTCGAAGCATATAAACTAGGGGTAGGCGCGGTCGATTAACCGCGCAAATTGGTTAAATTTTACGGTTAACCTAAACTACTATGCAGTTCGATTAACCAATATTCGGTTAACCATTATCTGTATTATCGACTGAACCGCAACATTTAAACCGTGGTTAACCGGTCGTATAGAACGGTTAACCGACTATTATTCACGGTTAAACGGCTAATCGGTTAACCGGTAAAGCTAGAACGGTTAACCGATTGATTGTTTGCAAATTTGAAATGTTTGCATAGAAAATAAATTGTTCGGATACATGCATAAACAATAGCACGCCATTCACTAACTCAAAAGACAGTAACTAATGAAAATAACATACATCCCAACAGTCAAGTCAATAATTCGAACATATAAACAAACACAACACTTGTTGACTCAAAAATCATACAAACAATAATGCCAGCTAAACCCAGAAAGACAACAAAAACGGCATCACCAACTTCACTATCTGAAGAACAGAGCCACAACAGCTGAAAAGATAAAGGTTGTTTTCATGAACGCAAGCAATTATCTACACCATGAGAACCATCCATAGATCAAGCAAAGAGGATAGAAAACAATAGCATGGATGGACTTAAAACAAGCACATATAGAAACTTCGAACTATCCAACTCAAGGCCACTTGAATATTGAAATCATTATATAGCATTATACCTGAAATAAAGTTATGAAAAAATAATTGAAATCTAATACAAGTCCAAGGCTTACCAGACGTCGGTGACCAAAACAAAACAGAAAAAAGAATGGCAGTCCAAGGGCAGGTATACCACCTATTAGAATTCAAGTTCAACACACATCCATTATTTGATTTGAACACACATAACATAACATGATAATAGCAAAAACTAAAATTCAAGTTCAACGCACACACATAACATAACATAACACATAACATAACAGCATAAACATAACACGTTCAGATTTCATAGTTCATACTTATGCATATATAACATTAGATTAGATAAACACACACAACCTATTGTAAATACATATACTCATGCATATAAAACGAGAACAACACATACAAATACAAGACAGCCATATTTCATAGTTCATAAATCATATTTTGTAGTTCATAACCTTAGACGAAATGGAACCTTCTTCTTCATCCTTGTATTCTTTGACATTTTCTAAAAATAAAATAATAAGAAATTCAGTTAAAGTTACTAAAGTGAATTACTGTGAAGTCGGTTAAAGTTGCAATATAAACATGACAGTAATGGATTATTGTGAAGTGAATTACTGGAGTGAATTTTTGAAGTGAATTACTGAAATTGTAGTATAATAAGAATTTAGTTAAAGTTACTGAAGTGAATTACTGTGAAGTGAATTATAGTTCATACCTCGTATGAGGAAGGATCTGTGTATTTGTGACACAATTCAAGAAAAAAAACCCAACTGAACTAAATGATGCATTATCGCAGCAATTTTGATATTGATTTTAAATACTGTTAATTATTGTTCATACAAAATACCCAACTTGCTTTTATATTCAATAGTACAAGATTTGGAAATCAATTATTAGATACAAGATTGAACAGACCAAAGATTCAACTCTAATAAACTTAATTGTAAACTCTTATATATGTAAAGTTTCTAACTTTTTATATGAGAAAGGTATGGTCAAAATTTTGAAAACTAAGTATATAGCCGTTTTATCTATTGCCAATAAAGTTTTACATAAAAAAAGCTAGAAAGTCTTTTTCCTTTTTTGAAGTGCCAGTTATAAAATTAAACTATACTGGAAGTGTTGAACAGGATATCACATTAGTTGTTTTCATTTTTTTCCTTTTTTGAAGTGTCAGTTATCACATTTGTTGTTTTCATTTTCAATGATTGCTTTTTATTAGAGTAAACATATACTACTATAAATATTTTATTAAAAGCATAGATAAATTATCACAAATTTTATTGCAAACATATGTAGCTTAATTTATATATACATGAAAGCTGGAACTTTATAATTTCAGTTCTGTTTGTATCCAAACAGGAGCACACGTAAGAAAGATTATATTAATCTTATGTTTGAATCGGATTATATTAATTTCAAATTATTTTTAGTTTATTATATATCCAAATAGGAGCACACATTCATGTATATAAACAAAGCATAGAACATGATATACATTGTAAAATGCTGAAACTATGAATCTGGAACTGGAGACATAATCACGCATGAAAACTGATGACACAAAATGAAAATCATATGCAGAAAGAAGCAACCAAATCACGATTGAAACGATGCAAAATGAAAATCAAACTCAAATTTTTTCTCTTCCTACTAGTATTAACCATTGCTGAAGTCGACGATCTAGTGAGCAAAAATTGAAAAGCAAAGCGGCACTTGGCAGACTGGCAGAGGATAAGACGATGAGTTGATTATTACGATTGAGATTCTGAGAAGAACGAATTGTGTTTTAAGAACACTGAATAGCGGCTAGGGCAACTAGGGCAAGCATGAATGGTTAAGGGTTAGGAAAAGAGCATTGGGTCAGATAGCGAAAAGAATTAGATTGGGTAGGCCCGATAATTTAAAAAATAGTTACGGTTGACGGTTAACCGATATATAACCGAGGTTAACCTTTAACCGAATCGATTTTGGTCGGTTAACATCGGTTGGTTAACCTAAAGTTCAGTTAACCAATTTTTTCGGTTAAAACGGTTCGATTAAGATCGGTTTGGTCGGTTAAATACCCACCTCTAATATAAACCGTAAAAAGTTGTAACATTTGCAAGGAATAATTGTAATTTTTATCTACTAAAATGCGTAGAAGAAGAAATTTCCATTAAGAAAACAACAGCAATACATCCTTTATTTAAACAGTACATAAGAAAAAGCAAGAATGACAAGCACCATTGTCCTAGTGGTCAAGTGATTCGGCTTTGGTGCGGGAGGTCACAAGTTCGAAACCTGTGTAGCGTGATTCGAATGTTTATTGACATTTGATATGTTGTCCTAATGACATGTTGTATATAAAGTACCATTTCAAAAAAAAAGCAAAAACTTCAAATTTCAATTGCAATAATACCATATTAATATTCGAGCTCGTGTATGCAATCAAACACAAATGAGATCCTAACAGCCATCTAAATACTAGAGAAAATCAGTTTACAAAAGCTCGATAAATCTAGTTTTCTTTACTTGGTTCCATTTTTAGTGCTCTCTCTCCCCACTAACAACTAAAGGAACAGATTTTGCCTGAGAAAAATGAAGCAAATCAATTTATTAGTACATTGATTTATAAAGAAATGCATTGTTAACTTTAATATCTATCATTTTTAAATGAAAAAAACGGAAAAAAAAAGGAGAAATTTGGAAACCTAACCAAGTCGCGATATTTGAGAGCATAGAACATCTCAAGGTAACACCGATCTACCTTCGACCAAGATTTGATACGTATTTCCAAAACTCATGCACACCAGCCTGTGTCGTTGACCTCTCTGAATACAACTTCCAGGCACACCTATAAAAAATACACAAAATTTAGTACAAATCAATGTGAAATAAAAAGATTTCTTCATAAATCAATGTGGTGTTTACTTTTCTTCAGTATGCTTCAACCCTCTAGATATTGTATCCCAGTGCACAAGATCTTCTTTTCACTTCTCAAAGAAATTCACTTGTAGTTCAGAAGCCTTGTTCCCTTGATATGAGTCGATGTGAAAGACCAAAAATCCATGCACTATAATTTGTGCAGGCCCACCATGAGAAGTAGCGAATGTGGGCAACCCACATGTCATGGCTTCCACAACCATTGGCCCGAATGCCTCATAGAATGCAAGCTAAAAATATACAAGATTGTCTGTTTTATAACTCTTCCCATATGCAGCAATGTTGTTAGTATGTTTACTACAAGTAAAATTTCAACGGTCAAAAGGCAGTGGTTGACCGACAAAGAAAGTCCAATAGTGACAGATAAGACATAAAAATCCAAAAATGAGATTTATGTCAAAAGAAAAAAATTTAAAACGAAATTTCTTCATGTGTGGAAAGATATACTCCTCTGAGCAAAACATGGTGTCATGGTATGAGTAATACAGTAGTAGATGCAGGACAGTAAGTCCAAACCAGTATAAATATCTGTGTTCATAATGCTCCATGCATTAGGTTTATCTACACTTTACAGTTTTGTTTTAACAAGGCCATAGACAAAGGACATTTATACTTGAGATAAATGTTGTTTACTTCAAATATCCTCTATCTCAATGAAAGGCATGCATCGAATCCAGTGTAATATGACTTTCTCATTGTTGTATGAAATATGAATTTTGATGACGATTTCAGTAATAATTATCTTACAACAATAAGTTGAAATATGAATTTTGATGACGATTCCATCAATAATGAAAAATATTTATGTGTGTACATATATGTACATACAAGTATGTAGTTTGCTAACCAAATTTGTCCAACTCTTTTCTATGTTTCTATAAAATCTAAAAATGATGGGTATCATTTTGGAAAACCATGAATGTCATTAATACCCAAAATTATCAATGCATAATTATCCAAAAATTCATATGTTTGTACCCAAATATAAGTTTGACAAACCACAATATTCTAACTAATGTAACCAGATCCAAAATAAACTTGATTGTTTCGAAGGAGCATTACCCGAAAAAAATTGCTGAAATCAATTTCTCTACCAACCCATGCGTGACCAAAAGTCAACTTTAATATTATTCTGTTATTATATCTAAAAACATGCATCAAAAAACAATCAAGTGCAACTTATTGTTAATTTTTTTATGCACCGGCTTCGATGCCAGACATACTTTGCAAAGGTATGTACATAGAATAACCTTTTTTAATATATACTTATAGTTTTATATTTTGGAGGCTATGCCAACTAAACAGTCAACGTCTAGAATGATAAACTCATTTCAAGCAAATGCCACAAAACAAATCTAATGGATTAGATCTAATTAAAAAAACTGCAAGATATGAATAAAGTGCATTGATCCTCATTTTTACTTCAAAAGTCTAGCGTAAGGTTAAAAATTACATCACCTCTTTAGGTCCACTTCCAAACCAAATTCATAATATACACAACCATTTTCAGCATGCTTCAATTTGATCAAAGAATTAGACAATATCACTTACAGGAAAATAAGATGAAGTTGAAACAAGTGTAAAACACTAATTACAGAGGTATATAAATTGCTTTATTGTCCACATGAATTTCTAACACATACTTGTTTGCTTAAAAACGAAAGCATCATGCACTTACAATGATTCATGTGCCACTACATATCCTGATTTTACCTTAATTCTAAAACTTTAAGAAACCAGATGTAACATATCAAAACATCAAAAAGTCAAACCCTCAAAACTCATAGCTTTGAAAGTGCAGTGCAAATAAAACAAAGGTTCATTCACGATGTACACAAAAAAGAAAACGTAAATGAATATAGAAAATAAGATAAATCTTGGTAGATGAATTACAGGGAGAGAGATGATGATGATGAATGCATATAAACAAGCTCAAAATGTACAACTAGCCATTCCAAACTTGTGCTTTCAACCGTTAGCAACGCTAGATCATAGCAGAAATATAAAAGGAACAGATAACATCATCTAAGGGTATCAATGTTACAACAAAAAAATAATAAACGACTTGACTCAAAAGTGTAAATCAACACAATAACTTTATATCAAGGGAGGGGATTTTTAATGTTAAGTTGGACTCAAATGTAAAGCCATTCCAAACAAGAAGATAAAATGCTCTTAAGATGATGATATGTATAATAATACGCTCAAAACTCAGTCTACCATCGTTGCAGCTCACTAAATAGTAGTTCATAACAGCGCACATTCACATGCCTACACACATATATATGGGCAAGGATCGGTTACGCTTCATTTTTGCAACACCTTAAACCCCTTTGATTTCAACCACATGTTGTGATTTAAATAATATAATGATTATATATATGGTATACAGTTGTTGGCACCTAATTATTTTTCTTCTAACTACCATTATGATTTTATTAGATTTGATATCAATATTTTTATATACTTCTAGTCACCATATTCTACCATTTCACTTGGTATTAAGCATCCATACCTTTCTATCTCCTTTAGAAAAATTTCAAATCCAACTTTAGAAACTCAAAAAAAAACTTGTTTTTTCCTAACAACAAAAGGTAGAAAACAACTGAGGTAAAATCAGAACGATGGAAACATGAGGCCGCGGGGATGGGAGGCAATTCAAACTGAAGAACACTTCGCATAAGCATAGATTTCACTTAACATCCTCTTTTCATTTGTTTGCTTTGGAAATGTAATATGTACCAGAATACCAGAAATAAACAAAAAACCACTTCTCACAAATTACTGATGTCACCACTTCACCCTCGTTATATGCATTTTATCGTTAAATACTAACTAAGTTTTTGCATCAATTATGATAAAAACCTAAAGTAATAGCGGTATCAAATTGAGCATCCAACATTGCACTCCTATATCAACATAAGTTAATGAAACTATTGACCAAATCAATATTAAGAAAACAAACGAGTATAAGAAATAAACACAAACTAAAAACAGATAACTCTTCTCACACAGATAATGGTCGCACGACACATGTGGCATCTAGTTTAACCACGGACCAGCAAGGGAGAAGTACGTGTGGACATGCATCCACGTTTGTAGATTGCAATTTTGGCTTTATTCTACATGCAAACGCAGCATATTGATGGCCTGTCATCGACGTTCTACAATAATAGTAGGTTGGATTGCCAAGACGGGTGCGGCTGCATACTTGCTTGCAGTAAAACATCTAACTATTGACCAAAACCACCACTCCTTAATGAATTGGAAACCACTATCCGGCGAATTTAAAATCAAATTCATATACTAGACGACATTAGAGTCGCTAATCTAAACTGATAAGATTATTTGTTGTTCAAGACTTAGTCATAGGTTGTTGGATCAATAATCATTGTGGTTTAGGATAGT
This sequence comes from Allium cepa, assembly GCA_030765085.1. Lineage (NCBI taxonomy): Eukaryota > Viridiplantae > Streptophyta > Magnoliopsida > Asparagales > Amaryllidaceae > Allium > Allium cepa. The sequence goes on from CM060941.1 coordinate 1,021,825,319, forward strand.
GCGGTCACGTTCATCCTATTTCTTAGCAACTGATATTATGTTCTATTTTCCTAGTCATGTAACGAGCTATTATATAGCTTGGTTTTTTTTCCAACAAAAGCCAAAGAAAGTCATTCCTAAATTTGTCTCCATGACTATGAATAAGGAAGTACGAAAGGAATGCAAAGATGAAAATTTGGAAATGATTTTCTTTGGCTTTTATTGAAAAATAAACTGAGCTATATAATAGTCTGTTACATGATTAGGAAAATAGAACTAACATCAGTTACTAAGGAATAGTTTGATCGTGACTGCACTGTCCTAAACTACGGTGATTATTGATCCAACAACCTATGACTAAGCCTTTTAACAGCAGATAATCTTATTAGTTTAGATTAGTGAAATGTCGTCTTGTATATGAATATGTTTTTAAATTTACAGGAGATTTGTCTCCAATACATTAAGGGGTGATGGATTTGGTCAACAGTTGAATGCTCTACTGCTGGCTCGTATGCAGTCGCAGTCGTCTTGGCACTCTGATCTACTATTATTGTAGATGCCAATGATGAACCATCAATATTCTGTATTTGTATGCAAAGCAGAGCCAGGATTGTCTTCTACAGACGTGGACGCATGTCCATGTGTACTTTTCTCTTGCTGGTCCATAGTGAAGCTAGATGCCCCATGTGTCGTGCAACCATTTTCCATGTGATTAGAGTTTTCTATTGTTAGTTTTTTTAGTTTGAGTTTGTTTCTCATACATATTTTTTTCTTAATACCGATTTGGTCAATAGTCTCATTAACTTATGTTGATATAGCAGTGCATCCAACTAAGTGAAACAAAATTTATCCAAGCCATTAACTTATTTATTTATACTCTTTTTGATATGTTTCCTACGTTTCTATAAAATCTTACACTGATAAGTAATATTTTGAAAAACCAGAAATGTCGTTAACACCTAAAACGATCAAACATATCAAACATCAAAAGGCCCTTAAATCCTCATCTCATAGCTTTGAAAGTGCACGCTGCAAATAAAATAATAGACATTCATGGTGAACACATAAACATGCAAAAGTAAAAAAAAATGAAACAAGATAGATGATGATAAAAGAATTACACAAAGAGATGATGATGTTGAACTCGCATCAACAAGCACTAAATGTATAACCAGTCGGTCGAAACTTATGTTTTCCATTAGTCATTCCAAACTTATGTTTTTCATTAGGTAGCAAATTTAGTTAGATCCTAATAGAGATTTTATTTAGATCTTAATAGATATATAAAAGGATCAAATAAAATCAACTCAAGGTATCAACGTTGCAGCAAAGACAAGATATTGCATTGTTTATATAAATCAAGTGCACACTTTTAATATTAACTGGAAATCAAATGTTAAGTCATTCAGAACAAGAAAACAAATACGCTCATATAGTAGATATGTATAATAATAATAATAATAATAATAATAATAATAATAATAATAATAATAATAATAATAATAATAATAATATTGCCCTTCGAACTCATAGTCTACAATCATTGCAGCTTGCAAAAATTGTTCATGGCAGTGCACATTGACTCGGTATATTAATTAGTTCAGTATCATAATATTTCATTTCTACAAATATATATTAATAAGACATGTTTTTTGATACAATAGTTTGCCGATTAATATACTGAGACTCATTTTTGTTTGTTCATTAGTATTTCTGCTCTTATTTGAGTGGGGTTGAAGTTTTGTTTTGTTTGGTTTATTTGGATTACGGAGCGCACAGAAACTTAGACACGCGCGCGCACATATATAGGTATAAGATCGGCTACACCTCACTTCTGTTGCGCTCAAATCCTCCTGGTTTAAACCACATATTCCTATTTAAATAATATACCTTCTTAGGAGAGAGAATAAATATTATCTAACCTGGAACATATGGTTGAAATCACGAGAATTTGAGGTATAACGAAAGCGAGATGTCGTCGATCCTTGGTGCACTTCATTCTACACCCTTACATGTTTCATTGGTGCACTAAATGAAACTTTGGAGATGATCGATATACACAATGAACATCATGTCAAAAATAGGATAACGGCCCAATTTTTCACACACAATCAAACAAAACACTTAATTTTAATTAGAAAATAAATGAAAATTATAAATTAGAAACAAAAATCATAATGTAATTCATTACGACTATTATTTTCGGTAGCATGGTTAAATTTGAGAAGATAGGAAGATTAATAACAAGGAAATTTAATGGAATGAATATAACTAAATAATTGCGTTATTGAAGAAAAAAGAGAAATGTTACCATATCAAGTATAGGCCTGTAAACGGTCAGATACGGATTTGGACAGTGTAATATCTGTATCCATACTCATAGCTGTAGATGGATATTGGATATTTTTTGATTAATTTTGCAACTAATAAATCTAAACAAACAAATAGAAATTTTGATTTGTTATAAATTTATTTCAGCACTAAAAATATAAAAAAATACACTGAGAAAAATAATTTTAAGTCGCAAATATTAATTTATATAATATTACATATATACATACATACACATACACTAATTTTTTTTACCTAGATAAAATGGTAAATGACAATCATTTTATGTACTAAAAATACACAAAAATCTTTAATAATAATTTTAATACGTTTAATGTTAATACCTTTAATGTCACACTTTTTTGGTGTCATCATAAACTGTCAAAAATGCCCTTCTATAGTACTAACAAATCTTAATGTTCCTTAAAAATGGGATCTAATAGTTAAACTGACCCGATATTAATAATTCTTTATACCCTTTGAAAATAGGATCTAAAAGTTAGACTTCTTTACAGATTCAAAATGTCCATCTACGTTTAAAAATAGGATCTAGTAAATAAACATTTTTTCCTTAATTAACTGCAAATTCGTTATTTATTACTTAATATTACAAATAAAATTAAAACTAACAAAAAAATTAAATGTTGCAACTTAAAAATAAAAGTTTTAACTACACAATATTTCAACGTAAAAAATGGCTAAAAATTTGTGCAAACCATTTCCTGTTGAACGTAATAATCATATATAATCTGTAGAAAAATAATTCATGCACAAGGTGTGACGACCCGTGTTTCTATGCCCAGAAAACCGTTTCGTCATGAAGAAAGAAAGGGGTGAGAAAATAGAAAAGATAGAGAAGAAAGAACAACAACATCAGAATCTCATAGTGGAACGAATAAATTATAATAATCACATAAGTATTTACATAATATACAACATCCATCAGAGTTATACAGATAATACATCACATACTAGACAGTTATAAACTCCTGTCTAGCTAATACAACTCGATACAACTCAAAACAATACAGAGATACCAACACAGCGGAACTATATGTATATCTACAACGCTGAAGCCTCCTGCTCCATTGCTCCTCCAGAATTCGTCAAAGCTAACCTGAATCCCTTGGCTACTCGTAAAAATTTGAGTACCCGAGAGTTTAAGAAAACAGAAAATAAACTCCGGGTCAGACATGGGTCTAGTGTGAGTAACAGGTTAAAGTTGCTTAATTTTTAAAATCTTTTGAAAACAAAAGGTATCACGTAAGACTCCCCACACATAAACATGGGTAAGTTTTTACCTTACGCTAACCAAAACATTTGATAGGAAATTCAGTGATATTATAATAGGTCTAGGGTTTTCAAGTAAATAGAAAATAGTCGAAATCGTTACATTCATTAAATTCCAGCTACTAGCCACAAAAGTGGGTAATACAATCAAAACCGCTGACACTTATTGGATTGTGGATTCCATACAATGGCAGGGCTACTGGGGTACCGCCCATCACAGTACGTGGCCTAGATCAACGTACCAAGGATCACTCCCGACCCCCTGCAACACAAGGCCGGAACCATTCCTTACTGAACAGTCTCAAACAAGATAACCCCGGCAGTTGTTGCAATCAACCGCCCACACAGCCGAAAATAAAGGGACATCTAGACAGGGGAATATCCTTGTCCTGCTTGGGCATGACCCACCTAACCTTGCTGCACCTCCCATGTTTTAGCCATTCCTAGTTGATGAGGCTTGAGGTTACGATTACCTTTAGAGAATACATTTCTTAGAATGCTCATCGCCCACCTGACGATGTTCTGAAAGCATTCAATCCATACTAGTTCGTTCCGGGTTCGAACGAAACCGAAGGCATTATCTCGCTACACTCATTTTGGAATCACCCTCAGAGTTAACGACAATAACACTTGCACTTTGAATCTTCATCTTCACTTCAAATTCACGGCCTATCGTTAAATTAGAATCGATGTGGTTTTCGGATGTTCCAAATAAGGAAACCCGATCCCGGTCTCATTGAAATCCAAAACGTGTCTTTTAAGGCCAAGTTGTCTATTTAGTCTTAGCAGTTCAATTCAATATTATCAATATACACACAGATAGATAATTTATAATATCACAGTAGATAATCACATCATCGTCATAAACAGATAATCAATATTATCATCCAAACAAATAATAAATATTATCATATTTAAACCAAGCATCCATATCACATAAATATTACTCATGTCATACCTGAATTCACAATCATCAAATGAAATATCAATATCATTCATCCATAAGCAATGATTTATAATCATACCATTTGTAATTAATTTAAAATGAATTAAATTAACTACTTCTATCGCTAATTAATTTAAAGTAAATCATTTCATTTATAAATCCTGCTTATACAACTATTAAATTAATTATTAATCAAATTAATCAATTATTCTCAAGATATTTGTTTTGATTAAACACCCTTGATTAATCATTCTCAAATTGCAATAAGTAATTAGTCTTTAATTAATTTTACAAATTAACTATCCTAAATTATTCATAGTAATTAACATTTAATTACTTCATTTATAATTAATTACATTTATTCTTAATTAATTACATAAATTAATCACCACATTATTAATTTCCTTAATTAACCAATTCTTAATTACATCATTAATTATTAATTAATGATCTTTAATTTAGATTTAAATTAAATTACTTTGATTAAATTAATTACATTAAGTAATTAATCTTTAATTAAACACAATTATTAATCACCTTTGATTAATATCAACCAGTAATTGACTACCCTTAATTACTCATATTAATAAATCAATTATCCCATAATTAATTATCTCCTTTAATTAATCCTTTGATTAATTACAAAAGTAATTATCCAAATTACTCCTTTTACAAATCCTTTTGTATTAATTACATCCAGTAATTATCATCTAATTACTTCTCCAAGTAATTATGCTCCATTGATTACACTTAAGGAATTATGCATATCAAATCACCGGATGATTCCTTAAATTAATTAAACTAAATTAATTAACTCAAATTGATCATATTATCAAAATTAATTACAGAAAGTAATTAATTTCTTAATTACTTTTATCAAGTAATTACACTTAACAATTTACAATAGATTATCTAATTAATCTAATTAATTATCCAAATTAATCACATGTATTAATTAATTAATAATCTTTAGTTAATTATCTTCATTAACTAATAACATTTCTTAAATTACTTTCTTAATTAATTTCTAGTATAAATTAATCTAAACTATTAATTTACAAAATAAGCACATAAGTCATTCCTTAGTTAACTTATTCATTAAATCATTTAAATATCTTAGTTATTCCTAAGATAATTCATTTCTTTATTAATGACTTAATTAACATTAAAGTGTATTAGAACATTACATTTTAAATTTAAATTCAAATTCCATTTGAATTTAAGATTCAAAATGATTATTTATTTAACATTAACTAAATTTTAAATTCAATTTAAAATCTTTTAAAATAAATGTAAATAACATTTAGTACTTGCATATGAAACTTATATAAGATAGTCCTTTAAATTAAATTACTTAACTTTTAGTTAAAAAATTAACTTTTAAATTACATTGTATTTTTAACTTGCAATTTCAAGTTAAACAATTTATTTAACTTCCATTAACCTTTTATAAAAGAATTCTCTCAAAATCAAGTTAAATATTTATTTGAGACATATTTACTCTTCAAAACTATTTTATTTGAACTTATTTTTAAAACATTCATATTTAAAAACTGATTTAAATTTTTAGATTTTGAATTCGAAGTAAACTCGAATTCATCAATTTATCTTTGATTTTAAAAAAAATTGATTTAAACTTTCTTTTTAAAGCTTGAATTAAAAACTTGATTTCCACAATCCAAATCCATTTTAAAACCTTAAGATTCAAAGTTATTCAAAACTGAACTTAACCTTAGGATTTAAATCATTGTTTAAATTATATATATCAGGTTTTAAATTCTAGGAAACTGTCAGGTTTTAAACCTGAAACCCAACTCCAAACCTTTTAACATTTAGTTCATTTCAAATATGAATTCAGAAATACAAATTGAATTCAAATTTCAAACTGGATTTGACTTTCATTTGAATCTAACATCACACTAGTTTTAACTTTTGGTTATAACTAGTTTACAATTTAATTTGCTTAAATTTGATTTAAATTTAACTATAGGCAGTTTTACACAACCTGTTAAAAAAACTACTCAACCCGAGACCAGAGCAAGAATGCTTCGGGTCAAACCCTCCCCTGCTTCGAGCAAACAACTCGAATGACCCGAGACTTCCCCGAGTTGAAACACTGCACACAGAAAAAAAACAACCCAGCACTTCAATGGCACGGTGCACGTGCACCGTAGCCCCAGCCACCTCCGGCCATCCACACGAACCTCAACACGTCGCCAACTACCGCCAGTCACGACCACGCCCACTCAAAATCATCACGGCAACTCGAATCGAGATCGAGTTAAATTTCCAAACCTGGAACAACTCAAGCAACATCACCTCGAACCTGTCAATGCTCCGTCCTCCCAATGCCAATCATCAGAACGCCAGCGTCTCCGGCTACAACCTCAACTTCATCCCCTCTTCAAATCCCCATAAGCGCATCGAACTCGAACCCCAATTAAAGGCGAACGAGACCCAAAACTGAACCACAGCAAAACTAGGTTTATAAAAAGAATTTCATCGTCGTCGCCACCACGCCTAACTGCACCACCTACCACCATTTTTCCTCGACCCTCCAATCACTCGTCCCTCACCACAGAGAACCCCGAGCACTCCGGTCCACTTGATCACCAGGAAATCACAATTTCACCTATTATATTCAACCCATAACTACACCTTCAACACTTAATTATAAATAGTGATTTTAATTTTAAAAATCAAGTTTTTGTTTATTGTTTTAGTTTATATGCCTGAACTAAGTAATTATAAAGTTGAGTTTTACCAAAACTTGAGCTTATACTGTTCTTATTATCTTTCCAGAGCAGATTTGAATTTGTTTAGCTTAAATAAAATTTTAGCATCTCCTTTGTAATCAAACAATCAAGTCTTATTTTGATACTAAGTCCTAACAATAAGTGTATTAAGAAGTAAAGATTTTTAAACTAAACTGGGCTTGAAATTTAGAACAGAGATGTTCTACAGGCATTTACAAACACACATGCATCACACATCCCAAAAATACACAGAAATATTCCCATATATATACACACATACAAACTTATTTCAGATATAAATAAAGCAACCATATTTATATTTGAGTTTAAAAAAAAATGTTACTCATAATTGCTTGTAAAAATGAACAGAGCATCCTGGTTATTGAAACAGCTTAAACTTTAAAACTGGAAACTGTTTTGCTATTGTTTCAGGTTTGAAAAAGAAAAAGCTTGCTACTATTCTCAGGTTGTCATGCTTTGAGAAATGAATTACAACAAGCAGATATACAAATATATAGAGGAGGGTTTACAGGTAGGTGATAACTGGGTTAGCAAGTTTGCAGGTAAAAATCTTATTATATTTTTTTCAGAGATTATGTTTTTGTTTGTATCAGGCCAGATCTTTTTAATTAGGAGGCTGAGTTGATCTTATACAACTCGAAATGACTATTGTTAGCTGCTAAGAAATGGTGTCATTTAATGCTAATGTACTTGTGTTCCCTACTTATCTAATTTTATCATTTCTTGTCTGCATCTTATTTCTACTTTGCTTTGCTTTAGCTTGCTCTACAAACTACCTTATATGTCTAACATGCACAAAGATATTTTTACTTAGCTTTGCATCTCTCTTACAAGCAACCTGCATATTTTATTTTTACTTTTCTTTGCATTTTATTTACAGTCTTCATAGCTTTACCTGATTTGCTTTGCATTGCTAAATTTTCAGGCAACATACACATTTCTTTTTCTTGCTCTTGTATCTTTCACTTACAGGCAACATAATCATTACTTTGTCTGGTTTACTTTTATTATTTTGTTTTCATACTTGTCTTTGTAAGCTTTATATCTTGTGTACATGGCTATTTTATTTTATTTTACATAATCCCAGCTTGCTTTTGTACTTTATACATATATATACTTGCCTGCCTAGCTTATGTACATATACAAAGTTGTTCTAGCAAATGTTATAAATTTTTAACCTAAGTATAAATACATACTTTTATACTTAAACAAATTTACAATTCTACCTTTCTTTTATTTTTAAACTTAAACTATAAAATACTCCATTTACTTATTATTTATTTATTACTTATGTTTGTAACAATTATTTGATCTATACTTTTTTGCTTAATAGTTATAAAGTTTATTTTACTTTAAACATTTTGAAAGACTTCATTTTTTTTTGAAATTTCAAATCATAGCTTCCCTTTATAAATATATTTGAAATAACAATTTCCATTAAAATCATTTGTAAAAACATTACATTATTAATATTGTTTATATAAAACTCATTATTAAATTAAAATAATTTATAAAAGAAACAATCTCTTCAAAATATAAATTACTTATTTTATAAAGCTAAATTAAAAAGAACAAAACAATCTTTTTATTTAAATTTAAACCTAGGCTAGAATTTATTTTTAAACAAATAACTTGATCTTGAGTAAATAAAACATATTTTTATCAAGCTATACTAAAAAGAAAATAAAGCAATCTTTTTTTTAATAAATTTAAAACTTAAACTTAAGCTAGAATAAATTCTAACTATTAAACATTTATTTTAAGTATTTAAACCATACAGTTATTTATTTAATAGCTTAATACTAAATTAAATCAAATTTCCAAATTATCGAAAATATTAAAATTGGAAAACATGTCTTTATTTATTAAATTTAAAACAAAGATTAACTATTTACAATTTATACAAATATATGTATATACATTATAAATAGAAACAGTTTAAATTAGCTTTTAAAAGATAAATCATCAGTTAAATATTTATTTTAAAAGAAGATTATTAAATCAATCTAAATATTATTAACAAATATTATCAAATTAATTTAATTTTTAATATAGATTATTAAATTGGTATTGCCCCAAGTTTTCGGGATGTCACATTCCTCCTCCCTTAAAAGAATTTCGTCTCCGAAATTTAAAACAAAGGTAATTTAACAATCCAATTAATGATTTAAATTTTAAACACGAGCATATATTAACCATATGCTAACAACCATAGCAACCAATTTATCTAATCAAACAAATTTAACTACCCAGACAAAATTTCGGTTAGAATTTTCTCGAGTTTCCCCAAGTATAAATACCGGGACACTCGCTCTACAGAACCCAAATAAACAATACTACTAAGCTACAGAACTTCCACTCCTCTATATCTGCAAAACAAGTCAGGATACCGGACTACAGACAAGTCTGAATCAATAACCAAAACTCCCTGAACTGTTGGTTCTACAACCAGAGATAGATCTTACACGTACTCCCTCAGAGATACGTGAAACACAACAAATTCTCTTTATCCAAACTGACAATTCAATCCTGAAGACCAAACACTTATCCAAAGTCAGATCTCCGACTTGGGAATCTAAATTCCTCCGTTTCTTATCCACAAAACTCTTTGGACGATCCTGTGTTGCCTACATCTTTCCTGATCAGCTCAACCCTTGCTGATGTCCTTAGAAACAAACTGAACCAAAGACAATCCAAAAAAATGATCTTTCCAAGATCGACCAAAAACTTAGAACACAAACTCTATTCCAAAATCAGAAGGCTGATCTCACTTCTCTTATCAGGAAAAGATAAAACAGGTGCACTCTAATCTGGCCTCCGATCCTGAAAATTTCTGAAACATAAAAGAACACTCAAACTATCGCAAGTCACTTTTGCGATCGATCCAGCCTAATTCAAAAGATACTGCTCTCCCTTTACCAAATAGAACAACTTACGCTTATGTGGCCAATCCATCGAAGAAATGGAACTACTCTACTGTTTCTGAATTTACCCAAAAACTGCTAAGCCAGAAGACTTCCTAATCCAAAGCTCTTCGAGAAACTCGGACCTCAAAGCAAACAGGAACACCCAACTGAACACATCCACAACACCGAAGCAGTCACTCTTCCTTACTTGTTCCAAAGAAACATCTTCGAAGACATCCATAGTCACTGCGTCTCATCACACAGCTACTACACCTTGATATATCAAGATATCATGACTGGCTTCTGTCCAACCGACAGATCCAAACTCTAGCTCAACCAAACTTACACTTCAAAAATGAACTCCGAACTTTAACAGATTTCCTTCAGAGATCGATGAAATCCTTACACCATCCAAAGCTTACTCGAGACGGTATTAGGTCTACAGTCTCGACAAATACATTTCCAACCTCAATCATTCAAACTCCAACCATCGGTAGTCGTGTTACGCACACCACCACCCTATCTACCCTTATAACTCATTGGAAAACCGGAACAGGTAGCCCAACAATAGGTAGAAATAAATATATATATATATATATATATATCAAAATTACAAATACGCTCTCTCAAGAAGAAATCACTCAAGAGCCTAGGTATTCACTCAACCTAGCGCTCTGATACCAACTGTGACGACCCGTGTTTCTATGCGTAGAAAACCGTTTCGTCATGAAGAAAGAAAGGGGTGAGAAAATAGAAAAGACAGAGAAGAAAGAACAACAACATCAGAATCTAACAGCGGAACGAATAAATTATAATAATCACATAAGTATTTACATAATATACAACATCCATCAGAGTTATACAGATAATACATCACATAGTAGACAGTTATAAACTCCTGTCTAGCTAATACAACTCGATACAACTCAAAACAATGCAGAGATACCAACACAGCGGAACTATATGTATATCTACAACGCTGAAGCCTCGTGCTCCATTGCTCCTCCAAAATTCGTCAAAGCTAACCTGAATCCCTTGGCTACTCGTAAAAATTTGAGTACCCGAGAGTTTAAGAAAACAGAAAATAAACTCCGGGTCAGATATGGGTCTGGTGTGTGTAACAGGTTAAAGTTGCTTAATTTTTAAAATCTTTTGAAAACAAAAGGTGTCACGTAAGACTCCCCACACATAAACATGGGTAAGTTTTTACCTAACGCTAACCAAAACATTTGATAGGAAATTCAATGATATTATAATAGGTCTAGGGTTTTCAAGTAAATAGAAAATAGCCGAAATTGTTACATTCATTAAATTCCAGCTACTAGCCACAAAAGTGGGTAATACAATCAAAACCGTTGACACTTATTGGATTGTGAATTCCATACAATGGCAGGGCTACTAGGGTACCGCCCGTCACAGTACGTGGCCTAGATCAACGTACCGAGGATCACTCCCGACCCCCTGCAACACAAGGCCGGAACCATTCCTTATTGAACAGTCCCGAACAAGATAACCCCGGCAGTTGTTGCAATCAACCGCCCACACATCCGAAAATAAAGGGACATCTAGGCAGGGGAATATCCTTGTCCTACTTGGGCATGACCCACCTAATCTTGCTGCACCTCCCCTGTTTTAGCCATTCCCGATTGATGAGGCTTGAGGTTACGATTACCTTTAGAGAATACATTTCTTAGAATGCTCATCGCCCACCTGACGATGTTCTGAAAGCATTCAATCCATACAAGTTCGTTCTGGGTTCGAACGAAACCGAAGGCATTATCTCGTTACACTCATTTCGGAATCACCCTCAGAGTTAACGACAATAACCCTTGCACTCTGAATCTTCATCTTCACTTCAGATTCACGACCTATCGTTAAATTGGAATCGATGTGGTTTTCGGATGTTCCAAATAAGGAAAACCGATCCGGGTCTCATCGAAATCCAAAACGTGTCTTTTAAGGCCAAGTTGTCTATTTAGTCTTAACAGTTCAATTCAATATTATCAATATACACACAGATAGATAATTCATAATATCACAGTAGATAATCACATCATCATCATAAACAGATAATCAATATAATCATCCAAACAGATAATAAATATTATCATATTTAAACAAAGCATCCATATCACATAGATATTACTCATGTCATACCTGAATTCACAATCATCAAATGAAATATCAATATCATTCATCCATAAGCAATGATTTATAATCATACCATTTGTAATTAATTTAAAATGAATTAAATTACTACTTCTATCGCTAATTAATTTAAAGTAAATCATTTCATCTATAAATCCTGCTTATACAACCATTAAATTAATTATTAATCAAATTAATCAATTATTCTCAAGATATTTGTTTTGATTAAACACCCTTGATTAATCATTCTCAAATTGCAATAAGTAATTAGTCTTTAATTAATTTTACAAATTAACTATCCTAAATTATTCATAGTAATTAACATTTAATTACTTCATTTATAATTAATTACATTTATTCTTAATTAATTACATAAATTAATCACCACATTATTAATTTCCTTAATTAACCAATTCTTAATTACATCATTAATTATTAATTAATGATCTTTAATTTAGATTTAAATTAAATTACTTTGATTAAATTAATTACATTAAGTAATTAATCTTTAATTAAACACAATTATTAATCACCTTTGATTAATATCAACCAGTAATTGACTACCCTTAATTACTCATATTAATAAATCAATTATCCCATAATTAATTATCTCCTTTAATTAATCCTTTGATTAATTACAAAAGTAATTATCCAAATTACTCCTTTTACAAATCCTTTTGTATTAATTACATCTAGTAATTATCATCTAATTACTTCTCCAAGTAATTATGCTCCATTGATCACACTTAAGGAATTATGCATATCAAATCACCGGATGATTCCTTAAATTAATTAAACTAAGTTAATTAACTCAAATTGATCATATTATCAAAATTAATTATAGAAAGTAATTAATCTCTTAATTACTTTTATCAAGTAATTACACTTAACAATTTACAATAGATTATCTAATTAATCGAATTAATTATCCAAATTAATCACATATATTAATTACCTTTTGTTTTTTGTTATTTCCTTCTATGGAAAGATAATATGAAAGATTTTTTCCCTTGTAATCTTGTAATGTAATATAAAAAATGTTATTAATTTTATTTCAAACTAGCCCAAATAGAATATTATTGCTAATGTCACAGGATATGACTGATTAGCTAATCTGTCAAAATCCAATGTCGGTTCATTGGAACGTGAACAAGAATGAAGAAATAGAATAAATAGGAAAGAAAATACGAAATGAAAAAAGAACAATTAATAATCTTTAGTTAATTATCTTCAAATAACATTTCTTAAATTACTTTCTTAATTAATTTCTAGTATAAATTAATATAAACTATTAATTTATAAAATAAGCACATAAGTTATTCCTTAATTAACTTATTCATTAAATCATTTAAATATCTTAGTTATTCCTAAGATAATTCATTTCTTTATTAATGACTTAATTAATATTAAAGTGTATTAGAACATTACGTTTTAAATTTAAATTCAAATTCCATTTGAATTTAAGATTCAAAATGATTATATATTTAACATTAACTAAATTTTAAATTCAATTTAAAATCTTTTAAAATAAATGTAAATAACATTTATTACTTGCATATAAAACTTATATAAGATAGTCCTTTAAATTAAATTACTTAACTTTTAGTTAAAAATTTAACTTTTAAATTACATTGTATTTTTAACTTGCAATTTCAAGTTAAACAATTTATTTAACTTCCATTCAAAAATCTTTTATAAAAGAATTCTCTCAAAATCAAGTTAAATATTTATTTGAAACATATTTACTCTTCAAAACTATTTTATTTGAACTTATTTTTAAAACATTCATATTAAAAACTGATTTAAATTTTCAGATTTAGAATTCAAGTAAACTCGAATTCATCAATTTATCTTTGATTTTAAAAAAAATCGATTTAAACTTTTTTTTTAAAGCTTGAATTAAAAACTTGATTTCCACAATCCAAATCCATTTTAAAACCTTATGATTCAAAGTTATTCAAAACTGAACTTAACCTTAAGATTTAAATCATTGTTTAAATTATATATTTCAGGTTTTAAATTCTAGGAAACTGTCGGGTTTTAAACCTGAAACCCAACTCCAAACTTTTTAACTTTTAGTTCATTTCAAATATGAATTCAGAAATACAAATTTGAATTCAAACTTCATACTGGATTTGACTTTCATTTGAATCTAACATCACACTAGTTTTAACTTTTGGTTATAACTAGTTTACAATTTAATTTGCTTAAATTTGATTTAAATTTAACTTCAGGCAGTTTTACACAACCTGTTAACAAAACTACTCAACCCGAGACCAGAGTAAGAATGCTTCTGGTCAAACCCTCCCCTGCTTCGAGTAAACAACTCGAATGACCCGAGACTTCCCTAAGTTAAAACACTACACACAGAAAAAAACAACCCAGCACTTCAATGGCACAGTGCACGTGCACCATAGCCCCAGCCACCTCCGGCCATCCACACGAACCTCAACACGTCGCCAACTATCGCCAGTCACGACCATGCCTACCCAAAATCATCACGGCAACTCGAATCGAAATCGAGTTAAATTTCCAAACCTGGAACAACTCGAGCAACATCACCTCGAACCTGTCAACGCTCCGTCCTCCCAATGCCGATCATCAGAACGCCAGCGTCTCCAGCTACAACTTCATCCCCTCTTCAAATCCCCATAAGCACGTCGAACTCGATCCCCAATTAAAGGCGAACGAGACCCAAAACTGAACCATAGCAAAACTAGGTTTACAAAAAGAATTTCGTCGCCGTCGCCAGCACGCCTAACTGCACCACCTACCACCATTTTTCCTCGACCCACCAATCACTTGTCCCTCACCACAGAGAACCCCGAGCACTTCGGTCCACTTGATCGCCAGGAAATCACAATTTCACCTATTATATTCTACCCATAACTACAGCTTCAACACTAATTATAAATAGTGATTTTAATTTTAAAAATCAAGTTTTTGTTTAGTGTTTTAGTTTATATGCCTGAACTAAGTAATTATGAAGTTGAGTTTTACCAAAACTTGAGCTTATACTGTTCTTATTATCTTTCCAGAGCAGATTTGAATTTGTTTAGCTTAAATAAAATTTTAACATCTCCTTTGTAATCAAACAATCAAGTCTTATTTTGATCCTAAGTCCTAACAATAAGTGTATCAAGAAGTAAAGATTTTTAAACTAAACTGGGCTTGAAATTTAGAACAGAGATGTTCAACAGGCATTTACAAACACACATGCATCACACATCCCAAAAATACACAGAAATATTCCCATATATATACACACATACAAACTTATTTCAGATATAAATAAAGCAACCATATTTATATTTGAGTTTAAAAAAAATGTTACTCACAATTGCTTGTAAAAATGAACAGAGCATCCTGGTTATTGAAACAGCTTAAACTTTAAAACTGGAAACTGTTTTGCTATTGTTTCAGGTTTGAAAAAGAAAAAGCTTGCTACTATTCTCAGGTTGTCATGCTTTGAGAAATGAATTACAACAAGCAGATATACAAATATATAGAGGAGGGTTTACAGGTAGGTGATAACTGGGTTAGCAAGTTTGCAGGTAAAAATCTTATTATATTTTTTCCAGAGATTATGTTTTTGTTTGTATCAGGCCAGATCTTTTTAATTAGGTGGCTGAGTTGATCTTATACAACTCGAAATGACTATTATTAGCTGCTAAGAAATGGTGTCATTTAATGCTAATGTACTTGTGTTCCCTACTTATCTAATTTTATCATTTCTTGTCTGCATCTTATTTCTACTTTGCTTTGCTTTAGCTTGCTCTACAAACTACCTTATATGTCTAACATGCACAAAGATATTTTTACTTAGCTTTGCATCTCCCTTACAAGCAACCTGCATATTTTATTTTTACTTTGCTTTGCATTTTATTTACAGTCTTCATAGCTTTACCTGATTTGCTTTGCATTTCTAAATTTTCAGGCAGTATACACATTTCTTTTTCTTGCTCTTGTATCTTTCACTTACAGGCAACATAATCATTACTTTATCTGGTTTACTTTTATTATTTTGTTTTCATACTTGTCTTTATAAGCTTTATATCTTATGTACATGGCCATTTTATTTTATTTTACACAATCCCAGCTTGCTTTTGTACTTTATACATATATATACTTGCCTGCATAGCTTATGTACATATACAAAGTTGTTCTAGCAAATGTTATAAATTTTTAACCTTAGTATAAATACATACTTTTATACTTAAACAAATTTACAATTCTACCTTTCTTTTATTTTTGAACTTAAACTATTATATACTCCATTTACTTATTATTTATTTATTACTTATGTTTGTAACCATTATTTGATCTATACTTTTTGCTTAATAGTTATAATGTTTATTTTACTTTAAACATTTTGAAAGACTTCATTTTATTTTATTTTTGAAATTTCAAATCATAGCTTCCCTTTATAAATATACTTGAAATAACAATTTCCATTAAAATTCATTTGTAAAAACATTACATTATTAATATTGTTTATATAAAACTCATTATTAAATTAAAATAATTTATAAAAGAAACAATCTCTTCAAAATATAAATTACTTATTTTATAAAGCTAAATTAAAAAGAACAAAACAATCTTTTTATTTAAATTTAAACCTAGGTTAGAATTTATTTTTAAACAAATAACTTGATCTTGAGTAAATAAAACATATTTTTATCAAGCTATACTAAAAGGAAAATAAAGCAATCTTTTTTTTTTAATAAATTTAAAACTTAAACTTAAGCTAGAATAAATTCTAACTATTAAACATTTATTTTAAGTATTTAAACCATACAGTTATTTAATTAATAGCTTAATACTAAATTAAATCAAATTTCCAAATTATCAGAAATATTAAAATTGGAAAACATGTCTTTATTTATTAAATTTAAAAAAAAGATTAACTATTTACAATTTATACAAATATATATATGTATATACATTTTAAATAGAAACAGTTTAAATTAGCTTTTAAAAGAAAAATCATCAGTTAAATATTTATTTTAAAAGAAAATTATTAAATCAATTTAAATATTATTAACAAATATTATCAAATTAATTTAATTTTTAATATAGATTATTAAATTGGCATTGCCCCAAATTTTCGGGATGTCACACAAGGCACATGCCACTATCACGCACGAAGCGCGTGCCCTGACACTCATAACTATAATCCTGATTATAAACCGAACGGATATTTAACGAATATAAATATGGCGATTTCTGCATTTGTATGGGATATTAATATTTATAATATGGCGATTTCTGCATTTGTATGGGATATTAATATTTATAATATGGCGATTTCTGCATCTGTATCCGTTTTTCGAGTAATTTATCATATTTCAGATATGGATACGGATGAATTTTGAATTTTTTGGGTACTCATTGACAGCTCTAATCCAGTCTAACTACAACAAAATAAAGGTACATAGTCCGACTGCTTTTCAATAAACTTTTTATGTGAATTTTAAAGGACTTCAAGTAACTGATATTGCTTCAAACAATACCTCAGGCAATAAACTTTGCTATATCAATACCCATTTACCAAACCCAAAATATTTGTTAAAAACCATGCTTTATAATTGCAATCTTTTATAAAAATTATAGGTAAATAATTACTAACAAACATATTGGGTGGTTAGCTATCCAAATTCACAATAATGTTATGCAGAAGCATCTATATGTAAACAAACAAAGTGGTAGGAGCCAAAAGCTGTATTCATATTTATGAGACGGGTATGGACCAAAACTTGTACCATTGACAGGCCTATTAGCATAGCAGGTTGTCCACGTAAGCAAGAATGACTTTGCGCCTATAGCACAACAAGTTGTCCACGTAAGCAAGAATGACTTTTCTTTTAGGTTTAAATGATGGATAGATCTCCGGTGATAACAATTTGATAGCAAAAGAAATGACAAATGACAAACTAATTAAGCAGTAAAGGTGAACGAACGAACATAAAATCTTGTGGTTGATCAATCATTATGTGTCTATTAAACATAAAATTAAGAGTGAGTTTACAAATTATGCCTTAGAATATTTACTTAACTCCTCGTCATTACTTGCCTAACCGTAGGAAGTCTATTTGGAATCCAAACATCAAATGGAAAGTCTACAGTTGATGTTGTAATTATTTATGCTAAAACAATTAAAAACTAGTATATACTGAAAGCCAAGTCATACGTAGGAACAAAATAATCAGGGAGTGGATAATAATTATTTTTTATCAAGCACCTTTCATTGTAAAAAAAACCTAAAAGTTATTAATGGCAAAGTTCTACTGCCGCATTTTGTTTATTCCATTTTCTCATATGAAACCGATTGAAAATGAAATCAAGTCCTTATAAGCCTAAAGCAATATTACTATTACTCGCACCATCCACAAGCACGTATCCATAAGCACCATAAAAAATTAATAACTAACGACCTCGAGATTCAAGTCAAGAGCAGGTAGTAGTTTCTGTTATGATATATGGCCAGCTAAGCTTCATATGGTTTCTTACATGATTGAGACTACATCGAAAGTAACATTTGCAGGGTAGAAATTCACTAAGTGCATAGTTCAAAAATGAAACAAAAGATAAACTAGGCATTTTCTAACAGTACCTATTTGCATCGAAGTTGCCTAAATATGAACCACAGCCTTGTTGTGATTGTAATATTCGTCTACACAAATTGTTGGTCCACTCAAAAATCCTTATAGGATAGCAGTAAACACCATGCAATAGACAGTCCAGCAGTCAACTATAAGTTGCCAACAAGTCATAATAGAGCAGTGAGATATTAAGTAGATAAACAAGAACCACCTATCCTTTTGACATGAAATAGCATCGACTCTAACGAACAGCCAGCAAATTTTTGGACTAATATATCACAAGGAAATTTAAAGGATTGTATGAGTAGACAGGGATATATGAAAAAAAAACATACCTAAAAGGCATTGTATTACCGAAGAAAAGAGCAACGCCACCGTATTGACAGTTTAACCACCACTCCATAAAGGTATGTCGTCCGCCGCTTTCTTATATACTTTTGTCAGGTCAATTTTTACCACATACTTCTTTGCTTAAAATCACAAGTATCATGCACTTACAATAATTTATGTGCTGCTTCCATGTACCTTCTCATTTTTCCTTCTAAAAATTAAAGGAAATCGAGGAAACATATCAGATATCAAAAAACCCTAAAACCCTCAAATCTCATAGTTTTGAAAGTGCACATTGCAAATAAAATAATGGTCATTCATGATGAACACATGAAAATGCTAAAGTAAAAGAATATAGAAAATAAGATAAATCTGATTAAAGAAAATGACAGAAGATGATGATGAATGCACATAAACAAGCCCAAAATGTATATCCAGCCATTCCAAACATACATTTTAGTCGTTAGCAAATTTATTTTCACCAAAGCAAAAATATAGAAGGAACAAACAAATCATCTTAAGCTATCAATATTACAGCAAAAAAATGAAATAGACGACTTGGGTCATAAGTGTAAATCAATACAACATTTGTATATAAATCAAAGTCGGTACTTTCTAATATTAAGTTGGAATCAAGTGCATAGTCATTTTGAACAAAATGCTCTTATGATAATGATATGTACTATAACGCCCTCAGAACTCAGTCTGCTATCATTGCAGCTCACAAAATGGTTGTTCATGATAGCGCGTAATCACATGCCTACACACACGTATATATGGGTAAGGATCGGCTACACTTCAATCCCTCTGGTTTCAACCACATGTTTCAATTTAAATAAGAATGAATTGATAATATATATAGGATCGATGGCACCATTTTTATTCTCCTGATACCAACTATAAGTTTATATTTAAATATTTGCGCTCTACACGCACGTGCATATGCTTACATCCATGTATGAGACGCATGCAATAGGTTGTAAATGAATAACTATATAAGAGCCACATCTACACTTATGTTTATGCATCATCGGGCGTTCATACTTCTTATTATCAATCACATGAATAAATGTTTTAAATGCAATTTACTAGTTTCTCTTTTATTTACATACAATACTTCAAATGAACTGCTTTCTCAGAGAGGATGAAATAAAAAAATGAAACCCAAGGTAAACTATGCATTTTTAATAGAACAATGAGATGCTAAGTAGATAAATACCAACAGCTTATCCTGTTCACATAAAATAGCACAGACTCTAATGAACGGACAACAAATATTTCAACTAACATATCATAAGGAAATTCAAAGGGTTGAATATATGTGAATGGAGATTTATATAAGAAAACATACACTAAAAGCGTTGGAACCAGACACCAATTGCATCACTTAAAAGAAAAAGAGCAACACCGTCATATCCACAGTTTAATTCACCACTCCATAAAGGTATGTTGTCCGTCATTTTCATATAAACTTTGCCATATAAACTTTGCCGGTTAAATTTTTATACCATATATAGTGGTACCAATGCCATAAAGTTCACAAAAAACATTAACATATTTCAGCATACAAAATCATTTCAGGAAAACATTCTCTAAATGTCACTGCAATCTAAGATGTTAATATGAAATTGTTTCAACATTTCCAAAGTCCTTAAAAGGTATCTCTTATAGTAGCATAAGGCGTACTTGCATAGAAAATCACAAAATATTGAATTTCAATCATTAGCGACTGGTATAAGCAAGAGGATTGAAATTAATGAAATATTAGTCACAGTGCTAGATTTGATCAACACAACTAATTGTCAAACTGAGCAATACAACTATTGTTGATCTTTCCGGTCGCGGAACTGTATAAACCATTGGATATGGGTAAATATAGCAATACTAAACCAGAGACAATTTTACTCGATTAAACTATTTACCTGAAAAATATTATTTACAAAATATTCAAGAATACTTATTATCATCTCAAAAATCATGTTTTTTTATAAGTGAAATCCCACATTCCAAAGCATGCAACACGGCATAGATTAAGGACATTATATGCTTCTTTTTACAACAAAAGAAAAGCAAAAGATACCAAAAAAAAGTTGAATGAAAAGTGTAATAGAAAAATTACAGAAACACGGATGGTAGAGAGATATGTTAATAAAACTTTCTAGCTAACAAAAGTCGTGATCAGATCAAAAATCTTCTAAATGCTTATTTCAATTGTACAAAGGCATTCACTTCAAAGCATCTTCTTTCTAACTAATTCAGCAGGAGGTAGGTAAAAAGAAACAATGTGTTGTTATACCAAGTGGACATTATTGTACATAACTTGGCTACAAGCATAGCTCCAGCAAGCAAACTGGATACTCTATGTATCACTATCGACTATTACTAAAGTTTTAGCAAAGCATATCAAAATTCACCCAAAAAATAACATGAACATTTAAAAGAATAAACTAACATCTGTGCTTCTGTTATGTTTCTGACTAGTACAAATTCAAAAATAAATGACTAGTACAAATTCAATGATAATAGAGAAAAGAAGGTTAACTGCAGAAAGTTAGGGCGACCTGGAAAAGTAGACACCTTATTCCTGATTTAATATCGATCGAAAAAACAATAGATTAAGACATTAAAAGGATTGAAAAGAACAATTTTGAATAAAAAATAGTCTTCAATATCCAAGGAAGGAATTAGCAGCAGAAGCTCTAAAGCCTGGCGAGGCAAAAGCTCTTAGGTGGCAGTTACGAATGTTCTGAGAAACAAGCTTTTATTTCTTACCATTGACTCCTTTTTTCTCATAAAAAAGTCAAATAAATAATAAAATATAAAGAGCACATGCATGAAATAGAACACTGAGTAAAGAGGATCAGAATATTGGTTTGATTTCTCCAAAGAGAATCAGAGTCATCATTTGAGGGAAGGGTCATCATTTAACTAACATTCAACCGAATAATTTCAACAAAGCCAAAAGAGAATAATTGAAAAAATAAGTAGTAATCTTACTTGATTTGAAACGGACTTCGGAACAGAGAGAAGACGTGAATGTCAACAAACATTAATGTAAGAGCATTTGCAGGAATGTCAAAGGCGTTAATCTAAGTGCATTTGCAGCGATAAGCATAACCTCAAAATAATATATGGATAATTAATGGGCCAAATTATGACTTATGGTCCAGAAATGTTTTAAACCCCTGCTTCTTAAACTCATTGACGATAGGTCCATTCCATAAACAGTCGGTTCATAGGACGTAAGCAAAAGCACTGTGATCAAAAGAGGTGCACTGTGATCATAAGAGGTGCGTCTTCTTTCATTAAATGATCAATCAAACAGTAAAAAAAATTGAGTTTCATAAAGGACATCGTTCGTCTGACTAGCTTAAAATAAGGTTTGAGGTCATAAAGTATGTAATTCGTATGTCTAGCTTTAAAAAAATTGATGTAAATAAAGGCATTTCACTCATAATTGAATCACAATATAATATTTCAAATGACATCCACATTCTCTTCTTCAAATAATAAATGCCTAACTCAAAAGGGATGGATAGAACGGTTTCAATTTATTAAAAATGCTCTTATAAGTTGCAAATGGTACAAGATAGAGATAAAGAAAAATATATTTATTGTGTAACTAAAACGTTCCTCAACAAAACCATCGGCTATTACATCGATTACAATGCTATAGTCAATGAATTCGACAATGAGACAAGAAGACACAGAGAATTCATGAATTGTTAATGTTGAATGGTATTAGATGAGACCTCAAATTACAACTTGTTATTAGCGATGATCATTTTTGGACGATATCAAATGAGCATTTTCTTTTTGCTCGTACTTTCAGAGAACAATCATCCATTAAATTATAGTTATTCCTGTACGTGGGTGTATGGTCCTTATGATAGTGTCCTTTTTCTAATGTCATTGAGTTAACATAACATACCTGTTAGACCACATGCATCGGGAAACGGGGTAAATAGTGAATTTCAGACAAATAACTGTCCATTATGCAAAAGATCTTTTATAGTGTTATCATGAATAATGTTGATATTATTAAATCATATTTACTGTTTTATTGGATGATTCAGATTTGAATTTAAAGTTAATTCATATTATCATTACAATAATAGCGCGTGCTTGATTTTCAATGTTATTATTTATTTAAAATATTTCCAAGACAATTTATTATCAAATAAAACAACATTCATTTAGTGATAAATTTCATATATGTATTATACATGTGCGCGGCACATATCTTAGTTTTGAATAATGAATTTCTATTTGATAAAATTTAACTAATAATACAATTTCAATATAAATTCAAATAGCACATACTACGGTTTAAAGTTTCATAGACTAATGTCCTAAATTTAAATGACTACTATTCTTCTTAATTCAAATATTAGATATAGAACAAACTTTGATTTTGAGGCCTCCGAAAGAAACCTATTTCAAGTTTAGGACTTGTTTGAAACTTATTATGGAAATAGACATTCGGTTTTTGTACATGCACATGTCATAAACGAGAAATGAGCACATGCAAAATTTTAATTTGTACTTGCGTAAATTCAAAGTGCGCAAGTGTATTTTTAAAGGAAATTTTTGTGCGCATGCTCATTTATAGAATGCACGTGTACGAAAATGTTGTATTATCAAAAAAAGCCTAATTTCATAATAAGTTTTGAACGAGGACTAAATATGAAATAAGTTTTTTTTTCATAGGCCTAAAATGAAAATTTGACACACATACAAATGAAAGGAAAAAATACGATCCTCTTAAGGTAACAATGTAACGAGGAAAATAAAATAAACTTCTTGAATCATAAGTGTAATTCAGGTACAACATTATTTTTATATATCAAGTGCAGCACTTTTCAATAATAAGTTGAAATCAAATCAAATGTTTAGTCATCCCGAAAAGGAAAATGGAACGATCATAAAATACTGATATGTGTGATAATGATAATGCCCTTAGAACTCATAGTCTACTATTATTGCAGCTCACAAACTAATTGTTCATGACAGCACACGTTTCCATGCAAATACATATATGTGTGTGTGTGTCAAGGACCCCTAGCTCAAGTGGCTAGAGTTATGATGCTTTAAACAGAGGTTCTAAAGATCATGAGTTTGAGCCCCTAAGACAACATAATGAGTATTGCATCAATAAAGTATTACGCTTGTTATTATATATATATATATATATATATATATATATATATATATATATATATGTATGTATATGTATATGTATATGTATGTGTGTGTATGTGTATATATATATATGTATGTATATATATATATATATGTATGTATATGTATATGTGTATATATATGCGTTGGTAGTGTGATTGGTCGAGATAGTTCACACAAATGTTGTTCAAGACGTCTCATGCAAAAGCCATTCACGAATAACTAATATTTTATAGCATTTGAAATAGTGTAGCTCAAGATATAATAGGAGTACTCAAAAATAGGTGTGTCACTGAAGCATATACATACATATACTCATGCATACATCCAAGTATGAACACATGCAATAGGTTGTATATGAACTATATTCATGCATCTTCACATACAGGAATGTTTTAAATGCCAAGTTTGGGTTTTCTTTCTTTTATATATCATACAATATGTCAAACGAATCGATCGCTAAAAGAGGATGAAATAAAATATGAAACGCAAGGTAAACTATATCATAAAATAAAAGGAAACATAAGGTAAAACTATGCATTTTTTTAATGATACCTGTTTGTATATGGAACTGTTTAAACATGAACCAACTTTGCTGTGATTGTAGTCATTCATCCATACAAATTGTTAGTCCACTTGGAAATCCTTATTGGATAAGTAAACACCATGCAATAGAGAGTCCTATGGTCAACCATAAGTAGTGTGCTTGTCCTATAGTCAATAGGCAATCCTATAATAGAACAGAGATAATAATTAGATAAATACCATTCACCCTGTCTTTTCGACACAAAGTAGCAATGACTCCAATGAACAAACACCGAACACCTGAAACTAATATATCACAAGGAAATTTAATGAGTTGAATATAAGTAAACAGAAATTTACAAAAAGCATACCTCAAAAGTATTGGATCTCGCCACCAATTGCATTACTAAAAGAAAAAGAGAACCGCCACTATATCCACTGTTTAACCACCACTCCATAAAGTTACGTTGTCTAACATTTTTTTGTAAACCTTGCAAGGTCAATTTTTTATACCACATATTACCGGTGTCAATGCCATAAAGTCGCTGATCAGATAAGACATTTTCGTTGTTGCACAAAAAATGAATCTTGAAGATAACTCCATCTTTAATTCTCCTAAAACAATAAGCTGTAAAATGATGAAGATTTACATACAAGTATATGTATGTATACATAGTTTGCTAACCAAATTTATTCCAACTCCTTGACTGTTTTCTTTTTTGCGACGACCCGCCCTTCTCGACCCTCGAAAATCGACACAAAATACCCCACAGTATGATATGTCGACGATCAAGTGCCGGAAAAGACAGACTGTTGAGGAAAAAGAAGGAGATAGAAGAAAGAAGGAACTAAACAATAACGGAATCTCACAATCGGCGGGGAATAAAATATAATAGTCAATAATAGACCTTTACGCAAAATGAAACTATATCTGTTTTATACATTATATCATCAGAGTATCTCATACAAACAACATTTACCAGTCAGACAATTCCATACAATCACAGCTGCGGATAAATATACAAGTACGGATAATACGTCTCGGACTCCAACTCCTCTCCTGCTCCACAGCATCCTGTCCTGAACATATAATACTCGATCTGACCCGAGCATTATAATGAAATAACACCCGAGTCAGTCTGAAATATCAGCTGATAATAATTCATCCAAATTGATTATTAAAGTTGCAAAAATCCTTCTGAAAACAAAAGCATCTCGTAAGACCACGCCATAAATAAACATGTCGGGTTTTTATCTTACGATAGCTAAAACATTTTTTTTTATAAAAATCCTCTGATATTATAATAGGGTCTATTTACAAATACTTATAAAATAGCCGAAATTGTTACATGATTGAATTCCAGCTACTAGCCACATAGTGGATAATACAAACAAAACTCGTAAAAAGCTCGTAGGGAGAATGGATTTTCAACTAATGACTAGGCACTGGGGTACCAACTGTCACAGTACCTGGTCTAGATTAGTGTACCGAGGAGCCACCCTAAATCCCCTGTAACACAAGGCCCGGACTATCCCTTACTGGATAATCCTGAGTAAGATCACCCCACGGTTGAGATCAGCAACCATACCACTAAGCCGAAATAAAAGGGGCATCCAGACAGGGATGACCTTACCCGAAAATGGATACTGCCCACCAAGCCTTGCTGCATAACCCCTGATTTTCAGTCATTCCTCGTTGATGAGGCTTGAGGCTAAGAGTTACCTTTCAGAACATATCCCCTAGAATGTCCATCGTCCACCTGACGATGTTTCGAAAGCATTCATCCATACAAGTCCGTCCCGGGTTCAAACGAAACCGAAGACACTACTCCTACTATATCCATTTTGGAAATATCCTCAAGATTAGTAGCGACTAGCCCTTGCACTTCACTGCTCCATCTTCGACTCCAAACTCATTTTTCCCATGAAAACGTACAAACCGGATCGAAGTGGTTTCCGATAAATTAATCCCAATCCCGGTCTCTTCGAAACGTTCAACGCATTTGTCCAATATTGATAGTCGGTGATTTAACTATCAATTAACATTCACAAACATCCACCACACAATAAATAATTTTCCACATTATTTATTTCCTCAAAAATATCTTTGCAAGATATAAATCCATTTCAAAATCCCTTTGAAACATTTTCAAATCCAATTCTTCTCATGGAATAGATTCTCAAATCTTTACTTCCTTTGAAAACATCCAAGTACCCATACTTAAGGTTTAAAATAATTTAAATACTTTATTCTTGAAAATGCACTAAAACATTTATATTTAAAAATTCCTACATACTTAATTTAATATATATATACCTTTAAAAATATCTCAAATAAAAATGCTTAATAAAATATAAACTATTATCTTTAAAATAAAGTTAAGTCATACTAGATCTTGAAATAAAGCTATGAAACTCTATACAAGTTTCAAATAAAACTTTAATTGATTTTCTTTAAAATAGAACCATTTATAAAGTATAAATGTTAAAAATATTCTTTTTAAGATATAATGCTAATTACCTTTTTAAAATAATTACTTCTATAATTACCTTGATAAATGTTCACTTTTAAAATTTTTACCACTTAAATAATTTTCTTGAAACCATTCTTAATATAACTTCAAACTCTAACGTTTCAAAAATCTACTTTAAAAACGTACTTGGCTTTCAGGGAAATACACTTCCATTTTAGGATAACCCAAAGAATTCTTTTTATCAATCTAACATGATTTACCCAATTTAATTTTTCGTTCATCCCGTAAAATCCCTTCCATACTTTAAAAATAGCTCCTTTTATTTTAAACACATTGCTATTTCCTGAAAATCATTTTCAAACATGTGTTTAAAATATTTAAAATAAAGCTTCTAGAAATTATTTAATTGAAAATAATACTTAAGGAAATATATAGAGGTTTCCTAAGTACTTTAAGTCAAATTTAACTTTTAAAATTAAGTTATTAAATTAAATATATATATATGTATATTATAATTTGCTTTTGAGAACTTAATACTACTTTACCTTTTAAAATAATTAATACCATAATTACTAAATCAAATATTTGCTTCCACTTAAAAACGGTTTGAAGTAATATTTCTTCCTAAAATATTCTAAACATATTTAAACGCAGATTTATATTTGAAAACTTTTCTTAAAAACATACTAAAGTTTTCAGGTGAAACAACGCTTTCCATTCTTTAAAAATAAATCTCGCTATTATTTTAAACAATTCACATTTCGCTTTGAAATCACAATTTCAAACACTTCAAATTTTTCAGCCCATTCCTTGAATTAATCTCTTTTAAAATTCTTTACTTAAGAATTTTCTTTTATTTCCTTTAAACCCAATTCATTTATTTATTTTAGTTTCCCAGGTTGTATCCACCCAATCATAGCACAATCACAATTTAATTTCAATTTAATCTAACATAGTATATAAATAGAGCAAAGCATAACATGATCTAAAACAACTTATCACAAAATATAAATGAGATATATCACATAATATAAATTAATTTCTATTTGTGAGGAATCCAGTTGGATCCCTCCAACCTGTTTCCCTGCATCCACAGATATTAGCACAACCAATAAATATCTATTAAATTTGATAATAATTATCATATTCAGCTAATCAACCAATCAAACATTTAAATATTAGCTATTTAAATTACTGGTATCCAGATGTGAGTGAGAATAACTCACCTTGGGCTTTCGACGAGCATTCAAATTTAAATTAAATCGAACGGTGTTCGATTTAACCTAAATTTTTACTTGCTCCAAATAATTCTAGAATTGCTCCACTGCGTATTACTTGTCTCCGTGATTCCGGCGTCTCTCGTTTCGTCGAAATCTGATAACAAACGCACGAGATATGAATTTTTAAAGTTTGAATATCAATTTGAAAACAAGTTTTCTTTTTTTTCCTTTTTTTATACCTTGAACAGATCATGGCCGCACGATCCACTAGAGAAATCACGCCGCCCCCCTCTACTTCTTCTTCACGCAATACAGATCAACGCCGAACCTAAAAATTGCGCCCTAGGGTTAGAAATCGCGGCCACCACGACGTGCTTTGGCTTGATCGACGACCACCACCGGAAAGATCCTCGCGAGCTCTACCACCAGCCACGGCCACGACGAGCTCGGCTATGGCTTTGCCAAGAAAATCGCGTGGGACATGGCCCTCCTTCCAGCCGATTTCTGACCATCTCGACGATTTTCACGTCGACCCACCGTACGGATGGGTAGATCTCCTTGAGCTCTTCCATTTTGCAGTTGGAGATTTTGCCAAATAGTTGATGTATTAGAAGAAAATTGGAGGAGAACGAAAGGAAATGTCGGCCATTGAATTGACATAAGCGGTGGCTGGTAAAATAGGGCTAGGGTTTTAACTATACGCGTATATATATACGTATAACCGATTATTTAATTGTTTAATTCACTTTAAAGCAACTTTTTCACACGATCTCCAAACGACGCGTGCCGACAGGCATTTCTAAAATTTTACCTACGTTCCGAACACAATAGAATGTGTTTCGAAACCCAATTCGATCGTATACGAGAGTTACGGAAATAAACGATCAATTTTAAATTAAATCGATTAAGGTATTTTCTATGCGTTTTAAACTGCCAGGGTCAAACGACAATTCCGATTGCTACGAAAATTGAAATCCGATAACAATTAACTATTACGGATCCAATGGAACTGGTTTCGTCGAATTCCGAGACTGTTCCCCAGAAGGCTATTTTAACTCGTCGATTATTTTGAGCGATTTTCAAAATCGTCGAAATCATTTAAAATTTCACCTTTAAAATTTTACTAACTTTATTAAAACTCGTATAAAATTTATATTCACATTAGAAATCATTCTGATACAGTTTAAATCAAAATCTGATTATTTGCATTATTATATTATTAAATTCCATTATTAAATTAATATAAAATTCCAAATTCAACTTATCGACTTCTAATTTCATCCAACAGTCCAATATTATAATTCAAATCCAAATAGACTTAAAATAAATTTTAGAATCTAATTTTATATCTATTTACACCCAGAATCACCAATTATCCCAATTCTAATATTAAATTATTATTATTCAAATTTCAATTAAATTCCCGTATTTGAAATTTTAACCAATTTTATTAATTTAACCAAAATCTTTTTATTTCAAAATCAAATTATAAGACATATTCAACATTTAAATGAATTAAATGTTCAAATCTAGCGACCCAAAATTCCGGGTCGTTACATTCCTCCCCCGTTATAAAAATTTCATCCCCGAAATTTGCTAAGGTAGAAAGAATGCTCCAAACCCAATAGCAAAACTCACTTAGTGAAAATCTCAATTTCATTTTGTCCAAATTCTTTAGTTTCAAATCGAAACTGCTAGTTTCGACTCCTATTCCAAAATCCTTTTATTTTAATTTTAATTTGAAATCAATTTGTCGTTAACAAAAAATTTCAAAAAATTTCAAAAAAAAAATTTCTAACTCCCAAAATTTCCGGAAAATTTTGGCAGAGCCACCCTTTTACGGAGAAGGTTTTGCAATATCACAATAGATATAAATATATGTACATCGACCCACACGGTCGGAAAAACCAAAAACAGTTCATATTTCCTATTTAATTGCGTAGGCGTACCTTTATTAGCATTTTAAAAGCATGCGGCTAATTTATATTGCATATACACGCTCCAACTCTATCTACTGCCTCCCGTACCTGTACTTACTCAAGCAAACACATCAGCTTTCAATAATATGAGAATTTATTAACATTCTATTCATTAATCTTAACCAACACATAAGTTTCAAAACCCAAACAACCAATTTCCATAATTCTACATGCTAATCATATTTTATAAGAAATCACAAGATTTAACATTATTTCAATTTACCCAACAAATTCAATCTTCATTTTATTTCACTTGAATGATTTACATTCAAGTTTACTATTCTCAATCCATATTCACATCAATATGATTACATGCGTATTACTTGCATCAATTTCCTTCAATTCAAATCCAAATTGATTCACAACCTAATTTTACTTTCAATTTGAAGTATTTTCATTTATATACAAATCCACTTAATGAGATTTCAGTCCATTTCAAATTGATTTAAAAAATCAATTTCATTTGCTTCTTTAAACCAACTCAATTCCGAATACAACAAAACGACCAATTCTTATGCAGATCTTCATTCCATTCAAGCAAATAATCATCACTTAAGCTTATAACCATTTAAAATTAATTCCAACTTAGATTTATATGAATTTTATTTCATTCGGAATTTTCACAATCCCAAATATTCTTATTTCCTTGCAATTTTTAAATTAAATCCTTATTCTCACTTCAAACTTATCATCCAACTTAAGTTTATATTAATTTCATTCCAATCTGTATTATTTAACTCATACATTCTTATTTCATCACAATAATTAATTAAAATCCTTTCACTTGCATTTACATTTTATTATCTAAACAAATCTCAATCAAGATCGCTTATAAAGCTCAATCACGGTCGTTTTTTTTTCAATTTGCTTAAGTTCTTTCACGATATTTTCATTTCTTCTTAAATCAATTTTATTTCATTTTCATTTGATTCTCATTAAATCAAATTCCAATCTATTTACAAATTTTAATTCAATTTGTTTACTTACTTAATCCATTTAAATTTATTTTGTTAACAATGAGACCACTTTAAATCATTTCACTCATTTGAATTTATTTATAATTTAAACCATCACTATTATAATCTAATTTCATTATTCATTCACACTCTCAGCTTTTTATTGCCAAAACTAAATCTCATACTAGAACTGGGGTTTTATTTTTCTTTTTAAAATTTTCTTAACAAACCACCAAAATTTCATCCATGCCAATACAAATTTCATTTAATTTAGTTTACACTAAATTCATCTTCAAGCTTCTTTTTATTAAATTCAGTTTACGCTAAATTCATTCTCAAACAATTCCTTTGAATTTAGTTGGGTTAAAATTTAATTATTCAATATCATGTTAATTAAATTAAACCTTCCTTCAACTCAATTCATTTTTCCAAATTAAATTCAAGTTTTAACTAAATTTATTCAGCCAACTTAAATTCATGTTATTACCTTTACTATTTTATATAAGAATTTAATTCTATTCAAAATTATTTGTAACCCAACTGAATTTTTATTTTCATTCAATCCAAATGCAACTCAATTCCATTTAGTCGAAGTTAAATCCAATTCAATCCAATTTTAATTCTCCATATACAAGTTCAAAATTTAATTACTAACTTAAGTTCATTCACATCCTTTATATTTTATATTTTATTCACCTTATTTCAATTCAATTTTCATTTGAGATTTAAATTTTAAATTTCCC
This sequence comes from Allium cepa, assembly GCA_030765085.1. NCBI lineage: Eukaryota > Viridiplantae > Streptophyta > Magnoliopsida > Asparagales > Amaryllidaceae > Allium > Allium cepa. Next base: position 1,021,857,706 of record CM060941.1, read on the forward strand.
ATAAAGTACCAACCATTTATCTTAATTTTAAAATTTTCATTTCCTAATCTTAAGTTCACCAACTTATTTATTTAAAAGCTTATATTGCTCATTTTAATCCATTTACATCTTATAATCACAATTCCAAATTCTATATATATGTATCACTGAATTTTTAAGGATACAAATCTTCTTTCAATTTAATTCTTTGCAAATTTTAAATCCACAATTTTAGATTATAAGTATAACACTTAATAGCTTATGGGTACAATTCATTACACGATGACCCACAATTACAAAGTCATTTTACACTTCGATTTAAACCAAATCAATTTAATTCTAAGTTCAATTTATTTAACTTATCCCAAGTTAAATTCAAATTTTCTATTTTCTATTCACTTCAATATATTTTACTCACTTTCATTTACTCAAGTTAAATTTTAAATCCAGGATTAAAATTTTCATTTCCTTCTTATTAATATCAACTTCACTTGATAAGTTCAATAGTTGATTCATTTTAACTTTACACGTTATTTAAATAGAATTTACCAGAATTCAATTACCCGGTTTTGTTTTAAAACCATTTTGAAATAATAATCAACTCATACCTACTTGGCATATTAAATCAAATCTCCGGATTTCCAAACAACTTGTTTTTACAAAACAATTTTCCTTTTGAAATTTCCAAAACAACAGGTATACCCAACAAGTCCAAACAATATCATAACCAACAACTTTAGTAGCATTCCATCACTTTAGAAACTCGAAAATGAATTCTAATGATGTGGCCATCATCACCATGATTATTTTCCAACGACTGAAGTGAGTTCAGTGCTTCCTTACTTTCCCATATTCATTTCAAAATAGTTTCCATCCAAACATATTACCCAAAACAATATTCCATTTAAAGCAACTTTTTCACACAATCTCCAAACGACGCGTACCGACAAGCGTTTCTAAGGTTTTACCTACGTTCCGAACACAATGGAACGTGTTTCGAAAGCCAATTCGATCGTATACGCGAGTTACGGAAATAAACGATTAATTATAAAGTATTTTCTATGCGTTTTAAGCTGCCAATGTCAAACGACAACTCCGATTGCTACGAAAATTGAAATACGATAATAACTAACTATTACAGAACTAATGGAACTGGTTTCGTCGAATTCCGAGACTGTGCCCCGAAAGGCTATTTTAACTCGTCGATTATTTCGAGCGATTTTCAAAATCGTCGAAATCATTTAAAATTTCACCTTTAAAATTTTACTAACTTTATTATAACTCGTATAAAATTTATATTCACATTGGAAATCATTCTGATACACTTTAAATCAAAATCTGATTATTTGCATTATTATATCATTAAATTCCATTATTAAATTAATATAAAATTCCAAATTCAACTTACCGACTTCTAATTTCATTCAAGAGTCCAATATTATAATTCAAATTCAAATAGATTTAAAATAAATTATAGAATCTAATTTTTATATCTATTTATTACACCCATAATCACCAATTATCCCTAGGGGGAATTAATTTAAAGGACAAAATTTTCTATATTTTTTGCCTCAAGGACACGACCTCAATATTTTTAACACAAGGACAAACATTTTTCTAAAAATTATTCACAAGGACAAATATTTTCCAAAATTATCCATAAGGACAACAAAACTGATACCGAGCTAAAAACTGATACCTAAAAACTGCTACCGATAACTAAAAACTGATACCTAAAAACTGCTATCAATAACTAAAAACTGATACCTACAGAAAGTTGTCCTTCACGATAAAATATTGAAGGTCTGTCCTTGAGGCTAAAAAGCTGTGAAATTTTGTCCTTGACAATAATTTCCTGTTATCCCAATTCCAATATTAAATTATTATTATTCAAATTTCAATTAAACTCCCGTATTTAAAATTTTAACCAATTTTATTAATTTAACCAAAATCTTTTTATTTCAAAATCAAATTATAAGACATATTCAACATTTGCAATGAATTAAATGTTCAAATCTAGCGACCCAAAATTTCGAATCGTTGCATTTCTACTCTTCTTAATAGTTATTGCCCTATTGTTTACTACGTTTCTCTAAGATATAAAACTAACGAGTAACATTTTGAAAAACCAGAAATGTCACTAACCAAAACGATCAGTGCATGATTAATTACCCAAAAATTTGTATGTTTGCAGTACCCACGTATAGGTGTTGAGAAGCCATAACATTCGATGTACCCAGATCTGAAATCAACTTGATTGTTTTGACTATTCAATTACTTTATCTTTACGAGCATCAATGAACAATCAAGTTTAACTCGCTATTTATTTTTCACTGCACTATTTTTGATGCCAAACGCAAACTTTGCAGAAGTACCATATAGAACACGTTTTTTTCAATATATACATAATTTTGAATTTTGGTGGCTACGCCAGCTAAGCAATCAACTTCCAGAAAATATTAAGTTCATTTCAAGCAAGCGCCACAAACCAAAATCCAACGAATTAAATCAAATCAAAAAAGCTAAAAGAGATGAAAAAAATACATGGAACCTCATTTTACTTCAAAAGTCTAATGTACTATTAAGCATCACAATCGCCTCTTCCGTTACACTTCCCAGCCAAATTCATAATATAACACAACCATTTTAACCCTGCTTCAATTTGATTAAAAGATTAGACAATATCTATTGCAGGAAAGAAAAAAAAAAATTGAAACAAGTGTAAAACAGTTACAGGCATATATGAAATGGCTTTAGCAGCAGCATTGATTTCTACCACATGTTTGCTTAAAACATAAGTAACATGCACTTACAATAATTCATGTGCTGCTCTATGCACCGTTTTGTTTTTTTAATTTGGTTCTAAAATTTTAAGTAACCTGAGGTAACATATCAGACACCAAAAAGCCCTTAAACCTTCAAATCTGGTAGCTTTGAAAGTTCACTGCAAATAAAATAAAGGTCACTCATGATGGACACATAAACATGCAAAAGTAAAAGAAAATAGAAAATAAGATAAATCGGATAAAAGAATTACACAGAGAGACGATGAAGATGAATGCACATGACAAAATGTATTAACCAGCCATTCCAAACTTACTTTTTCAGTCGTTACCAAAATTACTTAGATCAGAGCAGGAAATATAAAAGGTTGCGGCAAAAATGAAATAAATGACTTGAGCCACAAGTGTAAATCAATACGATGTTTTTTATATAAATCAAAGGCAGCACTTTTTAATATCAAGTTGGAATCAATTGTAAAGTCATTCCGAGCAAGAAGACAAAATACTCTTTAAGATAATGATATGTATGATATTGCCCTCAGAGTTCAGCCTATATATCATTGCAGCCCACTAAATTGTTGTTCATGACAGCGCACATTCACATGCCTACACATACATACATATAAATAAAGGGGCTACTGAAACTAGCTCCATATATGTACATATGTATATAGATGTATATGTATATATATAGATGTATATGTATGTGTATATATGAGTATATGTATGTGTGTGTATGTATATGGCACCCCTATACAGGGCCGGCCCAGGGGCAAGCCCACCAAGCCCCTGGGATGGGGCAGCCCACTGAGCCGGGCAACAGGAAAAATCTGTTTTACCTCAAAGTTACAGCTCAATAGCAATCTCCATGTTAGTGATGCTTGAACCCAAAAAAACTAGGGTTTCAAAAATCAACGCCTTCTAAATAATCATCGCTGAATCAGCCATCGTCGGCTCATCCTTGCCTCCTACGTGATATTTTCTACTGCTGATTTGAAGTCCTGCTACAGTCTCTTTATACTGCCACTGTAATTAAGTAGGCGAATTTCTTGTTTTGAGTTGTCCAATTTTCTAAAATTGAGTCGCCCTTTTACTGCTTTAGATTTCAAGCTAATAACCTATTAGTATTTAGTTATAAACAACTAGTTTTCTGTAAATAATCGTTTAGGAAATGAAATTTGAAAGCCGAAGCTAAAAAACTAATAATTATTTAGGAACTGATACTTACATTGATGTACTATTTTTCCTGCAGTGTGTGTATGTCTACCCGCAAACATTTAGGCAGGCCCAATATGATTTGCCTGTACACTTAACTAGATACACTAGTTTGTAAACTCGATACATTTAGTTAAAAATTAAATACACTGTTTTGTAAACTATTTGAGACTATAAGTATTGCAGCCCACTTAATGTGGCAATTTTTGTATAAAAAGTTGGTGCTTTGTTACGTTATGGAATTATATGTGATTTTATGCTTATATATAAAAAAGAAAATTTAAAAAAATTGACATGTTATATAGTAAGGGACAAAAAAATTCACATTGGGCTTGGGCAACAGATTCTTTGGGCCGCCCCTGCCCATATAGCCCTTCGATTTCCACCACATGTTCCGATTTAAATAATACACACACCCCACTTAACACTTACATCCATGTATGAAAGGCATGCAATATACTGCAATGAACAACAATACGAGAGCCACATCTACATTTGTGTTTATGCATCATCGGGCATTCATACTTCTTCATTGTCAACCGCGGCATTCATACTTCTTCATTGTCAACCGCATAAATGGATGTTTAAACTGTCGGTTTTGGTTTTTCTTTTATCTATCATACAATACTTCAAATGAATTGATCGCATAAAGAGGATGAAAACCAAAATGAAACACAAGGTAAACAATGCTTTTTTTTAATGGTACCTGTTTGCATATGGAACTGTTTAAACATGATCCAACCTTGCTGTGATTGTATATTCATCCGTACAAATTGTTAGTCCGCTTGAAAATCCTTATTGGAGAGCAGTAAAAACCATGCAATAGAGAGTCCTATTGTCAACTATAAATTGCCTATTAGTTGAAATAGAACAGCGAGATATTAAGCAGATAAATGCAAACCACCCTGTCCATCTGACATAAAATAGCACCAAATCTAATGAATGAACAATTAATATTTAACCTAAAATATAACATGAAAATTTAACGGTTGAATACAAGTAGACAAAGAGATTGACAAAAAAATTGTACCTTAAAAGTATTGGATTCCGGTGCCAATTACATTGCTCAAAGAAAAAGAGAAACTCCACCTGACCACCACTCCATAAAGGTATGCTGTCCGCTGCAATCTTGTAAACTTTGATGGTTCTGGCATCAATTTCATGAAGTTTACAAAAAACATATTTCAGCATAGAAAATTATTTCAAGAAATCATCTACTAAACGGTACTGCAATGTAAAGATGTTATTATGAAACTTTTGTGTCAGTTAAACTTTCAAATCTCCCTATATGGACCTTTAATGTACAAGTACCAACTTGCATAGAAAAACACAAAAATATTGAATTTCAATCATTAGCAGTTGGTATAATTTAGAGGATCGTTTGAAATTAATGAAATATTGTTCACAATGCTAAACTTGATCAACACAACTGATTGACAACCTGGGCAATGCAACTAATGTTAATCTTTCCAGTCACGAAACTATACAACTACCCATTGGATCCATGTAAACACAAAGATACTAAACAAAGAAAATTTTATATATAATTATTAAACCATTTACCTAAGAAAGATATCCACAAAATATTCAAGAATGCATATGAATTCCACAAAAATCATGATCATTTATAAGTAAATTTTTAGACTACAAAGCACATAGCAAAGCATAGATTTAAGACCATATATGCCTTTTTTACAGACATCCAAATAAGAAATTGATGAAAAGCTGATCTAAAAATACAGAAGCTTGACAAAAGTACAAAGGAATGAAAAGATATGTCGATAAAGCTTTATGGCTTACAAAAGCCGCTGGTCGGACCATAAAACGAAATACTAACTCGAATTAAGCAAGCAAATTTACTTCAAAGTATCCTTTTTCAAGATCTAGCGCCCCATCAAGCAGTTGGAACGTAAAAGCAAACTTGGAAGTAATTGTTTGACAAGTGAATGATACTAAACAAGTTACTGTTAGACTGACACAAGTAAACATCGTTATACAAGATTAGCAGCAACAATTTACTGTCTATTCCCAATGTTTCAGAAATACACACCAAAATTCAATGAATATTACAAAAAAATGAATTAACAGGTAAAACTCAAAAATCAAGCACTGAATAACGAAATCAAAGGTAGTAGAGAAAAGAAGTTTAACTGCAGAAAGTCAGGGCAACCCCGGGAAAGCAGTGACCTTAAAATAATTGAAGAAAACTAAATAAAAACAGCCTCTGACACCCAAGGAACGAATTACAGCAGAAGCTCTCAAGCCTGGCGAGGCGAAAGCATGAGAAACAAGCCTTCGTTTCTCGACTACTTTTTTTTCTTACTGTCAAAAGGAACAAAAAAAAAAAAAAAAAAAAAAATAATAATAATAATAATAATAATAATAATAATAATAGTCAAGAGGATCAGAACCATTGGCTTGATTTCTCCGAAGAGAAAATTGCGCACCGTGTAATCAGATTCGATCATTTGGGGAAAGGGTCATCATTTCACTAACATTCAACTAAATAATTCCAACAAAATCAAAAGAGAAGAATCTAAAAAATTAGGGAACAATTTTACTTGATCGGAAGCCGACATTGTGGCAGAGACAAGATGAGAATGGCATGGGCTAATAAAAGAGCATGCGCAGTGATAACCTAAATACTATACGGAAAATTAACGGGCCAGATCATGACTTACGGGTCCGAGTTAAAAACCCGCTTCTTAAACCCCGTGACTTCCATGGAAATGGTCCTAGTAACAGTTACCTGATGTGATAAGAAGGTAAGAAACAACACTGTACATAAGTCATTCAATCCACATGTATTTGTTAATCTATTTGCTTTGTTCTTCTTTAAAGCATCTCCAGCAGCTTGGAGTGCGGAATTTCGATTTTCCGCACTTCAAAATGTTGGAGCCCTCATTTATACAACAGAAATAAGGGCAGGCGTCTGTTGAACATACGACTGTTCAACAGACGCCTGCCCAACAGACGTCCGTGTTTATATAAAACACCGGACGCCAGTTGGACAGGCGTCTGATTAAAAATGCAACGACCCGGAATTTTTAACAATTCAAAATGGAATAATTAATTGATTTTAAAATATTTAAAAGTTAATTTTAACTTGAATTCCAGATATCAATATTTACTTGATAATTAAATCATTGAATTATATAGTTTAAATATTGAATTTAATAATTGAAATTGGGTAAATTGTTGAATTTGAAATTTCTAAGCCCGTTTAAAATAATTTGAAGGCTTATAAAATTTATAATGATGATACTAAAGATAATAGAATGGTTGAAATTTAATTTAAAGGTGGTTTGTTCAATTTTAATGATGTATCGTTTAAATCGATATTTAAAAATAGCCTTCCGAGGCATAGTCTCGGAATTCGATGAAACCAGTTCCATTTGATCCGTAATAGTTAGTTATTATTGGATTTCAATTTTCGTAGCAATCGGAGTTGTCGTTTGACCCTGGCAGCTCAAAACGCTTAGAACTATTTTAATCGATTTAATTTAAAATTTATCGTTTACTTCTGTAACTCACGCATATGATCGAATTAGCTTTCGAAACACGTTCCATTGTGATCGGGACGCGGGTACAACCTTATAAACGCCTGTCGGCATGTCTGATTCGGGGTTCGAGATTTCGCGTTGTGCGTAGCGGGATATTTTGAAAATTTAATAATATTAAATATATAAAAATCAACCCAGCCACCCTATATCGTACGCGAGCCACCCTAATACCTGAATTTCGCCGACCTAGCTTATCTCCTTTTCTCGTCTTAAACGAATATCTTCCTGCACAATTCAATTCAGAGAAAAAAATATTGCTTGAAATCATGGCCGAACTTTCTTCTTCTTCTCCTATACCTCAATTTCTTTTCGAAATCTATCTTCATATGAAAACCCCTAAAACAATCTTTCCTTCTTTTTTTTGTAACTCGCGCTTCCATTTCCAAACCCTATATCGCGATTTCCAGTTCTCTATATAAAAAAAATATAAAGGGGAAAAGAAAGAGGGAGGCGACGTCGATCGATAGTCGATCAAGGCTAGGGCATGGGATTCGAGCTCGGCTAGGGTTTTGTGAGGCATGGAAGCGCGAACTCTGGAAGGCTCGGATTGAATCGAATTTCGTGTGGCTAGGGTTTGGCGTGGGTCACGTGAGGAGCGAGGTGGCGAGGCGATGATTGATACGCGCGAGGGTTTGGCTCAAGGCTTTGGGAATGTTCAGTCGACTTTGGGAGCGACTGCGAACTCGCGTGGCCTGGTGAGCGCGCGAGGCGTTAGTGAGAGGTCGACGCGATGATCGAGAAGAGTGTCGCCTCTGGGGTTTCGGCGATAAGGCATCGGGAAGGTTAGATTCGTTTTCCCTTCTTCTGTAATTTTTATTTTGAAGTTATAAAAGTAATGCTGTTTTGTTAAATAAAAAGAATCTGATTTCTGGGATTTTACAGTAAGGTATGTAGTTAATTTTATCTGTTATATAGATATATGAGGTTCAGGAGAATAAATACCCTATATATATAATATATATGATTAAGTGTTAAAATTTCCAATTAGTTATATATAAAACCATTATGTTTTAACTTAAAATATATAGGGAGTTTTAAAGGTTTAAGGAATTTATACAAGTAGATTATTTTTTGAAATCTTTATTTTATTTTATTAGTAATTTCGAAAAGGGAAATTAATAGTCAACCAGAATTTATTACATGAAAATTGATTATTAAATAATTCAAATATTAATAAATTGTGTAATGTTTATACAAGGTCGGAAACCGTGAAGCCAAGCCGAGATTGGTTCGGATTTGCAAATCGAAATTAGAGGTGAGTAAATCTCACTCGTCTGGTATTATTTAAATTTAAATGGTTAAATTTAAATAATTGGTTGATCGATTGAGTTGATTGAATGTGTGTTGATGATCTGTGACTTTGGTTTTGTTTGATTCTCGAGTTAATAAGGGTTTAATGATTGGTGATTCATTAAATAGGTAGAATAATTTGAATGGATAATGAATTAATTCAATTAATTAATGATTATGCTAATTAATGTAGTAATTAAGGGTTTGAATTAATTAAGGATTAAGTTAAATTAATTTAGAACATAAATTGATGGTTGATATGTAATTACTTAATGAAATTAATAAAATATAATTACTTTGTGAAATTTATCAAGAGATTAATTAAAATAATTAATTGAGCAGTAATTTATTTATTTAATGAAGTAAATAAAAAGATAGATGATTACAGATTGAGATTGATCGAGAATGATTAATATTGTGGTTGAATTAAAGTAATTGATTTGGATTAGAACACATTAAAATATAATTGGAAATTATTAATTTATATAATAATTGATGTAATTAAAAATTGATGAATTAAGACTAAATCAATTCAATAAATAATGACTTATGAGAAATTAATTACTATAAGTAATTAAGAATTAATGTAATTAATATAGATAATTAATTTATGAAATAATTGATTAATTTATAAAGTAATTAAGATTTCTTATTCATTTTTGGTTAAGAATAATTAATATCGAGAAATTAATTAAAGATAATTACTTAAATTTAATTGAAAAATAATTAATACAGGGGATTAATTAAGATGAATAATGATGGGTTGACTAATTAATTGATTTGGAATTAATTAATGTTAATAAAGGAATCTAAGTGATTGAGGTTTGAAATTCAATTAGAATTAATTGAATTGATTTGTATGTGATTAAGCTTTGCTTAGGGGTGACTGAATGGTATTGGATGCTTTGAATGAGTTGATATCTCTGATATGAGATGTTGTGTATTTCATTTGGATAAATTGGGTTAGAATGACATGAAACTCGAAGAGGCCGGGATCGGGTATTAGGAAATACCCGAAACCACTTTGGATATTTTTATAGATTATATGTGAAATCTATATGCTGAATTGAAATGATTTAAATGAATTGGACTATTTAATCTAAATTCGGTAATTAGAAATCGATTGGTGAAATCTGTGATGTTTATAGAAAAATTGTGGCTTGTGAATTGCTTTGAGTTACCCCGGGTTCTATATAAGTTGTATGCTTGTATTCCATGTTGGATGGGTTTACTCACGCTGGTTTCCAGCCTGACCCGGGTGTTACTTTGGTGTAATGCTCGGGTTAGACCGAGTACTACAGATTTTCAGGTAGGTACGTTCTGGAGTTCAGGAGGCGAGCTGGATGGCAATAGCGTATAGAGTATTTCCGCTGTATTTATATTATTGTTAATCTGAGACATGATAATTGTATAAATTCGGTGACTGTATATATGTGAAACTCTGATGCATATTAAATGTAATCGACAGATATTGTATTCTTTGTAAACTGTTACTATTTATTATATTTTATCCGCTGCTAATGTGAGTTGTTGATGTTTCTATTCTTCTTCTTCTATCTCTTTCTTCTTTTCATAACTATCTGGAATTTTCGGCTTCGAAAATTTCGGGTCGTTACATTTGGTATCAGAGCTGAAAGGTTAAGCGAGAACCTTGGCTCGGTGGGGATTACTCATTTAATAGAGTCTGAGTACTCTAGAATGAGTTGAGAATATATATATATATATATATATATATATATATATATATATATATATATATGAGCTCGTACTTGTTATTTTCTTATATAAAGATTTTAAATGATTTTATATAAAATGTATTTTGATATATAAAGCAATATTTCCTTCTAATAAATATTAAAGCGATTGGTTGTTAAATTTATTGAAATGAAAACTAAGAAGTAATATAATACAACCAAACTGAAGTCTTGAATTGGAATTAAATTAAGTAGAAATAGAAATACAACCAAATTAAAATTTAATTGATTGAAAATGAAATTCTAAATCTGGTCCCAGAATTTGAAAATTTTGTTTCAAAGTAATGAAAAATAATAAATAAGTATTATTTGGATAACTGGGACTTGTTGCAAACAATGGGTTGTTTGAAATTTGATTTGAATTTAAAACCAAGGGTGGTTTAAAATTTTAAACATGGCTGGGAGGGCCAAGAAATAAATATGTATGTATGTATGGATATACATGATATCAAAGATAATTTGAAATAAACATTAAGAGGTTGAGTTTTGATTTTCCCTGAAGTGTGATGTAAAAACCCAAAAGTGATATAAGTTTTGAACTTATAAGAGGGAAAGAATTTTGAAGTTTGAAGCGGAAATTCAAATTGAGTAAGGTTGATTGGATCAAGTAAATTGGAATTTAACTTTGGGAAGTTAAATAAGTGGAGAAAAAGCAACCTGAATTGGAAATTTCAAGATGAAATTGGAATTTAATTTGGAAAGTTAAATGGTTGATTTGAATTGGGAATTTGTGTGATCTCAAAACGGGTTTGAGATTTAAAAATTGAAAGTGGATGGACGTTTAAAAATAAATTGGATGATATCATCCTATTGTTAATGAAAATCTTTAAATTGAGAATGGTATTGTATAAATAGAATAAATTTGAATAATTGAATTGTAAATTAAACTTGTTTAAGAACCGGCTTCAAACTGGAAGATAAAATTTAATAATAAATTAAAATTTTAAAATAAAATTGTATTGAATTCTTATTTGAACCTTGAGATACATAAGTAAAGATAATTTAAATTGGAATTTTGAGAATTGGACTCAGAAATTAAATTATTAAATATATAAAAAAAACTTTTAATAAAGGTTAATTTGGTTTAAAGGGTTAAACCAATCTTTGAGAATTTAACTCGAATTTATATAATTCGAAATGGTTTAGAATTAAGATTGAAATTGAATTAGTTCAAATTGAATCTGATTTGAATTAATTGGATTTGACTAGATGTGGAAATTTAAATTGAATTGTTGGGAAAGTGAACAGTTTGACTCTTTGACTATTTTTAATATAAATTGTTTTAATATAAACTTATTTTTCTAAGTTATTAAGTATATACAACCTTTCTTTTTAAAGCTAACTTATTTTATATTTGTTTTACCATTATTTTTGGAGCTATTTAATCATTTTTCAACTGTTTTCTAAACTAATTACTATTTTTCAACTAGTTCACAAACTCATTTCTATTTTACAACTATTTGGCAATTATTTAAAAATTTCTGAAACTATTTAACTATTTTATAGCTATTTTGCAAACTAATAATTATTTTTCAACTACTTATCTATTTTTAAAATTTTCAAGCTATATATATTTTTTAATATAAACTGGTCGGAGTTCAAACTGTTACTGATTAAATACCCAACCAAGATAAGAATTGAAGCGATAATTCAATGGAATTGAGGCAATTGTGAATAGAAAGGAAATTGATTTGGCTAATAATCGATGAAGTAATTACGTAGGATGTACGTATATTATTCTATTCGCACAGTGATTTGATCCAGATTCGAGTACAGAATTTCGAGATAGTTTATCGATCCGAGTTGGAATTTTTCACTCGATTTTCGACGGCGAACCTGGATATGGATTGTTGATTGGTTCTGGATGTTCTCTATCATAGTTATAACTATGCAAGGAGAATAACGGTTTCTAATCAAGAAACCAGATCTGTGTCCGCACTAGGAAGTCGGGTGGACGATGCTAGTTCGGAAGTGAAATTGTGTGATCGAGTGAGCGATCAGATTGGTATAGCGTACGGATGATAAGTGTACATCGTACAGATTTGAATGAAATTGATATTGAAAAGAGTAATCAAATTGGAATATTTGATTTTAAATAAAAAAAGTTATATATCTTTGTTATATAAGATAAATCTCCCCTTGTTAAATCTATTGCCAGAAGAAAAGGATTTTTGAAGGTGTTTTGAAGTATAAAAAGAGTTTTATACAAGTTTGAAAATGATCCAAAGTTTTAAAAATTTTATATATCTGAATATATATATAAAAAGGATCTTAAGAGGATTTTGAAAAAAGATTTTGGGAACCTTTGAATTTGGAAAGGCTTTTGATTTTTAGGTAAAATCAATATTGAATTTGGAAAGCCTACTTTGAGAATTATCGATTTTGGGATAATCGATTTTGTGTAAAGGAGCTTTGTATGAGATCATACTAGGTGTATGATTTGAAAGATACTATATATGTGTATAAAATGTTTTGATGATGGCTCTGGGGAAAAAGGCGCTCCTTTGAAATGAACTTCTCAGGAGTGCCACTGCGTGGTGCTGCCTTGAGCCCAACGAGGGTTCTAAAGTTGATCATGTGAGGAGTCCGGACAAAACTAGTTCCTGAGGATTATTGGGTAGCGAAAGTCGAGGGTGTTGATGCCTACAGGGGCATTTGGGTTATGCTGTGACGATAGTGTAACTCGATGTCACTACGATCTACTATGGGGACCATAGCAAAATCGTATGGAGAATGAGTGCCAACAGTCTACACTTGATTTTGCCGGGAAAGCAACGCAACATCGGTAGACTGCGATCTATGGTCAAGTGGAGTGGAGAAGTTTCATTTTTGGCAGCGAAATTCGAGGGCGCTGATGCCTACAATTATATGGGTTTTTGCTGTGATAGCTATGTAACCCCAGTTGTAGTTGCGATCTGTCGTGGGTTGCATGGTGTAATCGAGGGGCGCAGAGGCCTATAGTTATCTATGGATTTTGTCGGGATGGCAACGTAACCATCGGGTTAACTGCAACCATGGATGGGGGTGATGATTTCCAGAGCATTCTCACCAAAGATATTTCCTTTAATTTCAAAAACTGTTTTCTATATTTTCAATAAAATTATTTTTCAAGTATTTTCACTGGGTGTTGAAAACGGGTTTACCAAGTACTTATAGATTTTCAGTCCTACGCCTGATCAACGTATGACTGAATTTCTGTGAGAACAAGGATGGACTGGTTGAGACATCGAGTTATAAGAAATATTTGTATTAAAAGCTATTTTAATAGTATTATCTGAATTTAAAAGCATTCCTAAATTTTTTTAAAATAAAATGTTGGGATTTTGGAAAATCAAGGGAAATCCAAACTGAAATTATAAAATAAAACTGAAACTCGGGAAAATTTAACGAAGTGATTCTTTGTAATTAAAAATCGAATATTAAATTAAAAATGGAAGTAAGCTAATCATCTAAATAAATTATTTAATAATGTATGATAATAAAATTTAACTTGGTTAAATAAAATGGATTGTAAGTTGATAATGGGTTTAGGAATGAATTCGAATTTTAAATAGGATTCGACTTAGACTTGATAGTGAATTAAATAAGAGGAGATGTTGTAAAATAAAAATAAAATAGAGTTGGATTGAAAAATGTGATGGTTTGAACTACAAATAAAATTCAAGTGTGATATGAATAGTATTTAACGAAATTTGCAAGTAAATTATATATAATGGAAGTGTTGTTGAATGAAATGAAAGTGAATTATAATAGACATGGTTTGAATTGCAACAAAACCCAAGTGAATAGAATAAATTGAAAATGGTCTTGTATTAATAAAATAAATTCGATAATGAATTAAGTAAGTAAATTTAAAATTTAAAATGGGTTAATTGAGTTAAATAATAAATGGATGGAGTCTGATTGAATAAAAAACTAAATCAAAGTTGTTGTTGGAATTGGATTATTAGACTGAACTTAAGTTCGGTGGCATATTAATTTGAAGTATAAATGAGTTATGTACATGCTTGGACATTATTTTGGAAATTGAGAAGGTGAATTAAAATTTAAAATTTAAAAGGGATGGGCTAACTGAATTTAATGGAATTTGATTAAATGAGAATCAAATAAAAGTAAACTTAAGTTTGATGTTGGAATAAATTAAAGTAAATTAACTTAGGTTTAAAATTTATGGAAGCTTGGCTTCGAATAAGAGTGAAAGCCCATTAAATAAAAGCTTGGATTGAATTAACTTGGGAATGGCTAGAAGTATACAAGAATGGAATGTGTCGAGCTAAATGAATGGTTGGTGAATAAATTAGAAATGAAATAGAATTAAATACAGAATGAGTAGAAAATTAATTTAAAGTAATTATAACTAAAATGGATACTCTGTTAAGCAAATATCGTCAAAATTGCATAAGATGAATTGTCGTTTGGCATAAATAAAAGTAATTAAATTTCTGTGAGTTGATAAAGATTAAATAAATTGGTTTTAGAATTAATTGAAGTGAATATGTGCTTGATGGATTAAAAACCAATTGAATGTAGGAAATTGAGTGCAAACCATTAAAATTGAATAAAATGGCTTATGAATTAGTTGAAAGCAATTGAATTAGTTTGAAGACGTATAAATTGCTCGAGGAAGTTATTTTGAATGCATTTCTTTTAGAATTGAAGTGTTATAGTTGTTTAAATAAGAGAAATGTTATAGTCTTCATATATATAGTGCTTATATGTGTAAATTGAGTAAGTGCAGGTACCTGAAGGCCGTTTGGCTGGATTTGGATGCACTAATTGCTAAAATAAATAAGCCGCATGCTAAAAATTATAAATAAGGTGCGCCTACGCAATAAAAATAGAAAATATGAACTGTTTTTGTTTTTTCGACCGGGTGGGTCGATGTATATATATTTATACCTCTTGTCAAATTGCAAAAGCTCCTCCGTACAAAGGAGACTCTGCCAAAATTTTCTGAAAATTTTTGGAGTTAGAAAATTTTTGAGAATTTTTGGGAAAAATTTGGTTAACGACAAAACGATTTCAAAGTGAAAACTAAAGTAAATTAGTAGATGAAACTAATATGAATCAGTTATAAATGGAAGATAAATTCAATATTCAAAATTGAAGACAAATTGAAATCATATGGAAATGGAAAAAACTAAATTGAAATAGATATGAAACTTCTATAAGAGGATGTATAAAATGATTTGTAAAGTTACGATTGAATATTGTTGCTAATTAAGATATGCAGGTATTAAAGGGAAAGGAAAATTGGATTTGATTCCAAAAGATAAATTTGAATTGCCCGACAAAAAGGTATGTATTTAAATTTCTGTATGAAATTGGATTGGGTTTTTGATCTAGCCACTTGGCTTTTTGTTTTCTTTTTGGAATTTGGGAGCCCGTAGATGCATTTTGTAGTTGTACCGAGCTAGCCGCGCAAAGGAGACGCTGGCAAATTTTTCGGAAATTTAGAGAGTTAGAAAAAAAAATTGAGAAAATTTTGATAATTCAAAATTTGGGTTTAAATTGAAATTTAGATGATTGAGAAAAAGGGTATTGTTGGAAACTATAAAAGGTTTTGGGAAATTGGTTGATGTGATAGTGGGTTTTTAATAAAAGATAGTTGGTAGGACATTGATAAAACTGTTAGTTTTGGGGAAAGGTAAACGTGTATTGGTCCATTCTTCCTAATAAGTAATTTCGGGGACGAAATTCTTTTAAGGGGGGAGGAATGTGACGACCCGGAATATTTTACAATTCAAAATGGAATAATTAATTGATTTTAAAATATTTAAAAGTTAATTTTAACCTGAATTCCAAATATCAATATTTACTTGATAATTAAATCATTGAATTATATAGTTTAAATATTGAATTTAATAATTGAAATTGGGTAAATTGTTGAATTTGAAATTTCTAAGCCTGTTTAAAATAATTTGAAGGCTTATAAAATTTATAATGATGATATTGAAGATAATAGAATGGTTGAAATTTAATTTAAAGGTGGTTTGTTCAATTTTAATGATGTATCGTTTAAATTGATATTTAAAAGTAGCCTTCCGAGGCACAGTCTCGGAATTCGACGAAACCAGTTCCATTGGATCCGTAATAGTTAGTTATTATCGGATTTCAGTTTTCGTAGCAATCAGAGTTGTCGTTTGACCCTGGCAGCTCAAAACGCTTAGAACTATTTTAATCGATTTAATTTAAAATTTATCGTTTACTTCTGTAACTCGCGCATATGATCGAATTAGCTTTTGAAACACGTTCCATTGTGATCGGGACACGGGTAAAACCTTATAAATGCCTGTTGGCATGTCTGATTCGGGGTTCGAGATTTCGCGTTGTGCGTAGCGGGATATTTTGAAAATTTAATAATATTAAATATATAAAAATCAACTCAGCCACCCTATATCGTACGCGAGCCACCCTAATACCTGAATTTCACCGACCTAGCTTATCTCCTTTTCCCGTCTTAAACGAATATCTTCCTGCACAATTCAATTCAGAGAAAAAAATATTGCTTGAAATCATGGTCGAACTTTCTTCTTCTTCTCCTATACCTCAAGTTCTTTTCGAAATCTATCTTCATATGAAAACCCCCAAAACAATCTTTCCTTCTTTTTTTTGTAACTCGCGCTTCCATTTCCTAACCCTATATCGCGATTTCCAGTTCTCTATATAAAAAAAAATATAAAGGGGAAAAGAAAGAGGGAGGCGACATCGATCGATAGTCGATCAAGGCTGGGGTTTTGTGAGGCACGGAAGCGCGAACTCTTGAAGGCTCGGATTGAATCGAATTTCGTGTGGCTAGGGTTTGGCGTGGGTCACGTGAGGAGCGAGGTGGCGAGGCGATAATTGATACGCGCGAGGGTTTGGCTCAAGGCTTTGGGAATGTTCGATCGACTTTGGGAGCGACTGCGAACTCGCGTAGCCTGGTGAGCGCGCGAGGCGTTAGTGAGAGGCCGACGCGATGATCGAGAAGTGGATCGCCTCTGGGATTTCGGCGGTAAGGCATCGGGAAGGTTAGATTCGTTTTCCCTTCTTCTGTAAATTTTTATTTTGAAGTTATAAAAGTAATGTTGTTTTGTTAAATAAAAAGAATCTGATTTCTGGGATTTTAGAGTAAGGTATGTAATTAATTTTATCTGTTATATAGATATATGAGGTCCAGGAGAATAAATACCCTATATATATATATGATTAAGTGTTAAAATTTCCAGTTAGTTATATATAAAACCATTATGTTTTAACTTAAAATTTATATGGAGTTTTAAAGGTTTATGGAATTTATATAAGTAGATTTTTTTTGAAATCTTTATTTTATTTTATTAGTAATTTCGAAAAGGGAAATTAATAGTCAACCAGAATTTATTATATGAAAATTGATTATTAAATAATCCAAATATTAATAAATTGTGTAATGTTTATACAAGGTCGGAAACCGTGAAGCCAAGCCGAGATTGGTTCGGATTTGCAAATCGAAATTAGAGGTGAGTAAATCTCACTCGTCTGGTATTATTTAAATTTAAATGGTTAAATTTAAATAATTGGTTGATTGATTGAGTTGATTGAATGTGTGTTGATGATCTGTGACTTTGGTTTTGTTTGATTCTCGAGTTAATAAGGGTTTAATGATTGGTGATTCATTGAATAGGTAGAATAATTTGAATGGATAATGAATTAATTCAATTAATTAATGGTTGTGCTAATTAATTTAGTAATTAAGGGTTTGAATTAATTAAGGGTTAAGTTAAATTAATTTAGAACAATCAATTGATGGTTGATATGTAATTACTTAATGAAATTAATAAAATATAATTACTTTGTGAAATTTATCAAGAGATTAATAAAAATAGTTAATTGAGCAATAATTTATTTATTTAATAAAGTAAATAAAAAGGTAGATGATTACAGATTGAGATTGATCGAGAATGATTAATATTGTGGTTGAATTAAAGTAATTAATTTGGATTAGAACACATTAAATATAATTGGAAATTATTAATTTATATAATAAATGATGTAATTAAAAATTGATTAATTAAGGCTAAATCAATTCAATAAATAATGACTTATGAGAAATTAATTACTATAAGTAATTAAGAATTAATGTAATTGATATAGATAATTAATTTATGAAATAATTGATTAATTTATAAAGTAATTAAGATTTCTTATTCATTTTTGGTTAAGAATAATTAATATCGAGAAATTAATTAAATTTAATTACTTAAATTTAATTGAAAAATAATTAATACAGGGGATTAATTAAGATGAATAATGATGGGTTGACTAATTAATTGATTTGGAATTAATTAATGTTAATAAAAGAATCTAAGTGATTGAGGTTTGAAATTCAATTAGAATTAATTGAATTGATTTGTATGTGATTAAGCTTTGCTTAGGGGTGACTGAATGGTATTGGATGCTTTGAATGAGTTGATATCTCTGATATGAAATGTTGTGTATTTCATTTGGATAAATTGGGTTAGAATGACATGAAACTCGAAGAGGCCGGGATCGGGTATTAGGAAATACCCGAAACTACTTCGGATATTTTTATAGATTTATATGTGAAATCTATATGCTGAATTGAAATGATTTAAGTGAATTGGACTATTTAATCTAAATTCGGTAATTAGAAATTTGTGGGTGAAATCGGTGATGCTTATAGAAAAACTGTGGCTTGTGAATTGCTTTGAGTTACCCCGGGTTCTATATAAGTTGTATGCTTGTATTTCATGTTGGATGGGTTTACTCACGCTGGTTTCCAGCCTGACCTGGGTGTTACTTTGGTGTAATGCTCGGGTCAGACCGAGTATTACAGATTTTCAGGTAGGTACGTTCTGGAGCTCAGGAGGCGAGCTGGATGACAATAACGTATAGAGTATTTCCGCTGTATTTATATTATTGTTAATCTGAGACATGATAATTGTATAAATTCGGTGACTGTATATATGTGAAACTCTGATGTATATTAAATGCAATCGACGGATATAGTATTCTTTGTAAACTGTTACTATTTATTATATTTTATCTGCTGCGAATGTGAGTTGTTGATGTTTCTGTTCTTCTTCTTCTATCTCTTTCTTCTTTTCATAACTATCTGGAATTTTTGGCTTCGAAAATTTCGGGTCGTTACAAAAGCCCTATACAAGACGCTTTTTCCCCACTCCCCTCATTTTTCCCTCCTCCATCTTCTTTTCAGATAATTTTTTTAATTCAACTTTGCGCCCAAATGCCGCCCCGTCCGGTCAAAACTGGTAAACGCACCGTTCGATATACGACCGATGCCAATATCGGACCTGTTCATATCACTCTTGATGCTACCGTGACTCCAGACGATCTTCGATCTTTGCACGACTTTCCCCTACTGTTTTGCATCGACTTACTGCAGCTATAGCGACGCCACAGGTATACGTTTATTTCTTTATTGCTTGATGAACAACCATGTAAATATATATGTATGATAATTCTTTGTTTATTTTAACATTAAATAATCATATATTTAGGTTCGTCACGTAGCGATGCGAGGTAGTTGGTATAGGTGTATGTCTGAGTATTTTGGTCAGTTACCGGAGCTAATTTTGGATAGGCTACATGCGTCACCTTTTGGTGAATTTCTTACTTTACCTAGATTTGCACATGTAGATCGTTGTCTGGTCGAGGCCCTCACTGAGAGATGGTGGCCTACCACTCACACATTTCATTTTCTTGATTTTTTAACTAGGATTGACTCCTCTAGATTTTTATATGCTCACTGGCATAGAGGTTGGTCGACCAGACCGTCTCCCTGTTCCATTTGATAGTTCATTTGAGGAGTTCGAGTCATATTCAGCTTATTTACCGACTTTGGCCAATGAGGAGGTTACAAGAGGAGTTGTTACTCTCCCTTGTTTGCAGCGGTATATAGTAGAGTACATGGCCGTTGAGGATATGCACACTCCGGTTATTCATGCCTTCATATTATACCTTTTTGGGTCTACATTTTTTAGTAACAATAAGGGTACTATTATGCTTGGTTTTTTGGCTGGATTAGTAGATGTGGATGGACTACATATATATGATTACGGTACTGCTATTATTGGTTATTTGTACGTAGCATTAGATACTTATGCACTTCAGCAGTCTAGACAGATGTATGGATTTTGGTACATTCTTCCATTTTGGTACTACGAGTATACTGCCAATATGCACCCCCGACTTGTTGTAGAGGCGAATGCCACACCTTATATTTACTTTCCTAGATTGCGTCGTTGGGGACCTCCATGCATTTGCCCCGTGTTGCATAAGGGGTGCACAATGAGCTGATGGAGGCTAGACAGCAAATGGATATGAGGCGGCGTGGTAACATTATCGTTCGTCCATGGGATCAGTACTTACAGTTCCTAGAGCCCGGTCCTGATCATCCACTCACTTTTCAGTTTTCCATGTCGCGACGCAGGATTTGCTTTCAGGTTCCTACATGTCCATTCATATGGTATTTAGGGGAGCGGTGTTGGCTACAGTTGTATGGTATAGTTCAGATCCGCTACCATGGGATGATATGTATGGTGATATTAGGGTTGGACCAGCTTATATTCTTGCGATGAGGGGTGCGGGATGGGTGGATGGTAAGCTATTTACAGTTCTTGGAGACTTTGATTCATATTGAGCTCGAGTAGCCCCACATGCTTACGCGTTGCTTGATTATATTCGGGGTTTGAACTCCGATCATATTGGTCCGCGTACCTCTTCCGGTAGAGTTCCACTACCGCCTTCCACTTTTGAGCCTACATCATCTCAGTACACGTAGCCTCCTACTTTCGACCCCCTCCACATTCATTTAGAGCATATGGTGTACATGGTCAGGTGGTGGAGTACCCGTTGCAGTATCCTACAGATGATGATATTACGGGTGTACCATCCGCCGGATTGTATCAGCCTCATCAGGTTTGTACGAATTTTAACTGTTCTTTAAATAACTTGTCATTATATTCTCCACCTATGTATAATTCTTTTTTGCACATATCAGTATTCTCGGTACATGGATTATGATAGACGGATGATTGCTGCATTTGAGCGTATGACGCTCGATTATACACAGATGATGTATCAGAGTTACTAGACTGCGGTCCAGCAACATCAGACTTAGTTTGATGCGTAGGTACAGGTTTTACAGACCCATATTCAGCAGCTTCAGGAGCAGCTGCATGTCGGACCTTAGCCTCATTTGATGACGTCAACGATGACAGTGACGACGATAGTGGAGACGATGAGGAGATTGATAGCGGTTCCGATCACATAGACTGATGTGCTGAATTTAGATGTTTTAGACTATGTTATTATTTTTCACACCTTACATTAGTTGGTTGCATATTATGATGGTGATGATGCTACTATTATATGTGATTGTCTATATATTATGGCATTGTGTCGATTATATTTTATGTTGAGTATTGCATTGTGTTGATGTTAATTTACGCTGATGTTTGTTTATTATTAAGCGTATATGAAGTCAAAATGTTGAAGTAACAAACATAGTTGTGTGTGTTTGTCAAAAAATTTATGGATGTTTGACACGTTGACGTTAATCTTATGTTTCATTTTTTTGATGCGGATTACGACCTCTTTATTTAAGATAAAGTGTTATATTCTAATGTCACAACATTTGAAAGTTCGGTTAAATCAATCAACGTGTAACATAATATTTTCGGCTACAGAATTAAAACTGTTAGTAAATTTTTATATACAAATGATCAAATATGCGATGATGAAGAGATAATGGCAACTAAGTTTTGGGACACTTTTGCTGAACTTTACAATAGCAATGTTGATGGTAGAAGTAGACGTACGCAAGTGGAGTTGAGGACTGGTTATGGGAACATCTGCAACGCCTGTACGCGGTACAACATGGTTATCAATGAGGTTATATGTAACAACCTGCATATTTTACGATTGAGTATTTAAATATTTTGTTTATATATTTCATTGTTAGTCGGATTATAGCCGAAAAACTACTTTTTGCAAATGGTCAAATTAGGACTCGAGACCAACCCCATTGAGTTCAAAATGACGTTTACGATCTTTTTGAGTATAAATTTCGATATGTTTGGAGATAGAAGAATTTTGCTACTTTTTCACTTAGGGCTTTGGTTTTGTTTCAGCCCATTAGACCCAAGCTTCACCCCTCTTCTCTTCATTACTTCATTTCTATTTTCTAATACTCAAGCTTTAGCAACAATGGAGAGAGGAATGGGAAATTAAAACTCCAAGCCCTAGTTTCCATTTCCAAATCAAGTTCTAGCTCAAAATTTATAGAAGAAGCTTTGGTAAGCCTCCTCGTCTTCTTCTCAACTCATTCTCTTACCAATTGTAGAAATTCCTAAACCTAATTTAGAAAATGTTTCTCTTTTTAGCTTAGATTCAAGCTTGTTGGGTTGGAATTGAAGAGTGATTGTCCTTGCCTTTGCTCTATAGCTTCTTCTTTATTTGTTTTGGGTCAAAAGTTGAGATTTTTATCTCACATCTTAGTTTATAATTATCTTTGATTGTTAGGTATGAATTCCCAACACTTATTCTTGTGCAATTGATTTTGGTTTGGATTGATTTGGTGTATATTCCAATTTTTGGTGTTTTGAAATCAAAATCTATGAAAATCCTATTATGGATATTTGGACATTGATATTTGAGGCGTATCTAAGAGCCGTTAAGGCTGGGTTGTCGCGTGGCGTAAATCTTTAGTCGTCATTTGCTCGTTCGGTCGCTTCCGATATTCATTTGGTCATTTTTGGTCGAGGTTCAGGAAATGCCCTGAACCACAGTTTCATACGTCTGAATCCTTATTTCAGACATCTGAATATTATACTGGGAATTTTTATTCCCCGGTATTCAGATGTCTGAATCAAAACTTTAGACGTCTGAATTGGCTTGATTTCAAACAGAAAGGAAATAGGCAAAAAAACACCTATTTCAGACGTCTGAAATATAGGGTTCAGACGTCTGAATCTCGTTCTGGGAAACTTCTAATTTTCCAGATTCAGACGTCTGAACCACCTATTTCAGACGTCTGAATCTGCTGTGTTTTGTCTGCTTGCCTATTTTGTTTAAGAATTCCAATTTTATCGGTTCCTTTTGACTCCCTTTTGTTGCTATCATCTATTATCGACTTTGATGACATTTTCTTTAGGATTTTTGGAAATATCCATTTTAATGAATTTGATATCGATTTCTTTTGAATTGATTCACGTCCTCGTATGTGAATTTTGGTGATTGATTGTTTCTACAATCATTTTTGTGATTTGTCAATTTAAAAATATAAAGGTTTTCTATACTAGTAGTAAATATCGAAACTCTTCCATTAAAACGATTTCAACACTATTTTATTACAAAACTCGTTTCTTAAATCGTTTTCCAATCTATTAGTATATAGAAACCTTTACCTCACTAGTATGAAAAATCTAATTAAACGGCTTAGTGAAACAAGTGGTATGAAATGCTTGCATTTACTTCGTCGGTTAATTCTTGGACTTGTTCGATTGAATTTCTTGTGATAATTTTCGAATGGGGCTTACAGTTTGTTCGTAAATATTTAAGTTAAGCTAGTGGTTATGGGACATGAAGCTAAGCTCATATATTTACTAGCTTAGTGTAATTGACACTTCTTGATAATCAATGATGATCATTTTGTGATTTAGACTAGCGATATGCTATGTTTCTTTGTCCATGTAGGGGAAGGTACCTCGTTTTATTGAGTTTCGTCTCATTTCTTTTATAGGCTAACGACCTATGTATTATTTGGAGTTTCGACTCAATTTTTGTGGGCTAGCGACCCATGTTCTTTTATGGAGTTCGGTCCATCGGACGTACCTTTGTACTACGTTGTTGCACCAGCTTATCACGATCATCGGGCCTACCGTTGTACTACGTCGTTGTTTCAAATTATTCGAGTTTCAGGTTCCTCGGGCGTACCGATATTGTACTACGTCGTTGAACCGACTCTATGGTTAGCGACCATGGGATAGCGTCCCGTTTGTGATACACATGTTGGTGAGTTTTCATGCTCCCGTTTTGTGATAGGCCTCTCCCTTTTTATGATTTCTGGATTTCTATTGATGATTTCTAGAATTTGTGATCCACCAGCTTTTATGATTGGCATCGATATGATGTCGATATTTGTGACTTGGTAAATAAGACTAAAGAGTATGACATTCTTTTGATCTTTGAGAAGATTCTTGTGATATTGATTAATCTCTGGTTGATTTTCAATTACATACTTATCATAGTATGGCTTTATGGTTATCATACGTTTTTGTCATATCTCTTATTCTATATCATTTTATCTGATATTTATAATTAGACTGATTCGTTTATTATTTTCTTATTAAATAATACTCGGGTCAGACCGAGATGTTTCAGGTGCTTCTGCTTGACTTTTCATCTGGGATTATTATCCTGACTTTTGGCTAACTACTTAGATTAGTAGTTTTTGGTTGTATACATTTGAGATATAGACTCATTTATGTATACTTATTCTTTTGTGTAGCACTTTTAACTATTCTTTTGTGATATTGTGGGTCTTGTTTGACCATTACTCTGATATGCACTTTCATGTGTAATATTCATATCTATTTCCGCCTTTGAGATATGAACTTCTATGACTGATTTATGTTATGCTTTATTCTATATTTGTTTCCGAAGATATTATAGCCAATGTGTAGTAGCTTTGAGTTTGCATCGGTATATCGGATTCCCTCTTGAAATGCAAGTAATATTTTTATCTGGCATATTGGTACTCGCACAAAGCAATTACACAGATGGTCGCTCCTCAACAGCCTTATTCTCCGCGCTAGTTGACGGCATTACCCCGTAGTGTCCTTGGCTAGCGTGGGTATAGAGGCGGGGCGTCACAACTTGGTATTAGAGCCAAACTTCGGAACAATGTAGAATAATTTAACAAGGATCATCGTCCTAATTCCATCTTGGGAGTCGTGTCTTAGGATTTTATTCGGGTCTTTGATCCATTTTATCCTATTTTCTTTGTGACACTTTGTTTTATCAATCATGATTGTTTGATAATTATTTTGTGAATAATCTTTTTCTTCTTTCTTTCTTTCTCAAAGAAGAGAAATGGTTAGACCTGGCCGTCCCAGCGTCGGTCAATCTAGTGCTACTCCCCACGATGGAGTATTTATGTCTGCCCAGCAGCTTTTAGATCTCGTGAAGAATGCTCAAGCTGCCGGACCCAATCCAGAGCCTACTCACCCTAAGTCTGGATTTGCACATTTGTGCAGTGACTATACCAACTTGGGCGGGAAGCCATTTAAGGGTTCCGAAAGCGTCATTCAAGTCCAAGCTTGGCTCAAAACATGCGATCGCATCTTTACTCGCATGAATCTAATTGATCTTCACCGTGTCCAAGTGGCTTCAAGTATGCTCCAAGAAAGAGCATTAGACTGGTATGAGCTTCTTATTTCTGAAATTATTGAAGCGGATCTTACTTGGGAGAAATTCCGGGAACGATTCGAGTTAAAATTTGTGCCAGAAGCTGAGAAGGTGACATTGGCTCGTCGTTTCATTAACCTTGTTCAAGGTGAATCCTCCGTGGCAGACTATTTCGCATCATTCGAGTCACTTTCTAAATACGGGGTCGAATATATAAACACCCCATTGAAGAAGAACTAAAGATTTGTCCTTGGCTTGAACAAAAATCTCAAGAAGCCATTACTTCTAAAGTTAGAAGTTTCTTTTGATCAACTCGTTGATATCGCTCTTCGACTTGAAGAGGCAGATAAAGAAAGTGATGTTGAAGTTGTGGGTGCCAAACCAAACTTCAACAACAACAAGAAAAGACCTATTAAATTCAAAGGTCCTTATCCCATTAAGAAAGGGAAGCAAGCAACTCTGGTGGCAAAAACTTCTGCCCCTAGTAGTGGGTAATGCTACAATTGTGGTTCTAAAGACCATTATGTCAATAGATGTCCGAAACCTCTCTTTTGTCGTTATTGCAAAAGTTCGGATCATCTTTTATCTTCATGTCCCAAACTTCAAGGCAAGAAGGAGGGAAAGTTAAATGTTGCACAAGCCCCTAGCAACACTTCTCGTGGTCAAGGTATTTCTCATTCTATCCTTGATGGCATTATTTTATTTTGTGATCAACCTATTCGAGTTCTTTTTGATACGGGTGCATCCCATTCTTTTATATCAAAGGAACTTGTTGATACTTTTTCTTTAAGTGTTGTTGCCTTAATGACTTCTTTGAGAATTACGAATCCGGTTGGTGGATCCGCAACACTTAGTTTACTTTGTAAAGATGTCGAGATTATTTTGTGTGATTTTTCTTTCCAAGCCGATTTGCATGTCATGCGTTACTTAAGCTTTGGAATGATTTTGGGAATGGATTGGCTTAACCGTTATGAAGCTCACATCCTATGTCCTGAGCGGACTATTTATCTTCGACATCTGCAATCTGTTAATCAGATTTGTATTGTTCTTAAAGATTCGGATTCCGTCTTGACAGCATCTTTATATTCTTTAAATCCTCATGATGACGATAATGATGATGAGTAAGATGTCATTTCTCTTATTCACGTTGTTCGTGAATTTTCCGACATATTTGAGCCCGTTTTAGGATTACCACCTAAGCGAGCAATTGAATTCATAATTATTCTAATTCCTGGAGCCCAACCTATCACTCGTCCTCCTTATCGCATGTCCAATAAGGAAAGTGAGGAGATGCGCAAACAATTATCCGAATTGGAGGTGAAGCAATTTATTCGTTCCAGTTCCTCTCCTTGGGGAGCTTCGGCTATTTTTGTGAAGATATCTGATGGTACACTTAGGCTTTGCGTTGACTGCCGCAAGCTTAATGATCTTACTATCAAGAATAAATATCCTTTACCTCAGATTGATGATCTATTCGATCAACTTAGTGGTGCTAGAGTCTTTTCACAATTAGACTTGCAACCGGTTTTCATCAGCTTCGTATTGCAGAGGATAGCATTCCTTTGACATCGTTCCGTACTCGTTATGGATCATATGAATGGCTTGTCATGCCATTTGGCTTAACGAATGCTCCGGCTTATTTCGTTGACCTTATGAATAGAGTCTTCAAAGACTTCATCGATCGATTTGTTCTCATCTTTATTGATGATATTCTTGTGTATTCTAAAAATGAGGAGGAGCATGAAAAGCATCTTCAGATTGTGTTGGAAACTCTTAGGAGCAATCAATTGAAAGCAAAATTTTCTAAATGCCACTTTTGGCAATCTCGTGTGAAGTTTCTTGGTCATATTATTTCCGAATCGGGAATTTCCGTGGATCCTTCAAAGATTGAAGCGATTCAAAATTGGAAGAGACCGGAGAGTGTGACGGAGATTCGTAGTTTTCTTGGATTGGCAGGTTATTACCGCCTTTTCATAAAAGACTTTTCCAAAATTTCCGTGCCTCTTACTAGCTTAACAAAGAAAGTGTTAAATACATTTGGTCGAACAAATGTGAAGCTTATTTTTAGAAATTAAAAGAATTCCTTTCCGATGCTCCTATTCTTGTTATTCCCGAAGGGAATCAAAATTTTATTGTTTATACCGATGCTAGTCGCGTTGGTTTGGATGCCGTTCTTATGCAAAGAGAATGTGTTATTGCTTATGCTACTAGGCAATTGAAGCCAGCCGAGACTAGATATGTCACTCATGATTTAGAGCTCGCGGCTATTGTTTTCGCCCTTCGAATTTGGCGTCATTACCTTTTGGGAGAAAAATTTATTCTCTACACCGATCATAAATCTTTGAAATATTTGTTTTCTCAAAAGGAACTTAATTTGCGTCAACAGCGTCGGCTCGAATTTCTTGCATCTTATGATCTTGATATTCTTTATAATCCCGGAAAGGGAAACCGTGTTGCCGATGCACTTAGTCGCAAGCAACAAGCGGTTGTTTCTATGATGATATCCGAATGGAATGATCTTGGGATTTTATCCACTTGTGAGATTCGAGATCGTGTTTCCGATTTATGTTCATCTCTTGTTTTATGTAGCCTTGAGGCTCATCCTTCTCTTTTAGACCGCATTCTTGAAGCCCAAAAGCTAGATTCCGAATTGGCTCTTCTTGGCCAAAATTTTAGAGATAAAATTGATATTGAAGGTTTGAAAGACTTTGATATTGATTCTCATGGCGGCATTCGAAAATTTGGTAGACTTATCGTACCAAATATTAGTGATCTTCGTAAAGACATTTTAGAAGATTCCCATCGTTCTAAATTTACCATTCATCCCGGTAGTAGTAAAATGTACGCGGATATGAAGCGACTTTATTATTGGGAGGGAATGAAATCTGATATTGCTAACTTTGTTAAGTGTTGCATGACTTGCCAACTTGTCAAGGTCGAGCATCTAAGGCCCGATGGGTTATTGCAACCTTTAGAAATTCCAATTTGGAAGTGGGATCAAATTTCCATGGATTTTATTGATGGCCTTCCCCGTTCTCGTTCGGGACATCATAGCTTATGGGTGATTATTGACAAACTTACTAAATCCGCCCATTTTATTCCCGTTCAGTCTAATCGAACCGTTCCTCTTTTGGCCAAGCTCTTTATTAAAGAAATTGTTAAATTTCATGGAGTTCCTACTTCTATTGTTAGTGACCGTGACCCATTGTTTACTAGTGGATTTTGGAAGAGTCTTCAAAAAGCTTTGGGAACGAAGCTTAATTTTAGCACCGCTTATCACCCTCAGTCCGATGGACAAACTGAGCGTGTGAATCAAACTCTCGAAGATCTTCTTCATACATGCGTTCCTGATTTTGGTGGAAGTTGGGAAGATCATATTTCTCTTGTTGAGTTTTCCTATAATAATAGCTTCCAATCTAGTATTGGTATGGCACCTTTCGAGGCACTTTATGGAAGGCCATGCCGATCTCCTTCTTATTGGCTTAAGGTCGGTGAGAGGATGGTTTTTGGTCCAGATTTCATTCGTGATTCCACGGAAAAGATTGACCTTATTCGTCATAGGATGAAAGAAGCCTAAAGTAGACAAAAATCCTATGCCGATAACCGAAGAAGGAAACTAGAATTTTCTCTGGGTGATTTCGTGTTTATTCGTGTTTCACCTATGAAGGGTGTTGTACGTTTCAGTCGATCGGGAAAGTTAGCACCTCGATATATTGGTCCATTTCCTATCACCGTACGTATTGGTTCCGTGGCTTATCGCCTCTTATTACCGGCACAGTTTTCTGCTATTCATGACGTGTTTCACGTTTCTCAACTACGGAAATGCCTTAGAGATTCCGATTCAATTCTTGAGCCCGGTGTTGTGGAAGAAATTGAAGTTTCGTCTAAGTTAACTTATGAGCAACATCCTATTCGTATTATTGCTTTGGAGATCAAACGCCTTCGAAATAAATATGTTCCTCTTTTGAAAGTTCAATGGTCCTCAAATCCTAATGATTGTTCTTGGGAATCTAGAGAATTCATCGAGCGAACACATCCGGACTTACTTTCTCGTGCTCTTTGAGGTGAACTTTTTATTTCAAATTTCTTTTGTGTTGAATATGCTTTTATGGTTGTTACTTCATATTTTCTTCTTAAATATTGCGAGGACGCAATTTCTTTAAGGAGGGGAGTCTGTAACAACCCGCATATTTTACGATTGAGTATTTAAATATTTTATTTATATATTTCATTGTTAGTCGGATTATAGTTCGAAAAGCTACTTTTTGCAAACGGTCAAATTAGGACTCGAGACCACCCCCATTGAGTTCAAAATGACGTTTGCGATCTTTTTGAGTATAAATTTCGATTTGTTTGGAGATAGAAGAATTTTTCTACTTTTTCACTTAAGGCTTTGGTTTTGTTTCAGCCCATTAGACCCAAGCTTCACCCCTCTTCTCTTCGTTACTTCATTTCTATTTCCTAATACTCAAGCTTTAGCAACAATGGAGAGAGGAATGTGAAATTAAAACTCCAAGCCCTAGTTTCCATTTGCAAATCAAGTTCTAGCTCAAAATTTATAGAAGAAGCTTTGGTAAGCCTCCTCTTCTTCTTCTCCAACTTATTCTCTTATCAATTTCAGAAATTCCTAAACCTAATTTAGAAAATGTTTCTCTTTTTAGCTTAGATTCAAGCTTGTTGGGTTGGAATTGAAGAGTGATTGTCCTTGCCTTTGCTCTATAGCTTCTTCTTCATTTGTTTTGGGTTCAAAGGTGATATTTTTATCTCACGTCTTAGTCTATAATTATCTTCGATTGTTAGGTATGAATTCCCAACACTTATTCTTGTGCAATTGAATTTGGTTTGGATTGATTTGGTGTATATTCCAATTTTTGGTGTTTTGAAATCAAAATCTATGAAAATCCTATTATGGATATTTGGACATTGATATTCGAGGTGTATCGAATAGCCGTTAAGGCTGGATTGTCGCGTGGCGTAAATCCTTAGTCGTCATTTGCTCGTTTGGTGCTTCCGATATTCATTTGGTCATTTTTGGTCGAGGTTCAGGGAATGCCCTGAACCACAGTTTCAGACGTCTGAATATTATACTAGGAATTTTTATTCTCCGGTATTCAGACGTCTGAATCAAACTTTAGACATCTGAATTGGCTTGATTTCAAACAGAAAGGAAATAGGCAAAAAAACACCTATTTCAGACGTCTGAAATATAGGGTTCAGACATCTGAATCTTGTTCTGGAAAACTTCTAATTTTCCAGATTCAGACGTCTGAACCACCTATTTCAGACGTCTGAATCTGCCGTGCTTTGTCTGCTTGCCTATTTTGTTTAAGAATTCCAATTTTATCGATTCCTGTTAACTCCTTTTATTGTTATCATCTATTATCGACTTTGATGACATTTTCTTTGGGATTTTTGGAAATATCCATTTTGATGGATTTGATATCGATTTCTTTGGAATTAATTCACGTCCTCGTACATGAATTTCGGTGAATGATTATTTCTACAATCATTTTTGTGATTTGTCACTTTAAAAATATAAAGGTTTTCTATACTAGTAGTAAATATCAAAACTCTTCCATTAAAACGAATTCAACACTATTTTATTACAAAGCACGTTTCTTAAACCGTTGTCCAATCTATTAGTATATACAAACCTTTACCTCACTCGTATGAAAAATCTAATTAAGCGACTTAGTAAAACAAGTGGTATGAAACGCTTGCATTTACTTCGTCGGTTAATTCTTGGACTTGTTCGATTGAATTTCTTGTGACAATTTTCGAATGGGGACTTATAGTTTGTTCGTAAATATTTAAGTTAAACTAGTGGTTATGGGACATGAAGCTAAGCTCATATATTTACTAGCTTAGTGTAATTGACACTTCTTGATAATCGATGATGATCATTTTGTGATTTAGACTAGCGATATGCTATGTTTCTTTGTCCACGTAGGGGAAGGTACCTCGTTTTATTGAGTTTCGTCTCATTTCTTTTGTAGGCTAACGACCTATGTATTATTTGGAGTTTCGACTCAATTTTTGTGGGCTAGCGACCCATGTTTTTTTATGGAGTTCGGTTCATCGGACGTACCTTTGTACTTCGTTGTTGCACCAGCTTATCAGGATCATCGGGCCTACCGTTGTACTACGTCGTTGTTCCGAATTATTCGAGTTTCAGGTTCCTCGAGCGTACCAATATTGTACTACGTCGTTGAACCGGCTCTATGGTTAGCGACCATGGGATAGCGTCCCGTTTGTGATACACGTGTTGGTGAGTTTTCATGCTCCTGTTTTGTGATAGGCCTCCCCCTTTTTGTGATTTCTGGATTTCTATTGATGATTTCTAGAATTTGTGATCCACCAGCTTTTATGATTGGCATCGATATGATGTCGATATTTGTGACTTGGTGAATAAAACTAAAGAGTATGACATTCTTTTGATCTTTGAGAAGATTCTTGTGATATTGATTAATCTCTAGTTGATTTTCAATTACATACTTATCATAGTATGGCTTTATGTTTATCATACGTTTTTATCGTATCTCTTATTCTATATCATTTTATCTGATATTTATAGTTAGACTGATCCGTTTATTATTTTCTTATTAAATAATACTCGGGTCAGACCGAGATGTTTCAGGTGCTTCTGCTTGACTTCTCATCTGGGATTATTATCCTGACTTTTGGCTAACTACTTAGATTAGTAGTTTTTGGTTGTATACATTTGAGATATAGACTCACTGATGTATACTTATTCTTTTGTGTAGCACTTGTAACTATTCTTTTGTGATATTGTGGGTCATGTTTGACCACTACTCTGATATGCACTTTCATGTGTAATATTCATATCTGTTTCCGCCTTTGAGATATGAATTTCTGCGACTGATTTATGTTATGATTTATTCTATATTTGTTTTCGAAGATATTATAGCCACTGTGTAGTAGCTTTGAGTTTGCATCGGTATGTCGGATTCCCTCTTGAAATGCAAGTTATATTTTTATCTGGCATATTGGTACTCGCACAAAGCAATTACACGGATGGTCGCTCCTCAACAGCCTTATTCTCCGCGCTAGTTGACGGCATTATCCCATAGTGTCCTTGGCTAGCGTGGGTATAGAGGTGGGGCGTCACATTATATTTGACAATTTGTTTAAACCAACCCGTTCTACATTTGAAGGACGTTACTTTCTCAAATATCACAGCACATTCATTGGACATGAGGCTTATGTCATGCGTCAAAATTGGCTAGAACGATTTGGATATCCATAATTTGAGTGTATTATTATTAAGTGTATTATTGCCTCTGTGTATGCATATTTATTATTGTCTTGTTTATGAGTAATTTTAACTTTCTACTGCATTGTCAAATCAAAACACAGTGCTAATATTTAAACATAATTAATTTTTAACGTTCACACGCTTCAATATATATGTAAAAGCTTTTCTTCTCAAACACACAATTGAGTTCTCCGCTCCTTCAATCTTCTCATCCTCATATCAATGCCTTCCTGGTCATCATCTATTGACTCTGATGCCGGGTAAGTTCCAACGGAAAGCGAACACACCGATGAAGATTGGAATATCAATTACCAAGACAAACATTACGAGGAGGTTGCTCGTGAATTCCCAAATCTTGACCAACTCACACTTCAAGAAGATGTTCAACCAGTACACGAACAGTTGGTTCATCAACAATCACAAGAGGTTGAACAAGTACCAAATTTGCAACCTTCGATTGAACAAGAGGCTGACTCTTACACAATATTTTGCCATTGTGGTTATAAGGTTGAAGTTGTGGTTAGAGCTGATGGTGAAGATATTGGTCGTCGAATCCAGTTGTGTCCTTTCTGGCCTGAAGGGTACAATTATGCAGAATGGGTTGATGAACGGCTATGCCCAAGGGCCATAA
This sequence comes from Allium cepa, assembly GCA_030765085.1. Lineage (NCBI taxonomy): Eukaryota > Viridiplantae > Streptophyta > Magnoliopsida > Asparagales > Amaryllidaceae > Allium > Allium cepa. The sequence continues at coordinate 1,021,891,608 of CM060941.1, forward strand.
CATATGCCAACAAGCTGGAACGAGAAATAAGACGTCTTCGAAATACCATGCACAACTTACAATTTGACCGTAACCGGTAGTTTCTCAGTGGAGTGTATTATTATTGTGGAGTGTATTATTGTGGTGTGTATTATTATGGAGTGTATTATTATGGAGTGTACTATTATAGAGTGTATTATTATGGAGTGTATTATTATTATGGTTGTATTATTGTGGTGGTTGTATTATTCTGGAGTCTATTATTATGGAGTGTATTATTATGAAGTGTATTATTGTTTGTGTATGCATTGTCGTTGACTGTATTAATGTTTGGGTGTTTCAGTAACAATGACTTGTTTCTTTCTATATTATTGCATTAAGAATATGGCAACAGTTGTATGATGGGACAAGACTGTGCAGATGTTACATTGCAGACAAGACACTGCATCTACAGTTAATAGTGTATGATGGGACAAGACACTGCATCAACAGTCAATAGTGTATGGAGGGACAAGACAGTGCAGACGTTACAATGCAGACAAGATACTGCATTAATACTATATGATGGGACAAGACACTGCATCAATAGTCATAGTGTTTAGATGTGACGAGACATTGCAGTCGTGACATAAATGGAGTCTACTTTATAGATGGTGGTTGAATTTGATTAATGCTGCCCACAAGTGATTGTTTATTAGCCAACATGTGATTTAAGCTATAGAAGGCTTGTTAGATGCTGAGAAGTATTAGTGCTTATTCTTATTTCATACAATTTCAAATATAATAAATGACGGCAAAAGATTATATTTTTTTTGATGATAGCGACGACGAATTTGATGAAATGATGAAAGATCATTTTCATCGCGAAAAGGAACTAATAAGTATGGCTGCATTACAGGTTGGTCAATCGAGTAGGCAACACGGTGGATCAGTTGTTGGTCGTCGGTATAAAAATCATTGACATTCATGGCACAATGACAGACTGATGGAAGACTACTTTGTTCCAAATCCTACTTACACAGATGCTGATTTTAGAAGAAGATTCCGCATGAGGCGTCCTCTATTTGTTAGAATCCTACAATGCATCAAGCAGCATGACAAATATTTTATCTTCAAACCTAATGCATCTCATACAATGGGATTGACTGGAATTCAAAAAATGACAGCTGCACTCAGAATGCTTGCATATGCAGGACCGACGGATGTGCTTGATGAAAATTTAAAAGTGGCGGAAAGCACTGTATTAGAGTGTTTGGAGCATTTCTGTCAAGCTATCGTGGACATTTACGTTGATCAATACTTACGCAGACCGAACGAGGCGGATATAGTTATGTTATTAAATATGCATGGTAGTAGAGGCTGGCCTGGAATGTTAGGCAGTATAGACTGCATGCATTGGGAGTGGAAAAATTGTCCAAAGGCGTACGCTGGAGATTATCAGGGTAAGTCTCGTAGGTCCTCTATTATTCTTGAATCCGCAGCGTCGTATGACTTATGGATATGGCATGCATTTTTTGGAGTGCAGGGTTCAAACAATGATCTTAACGTAGTCGAACGATCTACGTTGTTCAATGATTTAGCAAATGGTAGATCAACTCCTTGTACCTTTACTTTATGAGGTAACACGTACGATCATGGATATTATCTTGGCGATGGTACATATCAGAACTGGAGTACCATTGTCAAGACAATTCCTAACCCACAAAACTATAAACAATCAAAGTTTGCAACGATGCAAGAAGACCAGAGGAAGGACGTTGAAAGATCATTTGGGGTTCTTCAATCTAGATTTGCCATAGTCAGTAATCCATGTAGACTTTGGTCACCAGTTAAAATGACCAAAATAATATACATTTGTATTATTTTACATAATATGATTATAGAGGATGAAAGAGACATGGAAGAAGATTACTTTTACGAGGGTGCTCCAACACCACCGCCTGTTTGGCGCAACGTTATGATTGGCAGCGCACTAGAACTCGAGTTTCATGTAGAAAGCCAAATGTCCTACCGTAGTGTTCAACTGCATCGAAGACTACAAAATGATCTCATAGATGATCTTTGGAGGTTTTCTGAAAATCAGTGAAACTATATTTCCGCTGTTACTTTTCCTACTGTAGTTTATGTTGTTGTTACTTATTATTGTTATTGTAATCTGTTTATCTTTAATTAACATAATGTTGTTATAATCTTTTTTCAATGTAATGCAATTTCAATGAAAAATACTTATATTAATAATTGCTTGCATTTAGAACACAATACAAATAACGATAATTAAAAATACAAAGGTTGTAGAAACGGTAATTTATTTAATGACCCTCTTCAAGTCTACGCCTCATAATTTCTCTCCTTCTTTGCTCCGTATACTCCAGTTGTTCTGCAGACATGTGTGACGTATCCATGAACATTATTGCATCTTCATCTCTTTGCCAGTTTCCAGCAAGAAGTTGATCCATTCTTGATAACTTTTCTTGGTGTTGAATTACTCGAGTCTCCATTGCCTGGTTAAATCTATCTTCAGATTCAAGCATGAGTTTTTTAATGTCAACTTGATCCGCTCTAGCCGTATGCTTCTTTTTGGCCGCTTTTGCTCCCAGTGGCCTAATAAAATGATCTTCGGATGGGGTTGGGTCTTCTTCTGATCCTAAACCGTAGTTTCCTTGCGATTTCCTAGGACTAGAGATTTCTCCAACTCTAGGCGTTTTACCCCGACCACTATTTGATTGAACTTGTTGAACGGTTTTCTGAAGCGATGATTTCCATTTAACGTGCTCGACCAACATGTCATAAACATGCATGAACTGATAAAAATGTGGTGCTTGTTTACCATCAGGTTTATAGAATTATTTGAACAACTTGTTTGCGGCCATTCTCTGTTAAAAAAATAATTAGTATAATTAGAGAACTGTGATAAAAATTAGAACAATGATATTATATTAAAGCTTACCAAATGCGTTTCATTTCCAAATCCACTAGGATTCGTTTGCTTTAGCTTGAACATTCGAGAATCGAACGTTTGCGTTTGGCGATTTATTTTTCCATAACGACCTTTGACTGAAGACAGCGTTCTTTTCCGATCGATGTTCTTCCGATTGTAGCAATTAGTAACTTCGCCCCAAAAAGATTCACCACTTTGATCGGGCCCTCAAATAGGATCGACCGAGATGGAACAGTAAATGTAGCAAAGATCGTAGTCTTCCGCAGCGCTCCAACTTGCATTAGTTACTTCTCCCCCAATCCGAACCGTAACGTTTTGTAAGTCGTAGCCTTCAAAACTGGATTTTGCAGCATCGACGTCAAAATCAAAGTACATTTTCAGTTGAGATTAGTGGCAGAAAAAAACTGTAATGGAGGAAGCAAATTGGTTGTGAATGGAAGAAGAGTGGGGAGTTGTATTTGAACAGAGAAAAATGGCCGTTGGAAAATGACCGTTGGGGGAAATAGGTGGGCGCTTGTTTAGCAAGCGCCAGATGCCAGGCGCCTGTTAAACAGGCGCCTAACTCTCAAGCGCCTGTTGAACAGGCGCCTTGCCAAATCCGCAATTCTCGAGCCGAAGCTCCCCTTTCTACACTTTCGAGATTTCTCAACCTCTGTTGGGAGCTCTTTTGGGTGCAGATTCAAGAATTCTGCACCTGTTAGAGATGCTCTTAGTGTACTCTTTATATATACCCTTTTCTTTAACTTATTTGATTATGGACGGATCCAAAATGAGTGACTATAAAATATTGAGCAAACTTTCGAGTAAATTACATTTTCCTAGAAATAGTTCGTTCTTTCAATTGTTTTTCAAGTACTTGAATTTCATTGTGGTTCACTAAATCGGAACTCGAGTGTACACTATTTCCTTTTTCATGTAATCATAATCTCTAATTGTTAAATTGATTATTTTGTTCGTATTACAAAGTAATTTGTATAGCTGGGATCATGCTTAAATCTTAGCTCCGTCGCGGGTTCTTTATCTTTTTTTTCTTGAAAAAATGAAGAAGAAAATTCGTTATGTGATTGAAACATACCCCTCGAAATACATTCTCATCAAATCACAGTATCAATATCTCAAACATCATCCCATTCTCCTCTCATTATCTTCTCTAGGGAACAAGCATCCAATTCAAAATTGGTTGGATGCCCTGATTTCGTTTTTTTTAAGTTGTCATAAGATGCAAAAATAAAAGCCAAAGAAAAGACAAAATATTTTTACAGTGAACTAAAGTCCTCCTCAATTAAATTGGGATATTATATCGATTACAATGATATAGTGAATAAGTTCAACAATGAAACGATAAGGAAGAAAGAATTCATGAATTGTTAACGTTGAATGGTGTTGGATGGGACCTCGAGTTATAACTTGTTACTGGCAATATTCATTTTTGGGCATTATTGAACGGACATTTTATTCTATTCGTACTTCAAAAAACAACCATCCATCAAATGGAAGTTATTTGACTTCATTTACACCGGTGTGTGATCCTTAGGATAGTGTCCTTTTTTTGCCATTGAAACCATCATAGAGCACAACTATTATGGTGGGCATTGGGAGGTTGTTTTGGAAAATAGAGAAAGCACTTAAAAGGCAATACAAGGGCTTTTTAAGACAATTGTTGATGACTTTAACGGCATTCATTTCACCCTAAGAAACTTAACTCACAACATGACATCTCTATACAACGACACCTCAAGGGTGAAAGTCGAAAGATGCATCATGTTGATAATGGATATGCTTTTGCTTCTCCTCCTACTCATGCTTGTGCTCCAACACATCTTACTCGTGTCTTCTGTTTCACACACATATTTTTCACCACTCCTAGATTCAAGGAATTCATTGACCCAGTTGGTTTATATTGGTTAGGCAACTAATGTACTAGGGTAAATTTCAAAAGAAAATTCCCTAAGTGGATGTAAATGGGCCAATGAAAATAATTGGTGTAACAGCCCGCAAATCCATACCCCTTGAGTCAACACTATTCTACAACAATCAACTCAAGTTGCACAGAAATACGAACCATTTGGGTTTAAGAAGAAGAGGTAGAAGAAGAGAAAACAAAATCAACATCAGAATCTAACCATCGCAGCGGAATAAAATATAATAGATAATAAATAATCTTTATTCAAAATCAAATATATCAGTTTACATATATTACATCATCAGAGTACATCAGTCACAGCTCACATCAATAACATGCAATGGGTACACAACAACTCAACACAGCGGAAATATATATATATATATATATATATATATATACAAGTACGAGAATACGTATCGTCATCCAGCTCGTCTCCTGAGCTCCACAGCATCATATCCTGTATTCTATAATACTCGGTCTGACCCGAGCATTACAGTTAAATAACACCCGAGTCAGTCTGGAATACCAGCGTGAGAAAATCACACCCAATTTATTATTTAAGTTTTTAAAAATCCTTTGAAAACAAAAGCATCTCGTAAGACCACGCCACAAATAAACATGTCGGGTTTTTACCTTACGATAGCTAAAACAATTTTTGTAGAAATCCTCTGATATTATAATAGGGTCTATATACAAATACTTATAAAATAGCCGAAATTGTTACATCTATTAAATTCCAGCTACTAGCCACAAAAGTGGGTAATACAAACAAAACTCGTACAAGGCTCGTAGGGAGAATGGATTTCCAACAATGACTAGGCACTGGGGTACCACCTGTCACAGTACGAGGCCTAGATCACCGTACCGACGATTACTCCCTTCATCCCCTGCAACACAAGGCCGGAACCATTCCTTACTGAACAGTCCCGAACAAGATAAACCCCGTGGTTGGCGCCACCAACCACCCACTAAGCCGAAATATATAAGGGACATCTAGACAGGGGAATTATCTTGTCCTGCTTGGGCATGACCCACCTAACCTTGCTGCATATCCCCTTATTTTCAGTCATTCCCATTTGATGAGGCTTGAGGTTACACGTTACCTTTAGAACATTTCCACTTAGAATGCCTATCGTCCACCTGACGATATTTCGCAAGCATTCATCCATACAAGTCCGTCCCGGGTTCGAACGGAACCGAAGGCACTATTCCTACTACATCCATTTTGGAAATATCCTCAGGATTAGTAGCGACTAGCCCTTGCACTTCACTGCTCCATCTTCGACTCCGAACACGTTTTTCGCACGAAACATACAAATCGGATCGAAGTGGTTTTCGAGAAATAAATCTCGATCCCGGTCTCTTCGAAACGATCAGCGCATTTGTCCAATATTGATAGTCGGTGATTTAACTATCAATTAATATTCACAAACATCCATCAAACAATAAATAATTTCCCAAATTATTTATTTATCTCAAAATACCTTCACAGGATATATTTCTATTTTCAACCCTTTGAACACAGTTTTCAAACCATTATTCTTTCTTTCCAGTATAAACTTTCCCAAGTATTTTATGTCTCCTTTGAAATCACCAAGCACAAATAGATTTTTTTAAAATAATTTAAAACACTTTACTTTGAAAATATATACTTTTAAACATTTAAGTTAAATTACTTCAATACTTTGTAAAAATACATGCTATATGAGTATTTGAAAATAAAGTTACTTAATAGGATATAAAAGTAGATTTTCACTTTTGAAAACAAAATATTAGGTCACTTTTTAGGTAATTACTACTATGATAGATTTAGAAAAAAATACTTACTATTGAATTTAAATACTTACCAATTAGCAATCTTTCCAACCTTTTATCCTCATCTTCAAAACACCCCTTGATCAGCACTTCCCTTACCCCTCATGAGGAATCTTTCTGCACCTCATTGCGAGACCAAATTACTGAGTTAGTTACCAATTCTCGATCACTCTCAGCTGCCAACCCTATCATCCCACACCCTGCTTCCCCAACTAACTTACCTTCAAACCAACCATATGAGTATCTGGGTTCAATTCCAGGGTGGATAACACCCCCATCAGATCAAACTACGAACCGGAACCAAATTACATCCCGTGACAAAGGCAAAAAGGTTAAGAATAAAAGGCTTCTGAATCCAAGTACTCACAGAGTCAATTCTCCTATTACTAGGAGCATGAAAGATGGGGACCAACTCTCAATAGTTTAATAATGACACACAATGTTGGAGCCTGGAACATAAGAGGAGCCCATAATTTCCTCAAACTTGAGCAAGTTAAGCAACTAATCTCCGATCACCAACTTTCTATTTTTGCTATTCTTGAAACTAAATTGAATCTCCCTCTTACAATTTCTGCTGCAAAGTTCATCAATCCCTCTTGGATATTGTCTCATAACCTTCCAGTGGCCAACTATGGCCGTATTTTGGTTATCCATAATCCGGTCCACCTATCTCTAGAACTTATCATGTCCACGCCACAATTAATGCACTATCATGCTAAATTCCACAATCCAACCTCTTCTTTCTATATCACCTTCATATATGCTCATAACACCCCCTCCTCAAGGCAATCCGTTCTTCAACTTCTTCCAGCGTTAAGGCAAGAATCGCACCCTTGGATTGTTCTCGGTGACTTTAATTGTTGTCTCTCCTTGGCTGATAAGCATGGTGGTCTTTCTCTTCTGCCTAACGATATCCTACCTCTTAACACTGCTGTCTTTGATTCGTCACTGATACCTATCAGTAGAAGTGGAGCCTTATACTCCTGGAACAATCGGTCAAGGAGCGGAACACGTATCTTCTCCAACATTGATCACTCATTCTCCAACTTCAAAGCCTTTTCTTTTTGGCCAAACCTCTCCACTTTTCTGCCTCAGCCTATCCTCTCTGATCATTCCGCACTCATCCTAACCAATGGCAAGAAGGCTATTGCAGGCAAAAAAGGGTTTAAATTCTATAATGCTTGGGTCAATGACCCTGAGTATAGTAATATAATTAAAAAGGCTTGGTCTAATAAATACTATGGAAATCCTATGTTTGTGTTTTGTAGGAAACTTCAAGCAATGAAGGAGAACTTAAGGGCTTGGTCTAAAGCGATGTTTGGTAACGGCAGTCTGCAATCAAATAAGCTTAAAGAGCAACTTAAGGAGGCCCAGGAAATAATGATGGCACATCCTGATGATGCTGTCAAGGCAGAAAGGGAAGCTGTCCTGAACACCGCGCTCAATCAGGCTCTTTCTTTTGAATGTGAGATGAGGAAACAACAACTAAAGATCAAAAAGGCGGCGGATGGAGATAGGAATACCAAGTTCTTTCATGCTTCTCTGAAGGCCAAACACTCAGCTAACAACATCACCTCCATCATTGATGAAGCAGGTACACTTAACACAACCCTAGAATCTGTTGACAAGGCATTTATCATGTACTACACTGCCCTCTTCGGCAATATGAGTAACTTTGAGCCTGAGTTGGATCTTTTATCCTCGATTGGCCTTCCGAAAATATCCGCTGATGAAGCCAATGGTCTTGTTGCCAAAGTTACTGATGATGAAATCAAGAATGCTCTATTTGCGATGAATAAGAACTCCACAGGTGGTCCTGACGGTTTCAACGTCTTTTTTATACTACAAGCTGGGAATTAGTGGGTAGCCAATTCACCTTGGCAGTGCATAATTTCTTTAATAAGTTTAAAATGCTAAAGTCTGCGAATGCAACTAATTTGGTGCTCATCCCCAAGACCAAGCAGGCCTCTTCAGTCACCTCGTTCAGGCCAATCTCTTGTTGCAATGTGGTCTACAAGTGCATTGCTAAAATTATTGCAAAGCGGCTAGTCAATGTTCTTCAAAGAGTAATTTCACACAATCAAGTTGCTTTCCTGCCAAACAGAAATATACTTGACAACATAATGCTAGCCCATGAACTCCTTCTTGGTTACAATCGAGTGAATACCTCTCCTCGTGCTATGCTTAAACTGGATCTTATGAAAGCGTATGACTCGATTCAGTGGAAGTCTATAGTGAGGATTATGTCACTGATGGGCTTTCCCAAAGTTTTTGTAGCTTGGGTGTATGAATGTATTTCTACACCGACTTTCTCCTTGATAATCAATGGTTCAAGCACAAGCAACTTTGCATCCAGGCAGGGAATAAGGCAAGGGGACCCTCTCTCGTCCTATCTCTTCATCATGGTTATGGAGGTGTTCACTTGTTTGTTGAGGCCTCTTTACCGTAATAAACATATACACTACCACCCAAAATGCAAGGATCTGCATATAACAGCCCTACTCTTTGCGGATGATATAATGATCTTCAATAAGCCAAACCTGCAATCTATTGAGTGTGTTAAAGGAGTACTTCACCAATTTTACAAGGCAACTGGACTAAAGCTAAACAGCTCCAAGTCTAGCATCCTATTCTCTGGGATTTCTAGCCTTTAGGAAACCAATCTCACCTCTGCAGCTGGTATGCAGTCCATGGCTACTGATATGACTTATCTGGGTTTGCCTCTATGCTCATCACGAATCACAGTTGCCAACTGCATGCCATTGTATGAAAGAATCACTAGTACTATGGACTGTTGGGCTAACAACTTCTTGACGCAAGCGGGTAGGTTAGTTCTTATACAATCTGTGAGTTTTTCTATAATGGTGTATTGGGCCCGGGTTTACATTCTGCCAACCAGGCTTTTGAAAATGATAAGATGTGCGATGTTAAGGTTTTTCTGGTTTGGCACGATTCACACGAGGAAGTTACTGCCTTGTTCTTACTCCGCCTTCGAGAAACCGAAGTCCAAAGGTGGTTTAGGGTTGATGAGCATCGAGACATGGAACAAGGCAGCAATTAGTCATCATTTCAACGCGTTGTTGCACAAGAATGATACGCTATGGGTGAAATGGACCATCAAGTACAACATTGGGGCCAACAACTTCTGGAGTATGCAGGTTCCTAGCACATGCAGTTGGATATGGAGGAATATTTTAAAGCTCAAGCACAGATTCTTACCTTTTATTCGCCATAAGTTGTCTGCTATGAGTCAGTGCAAATTTTGGTCAATGCCTTGGCTTGGAAATGGGGTTGTGCTTGACCATCTCTTCACGTTTCAGCAGAAGCAGCAATCTGGTATTGGGGTTAACGCTATAGCTATTGATCATATAGTTGAAGGTAAACTTGTTGTCCCATTCTCCAGCAATCAAGTGGTCAGAGGTATTTGGAAGCTATATGAATCATGTACTTTTGACCAACCAGATCGTGATGTGGTGATGTGGAATGATCGTACTCACTCCATAAGTGGTGTGTACTATGCCATGCATGGTATTGAAGCTATGCCTGATTGTAAGTGGTATCATGATGCTTGGTCTATTGTGTCTACTGCTGCTGATAATTTTCACTTCTGGAAGGTGATCAGTGGCGCACTACTGACTAAAGACAAGCTCGTTCGTGTGTGTATGCCTGTTCTTCCTACTTGCGTGCTGTGTAACCTACAATGTGAAAGTGTTGAGCACTTATACTTCGACTGTACTTTTGTGCAATACCTATGGGACAAGTTGTTATGTTGTGTTCAAAGTTTGCTGCCTTTACACAGCCCCTTGAATCACTGGTTGCTGATTGAGCAGGCGATTGGTTGGAAGGAAGATGTTAGAACCTACTTTTTCTTTGTTCTTAAGAAGCATCTGAAAGTTATATGGGCTGAGAGAAACAAGAGGGTTTTTGATGGGAAGTGTTGTAGTAAGGAACTGGTGTGGGCTTTGGTGAAGAATGAGATAATAAAAGGGATGCATGACAGAAAGCCTTGTTTTCATGCAAGCCAGTTCGAACCATGGATACCGTAGTATTTTTTTTCTTCAGTTTGTTTATTTCATGTTCGAGTGTCCCTCTGTGTAATGTTTGTATCCCCTGTGATGTAGTGTTTTAGCTCTTTTTTCTCTTATCATATAGCTCTCCTCCCTGTAAGTCCATCTTTCAATAATAAACCTAGTAGGGGACCAGTTTAACCCCGCTTAACTTGCAAAAAAATAAAATATATTAGAAATAATCAATTTTCTAAAACTTGCTTTTTACAACATCTTTAAAACCTTTAAATTTATTTAAGAATTTACTTTAAACATGTACTTGGTTATCCAGAGTAAAATCCTAGCTTCAATCACTTAAATCAATTTCCCAAATTGATTTCCAATTTATTCCCTTTAAATTCAGAATTTATTAATTTCAGATCTCATTTCTTGATTCCAATTTTTAGATTTCTCAATTATTTCTTCATTCCGTTAAATAAATTTAAACTTAAATTTTAAAATAATTATTTATTCCTTCAATTGATATAACTTAAGTTTACAATTCATCAATTTCATTTTATTCAAAATTCCATTTCTCTTCATACTCGAAGTTATTTAGTATTATTTTCATATTACTTCTATTTCTTTTCAATTCATTCTTAATTTATTCAAACTTTCTATAATTACTTCGCTTATAAATTTACTTCTTTTTAATTTCTTTCAACAATCCAATTCATATAATTTGGTAATTCATTATACCCAAATATCCAATCAACCATAACATTCAATATACCAATACAACATTTCATAAGATATCAAATAATCACAACAGAGAGTATGGAATAATTTAAATAAATGTGAGGGGTCCAGTTGGATCCCTCCAACCTGTTTTCCCTGCATCCACAAATGTTAGCACAATATAATATGCCAATTCTAAAATATCATACTAAATCACATCACTCAATTCATCCATCCAAACAATTATTTAAATTTAAACATTTAAATTTAAATTAACTGAGTGAGATTAACTCACCTTTGATTTAATTTGCAATTCATCCAATCCGACTTGATTTTCCATGATTTCGGACCTTGTGAGAATAATTATACAATTAATCAGATTATTTAGTTGACTAAAAATTTATTCAACTATTCATTTTCTTTTCAATAAAAGCCAATCAGCTAATGATTTAGTTTTTAACTCTTTACGGTATGATTTATCAATATCCAAGATAATCTACTAATAATTAACCACTGATTAAATTAACCATCAATTTATTTTAAACTAACCATTTGGTTTTAAAATAATAACTATAAAACGTATATAGGTATATTTATTTTCTTTTGAAACTACATATATATATATATATATACTTATATAGAATTGATAAAAATATAACTTATATAAATTTTTCAACATTAAAACCCCTTTTATTTGTCAAAATCTTTTATATATATTTATTATATGTTTATTGTTTATCTATTTAAAATCGATATCTTAAACCTTACTGTGAAAAAAAATGACTTTCTATTAACTATATTATCTCAATGTAAATTCTTTAAATCAAAATAATTTACTGTAAGTTATATATGTATTTCTTGTTCTAAGAATAACTCTTACAATATAAATTTCTATCCTACATATATATATATACATATTTTAAACTAAATTTAGTTACTGCGAATTTAACTAAAACAGAAATTGAAATGTATATATATTTTAAATTGAAAGTAAATGATGACGAATACCTTACTGTATAATATTTTTTTTCTCTTCTTTCCCATATATATATTTACATAAACCGAAGTGGTTCTATTTTTTTTTCTACTGTAAAAATAAATATATTTTGTTTTCTTCTGCTGTGTATATATATTTTACAGGTATAACTAAAATTTGGAAAAGAAATCCCAATCACTCACCATAACCTACCCACGAACTCTAGTAGGCACCAAGCCCTAAATGCCACTGCCCCTACTTTGGTCGAAGCCAACTCGCCGACCACTGTTGCTGAACGTCGAATCGAACTCCAGTTCGATACTCCCCTCTGCTACCCCAACAACCCACTTCGTACCTCGCCTGCTCGCACAGCCCCAAAGTTCGCGATCCCCACAACTTTGCGATTCCAGCTACCAACCCTATCACGGTAACGGCTCCCCCTCGACACTGCCACGCTCCCATCTCGTATCGAGAACACGACCCTCGTCGCACGCTTCTTCGAGGTCGCCAAACCTCCCAGCGCTGATGCGCTTACCACCGCCTCTTCGAGGCCGCGGCCTTCGCTCGCTATTCCCCTTTGTCTTCGTTCGATTGAGATTATGGTTGAGAAGAGAATTCGAAGTGAGGCTCTGCGATTGATTTGGGGAGAAACAACTTGCGGCCATGATGATTCCTCCTTTATTCTTTTTTTTATTCGAATCGAACGAATAGGGTTCGGCCCCTATAATTTTGTTTTGGGCGAGAAGAAAGGGTTTCACTAAGTTTCCAGAACGAACGAAATATCTAACACTTTAATTGATAAATGGAGAAGCGTACTGAAGAAGGTATCACTATTTATATTATTAATTATTTTATTTTGTTTTTATTTATTTATTTACCCTATACGTGATGTTAGCTACAGTATTCAATACAATTCCAACGCGTTTATATATCGTACGCTCACAAAACAACTCCAAGAGCTACGAAATTTGAAAATCGATAACAATCAAATATTACGGACTCGATGGAATAGGTTTCGTCGAATTTCGAGACTGTGCCTCGGAAGGCTATTTTTAAATTCAATTTAAACGATATAAATTTAAAACTGAACAAATCATTGTTGAATTTGATTTTAACGCTTCTATCGTCTTCAGCGTTATCAATATAAATTTTATAAGCCTTCAAATTATTTTTAACAGGCTTAAAATTCTAGATTCAACAATTTACCCAATTTCTAATTATTAAATTCTATTATTTAATTATAAATAAATAGCGATATTTGTATTTCAAGTTAAGATTGCTCTATTGAATATTTAAAATCAATTAAATATTCCGATTCTAAATGCTTGAAAATTCTAGGTCGTCACATTCCTTCCCCCTTAAAAGAATTTCGTCGCCGAAATTACTAGTTAGGAAGAATGGTTCAATACCCGTTTCTTTTTCCTAAAAACCAAACAGTTTCTAACAATTCAACATCTTTACCAATTATCTTCTTACAAAAGACCCTTTATCTTTCTTACTAACTTCCAAACCTTTCTCTAGTTTGCAAAGAATCCTATTTGCCCAACCATTCAAGTTTTAATCATAAAACCAATTTTGAATTATTAAAATTTTCTCAAAATTTTTCTAACTCCCTAAATTTTCGAAAAATTTCGCCACCGTCTCCTTTGCGCGGCTAGCTCGGTACAACTACAAAATGGCTTTACGGCCTCCCAAATCCAAAAGAAAATAAAAAGCCAAGTGGCTCAATCCAAATCCAAATCCCAATCAAATTCCATACCAAATTTAAATGCGTACCTTTTGTCGGGCAATTCAAATTTATCTCTTGAAATAAAATCCAACTTCATTTTTCCTTTTATAATACCTGCATATTCTGCTTAGCACTAATATCCAATCACAATATCCCAAAATATTTTATCGACTTTCTTACAAAATGTCAATATCTATTCATTTCAATATTATCTTAGATTATATTTGTAATATCAATTTCCAATCTAGAATTTACCACTCCTTTCTTAAGTTAGTATAAACATTTTATATGTTTCTTATCTTTATTTCCCTTTACCGCTTTTAGTTTATACTTATTTCTATTCAAATTGATTTCCACATTACATATGTATTTCATTTATTTTCAACTTTGAATTTTTAAATTTGATCCTTCATTTATAACTAATTTAAGTCATTACTTTAATTAGTTTCATTTACTAACTTATTTTAGTTTCCAATTCTAAATAGTTTTGTCGTTAATAAAATTTTCCAAAATTTTCAAAAATTTTATAACTCCCAAAATTTCTGAATTTTTTTGGCAGAGTCCCCTTTGTACGGAGGAGCTTTTGCAATTTGACAAAAGAGATAAATATATATACATCGACCCACACGGTCGGAAAAATAAAAAACAGTTCATATTTCCTATTTTTATTGCGTAGGCGTACCTTATTTAGCATTTTAAGCAAGCAGCTTATTATTTTTAGCAAAAAGCACAACCAAATCCAGCCACACGGCTTCTAGGTAACTGTACTTACTCGATTTAAACATGTAAGCGCCAAATATATGAAGTTTAACAGCATATCACTTATTTGTAATAGTTAAAACATATGAATTCTAAAAGAAACTCATACCAAACATTTTCCGTAAGCTATTTATATAGTTTCCAAGCTAATTCAACTGTTTCAACTTATTTACAAACCATTTTCATTCAATTTGAATGGTTTCAAACTCAATCGCTTACATTTAATTTATTCTTAAGCAAACTGAACTCATATTTAATTCAATTTCTTCCAACATCAATTTATTTTACTTTTATCAACACATAGAATTTTAATTACTTCCATTTACATCCAACGACAATTTATTCCATGCAATTCGCGAGATTTATGTGAATAAATAAGTATTTATGTTTATAACCAAACTATTTTATTTAGCTCAAAGACGATCCAAGCTATTTCATTCAATAACCATTTCTCAACTTATTTAAACCACATTTCATTTGATACTTATTTATTCCATCATTTATTTATTCAATATAATTAGTTTATCCACATTCACTTAAACCATTCTAATAAACTTGAAACATTCTATTTTCCTTATTGTCTCAAGTTATTTCAATTTCTTAATAATTTAAATGGTTTACAATTATTTATTTAAGCATTTTCATCCCATTAAATATTATCGGCAACTCACCGAATTTTATTTCAATTAAAATTTATTTTTACTTGATTTAAATCCAATCCACTATTATTAAACTTACTTTTTAGTTGAATTCAATTCAACTCTTTTCCATCTTTTAGCTTAAGTTTAGTAACTCCAATTTTATACTTAAGCTCCTTTCGTTTCAAGTAAATCCTTCTCTTCCATTCAATTTAACTTGGTGCTATTTCAGTTAAATCTCATTTTAAAATTTACAATTTCACTTGATTTGTTATTATCAAATTTACCTTTCAGATTCAGTTCTTCCAATTTATTACGTGGCCATTTTCAATTTATTTCCACTTATTCGGATTTTTATTTGCAATTCATACCATTACTATTTTAATCCATTTCATTTTTATTATATACTTCCCTAATTATATTTACTTTGTTTACACTTCAAGTCTAATTTTAATTAATAACTCAAGTTCTGATTCTATTATTCACTTTTAATTTACCATCCAACTTACTAACTCACAATTCAACCTAATTCTCAATTACTTTCACTTCATCAACAATTTGAATCAATTTTAATTTATAACTTGAGTTTATTTCCAACTTCATCATAAACTTACAATTCAATTCATTAACTAATTTATTATCCAATTAGTTCTCCCCTTATTCATAATCCAACACTTGAATTTTTTTTTAATCTCAAAAATCTCTTCATTTAAATTTCTTAAGTTCAAATTTATTTTATAATTCAAGTTGGGATTCTCATTTTATTTTTAATTCATCAAACACTATTTATTTTGGAATTTGCATTCCATTTCAATTTTATAAGTCTCCACTTATAATTTACACCATTCCATTCATCATAGGCTTAAATATATTCATCTTTTATTTTTAACTCAAGCCTTATGCTTATTTATATCCCAAACATATCTTTATTCCCATCGATTTTTAATTCTTTACAAGTTATTCTAACTTATTTACTTCAATTCAATCCTTACCCAATTTAATTTCCATTTATTCAGGTAAGAATCTAATTCCATTCTATATCTTAATTGAATTCCTATTCCAATTCAATTTAATTTTAACTCGGATTTATTTATCCAATTCGATTTCAACTTAATTCGAATACACTGGATATTATTTTCAACCTACTCAATTACTTCAATCCAGTTAAATTATTTATTCTCGTCCAAGTTAATTTCATTTTTAACTTTCCTCTTTAAATTTAACTTCCATCATCCAAAGCTTATATTTTTCCCTGATTTAAAAATCATCTCAATTTATAAGCTTATAACCTATCTCATCAGTATTTTAAAACACCCGACTTTGATGTCAATTATTTTGAAATCTTCAACATCTCAACTCGCATTTCTCAAAAATGTAAACCAATCCTGGTTTTTTACTTCCCAACAAATTTCCTTTGAAATTTTCAAAAACAACCAACTTTTCTAAACAAATCAAATTTTTGGTAGCAATCCATCACTTAGAAAATCGAAAATGAATACTGATGATGCGGCCGTCATCATCAGGATTATTTTCCAATAATCCAAGTGATTTCAATGCTATATTACTTCCAAAATCCATTTATAACAATTCCCTTTCAGAAATATCTCCAAAACAATGCTATCATTTATCTTCAAAACACTTCCAAATTTTCGAGATTTAAATTTCCAAATCCTGCTTAAATCAATTTTTTTTCTATAATTCATTTGCATAGCTTATGTTCATACAAATTCTCATTTGATTATATTTCAATTTATAATTTGCATTTATAAATTTCATTTCATAATTGAATTTATCTTCTCAATCTTTGATTATATTTACAATTTCTAGTTACATTTTCACTTAAAAATGATAATACTTTAATATTATCATTCCTAACATCCAAGCAACCATATATTAGCTAAATAGTTTACAAAACTTTTATTTATATCAAAATATATTTTGGGTAAAATTATTTCATTTACCCACATTTAAAACAATATCGTGTCAATTGTTCTATTCAAGTGTTTAGAAACCCCTTCGATACAGTTGCGCAGACCGTGTCGACGAAGGTTCATATGCCACTCAATAAATCAATCAACACAATATTAAAACAATTTATATCCACTAACAAATACGCGCTCATATCAATTAATACGCTCAAACTCATTTTAGAGTACTATAGACTCTATTTTAAATGAGTAATTCCCACCAGAGCCAAGGTTATCTCCAACCTAAGCTCTGATACCAACTGTAACAGCCCGCAAATCCATACCCCTTGAGTCAACACTATTCTACAACAATCAACTCAAGTTGCACAGAAATACGAACCATTTGAGTTTAAGAAGAACAGGTAGAAGAAGAGAAAACAAAATCAACATCAGAATCTAACCATCACAGCGGAATAAAATATAATAGATAATAAATAATCTTTATTCAAAATCAAATATATCAGTTTACATATATTACATCATCCGAGTACATCAGTCACAGCTCACATCAATAACATGCAATGGGTACACAACAACTCAACACAGCGGAAATATATATATATATATATATATATATATATATATATATATATACAAGTACGAGAATACGTATCGTCATCCAGCTCGTCTCCTGAGCTCCACAGCATCATATCCTGTATTCTATAATACTCGGTCTGACCCGAGCATTACAGTTAAATAACACCCGAGTCAGTTTGGAATACCAGCGTGAGAAAATCACACCCAATTGATTATTTAAGTTTTTAAAAATCCTTTGGAAACAAAAGCATCTCGTAAGACCACGCCACAAATAAACATATCGGGTTTTTACCTTACGATAACTAAAACAATTTTTATAGAAATCCTCTGATATTATAATAGGGTCTATATACAAATACTTGTAAAATAGCCAAAATTGTTACATCTATTAAATTCCAGCTACTAGCCACAAAAGTGGGTAATACAAATAAAACTCGTACAAGGCTCGTAGGGAGAATGGATTTCCAACAATGACTAGGCACTGGGGTACCACCTGTCACAGTACGGGGCCTAGATCACCGTACCGAGGATTACTCCCTTCATCCCCTGCAACACAAGGCCGGAACCATTCCTTACTGAACAGTCCCGAACAAGATAAACCCCGTGGTTGGCGCGACCAACCACCCACTAAGCCGAAATATTAAAGAGACATCTAGACAGGGGAATTATCTTGTCCTGCTTGGGCATGACCCACCTAACCTTGCTGCATATCCCCTGATTTTCAGTCATTTCCATTTGATGAGGCTTGAGGTTACACGTTACCTTTAGAACGTTTCCACTTAGAATGCCCATCGTCCACCTGACGATGTTTCGCAAGCATTCATCCATACAAGTCCGTCCCGGGTTTGAACGGAACTGAAGGCACTATTCCTACTACATCCATTTTGGAAATATCCTCAGGATTAGTAGCGACTAGCCCTTGCACTTCACTGCTCCATCTTCGACTCCGAACACGTTTTTCGCACGAAACGTACAAATCGGATCGAAGTGGTTTTCGAGAAATAAATCTCGATCCCGGTCTCTTCGAAACGATCAGCGCATTTGTCCAATATTGATAGTCGGTGATTTAACTATCAATTAATATTCACAAACATCCATCAAACAATAAATAATTTCCCAAATTATTTATTTATCTCAAAATACCTTCACAGGATATATTTCTATTTTCAACCCTTTGAACACAGTTTTCAAACCATTATTCTTTCTTTCCAGTATAAACTTTCCCAAGTATTTTATATCTCCTCTGAAATCACCAAGCACAAATAGATTTTTTTAAAATAATTTAAAACACTTTACTTTGAAAATATATACTTTTAAACATTTAAGTTAAATTACTTCAATACTTTGTAAAACTACGTGCTATATGAGTATTTGAAAATAAAGTTACTTAATAGGATATAAAAGTAGATTTTCACTTTTGAAAACAAAATACTAGGTCACTTTTTAGGTAATTACTACTATGATAGATTTAGAAAAAAATACTTACTATTGAATTTAAATATTAGAAATAATCAATTTTCTAAAACTTGCTTTTTACAACATCTTTAAAACCTTTAAATTTATTTAAGAATTTACTTTAAACATGTACTTGGTTATCCAGAGTAAAATCCTAGCTTCAATCACTTAAATCAATTTCCCAAATTGATTTCCAATTTGTTCCCTTTAAATTCAGAATTTATTAATTTCATATCTCATTTATTGATTCCAATTTTTAGATTTCTCAATTATTTCTTCATTCCTTTAAATAAATTTAAACTTAAATTTTAAAATAATTATTTATTCCTTCAATTGATATAACTTAAGTTTACAATTCATCAATTTCATTTTATTCAAAATTCCATTTCTCTTCATACTCGAAGTTATTTAGTATTATTTTCATATTACTTCTATTTCTTTTCAATTCATTCTTAATTTATTCAAACTTTCTATAATTACTTCGCTTACAAATTTACTTCTTTTTAATTTCTTTCAACAATCCAATTCATATAATTTGGTAATTCATTATACCCAAATATCCAATCAACCATAACATTCAATATACCAATACAACTCATCATAAGATATCAAATAATCACAACAGAGAGTATGGAATAATTTAAATAAATGTGAGGGGTCCAGTTGGATCCCTCCAACCTGTTTTCCCTGCATCCACAAATGTTAGCACAATATAATATGCCAATTCTAAAATATCATACTAAATCACATCACTCAATTCATCCATCCAAACAATTATTTAAATTTAAACATTTAAATTTAAACATTTAAATTTAAATTAACTGAGTGAGATTAACTCACCTTTGATTTAATTTGCAATTCATCCAATCCGACTTGATTTTCCATGATTTCGGACCTTGTGAGAATAATTATACAATTAATCAGATTATTTAATTGACTAAAAATTTATTCAACTAATCATTTTCTTTTCAATAAAAGCCAATCAGCTAATGATTTAGTTTTTAACTCTTTACGGTATGATTTATCAATATCCAAGATAATCTACTAATAATTAACCACTGATTAAATTAACCATCAATTTATTTTAAACTAACCATTTGGTTTTAAAATAATAACTATAAAACGTATATAGGTATATTTATTTTCTTTTGAAACCACACACATATATATATATATACTTATATAGAATTGATAAAAATATAACTTATATAAAATTTTCAACATTAAAACCCATTTTATTTGTCAAAATCTTTTATATATATTTATTATATGTTTATTGTTTATCTATTTAAAATCGATATCTTAAACCTTACTGTGAAAAAAATGACTTTCTATTAACTATATTATCTCAATGTAAATTCTTTAAATCAAAATAATTTACTGTAAGTTATATATGTATTTCTTGTTCTAAGAATAACTCTTACAATATAAATTTCTATCCTACATATATATATACATATTTTAAACTAAATTTAGTTACTGCGAATTTAACTAAAACAGAAATTGAAATGTATATATATTTTAAATTGAAAGTAAATGATGACGAATACCTTACTGTATAATATTTTTTTCTCTTCTTTCCCATATATATATATATTTACATAAACCGAAGTGGTTCTATTTTATTTTTTACTGTAAAAATAAATATATTTTGTTTTCTTCTGCTGTGTATATATATTTTACAGGTATAACTAAAATTTGGAAAAGAAATCCCAATCACTCACCATAACCTACCCACGAACTCTAGTAGGCACCAAGCCCTTAATGCCACTGCCCCCACTCTGGTCGAAGCCAACTCGCCGACCACTGTTGCTGAACGTCGAATCGAACTCCAGTTCGATACTCCCCTCTGCTACCCCAACAACCCACTTCGTACCTCGCCTACTCGCACAGCCCCAAAGTTCGCGACCCCCACAACTTCGCGATTCCAGCTACCAACCCTATCACGGTAACGGCTCCCCCTCGACACTGCCACACTCCCATCTCGTATCGAGAACACGACCCTCGTCGCACGCTTCTTCGAGGTCGCCAAACCTCCCAGCGCTGATGCGCTTACCACCGCTTCTTCGAGGCCGCGGCCTTCGCTCGCTATTCCCCTTTGTCTTCGTTCGATTGAGATTATGGTTGAGAAGAGAATTCGAAGTGAGGCTCTGCGATTGATTTGGGGAGAAACAACTTGCGGCCATGATGATTCCTCCTTTATTCTTTTTTTTATATGAATCGAACGAATAGGGTTCGGCCCCTATATTTTTGTTTTGGGCGAGAAGAAAGGGTTTCACTAAGTTTCCAGAACGAACGAAATATCTAACACTTTAATTGATAAATGGAGAAGCGTACTGAAGAAGGTATCACTATTTATATTATTAATTATTTTGTTTTGTTTTTATTTATTTATTTACCCTATACGTGATGTTAGCTACAGTATTCAATACAATTCCAACACGTTTATATATCGTACGCTCACAAAACAACTCCAAGAGCTACGAAATTTGAAAACCGATAACAATCCAATATTACGGACTCGATGGAATAGGTTTCGTCGAATTTCGAGACTGTGCCTCGGAAGGCTATTTTTAAATTCAATTTAAACGATATAAATTTAAAACTGAACAAATCATTGTTGAATTTGATTTTAACGCTTCTATCGTCTTCAACGTTATCAATATAAATTTTACAAGCCTTCAAATTATTTTTAACAGACTTAAAATTCTAGATTCAACAATTTACCCAATTTCTAATTATTAAATTCTATTATTTAATTATAAATAAATAGCGATATTTGTATTTCAAGTTAAGATTGCTCTATTGAATATTTAAAATCAATTAAATATTCCGATTCTAAATGCTTGAAAATTCTAGGTCGTCACAATTGGTTAGCATTCAGATCTATTCTGCAGTTTAAGTTAACGTTGTATTTCAATTGTAATGTGTTTATGTTTTCATATACATGGAGTGTGCTATAAAAATGTGACACACACATATACACGTGTGTGTGTATAACATGATCATATAAAATAGCAATATCATGGCATATGAATGTTATATACACACGAGTGCACACACGTATGGATATTTGGATTTATATCCTTAGTATATATATAAATATGCATATAGACAAGCACCATTGTCCTAATGTGACGATCCGTAATTTTCGAGCATTTAAAATCAGAATATTTAATTGCTTTTAAATATTCAATGTAATAATTTTAACTTGAATTACGAATATCGCAATGTATTTGATAATTAAATTATTGAATCTTCAGTTTTAAGCCGGTTGGAAATAATTTAAAGGCTTGTAAAATTTATATTGATAACACTGAAGATAGTAGAGGTTGTAAAATTGAAATTAACAGTGGTTTGTTCAGTTTTAAAATTTATACTGTTTAAATTGAATTTAAAAATAGCCTTCCGAGGCGCGGTCTCGGAATTCGACGAAACTAGTTCCATTGGGTCCGTAATATTGAACTTTTATCGGATTTCAAATTTCATAGTAATTGGAGTAGTTGTGTGAGCATACGATATATAAACGCGTTGAACTTTGTTTGAAAACAAATTTAGATTCAAATAAAATATATTTGTTTTTTTAAACCGACAATACGTACAACCCGCCTCCAATTCGTTCCTTCGTACTCCCTTCTCTTCTCTCGCCATCTTCTCAAATCATACAGTTGGGTCAAGGGAATAATAAATGGTCGATCAAGGTTAATAAATAAATCGGACCTCAAAAACCATCTCTAACTCAATTCTTCTCCTCTCTAATTTCAGATCGAAACCCAGCAAAAATAAAATGAAATGCGTCGTCTTCAAATCCAAACCGTGAATCCCTCTTCCTTTTCTCTTCTCACTGAATCGAAGAGGGAGCGACGTCTTTCATTTTTTTCAAGATTGAGATGGGTGGCTCGTTTTTTTATTATTTGTTCGTCGAGCTCGCGTGTGAGTTGCATGGAGGAAAGGGGCATCCTAGAGGGGTTTTGCTGCGATTCTCGTGTTGGCAATTGTTACGACAGTGGGTTCGTCACCATCTCGATAACAGCGCGCAGGAGAAGAGAGGTGGTGGGCGTCTACATGGTGATGTCGCGAGTCTCCCTGGGAAGTTCCTGAGTCTGTACGGTTCAGTGGTAGTTTTGTTTCATTGATGATGGCCGCGATGGGTTTGTCAAGGCTGGTTGCAAGGCTCTGTGTTCGATCAGCAGGGTGGATATGCGCGTGTTGGTGAGGTATCGATTCTTGCTCATTCTTAATTTTAATTGAATGCATAGACTGTTCTTTACAGAAAAAGAAATTTTATTTAAAATTATAAACTGTATGGTCAAGTTTTATAAAGACATTTGAATATAAGGTTTATAGAAAAAGGGATATATATATAAAATATATATCTAAAATAAGTGTTATAAGCTGGTTTATTTTTGAATTTAATTTAAATAAGTATATTAAAAATATTTAAGGTTTGGACAGGTAGTAAGAGTTAAAAATTCTAGAAGTTTATATATGGAATCAGATTTTGAAATCTATGGATTATTATTTTTATACGTATACATGTAATTCCAAAAGTGAATATATATATATATATATTTCCATTTACTAGTTAATTTTAAAATAATGAAGATGTATTTGTTAAATTAGATCCAAATTATTAGTTTAAAATAAATAAACAAATAGAAATTAATTATTCCATCAATTCAAATATTAATAAACCATAAATTGTTTATACAAGGTCAATCGTGGAATCAAATCGAGAATGAAGTGGATTTGCAAAAATTTAAGGAGCAAAAAGGTGAGTTAATCTCACTCATCTGGCATTATTTAAATTTAAATAATTAAATTTAAATAATCGTTTGAATGGTTGAATTGATTGATGTGCTATAGTATGGTATACTCTGGAATTGGCATATTATTGTGCTAACATCTGTGGATGTATGGAAAACAGGTTGGAGGGATCCAACTGGGTCCCTCAACATTTATTTAAATTATTTAATATTCTTTGTTGCGATTGTTGATATTCTATGATGAATTATGTTGGGATATTAAATGCTTTGGTTTGATTGAATATATTTGCGTATAATGAGTTACCAAAAATTTATAAATTGGATTTTTGAAAGAAAATAAAAGAATAATCTATAAGTAAAATAACGACAAAGAATTTGGATGAATTAAAGAATGAATTGAAAAAAGGTAATTTTTTGAAAACTTCAAATAATTAAATACTGAGCATGAAAAGGGAAATTTGGATTACCAGAGGAAAAATAAATTGTAAGGTTTAAGTGATAGTATTAAAAAAATAAAGAATTAAAGAGTATATTTCTAAATCCAAGGTTTAAAGTTAATTAAATGTTACAGAAGAAATATGGAAATCTGAATTGGTATTTTCAATTAAAAGGGTTTAAAATCATAATAAAAAATAAAATCTTAAAGTAAATAGATTTTGAAAAAATATAAAGTAAGGGAAGGAATTTATTTCAAAGTGAAGTAAATTAGAAAATAAATTGTAAATTTACTTAAGTGTTTGGAATTAAAATTAAGAAAAGTGTGATTTTGAAATTTACAAACTGGGTTTAAAGGTGAGGTGGGTTTGGAGATATAAATTCAAGGAGTGAATTTATTAAAGAAATGGTAAATTTGTTTAAAAATAAATTGAATTTGTTTTTAAAGGATGTGAAAGAGAAGAGTATTTCCCTGGATAGCCAAGTATGGTTTTCAAAGAAATTTTAAATATAAGTTAAAGTTTTAATGTTGATTTAAAAAGCATGTTTTGGAAAATTTGTTATTTCTACATATTAAATTTTTTAGGTAAGTGTTTTCTTTTAATCTATTATAGCAGGAATTTTTCAAAGAGCGACATAGTATTTTGTTTTAAAAAGTGTAAATCTAGTTTTATATTTTATTAAGTAACCTTATTTTCAAAATATTCATATAGTATGTATTTTTAATAAATTATTGAAGCAGTTTTTAAAATAAATGTTTTAAGGTATATTTCAAAGTAAAGTGTTTTAAATTATTTTTAAAATGTAGTTTTGTGCTTGGTGATTCCAGAGGAGACAGAAATTATTTGGGAAAGTTTATGCTGGCAAAGAAAGAATGGTTGGAAACTGTTTTCAAAGGGGGTTTTTGAAAATGAAAATATATCTTGTGAAGATATTTTTGAGGTAAATAAATAATTTGGGAGATTATTTATTGTTTGATGGATGTTTGGGAATATTAATTGATAGTTAAATAACCGACTATCAATATTGGACAAATGCGTTGATCGTTTCGAAGAGACCGGGATCTAGATTAATTTCTCGAAAACCACTTCGATTTGGTTTGTACGTTTTCATGAAAAACGATTTTGGATTCGAAGATGGAGCGGTAAAATGCAAGGGCTAGTCGCTACTAATCCTGAGGATATTTCCAATATGGATGTAGTAGGAATAGTGCCTTCGGTTCCGTTCGAACCCGGGATGGACTTGTATGGATGAATGCTTGCGAAACATCGTCAAGTGGACGATGGGCATTCTAAGGGATATGTTCTTTAAAGGTAGCGCTTAGCCTCAAGCCTCATCAAATGGGAATGACTAAAAATCAGGGGTTATGCAGCAAGGCTAGGTGGGTAGCACCCAAGCAGGGTGAGGTCATTCCTGTCTAGATGTCCCTTTTTATTTCAGCTTAGTGGGCGGTTGCTGATCCCAACCGCGGGGTGATCTCACTCGAGATTATCCAGTAAGGGGTAGTCCCGGCCTTGTGTTGCAGGGGAGCGGGCGTACTCCACGGTATGGTGATCTAGGCCCCGTACTGTGACAGGTGGTACCCGAGTGCCTAGTCATTAGTTGGAAATCCATTCTCCCTACGAGCCTTGTACGAGTTTTGTTTGTATTACCCACTCTGTGGCTAGTAGCTGGAATTTAATAATGTAACAATTTCGGCTATTTTATAAGTATTTGTATATAGACCCTATTATAATATCAGAGGATTTCTATAAAAATGTTTTAGCTATCGTAAGGTAAAAAACCGACATGTTTATTTGTGGCGTGGTCTTACGAGATGCTTTTGTTTTCAAAGGATTTTTGAAACTTTAATAATCAATTGGGTGTGATTTTCTCACGCTGGTATTCCAGACTGACTCGGGTATTATTTGACTGTAATGCTCGGGTCAGACCGAGTATTATAGGATACAGGAAATGCTGTGGAGCTCAGGAGACGAGCAGGATGACGATACGTACTCTCGTATTTGTTTATGTATATATTCCGCTGTGTTGAGTTGTTGTGTATCCATTTGTATGATATTGATGTTCAGCTGTGATTGATGTACTCTGATGATGTAATATATAAACGGATATATTTGATTTTGAGTAAAGATCATTATTATCTATTATATTTTATTCCGTTGCGATGGTTAGATTCTGATGTTGTTTTCTATTATCTTCTTCTACCACTTCTTCTTTAACCGTTCGTATTTCTGTGCAACTTGAGTTGATTGTTGTAGAATAGTGTTGACTCAAGGGGTACGGATTTGCGGGTCGTTTCACTTGGTATCAGAGCTTAGGTTAGTGATAACCTTGGCTCTAGTGGGAATTTCTCATTGAAATAGAGTCAATAGTACTCTAGACTGAGTTTGAGCGTATTAATAGATATGAGCGCGTATTTGTTAGTGAATATAAAATGATTTAATATTGTGTTGATTGGTTTATTGAGTAGTTTATAGATTCTGGTCAATACGAGTAATTAACGTTATTGATAGGGATCTCTAAACACTTGAATAGAACAGGTTTTAAATTAGGGTAAATGAATTAATTTTACCCAGATTATTTTTGTACATAAAAGAAATAATTTTTGTAAATTATTATAGTATTTGGATGCTTGGTTGTTAGAGAATGATAATAATAAATTATTAACACTATTTTGCAGAAATTGAATAAGAAATTGGAACTTATAACCAAAGTCGAGGAAATAAATTTATATAACAGAATGAAATTATAAATGTAATTTATAAATTGAAATAAACCTCTAGAGAAATTTGTAAATATAAACCATGAATGTGATTTAGCATTGGAAATAAAGTCCCAGAGTAATGTCGGAATATAAGTTGGAAGGATTTCAAATTTGGAATTTTGGAAAAGGGTTTAAATTCCTTTGGATTTGGAAATGGTTTTCAAAAGTTTTGGAAAAATAATAGTGGTATTATTTCGGGAATATTTTGAATTGGAATTGAATATGGAGAGATTTTGAATTTAAAATATTGAAAGGGACTTTAAAGGGATAAAAGCATTTAGTTCTCTTTCGATCGCTGGAAAATAATTTCGGCGATGACTGCAGCATCATCGAAGTTCATTTTCGAGTTTCTAGAAGAGAAATTGCTACCAAGTTGTTTTAAATTGGAATTGTTTGCGAACTGGGTTTGGTTTTGAAATTAAGGAATAAATGAATTTGCCAAAGAATTTTGGATATAGTTGAATTCTAAGGTGATATTGAAATTTTGGAAAATTGTTTAACTCTGAAATTTTGTTTAAAATGTTTATGGAATAATAAAAATATATTGGCTAAATAAAAGGTATAATTCCGAGTTAAAAAGTAAAATGTGAATGAGATTGATTGTAAATAGATGAAATATGAATATGAATAAGTTGTGATTTATAAAATTTGGAAGCAAAATAAATAGGCCAAATAAAATTGTTTGTAATGATAATAAATATAATCCAAAATTTTTAAATATAAATTAGATTGAACTCGAGTAAAACGGTTGGAGTGATTTTTGGAATAAAAATCAAATATTGGGTAAAATTTTAATAGACTACTTGATTAATTAATGAAATATGGAAATGGAACTCAAATTGGTTAACAAAAATTTGAGTTGTGAATAAATGATAGAAATTGAAAGTGAAGCTTGAGTTATTAATAGAAATTCAACTTAAAATTGTAAGTAAATTGAATTTGAGTTGAAG
The DNA here is from genome assembly GCA_030765085.1 of Allium cepa. Taxonomy (NCBI): domain Eukaryota; kingdom Viridiplantae; phylum Streptophyta; class Magnoliopsida; order Asparagales; family Amaryllidaceae; genus Allium; species Allium cepa. The sequence goes on from CM060941.1 coordinate 1,021,919,946, forward strand.
TTGAATGGAATTAAATTAACATAAAAATGATTTATATTGCAAATAAAAACCTAAGTAGAGATAAATTGGAAATAGTCTCGTTATAAAATGAGAGGAATAATAAATTATTGAATGTGAGTTAGAATTCATATTGATTCAATGAGATATACTAATTTAATTTAAACGAATGGAGCTGGCAATGAACTCAAATTAAACAAAATAGAGTTGAAATAGCGATAGTTTGAGTGGTAAATAAAATTCAAGTAAATAAAAATAAATTTTAAACGATTGCAAATGAATATAGAATGCAAAATAAGTTGAACGGAATCAGTTAAAATGAAATCAAATTAAGTATAGATTGAATTGGTATTAATTTAAAATAGTTATAAACTGGAATGAATATTCTTTTAAGTAAATATCACTGAATTTGCAAAAAAATAATTGTCGTTTGACGTAAATGAGATTATGTAAATTCTATGGGTTTGAGCGTATTGCCAATGAAGTTGATTTTTGATTCGATTGTAATAAATATGGGTTTGTTTGGTTGAAAAATAAATTGAATGTAAACAATGGAGTGTAAATGAGTTCAGCTTGGATTGTTGGTGAATTGAATATAATTGAAAATATGAAATTCAAAATGGTTGACTGAATGAACTAATTTAAATTAGTTAGTAGATGAAATTGGTTGATGATTGAAAATCAAATTAAGGATTTAAATTGGGAAGTGTTTATAAAAACAAAATATAACTTGAGTTTTTAAGTTGAAATATGTTGAAGGAAAATAAAATAACTTAAATAATATTTGAATAAAAGCTTGATTTAAGTAAAAATTGTGAAAAGTTGTGTCAAGTTTTATGAAATGGTTTTAAATAAAACTTGTATGTAACGACCCGGAAATTTCGATCCCGAAAATTCCAAATAGTTAGTGAAAAAAAGAAAAAGATAGAAGAAGAAGAATAGAAAACCAAACCCAAAGTCTCACATACGCAGCGGATAAAATATAATATCACATAAATAATAGTTATACAAAGGAAACTGTACTTGTCAAATTACACTTTATTATATCAGAGTTACAACAGATTACAATCATAGAACCGATAAATCTATCTGTTTCAGATACTATAATATATTAACATCAAAAGCTCTCCATATGTTCCTGCTCTCCAGCTCGCCTTCTGAGCTCCAGAACGTTCTTACCTGAAAATCTGTAATACTCGGTCTGACCCGAGCATTACATCAAAGTAACACCCGGGTCAGGCTGGAAACCAGCGTGAGTAAACCCAACTAACAAGGAATCCAAAAGCATACATCTTATATAAACCCGGGGCAACTTATATCAATTTACAACTCCACAAGTTGTTATAGACATCACTTATATCACACATCAATTCCTAAATGTCCAAAACTTAGAATAAATGGTCAAATACACTAAAATCATTCCAAAACAGCCTATTTATTTCACATATCAATCTATAAGAAATCGAAGTGGTTTCGGGTATTTCCTAATACCCGACTCCAGTCTCTTCGAATTTAAAACCATCTGAACCCATGTTATTCAAGTGATTAAATTCAAATATTGGACGTCACTTTTACTTAGCTAGATAAACATCTCCCATTTATCACTGATGAAATCGATATCATATCAATATAATGTCATAGCATATCATCCAATAAATATCATTCAATTTATTCAAAAACAATCATCCATAAGCAAGCATTATCAATTCATATCATAATTAATCATCTAATCCTGCTTAATTAACCATTAATTAATTTACAATTATTTAATTAATTCATTGCTCCTTGATTACCTTATCTATCAACCAATTAATCTCTAATCATAGATTAATTATCCTTTAATTATTAATTTATAAACCTCAATTATTAATTAATCTCCTTTAACACAAAGTAATCAATCCTTAGTTACTTTATAATCAATTAATTACCCTCTAATTAACCGATAAATTAACCATCAACTATTGATTAATAACCTTAATTATTCATCAATATCCTTTAATACAATTTAATTATTCCATAATTATTCTTATAATTTATTGATTAACAATCAATTATAACTTAATTATTAATTAATAAAACTTAATTATTAATTAATAACCTTATTACAAATTGATTAATTCTTAATCGCCAATTGATTAAACAGTTAATTAAGATATAATTAATACTGATTAATCCTTAATTACTCCTCCTAGGTGATCAACCTTTAATTACTTCCCATTAAGTAATCTCCCTTATATTAGTTACAACTCGTAATTTATTCATCAATCACAAAAAATCATTTGAATAATTCCATCAAGTAATTACTCTTTAATTACTTCTACTAAGTAATTATTCTTTATCAATTTTCTAATCACATAAATTAAACATTTATCCTTTGATTAATACTTAATTTTATTTATAAAAAAAATTAAGTTTAAATTTGTCTTAAAGTTTAACTTAACAACACATGTTAAACAATCAATTTCATTTCTTAATTAAAGGTTAAAGAAACAAATAAATTATTTAAGAAAAGTTTTTAAAACAACCGTCATTTCATTTCAATTTTTTTTCAAAACATTCTTTTTCTATGAAACCTTTTTTTAAAGCATGTTAAAATCTTGATAACTACATGCTTCAATACTGCTTCCAACTCGGAACTGGTTTGAGTTCCTTCTTCTACATCTATAATTTTTTTTTTAAAAACTTAGTTTAAGTTAAAACTGCCATACCTAAAATCCTGGGTAGCACACGCCTATATAACCCGAAGTTCCTCTCGTGCAAATCGGAAATTTTCCCGAGCAAAACTTTCTCCACAATCCCTTCTTCTTCCATTTCCTGGTTCTTCTTCCATCTACACGCATGACACGGTGCACATGCACACCTTCTTCTGGTCGATGAACCTCCCTCCGACCATCCCTAGTCCAACTACGACATCGTGAATTGCCCAACCTTGCCGTCGATCAATTGTGCTCCTAAAACCCTACTTTCATGTCAACCCGCCTCCACGGCCTTGAGTAAAAATACTAAGTATTTTTCCATCGATCGCCATTACACCCATCTTCATCAGCTAGAATTTCAAAAACTAATTCCACGCCGTTCGTCATGATTTGACGAAAAACCAAATTCCCGATCATCCACGATTCCTTCTTAATCCCTAACTTAAAAACTACAAATTTCCCACCAACAATCATCGAATTCGAAGACGAATTCAATCATGTACTGGAAACAAAGAATTTAAGGGATAAATTTCTGGCTTGGTTTATATACGTATATTTTTTTTTTTACTGTAAGTTCATTCTTCCAGTGAAGTATTAAATAATCCATCATGAATTCATTTTTATAAATAATCTTCCATCATTACAAACAACTTCTCTTTAGACATTATTCCTTAAAAATGATTACGTGAAGAGGATTTAGATTTTGAATGCAAATTTGGGTCTGTTTTAAATACACAGAGTCATGCTAAATCAAAATCAGTATAATTAAATGATACACTCAGATAGAAACATTCATTTCTTCCATTTTGGATGTATTTGAGTCAATTCCAACATCACTTGCTATATGCACAAATTTCACAGATAATTTAGCCTTAAATAGTTGAGTATTACTCACCTGTTTAATTTCCAGAGAACAAAGCGGACCAGATTTTGATTTTATTTTCCCAGGCCTTTGAATCATTAAATCTGGATAATGTTTGAGTGCTAGCTGTTGAAATCCCTTTGCATGCTTCAATTGATGTTTTTTTTTAAACTTGCAGTTGAACTTGATTCTCCGAAATGCAGGTTTGTAAATTGATGTTGCAGGTTGATTTGAAGTTGCAGATTAGAACAAATGCAGATTTCAATTTGAATTTATACTTGATTTTTGCTTTTGTAATCCTTGGTTGAAAACATGAGATGGATTCTGATTTGATTTGAAACTCTGATAAAAATTCTTTTATCTTTGCTGCAGTTTTTTTTAATAAATTTCTTCTTTTCTATAAATTCTAAACCATAAGAAAATTACATTTAATTGCCACTTGTAAATAAAACTAACACTTATCATAAACCTTTATTCATTAGTTAACACATGTTATATTAAGTTTTAATATAATAACACTTGTCTTTATATTGTTTTCTTTTTATTTTATATGTTAATAAAGGTTTTAATTAATTTGTTTATGCTTATGCAATATATATGTGAATTTCTTATGTAAAGAGAATGTAATAAAACAAATTATGAATAAAAGCTTATTCAAATATCTTTAAATCCAAATATTTCAAAATATTCATCCTTTGAATTTCAAAACTTTAAATTCGAATTCAAATCAAAATTAAATTCTAAAATCCAATTTACAAATCAAGTTATACATATATACTTATATAACTACTTATTTAATTTATTTAAAAAAAATAACAATTCTATTCCTATAAAAATCTATTTATATCTATGTATTTTTATTTGTTTGAAAACATCAATTTTTGCCAATAAAATTAATTATACCAGAAAGATTATTAAACCAATACTTTTTCAGATATATACTTTCATTACTAGCATTATTTGTTTAACTTAGAAATCAGTATTTCCATTAACTAATCTATAAATTACAGGTATTATAAAAATCCGGGTTATTACATTCCTCCCCCCTTTGAATCTTTTCGTCCTCGAAAAGGTACGAATCCAGAATTTATTAAAAAGCTTATTTTTTTAGAACTGTTTTTGTCTCGGGTAGTTGCAGTTGCAGTGTGTTCTCTGTAACCTGACAGTTTCAGGTTTTTGAATGTTAAAACCAAATTTAAAAATAGTAAAGCAAGTTTAAATATAAACTTAAAGTAAGATTTAAACTATGAATTCAAATAAATTTGAATTCTAGATTTTAATAAATTTGCAGAATAAAATAAGTATTTAAATAAATAATAAAACCTGCATAGTTTTTATATTAGTGATTTTTAAATCTGAGAATAAGATTTTAAAAACAAGATTTAAATTCTAAGTTAAATCTGAATTTAAAATCATGAATTCAAATTCGATTTGAATCTGAAAATTTCAAAAAAGAAAATAGGTTGATAAATTCAAATGTTATAATTTAGTTTGAATATTTTAGTATGGATGACATGTGTTTTATAAAATCTGAAATGAAATTTAAAACAGAGTTTTAAATTTTAATCTTTGAATTTAAATCTGAAAGCATGGTTTAAAATTTTGGGTTGTAATAAAAATAAGATTTGAATTTAAATGTTTCAATGTCATTTGAAATATTTAAGTTATTTTAAATTTATTTGAATGTAGGCTAAAGTTAAATGATTTTTCTAAAATTTGCTTTAAGAGGTAAGTGATTCTTAAATTTGAAAACTAAAGAGTTTTTAAATACTTAAAACCTTGTTTAAATTTGATTTCATTTTAATTTTAATTTAAAATGGAATTTAGAAAATTTAAAAGCAGAAGCGAGTGATGATATCTTGTTATCTCAGGGAAATAGTAGCTGCGTGATGAGATGCAGTGACTATGGATGTTTCCGAAGATAATTTCTTTGGAACAAGTTTAAGGAAGTGAGTCTGCTTCGGAATTACTACACAAATTAATTACTATAATTAATTATATTAATCCTTAATTAATTATATTAATTAATTACCTTAATCACTTATTATTGATTAACTAATCTTAATTAATCAATCTTAATTACATCATTAATTATATTAATTAATGATCCCTAATTACATTTAAATTAATTACCTTATTTAAATTAATTACATTAAGAAATTAATCTTAATTTAACCCATAATTGTTAATCACCATTGATTAACCCCATTTAGTAATTAACTACCTTTAATTACTTTACCAAATAAATCAATTACTCCATAATTAATTGTCTCAAATTAATTCCTTGATTAATTCATAAAGTAATTATACTTAAAATTACTCCAATTATCAAATCATCTTTAATTAATTACGTATAGTAATTACCCATTAATTACTACCCTAAGTAATTTTTCTTTATTTAATTACATTAAGTAATTATACTTCACAAATCATCAAATGATTATCCTATTATGAATCTATGATTTATCTATCCATGTATATAGATAATTGAATTGTTTTAAACCTTTAAAAACAACTTGGCCTTAAAAGACACGCTTTGGATTTCGATGAGACCAGGACCGGGTTTCCATATTTGGATATCCAAAAACCACATCGATCCAAATTAACGTTAGGTCGTGAATCCAAGTGGAGCAAGTGAAGACTCGAGGTGTAAGGGCTATACGTCAGTATAACTCTGTGGGTGATTCCGTAATGAGTTTGACGGAATAGTACTTATAGATTCGAGATGGAGATTCAGAGTGCAAGGGTTATCGTCGTTAACTCTGAGGGTGATTCCAATACGAGTGTAACGAGATAATGCATTCGGTTTCGTTCGAACCCGGAACGAACTTGTATGGATTGAATGCTTTCAGAACATCGTCAGGTAGACGATGAGCATTCTAAGTGATATGTCCTATAAAGGTAATCGTAGCCTCAAGCCTCATCAAGCGGGAATGGCTAAAACAGGGGAGGTGCAGCAAGGTTAGGTGGGTCATGCCCAAGCAGGGCAAGATTTCCCCCTGTCTAGAAGTCCCTTTTTATTCGGCTGTGTGGGCGGTTGGAATGTACGCCAACTGCGGGGTTGTCTTGTTCGGGACTGTCCAGTAAGGGATGGTTCCGGTCTTGTGTTGTAGGGGAGTGGGAGTACTCCTCGGTACGGTGATCTAGGCCACGTACTGTGATGGGCGGTACCCCAGTAGCCCTGCCATTGTATGGAATCCAAAATCCAATAAGTGCCAACGGTTTTGATTGTATTACCCACTTTTGTGGCTAGTAGCTGGAATTCAATAGATGTAACAATTTCGGCTATTTCATATTTACTTGAAAAACCTAGACACTATTATAATATCACTGGATTTCCTATCAAATGTTTTGGTTAGCGTAAGGTAAAAACTTTTCCATGTTTATGTGTGGGAAGTCTTACGTGATACCTTTCTTTTCAAAAGGTTTTTGAAAGTTAAGCAACTTTAACCTGTTACTCACACCAGACCCATGTCTGACCCGGAGTTTATCTTTTGTTTTTCATAAACTCTTGGGTACTCAAATTTTTACGAGTAGCCAAGGGATTCAGGTTAGCTTTGACGAATATTGGAGGAGCAATGGAGTAGGAGGCTTCTGCGTTAGATATATAATTCCGCTGTGTGTTCTCTGTGTTAGTATTGTTCTGTTGAGTTATATTGAGTTGTATAACTAAACAGGTGTTTATAACTATCTAGTATGTGATGTAAATTCTATGTAACTCTGATTTGTGTTGTATACTATGTAATATTTATGTTATTAATATAATTTATTCGTTCCGCTGTTTAGATTCTGATGTGTCGTTTCTTTCTTCTTCTCTTTCTTTCTATTCTCTATCCCTTTCTTTCTTATTAATGATACGTCAGTCTCTGGAGTCGGATGGCGGGTCATTATAGTGGTATCATGCATTTGGAAATTGGCAATAGCATCTTCTACCTGCATTCAAGCATTTTAGTCAGTGAAAACAAATAGGCAAACTGCATATCATTTCAGACATAAAGTATAGAGGATCAAACCTGCACCATTTTCCGCAAATTCATAAAGTTAAAACAGGAGCTTGCATTTTTTTTCTGCAAATGATCAACAGAACTCTGCATTGTTTTAAGGTGAGTAACTTAAATTTTAAATTTAAATAGGTTGCATGTTAATTTTAGATATAATTTAGTAATGTTTGTGTTTAAAGCCTGGTAATATGTTTGTGAATGCATGTTGGCTATGTTCTGCTGTGATTTTGAATGCAACTTCCTATTTAAAAGAATCCTCCAAACATTGTTTAAATTGTTGTTAGTATATGTTCTTAAAATAACTAAAAATTGTTTGCTTATTTAGATTAGAATCAAAATATTTTTAGGTGAATTGATTTACTGCCTGAAGATAATTAAACTTTAGCAAGCTAAAGATATAAGTAGTGTGGCCTCTGCATGTTAATTCAAAACAAAAATTTAATGAGTTAATCTTGTATTTCAGTATCACTAAACCATGTATTAATTGAAACTTGATTTTTAAATCAATTATTAATATTTTTAGAGGTTTGATTAAGTGGAAGTTTATTCTTGAACCAAAAATATGAATTTGAGCAATTCTTGCAATCTGATACTTGAGGAATCATAAAATTCTTCTGAGATATAGTAAAAGGAACAGAGATTCTTAGTAAAATCAGAAATGAGGGTTCAATTTATTAGAATTGATGCAGTTTTGATTTTCAGAATATAACCCTAGTTTTGAAGTGGGTTTGAGCATTTAGTCAGTTTGAGGTGTAGGGTTGATCGAGCATTCTGGTACTTGGTAAATGTGTGGTAGGTGTTCGAAGGAGTTCGAGGTTGGAATGGGTGAACCTCTGGTGATCGGAGCAACTTGGAATGGATGTTGACAGGTTTTGAATAGAAACCTGTAAAAAAAAAATCCAGGTTTTTGAATTTGGGGGGTTTTCAGAGCTAAATTTTGAATTCCTGTTTATTTGGTTGATCTTGTGTTGGTGTTAGGGTATTCATGAGTTTCTGGTTGTGGCTTGATCACCTGAGATGATCGGCAGAGGTGGCGGCGATGAGTTCTCTGATGAACTATTGGGTTTGGGAATGTTTTAAGGGAAGGTTAAGTTGCTCGGAGTAAATGGGAGAATGACTCGAAGCAGGTAAGTAGGAAACTCGGAGTGGAGAGGCATTTGACCCGAAGTAAAAATAAGTTTCTCGAGTTGAACCTGTAATTTCCAGATTTGAAAGCCTGTATAAAAATCTGGGTTTTAAAAACTTTTTAATCTGTAGTTTTGTATTAAGGTAAGGTTCAAGTTTGAATTTCTGATTTAAATTCAAAACCCAGTTTTAAAATAAAAATAAAAGTTTAAAATTTTAATTTAATTAACTATTTTATTTTGGGTAAAATAGTTGAAATTTTAATAATGAAGTTTTTAAAATGTGAGTAAGGATTTACAGATTTATTTAAATCTGGAAATTCTATGTTTAAAAATGAAGTTCAGTTTAAATGTAAAAGAAAATTTAAATTTAAAAGTTATAAACTAAGAATGAATTGAATTTCCAAAATTTTGAAATGAATTTAACTTCAAATTCTTATGATTTCATTTTTAAGTCAAACTTTGTTTTGACTTGTAATTTTAAATAAATTTTAAAATTATTTAAAACATTGATAAGTTTTGAAATTATTCTATTTTAAACTTGAATTTAAATTGAAATTTAAAGTTAATTTCAAAAGTACTTAGTTTTGAAGTTATGTTTTATCTTGAAACTTAAATTAAGATTTCAGGATTAATTTAATTAACAAGGTAATTAAGATTAATGAATTAATTTAATTCATTAATTAAATTTGGAATTAACAATTGATTAATGATTAATCAATTTGGAATTAAGATCATTAATTAAATTTTTAATTAATGATGAATGAATAATAATTATGTAATTAAGTTTTAATTTAAGGTTAATTAATTTTAATTAATGAATAATTAAGAATAATTTAAATGGTAATTAATTTAAGTTAATTACTTTATAAAATAATTTGAGGATGGTTAATGAAGGACCTTAATCAGGATTATTTAACAATTAATTAATATGGTTAATTTTTAAAATTAATTATATTAATTAATTTAATAATAATCAATTATGAATGGTTTGAGTATAATTACTTAGTAAAGTAATTAAGAAATTAATTACTTAATGTAATTAATTTAGTTTAATGAGATTGTTTATTTTTAATTAATTAAGTTTAATTAAATTTTAAACACTTGAGTTTTATAAATAATTACTTTATGTAATTAATGATTTGGGAATTACTTAGTTAAGTAATTGTTCAATAATTACATGATTGTAATTAAGTGAAGATGTTTAAGTATGATATAATTTGGTTTAATTATTTAGTAATTAATCAAAGATTAATTAAGAAATTAATTAAAGGATGATTAATTTGGTTTAAAATAGTAATTAAATTAGTTAATTACTTAGAGTAATTAATTTAAGGAATAATTAAGGATCATTAATTATTATAATTAATGATGTAATTAAAGATGATTAATTAATCAATGATAAGTAATTAAAGGTAATTAATTAATTTATTAATTAAGGATTAATATGATTAATTAATTAATTAAAGTAATCAAAGGTTAATTACTATTTGGTTGAGAATAATTAATTTTGTGAAATTAATTAAGGATAATTACATAAGTGTAATTAAGGATAATTAATCAAGAGTGATTAATTTAGGTAATTAATAATAAATGATTAATTGATTGAAATCAATTAAATGATTGAGTAAGCAAGTTATAATTTGGTGAAGTAATTAATTTAATTTATTTTAAATTAATTAAAGATGAAGGAATTAATTTAATTCATTTTAAATTAATTAGTGATAGTGATAGTTAATTTAATTCATTTTAAATTAATTATATGATGATGAGTAAATCATTTTCTTATGTATGAATGGATGTCATTGATTGACTTGGATGCTTTGTGATCTCAGTAATGAGATAAGTAATATTGTGTGGTATGGATGTTTGATTGTATTGTGATGATAACATAGGTTATCTATTAAGATGGTGATATATGAAATATCTATTTGATATTGATAATATGGGTTACCTGTTATGTGATAATGTTGATTATCAATTATGATTTATGAATTATCTATCTGTGTGTATATAGATACTGTATTGAATTGTTTTAAAAACTTTAAAACAACTTGGCCCTAAAAGACACGCTTGGTTTTCGATGAGACCGGGATCAGGTTTCCATATTTGGATATCCGAAAACCACATCGATTCCAAATAACGTTAGGTCATGAATCAAAGTGGAGCTTTGTGAAGACTCGAGGTATAAGGACTATGAGTCAGTATAACTCTGTGGGTGATTCCGTAATGAGTTGATGGAATTAGTTCTTATAGATTCGAGATGGTGAATCAGAGTGCAAGGGTTATTGTCGTTAACTCTGAGGGTGATTCCAAAATGAGTGTAACGAAATAATGCCTTCGGTTTCGTTCGAACCCGGAACGAACTTGTATGGATTGAATGCTTTCAGAACATCGCCAGGTGGACGATGAGCATTCTAAGTGATGTGTCCTATAAAGGTAATCGTAGCCTCAAGCCTCATCAACCGGGAATGGCTAAAACAGGGGAGGTGCGGCAAGGCTTCGTGGGTCGCACCCACTGGAGAGCAAGATTGATCCCTGTCTAGAAGTCCCTTTATATTCGACTGTGTGGGTGGTTGCTAGCTACAACCACGGGGTTGTCTTGTTCGGAACTCTTCAGTAAGGAATGGGTCCGGCTTTGTGTTGCAGGGGGTCGGGAGTGATCCTCGGTACGTTGATCTAGGCCACGTACTGTGACGGGCGGTACCCCAGTAGCCCTGCCATTGTATGGAATCCAGAATCCAATAAGTGCCAACGGTTTTGATTGTATTACCCACTTTTGTGGCTAGTAGCTGGAATTTAATCATGTAACAATTTCGGCTATTTCTTATTTATTTGAAAACCCTAGACACTATTATAATATCATCGGATTTCTTATCAAATGTTTTGGTTAGCGTAAGGTAAAAACTTTTCCATGTTTATGTGTGGGAAGTCTTACGTGATACCTCTCTTTTCAAAAGGTTTTTGAAAGTTAAGAAACTTTAACCTGTTACTCACACCAGACCCATGTCTGACCCAGAGTTTATTTTTGTTTTTCATAAACTCTTGGGTACTCAAATTTTTACGAATAGCCAAGGGAATTCAGGTTAGGACTCAGGTTAGCTTTGACGAATTGTGGAGGAGCAATGGAGCAGGAGGCTTCTACGTGTAGATATATATAGTTTTCCGCTGTGTGTTCTCTGAGTTGTTGTATTGAGTTGTAACTAGAGAGGTGTTTATAACTGTCTAGTATGTGTTGTATATCTGTGTACTCTGATAATGGTTGTAAACTATGTAATATTTATGTTATTAATATAATTTATTCGTTCCGCTGTGTAGATTCTGATGTTGTTTCTTTCTTCTCTTCTTTCTATTCTCTTTTCTATCCCTTTCTTTCTTAAAGATGATGCGATTTTCCGGGAGTGGAAAGTCGAGTCGTCGCAGCTTGGTATCAGATCTAGCTTCTCAGACTTACCCAAACTTATAGCTCACTTTTGATCGGAGAAAAATTATCCAAGATTAAATCTCCGACTTCAGAGTCCAAATCCCTCCGACTCTTCGGACGATCCTGAGCTGTCTACAACCTAACAGATCAGCTCAACCTTCGTTGATACTTCTAGAAACAAACTAGACCAATCAACACAACAAAATGATCTCCTCAAGATCAACCAAAACCAAGAACTCAAATTCTACTCCTCAACATCAGAAGACAACAACTCCTTCTGTCCAGATTTCACATTTTAAATAAGTTAACTATAGTAGAGCATATGCAGCTTGGTATCAGAGCGTTAGGTTGAGTGAATACCTAGACTCTGTAGTGGTGTCTTTCTTGAGAGAGCGTATTTGTAATTTTAATATATTTATATATATATATATTTTTATTTCTACCTATCTGTTGGGTTACCTGTTCAGGTTTTCCAATATAAGCTATAAAGGTAGATGGGGTAGTGGTGTGTGTAACACGACTACCATTGGTTGGAGTTTGAATGTTTGAGGTTGGAAGTGTAGTTGTCAAGACTGTAGACCTAATACCGTCTTGAGTGAGTTCTGTAGTGATGAAGAACTTCATTTATCTCTGAAGGAAACCTGTTATGGTTCAGAGTCTATTTTTGAAGTTGGATGAGTAGTGTTTGGATCTGTTGGTTGGCAGAAGCGAGTGATGGTATTTTGGATACCTCAGGAAGGAGTAGCTGCGTGATGAGATGCAGTAACTATGGATGTTCCCGAAGATGTTTCCTTTGGAACAAGTTTAAGGAGGTAAGTCAGTTCAGTATTGTGGCTGTGTTCAGCTGGTGTTTCTGTTTGCTTTGAGGTTCGAGTTTCTCGGAGAGCTTTGTTTTGGAATTCTTTGGCATCTGTGGCAGTAGTGCAGTTTGGAGTGTTCTCGGTGTTGGCAAGAGATCTTCTGGATTAGCAGTTTTTCTGAAGTAGAGTTCAGAAGCAGTTTAGTGGACCCGTTTCTTTGATGGGTTGGCTAGTGAAGTTTAAGCTGTTCTATTTGGTTAAGGGAGAATAGTTTTTCCTTGGATTTAGTTTGGTTGTTCGCAAAAGTGACTTGCGATTGTTTGAGTATTCTCTTGGGTTATCTGAGTTTTTCTGGATGTCTTCAGAGAAGTCAAAGTTTTGTTCACATCTAAAGTTTGAGCTTTCTTATCGTCTGGAATTCCAGGAGTGGAACTGGTGGTTCATCTTTATAGTAGAATGGTTCCAAGAGATTGAGTTGGTGTAGCAGCTCAGAGTTTTGGAGGAATTTCTGAATGTTTCTTATGGATTTGTTGAACCATATCTCTGGGTTGTGTTGTCCAGTTTGTGTTTGCGTTCTTCTTCAGCATTCTCTTCTACTTTGGATCAGAGTTGAGCAGCGGAAGCAGTTTGGAAGTGTATCCGCTTTTCTTTTTCTGGACAAAAGAAGTTGTTGTCTTCTGATGTTGAGGAGTAGAGTTTGAGTTCTTGGTTTTGGTTGATCTTGAGGAGATCATTTTGTTGAGTTGATTGGTCTAGTTTGTTTCTAGAAGCATCAGCGTAGGTTGAGTTGATCAGTAAGTTTGTAGACAGCCCAGGATCGTCCGAAGAGATTTTGTGGATAAGAGTCGGAGAGATTTGGATTCTGAAGTCGAAGATTTAATTTTTGGATAAGTTTTCTCTGATCAAAAGTGAGCTATGAGTTTGGGTAAGCCTGAGAAGCTTGCTCTGAAGTGTTTTGGATCTTTTCTGTATCTTGGAGAGTAAGTGATTGATCTATAGGATGGAATTGCTAGTTTGGATAATTGGGATTCGATGAGTTTCACGTATCTCTGAGGGAGTACGTGTATGATCTATCTCTGGTTGTGGAACCAGCAGTTCTGGAGTTTAGGTTGTTGAGTCGGACTCGTTTGCAGTCTGATATCTTGTCTAGTGTTATAGATATAGTTGTATAGGAGCTTTATAGCTTCATAGTATTGTTTGTTTGGATTCTTTGGAGCGAGTATCCCGGTATATATATACCTGGGGAAACTCGATAAAATTCTATCCAGAATTTGTCTGGATAATTAGATTTGTTTGATTGGTTGCTTTGATTGTTAGCATATGTTTGATATATGCTTGTGTCTTTAAATAAGTCTTTAATGGGATTATTAAATTACCTTTGTTTTAAATTTCGAGGACGAAATTCTTTTAAGGGGAAGGATTGTAATATCCCAGAATTTTTAACAATATTAATTTAATAATCTATAGTTAAAATTAAATTGATATTGATATTCTGTTAATAATTATTCAAATAAATTTAATAATCTTCTTCAATAAATATTTAAATTGGTCATTTTATCTTTTAAATGACATAAATTGATTTCTATTTACAATATAAATATATGGTTTATATTTTAAATAGATTGGTATTGTTTTAATTTTAATAAGTAAAGCATATTTTCTAGTTTTATTTTTTTAGTAATTTGGAAAATTTGTTTTATTTAATATTGAGTTTTAATAACTATTTCATAAATAAATATATGATTTTAAAATTTGATAAGAAAATATTGAAACGTTTAAATTAAATTGGCTTGAGTTTTAAATTTAGAATAAAATTTAACAAAATGATTTCATGACTTAATAAAATGGATATTTTATTGATAAAAATATAATTTCTTTTAAAAATTATTTTTAATTTAATAATAAAAGAGTCATAAAAACAATATTAATATTGTAATGACTTTTTTTAAATAAGTTTTGAATAAGATTTGTAATTTTTATTTCAAATTGAACTTTTATTTATAACTTAATTTGAAATATAATTGATTTTGAATTTAGTTTGAATTTAAATTCCAAAGTATAAATCTTAAATTGTTTAATTGTTTTAATTTTTATTTGTGTAAGTTTTGTAAACATGGTTTGTTTTCATTTATAAATTCATACGCATATCTAATATAAACTAACAAATTTAATCTAAGCTAACACACTTTACATTTGTAAATTTAAGTACTTATTATTTTAAAGAAAAACATGTGTTGCATTCATAAGCATTGGTTTAAACAAGTGTTCAAATTTCACATTAGTAGTTTGACAAGTGTTAAAATTTAGTTTTAATTTTTCTTTTCTTAGTAAAATCTGAAAATACATTTAGTTAAGTTTGCATCTTCATTTCGTATTACATTTTCATTCTTCCTTAATCAAAAGAAAATCTTCAAACTTTTAAAATCTAAATCATTTTCATATTAACAATCCACAAATCTGCATTTCCTAAATTTCAAAAACCCTGCAAGTTTCAAATCTGCATACCACAAATTCATCAAGTTCAAATCTGCATTCCCTCAAATCCAAACACTTGCATATTCCTCCTCTTCAAAATCAAATCCACCTTCACCTAAAATTCAAAACATTAGTCTGCAAAAATCAAATTGAGCCTGCACTATTTTCTGTTCTCTACATTCTGTTTAAACCTGGGAGTAGTGAAAGCATTAGCATGCATTTGGAAATTGGCAATAGCATCTTCTACCTGCATTCAAGCATTTTAGTTAGTGAAAACAAATAGGCAAACTGCATATCATTTCAGACATAAAGTATAGAGGATCAAACCTGCACCATTTTCTGCATATTCATAAAGTTAAAACAGGAGCTTGCATTTTTTTTTTGCAAATGATCAACAGAACTCTGCATTGTTTTAAGGTGAGTAGCTTAAATTTTTAAATTTAAATAGGTTGCATGTTAATGTTAGATATAATTTAGTAATGTTTGTGTTTATAAAAGCCTGGTAATATGTTTGTGAATGCATGTTGGCTATGCTCTGATACCAAGCTGCGACAACCCGACTTTCCACTCCCGGAAAATCGCATCAGAATCTACACAGCGGAACGAATAAATTATATTAATAACATAAATATTACATAGTTTACAACCATTATCAGAGTACACAGATATACAACACATACTAGACAGTTATAAACACCTCTCTAGTTACAACTCAATACAACAACTCAGAGAACACACAGCGGAAAACTATATATATCTACACGTAGAAGCCTCCTGCTCCATTGCTCCTCCACAATTCGTCAAAGCTAACCTGAGTCCTAACCTGAATTCCCTTGGCTACTCGTAAAAATTTGAGTACCCAAGAGTTTATGAAAAACAAAAATAAACTCCGGGTCAGACATGGGTCTGGTGTGAGTAACAGGTTAAAGTTGCTTAACTTTCAAAAACATTTTGAAAAGAGAGGTATCACATAAGACTTCCCACACATAAACATGGAAAAGTTTTTACCTTACGCTAACCAAAACATTTGATAGGAAATCCGATGATATTATAATAGTGTCTAGGGTTTTCAAATAAATAAGAAATAGCCGAAATTGTTACATGATTAAATTCCAGCTACTAGCCACAAAAGTGGGTAATACAATCAAAACCGTTGGCACTTTTGGATTCTGGATTCCATACAATGGCAGGGCTACTGGGGTACCGCCCGTCACAATACGTGGCCTAGATCAACGTACCGAGGATCACTCCCGACCCCATGCAACACAAAGCCGGACCCATTCCTTACTGAAGAGTTCCGAACAAGACAACCCTGTGGTTGTAGCTAGCAACCACCCACACAGCCGAATATAAAGGGACTTCTAGACAGCGATCAATCTTGCTCTCCAGTGGGTGCGACCCACGAAGCCTTGCTGCACCTCCCCTGTTTTAGCCATTCCCGGTTGATGAGGCTTGAGGCTACGATTACCTTTATAGGACACATCACTTAGAATGCTCATCGTCCACCTGACGATGTTCTGAAAGCATTCAATCCATACAAGTTCGTTCCGTGTTCGAACGAAACCGAAAGCATTATCTCATTACACTCATTTTGGAATCACCTTCATAGTTAACGACAATAACCCTTGCACTCTGATTCACCATCTCGAATCTATAAGAACTAATTCCGTCAACTCATTACGGAATCACCCACAGAGTTATACTGACTCATAGTCCTTATACCTCGAGTCTTCACAAAGCTCCACTTTGATACACGACCTAACGTTATTTGGAATCGATGTGGTTTTCGGATATCCAAATATGGAATCCCGATCCCGGTCTCATCGAAAAACAAAGCGTGTCTTTTAAGGCCAAGTTGTTTTAAAGGTTTAAAATAATTCAATTACAATATCTATACACACACAGATTGATAACTTATAAATCATAACTGATAATCAACATTATCACATAACAGGTAATTCACATCATCAATATCAAATAGATATTCCATATATCACCATCACAATAGATAACCTATGTTATCATCTCAATACAACCAAACATCCATACCACACAATATTACTATCTCGTTACTGAGATCACAAAGCATCCAAGTCAATCAATGACATCCATTCATACATAAGAAAATATTTACTCATCATCATATAATTAATTTAAAATGAATTAAATTAACTATCTCTATCACTAATTAATTTAAAATGAATTAAATTAACTCCTTCATCTTTAATTAATTTAAAATAAATTAAATTAATTACTTCACCAAATTATAACTTGCTTACTCAATCATTTAATTGATTTCAATCAATTAATCATTTATTATTAATTACCTAAATTAATCACTCTTGATTAATTATCCTTAATTACACTTATGTAATTATCCTTAATTAATTTCACAAATTAATTATTCTCAACCAAATAGTAATTAACCTTTGATTACTTCAATTAATTAATTAATCACATTAATCCTTAATTAATAAATTAATTAATTACCTTTAATTACTTATCATTGATTAATTAATCATCTTTAATTACATCATTAATTATAATAATTAATGATCCTTAATTATTCCTTAAATTAATTACTCTAAGTAATTAACTAATTAATTACTATTTTAAACCAAATTAATCATCCTTTAATTAATTTCTTAATTAATCTTTGATTAATTACTAAATAATTAAACCAAATTATATCATACTTAAACATCTTCACTTAATTACAATCATGTAATTATTAAACAATTACTTAACTAAGTAATTCCCAAATCATTAATTACATAAAGTAATTATTTATAAAACTCAAGTGTTTAAAATTTAATTAAACTTAATTAATTAAAAATAAACAATCTCATTAAACTAAATTAATTATATTAAGTAATTAATTTCTTAATTACTTTACTAAGTAATTATACTCAAACCATTCATAATTGATTATTATTAAATTAATTAATCTAATTAATTTTAAAAATTAACCATATTAATTAATTGTTAAATAATCCTGATTAATGTCCTTCATTAACCATCCTCAAATTATTTTATAAAGTAATTAACTTAAATTTATTACCATTTAAATTATTCTTAATTATGCATTAATTAAAATTAATTAACCTTAAATTAAAACTTAATTACATAATTATTATTCATTCATCATTAATTAAAAATTTAATTAATGATCTTAATTCCAAATTGATTAATCATTAATCAATTATTCATTCCAAATTTAAGTAATGAATTAAATTAATTCATTAATCTTAATTACCTTGTTAATTAAATTAATCCTGAAATCTTAATTTAAATTTCAAGATAAAACATAACTTCAAAACTAAGTACTTTTGAAATTGCCTTTAAATTTCAATTTAAATTCAAGTTTAAAATAGAATAATTTTAAAACTTATCAAAGTTTTAAATAATTTTAAAACTTATTTAAAATTACAAGTCAAAACAAAGTTTGACTTAAAAATGAAATCATAAGAATTTGAAGTTAAATTCATTTCAAAATTTTGGCAATTCAATTCATTCTTAGTTTATAACTTTTAAATTTAAATTTTCTTTTAAATTTAAACTGAACTTCATTTTTAAACATAGAATTTCGAGATTTAAATAAATCTGTAAATCCTTACTCACATTTTAAAAACTTCATTATTAAAATTTAAAGAAAGAAAAAAAAAATCAGAGCAGAAGATTAAGCTAAGAATATGATTTAATAAAAAATTGTTTTAAATTCGCTAATACCTTATTCAGACCTGACTTATATTTTCTTTTGGAACTTATTTACATTGCTAAACTTCAAACTTGATTTACTACTATGACAACCAAGCATAAAAACTTCGAGTTCATGCCTGAACCCAAGCTTATTTTACCCGAGGCAAACCGGATCCTCACTTTAGTCCATTTTCTTTCCCAGTCACCTCTACTTCTTCTCCTCTTTCCAATCTAAACACATCAGTACACAAAACAGAACACCAAAATACACGTGCACGTGCACGTTTGGCCAGAATATCTCCGACCATTGCCGCCCCGCCTCCCAAATCGCCAACGACCCACTCATCAGACCCGACCCCTCAAAAACTCTATCCAATTTTCCCTTAATCCATATTACTACGGCCACCTCTACCACTAACGATGATTCCTGAAATCATTTCGTCCACCAGAAATTTACAAAAGAACAATCTCTAGTCAACCCAGAAAATTTTCAAAATCCCAAACTTAGAAGTTGTGAAATGATTATCATAATTCATTATTTCCTTCAACGAACGCGATTACACAAACAAGGATCCAAATCTTGATGGTCAAATCCTGGCTAAAACTTGATCACTACAGTAAAGCACACAAAATCATTAAAAAGTGGAAGCAAATTTCATTTAACAAGGAAACAAAAGAAGCTGCATACATGAACTTAAGAGCAGCCGAGTTTATAAACATCAGGAAACGAAAAAAAATAAAGGCAACAAGCCCAAGCAAAAGAAACAACAACTTAAACAACAGGGACGTGACAAAATAATTCAACAATCCAAGGCGGGTACGTTCCAATTTAAAGACAATGGAGATAAATAAAATAAATAGAACTAAGTCTAGGAATAGGATGGTGCATGACATATTTATTCAAAGCAACAGGGGGCCTTTTCCAGCAAGCAAAGAATCAAGAGTAGCAAAAGGTGTCAAAATAAATTAAAGTATCAGGGCAAGGACGCATGTAATTAATGCAAGGCATGGGTGTGTGAGCATTTCAAAACCATTTCACAAGGGCAAGGACGCATGTACAGGAAGCTGTGAAATATGAAAATGAGTACTTGACTATATTATCAAGTGACAAAATCAACTACATAACAAAGTCAAAGTATCACAGAAATTGAAGGACGTGCATAGATTATTCAAAATAACAAAAGAGTATTATTCACAACAAGGAAGTTCGCACATAGGTCTAGATAAATATGCTGAATTGCATAGGAAAAAAATTCAAAGAAAAAAGGCAATGGGATATTGGAAAATTGAGGTACAGGTGAAACACTATGGATGCATTATGTATGATCATTTTCAAGCTAAGTTAATAAACTGAACGTATGTGACAAATTTCAAGGCAGTAAGATGTATGAAAACAAATTAAAGAGACCGTAACTCAATTCAATCAACAACTGCAAACATGAAATTATTCTAATAACATAAGCATGCAAATAATCTAGAAATAGATAGTGTGAGGATTAACTCACCTGCAATTTGCTTGAACAGAGAACAGATTTGTTCCAGGCTGATGGTTTCCAGATTTGTTTAATCTTCTTTTGCTTATTAAATTTACATCTGGTGTTGATCTTTGCAATTGTTGCTTGTTGTTAGATTTGTCTTGACTGGTTGTATTTGAAGCTTTGACATTTTTATTGCCTTTGATTTCCTGCTTTGTTGAATTTTCCAGTTTCATTCCCTCATATTTGCAGTCTTTATCTCCTTTTGATTTGAATTTGATTTTTGTTGAAATGGAGAAAATAAGAATTCAGCTGAAAAGTGAAAACAACTTTCTTCTTCCATATTTTTTTTCATAATTTTTTTTTATCAAAAAGAAATGTTGACATTTGTCCTCTTAGGTGTTAATTACCTTAGACATATGCATTTATCTTCACAAATGTCTTCAACCCATTTTAAATTGCTTACAAGTGTTACTCTTGTCTCTTATTAATTCTTTTAAATTTATATATATATATTATGATACATTTACATGTATATAAAATGTATTTATCTTATATAAATAAGCTTCTAGATTTTAATAAATAAACAAAAGTGAATTCAAGTAAACATTTATTTATAAATAAATTACGCTTTGATCAAATTAAATGCATCATATGTTTATATGCTTGGAAAATTTATTTTAACTCTATATACATATATATATTTTCAAATATATGTTTGTGTTAAGAAACACAAATTAAATTTGTAATCAATAATTTTATTTAAAATCTATGCATATATATATACAACACAATTACAAATATAAATATTTATCTGATCGGATTCATTTGTTCAATTTAAAATTCAATATCAGATTAATTAATCCAGTTTGTTAATCAATTACAGAAGACCAAAAATTTGGGTTATTACATGTTTGGTGAATGAAATTAGTAATTGAGTTAATTAAATTAAGTTATATTAATGAGAAATTGACTTCGAATAAAAATGGGAGTTAGATTGCTTTTGGAAATCAATTCAATTTAAATGAGTTTGCTTGAACTTAAAATGAATTTAAGTTAAATAAGAGAGTTGTGAAATCATTTAAATTGAACAGGATGGTTTGAATGTTGTTTGGAAGTATTCAAATAAGTGTCGAAATATTTCATATGTGCTTATGGAAATATATAATATGCACTGTTTATAGAATCCATGTTTTAGTTATTTATAAGAAGTGAAATGTTAATAAACTTTGTATATTTGACACTGACATGTTTAAATTGAGTAAGTACAGGTTTTTGGAAGCCGTTTGACTGGTTTTGACTGCGCTAATTGCTTAAATAAATAGCTGCTTGCTTTAAAAATGCTAAATAAGGTACGCCAACGCAATACAAATAGGAAATATGAACTGTTTTCTGTTTTTCCGACCGTGTGGGTCGATGTATATATATTTATATCTCTTGTCAAAATGCAAAAGCTCCTCCGTACAAAGAAGACTCTGCCAAAAATTTTCGAAAATTTTGGGAGTTAGAATTTTTTTTTGAATCTTTTGAAAATTTTCACTAACGACAAATGAATTAAAGTTTGTTAAGCAAATAGAATTATAACTAAATGTTGAAATTTAATTTAAATTGTATAAGTAAAGTGTGATGAACTGAAGAATTGTTCAAAGAAACTAAAAGAAGAAAAAGTTTGCAAATAAACTTTTATTTGAGATTTTAAATAAATTAGTAAGTAAACTAATAAAGGAAATGGTTAATTAAATATGGATTGAGATAGAGTGAATCAAAATTCAATATTCAAAGTTTGGAAAATGAATTAAATTCAAGTAAAATTGGGAAGAAGTATTTATATTTGGAATTAATTAACAAAGTGCAAACAAATTCAAGAGGTATATAAAATATTTATATGGAACTTAAGAAGTGAATGGTGAGATTCTTAAGTAAATTTAGTATTGGGAAAATTATTCTAAGTGGATAATTGAATAGAGATTTAAAACTGGAAGTAGTGACAAGGGAAAATTGTGCATAAGTGTATGACAATCAAAATAAATGTGAATAAAAGGAAATTGATATAGTTAATAATCAATTGGGGCAAATACGTAGGATGTACGTATATTATTTTATTCGCATAGCTATTTGATCCAGATTTCGGGTACAGAATTTCGAGATAGTTATATCGATCCGAGCTATGATTTTTCATTCGATTTTCAACGGCGAACCTGGATATGGAGTTTTGATTGATTCTGTAAATTCTCTATCATAGTTTACAGCTATGCAAGGAGAATGACGGTTTCTATTTAGGAAACCAAATCTGAGTCCGCACTAAGAAGTCGGGTGGACGATACTAGTTCGGAAGTGAAATTGTGTGATCGAGTGAGCGATCGGATTTGATATTGCGTGCGGATGATATATGTGCATCGTACGGGCTTAAGTAAAATAAATATTGGAAATGTGTAAAAGAAGTCAATAAAATGTTTTTGAATATTGTGATTGGATATTATTGCTAAACAGGATGTGCAGGTATGAAAAAAGGAAAAGAGAATTGGTTTTGATTTCAGATAATAAATTAGAATTGCTCGACAAAAAAGTATGTGTTTGAAATTCTATATGGAATTTGATTGGGTTTTTGGATCTAGCCACTTGGCTTTTATTTCTTTTTGGATTTGGGAGGCCGAAGAGCCATTTTGTAGTTGTACCGAGCTAGCCGCGCAAAGGAGACGCTGGCAAAAGTTTTCGGAAATTTAGAGAGTAAGAAAAATTTTGAGAAAATTTTGATAATTCAAAATTTGGTTTTAAATTGAAATTTGAATGATTGAATATGTAAAATTGTTTGAAACTATGGGAAGATTGGGAAAGTTAGTAAGAATGGTAATGGGTCTTTATAAAAGATAGTTGGTAGGATGTCGGATTGTGGTTTTGGGAAAAAGGTAAAAGGGTATTGGACCATTCTTCCTAACTAGTAATTTCGGGGACGAAATTTTTTTAAGGGGGGAGGAATTTGACGACCCGTAATTTTCGAGCATTTAAAATCAGAATATTGAATTGATTTTAAATATTCAATGTAATAATTTTAACTTGAATTACGAATATCACAATGTATTTGATAATTAAATTATTGAATCTTCAGTTTTAAGCCGGTTGGAAATAATTTGAAGGGTTGTAAAATTTATATTGTTAACACTGAAGATAATAGAGGTTGTAAAATTGAATTTAACAGTGGTTTGTTCAGTTTTAAAATTTATACTGTTTAAATTGAATTTAAAAATAGCCTTCCGAGGCGCGGTCTCGAAATTCGACGAAACCAGTTCCATTGGGTTCGTAATATTGAACTATTATCGGATTTCAAATTTTGTAGTAATTGGAGTAGTTGTGTGAGCATACGATATGTAAATGCGTTGAACTTTGTTTGAAAACAAATTTAAATTTAAATAAAATATATTTGTTTTCTTAAACCGACAATACGTACAACAGCGTCCAATTCATTCCTTCGTACTCCCTTCTCTTCTCTCGCCATCATCTCGAATCATACAGTTGGGTCAAGGGAATAATAAATGGCCGAACAAGGTTAATAAACAAATCGAACCTCAAAAACCATCTCTAACTCAATTCTTCTCCTCACTAATTTCAGATTGAAACCCAGCAAAAATAAAATGAAATGCGTCGTCTTCAAATCCAAACCGTGAACCCCTCTTCCTTTTCTCTTCTCACTGAATCGAAGAGGGAGCGACGTCTTTCATTTATTTCCAGATCGAGATGGGCGGCTCGTTTTTTATTATTATTTGTTCGTCGAGCTCGCCTGTGAGTTGCACGGAGGAAAGGGGCATCCTAGAGGGGTTTTTCTGCGACTCTCGTGTTGGCAATTGTTACGACAGTGGGTTCGTCACCATCTCGATAACAGCGCACAGGAGAAGAGAGGTGGTGGGCGTCTACATGGTGATGTCGCGAGTCTCCCTGGGTAGTGCCTGAGTCTGTACGGTTCAGTGGTAGTTTTGTTTCGTTGATGATGGCCGCGATGGGTTTGTCGAGGCTGGTTGTAAGGCTCTGTGTTCGATCAGCAGGGTGGATATGCGCGTGTTGGTGAGGTATCGATTCTTGCTCGTTCTTAATTTTAATTGAATGCATAGACTTTTCTTTACAGAAAAAGAAATTTTATTTAAAATTATAAACTGTGTAACAACCCGCATATTTATCGATTTTATATTTAAATATTTTATTTAAATATTCTATCGTTAGTCGGATTTTAGTCCGAAAGGCTACTTTTTGCATACGGTCGAATTAGGACTCGGGACTACTCCCATTAAGTTTAAAATGCCTTTTGCGACCTTTTTGAGTATAAGCTTCGATATGTTTGGAGAAAGTTGATTTTTGCTACTTTTCACTTTGGGTTTGGTTTTGGGCTCAGCCCTATGTTAACTTATGCTCAAATCTGAGCCACTCTTCCCCACTCACCCTCATTCTCTTCTCTTTTCAGTTCTAAGGCATTAATGGTGGGAGAGATTGGAAATTAAAACTCCAAAACCCTAGTTCCTTTTGCAACTTCAAATTCCTAGCTCCAAACTCAAGAAGAACCCATTGGTAAGCTTCTCTCCTTCTTCTCCAACTTATTCTCTTACCAATTTCAGAAATTCCTAAACCTAATTTTGGGAATGATCTTGTTTTGAGCATAGATTCAAGCTCATTTGGGTTGTGTTGAAGAGAGGCTGATTCTCCATTTGCTTTCAAGCTTCTTCTTGTTTGATTTTGTGAAAAGGTGAGATTTTTATCTCACATCTTAGTCTATAATTATCTTCGATTGTTAGGTATGAATTCCTAACACTTATTCTTGTGCAATTGATTTTGGTTTGGATTGATTTGGTGTATATTCCAATTTTTGGTGTTTTGGTCCAATTTATGATAATCCTATTATGGATATTTGAGGCGTATCGAAGAGCCGTTTAGGCTGGGTTGTTGTTCGACGTAATTCCTTAGTCATCGTCATTTGCTCGTTCGATCGTTTTCGATATTCGTTTGGCCATTTTTGGCCTAGGTTCAGGGAATGCCCTGAACCCTTCATTCAGACGTCTGAAACGTGAGATTCAGACGTCTGAATATTGTCTGGGAAGTTTTTCTATTCCCAGATTCAGACGTCTGAATATATGGTTTCAGACGTCTGAATTGGCTTATTTTCAAACAGAAGGAAAATAGGCTAAAATATGCCTATTTCAGATGTCTGAAACATTAGGTTCAGACGTCTGAATCGTGTTCTGGAAATTTTTATATTTCCAGATTCAGACGTCTGAACCACTTGTTTCAGACGTCTGAAACTGTTGTGATTTTGCCTTCTTGCCTTTTTGTTTGAGAATTCCAATTTAAATCGATTCGTGATAATCCTATTTGTTGTTATCATCTATTATGACTTTGATGACTCTTTTTAGGGATTTTTGAATATCCATTTCGATGGATCCTTTATCGATTTCTTTGGATTTTATTCACGTCTTCGTATGTGAATTTTTGTGATTGATTGTTTTTACAATCTTCTTCGTGATTTGTCACTTTAAAAATATAAAGGTTTTCTATACTAGTAGTTAATATCAAAACTCTTTCCTCAAACGATTTCAATACTATTTTAATACCAAATTCGTTTATAAAACCGTTTTCCAATCTATTAGTATATACAAACCTTTACCTCACTCGTATGAGAAATCTAATTAAACGGCTTAGTAAAACAAGTGGTATGAAACGCTTGCGTTTACTTCGTCGGTTAATTCTTGGACTTGTTTAATTGAACCTCTTGTGACAATTTTCTAGTGGAGATCTACAATTTGTTCGTAAATATTTAAGTTAAGCTAGTGGTTATGGGACATGATGCTAAGCTCATATATTTACTAGCTTACTGTAATCGACACTTCTCGTTGATCATGACGATCATCTTTGTGATTTTGACTAGCAATGTGCGATGTCTCTTTGTCTGCGAGGGAGACTAAACCCCGTTTTGTGGAGTTTCGACTCAATTTGGTGGGGTAGCAACCCATGGTCTTCGGGCCGTTTGTGGAGCTTCGGCTCAATTTGTGATGGTTAGCAACCATGGAATTAGCGTTCCGTTTGTGATACACGTGTTGGTGGGCTTTATGCTCCCGTTTGTTATAGGCCTCCCCCCTTTGTGATTTCTGGATTTCTTGAGATGATTTCTAGAATTTGTGTTTCACCAATTTTCGTGATTTCTATTGATAAGCCTTATCGATATTTGTGCATTGGTGAATTTGTGTGTCATTGACTTTAGTGATTTCTGGATTTCTTGTGTAGTCTTCTGGAATTTGTGTGTCATTGACTTTTGCGATTGACATTGATATAATCGTCAATATTTGTGGTTTGATGAACGAAATAAGGAGTATGACGTTTCTTTGATTCTTGTGTAGATTTGGTGACATTGATTAATCTCTTGATGATTATCAACTAAGTATATATATATATATATATATATATATATATATATATCACAGCTTGGCATTGTGATTATTATGTGTTTAGTCATATCTCTTATTCTATATCGTTTCATCTGATATTTATAGTTAGACTGATCCGTTTATTATTTTCTTATTAAATAATACTCGGATCAGACCGAGATGTTACATGTGCTTCTGCTTGACTTCTCCCCAGGGATTCATTACTCTGACTTTTGGCAAACTACTTAGATTAGTAGTTTATTTTGTTGTATACACTTGAGATATAGACTCATAGTTGTATTCTTTTGTATAGCACGTGTTGCTATTCTTTTGTATTATTGTGGATCATTTTGACGACTACTCTGATATACACTTCCATGTGTTAATTATATATATTCATATCTTCTTCCGCCTTTGTGATATGAATTATCTGTGACTGATTTATGTTATGTTTATTTCCGTATTTGTTTCCGAAGATATTATAGCCACTGTGTAGTAGCTTTGAGTTTGTGTCGGTATGTCGGATTTCCCTCTTGATAAAGTATTGCAAGTTACACTATCTGACATATCGATGCTCGCACAAAGCAATTACACGGATGGTCGCTCCTCAACAGCCTTATTCTCCGTGCTAGTCGACAGCATTCACCGTAATGTTCTTGGCTAGCGTGGGTATAGAGGTGGGGCGTCACAGCTTGGTATCAGAGCCAAACTTCGGAACAATATGGAATATTATAACAAGGATCATCATCCTAAGTCCATCTTAGGAGTCATGCTTTAGGATTTAATTCGAGTCTTCGTACCGATTCATCCTATTTTCCTTATGATTCCTTCTTTATCTATCACGATTGCTTGATATTCAATTTGGTGAATAACCTTTTTCTTCTTCTTCTTTCTTTCTAAAGGAAGAGAAATGTCTAGACCAGGCCGCCCCAGAGCCGTGCCATCTTGCACTCCACCCCAGGATGGAGTTTTTATGACTGCTCAACAGCTTCTTGATTTAATGACGAATGCTCAAGCAGCTGGAGCTAACCCGGAACCTACTCACCCAAAGTCGGGATTTGCACGCTTGTGCAGCGATTACGCTAATTTGGGTGGGGAGCCATTCAAAGGTTTCGAAACTATTATTGAAGTACAGGCTTGGCTAAGGTCATGAGATCGAATCTTTTCTCGCATGAATCTTATTGACCTTCACCGAGTTCAGGTGGCCTCTAGTATGCTCCGAGAAAGAGCATTGGATTGGTACGAGCTTCTTATTTTTGAGATTAATGAAGCGGATCTCACCTGGGAGCAATTCCGAGAACGCTTCGAATTAAAATTCGTGCCAGAAGCTGAGAAAGTGACGATGGCTCGTCGTTTCATTGACCTTGTTCAAGGCGATTCTTCCGTGACGGACTACGTTGCTTCTTTTGAATCACTTTACAAATATGGGGTTGAATACATCAACACCCCTCTGAAGAAGAATCAGAGATTTGTTTATGGCTTAAACAAAAATCTCAAGAAGCCATTACTTCTAAAATTAGAAGTTTCTTTTGATCAACTCATTGATATCGCTCTTCGACTCGAAGAGGCGGATAAGGAGAATGATGTTGAAGTGGTGGGTTCCAAACCAAGCTCCAACAGCAAGAAGAGGCCCAGTAAATTCAAAGGACCTTATCCCAATAAGAAAGGGAAGCAAGCAACCTCCGCGGCAAAGACTTCTTCCTTTGGCCGTGGGGAATGCTATAATTGTGGTTCGAAGGACCATTATGCGAACAAGTGCCCAAAGTCTCTCTCTTGTCGCTACTGCAAAGTTCCCGGTCATGTTATATCCTCATGCCCCAAGCTTCAGGGCAGGAAAGAGGGAAAGCTTAATGTTGCTCAAGCCCCTGGCAACACATCTCGTGGCCAAGGTATTTCTCATTCTATTTTGGATGGAGTTATTTTATTTCGTGATCATCCTATTCGAGTTCTTTTTGATACGGGTGCGTCCCATTCTTTTATATCAAAAGAACTTGTTGATACTTTTTCTTTGGATGTTTTGTGTTTAATGACTTCTTTGAGAATTGCGAATCTGGTTGGTGGATCTGCAACAATCAGTTTATTGTGTAAAGATGTCGAGATTATTTTGTGTGATTTTTCTTTCCGAGCCGATTTGCATGTCATGCGCTATTTAGGCTTTGGAATGATTTTGGGAATGGATTGGCTTAACCGTTATGAAGCTCATATCCTATGTCCTGAGCGGACTATTCATCTTCGACATCCTCAATCTGTTAAGCAGATTTCTGTTAATCTTCAAGATTCAGTTTCCATCTTGGTCGCATCTTTATATTCTTTAAATCCTCGTGATGACGATGATGATGATGAGGGTGATATTATTTCTCTTATTCACGTCGTTTGTGAATTTTCCGACATATTCGAGCCCGTTTTAGGATTACCACCTAAGCGAGCAATTGAGTTCAGAATTAATCTTATTCCTGGAGCTCAACCTATCACTCGTCCTCCTTATCGTATGTCCAATAAAGAAAACGAGGAGATGCGTAAACAATTATCAGAATTGGAGACGAAGCAATTTATTCGCTCTAGTTCCTCGCCTTGGGGAGCTTCAGCTATTTTTGTGAAGAAATCCGATGGTACACTTAGGCTTTGCGTTGACTACCGCAAGCTTAATGATCTTACTATCAAAAATAAATATCCTTTACCTCGGATTGATGACCTATTTGATCAACTTAGTGGTGCTAGAGTCTTTTCGTAATTAGACTTAGCTACTGGATTTCATCAGCTTCGTATTGCAGAGGATAGCATTCCTTTGACATCGTTCCATACTCGTTATGGATCTTATGAATGGCTTGTTATGCCATTTGGTTTAACGAATGCTCCGGCTTATTTCGTTGACCTTATGAATAGAGTTTTCAAAGACTTCCTCGATCGGTTTGTTCTCATCTTTATCGATGATATTCTTGTGTATTCTAAAACCGAGGAGGAGCATGAAAAGCATCTTCGGATTGTGTTGGAAACTCTTAGGAGTAATCAATTAAAGGCAAAATTTTCTAAATGCCACTTTTGGCAATCTCGTGTGAAGTTTCTCGGTCATATTATTTCTGAATCCGGAATTTCTGTGGATCCTTCAAAGATTGAAGCGATTCAAGATTGGAAGAGACCGGAGAGTGTGACAGAGATTCGTAGTTTTCTCGGATTGGCGGGCTATTACCGTCGTTTTATCAAAGACTTTTCTAAGATTGCCGTGCCTCTCACTAGCTTGACCAAGAAAGGCATTAAATACATTTGGTCGGACAAATGTGAAACTTCTTTTCAGAAATTAAAAGAACTCCTTTCTGATGCTCCTATTCTTGTTATTCCCGAGGGGAATCAAGATTTCGTAGTTTATACCGATGCTAGTCGCGTTGGTTTGGGTGCCGTTCTTATGCAAAGAGAACGTGTTATTGCTTATGCTTCTAGGCAATTGAAGCCTGTTGAGACGAGATATGTCACTCATGATTTAGAGCTCGCGGCTATTGTTTTCGCCCTTCGTATTTGGCGTCATTATCTTTTAGGAGAGAAATTTGTTCTTTATACCGATCATAAGTCCTTGAAGTATTTATTCTCCCAAAAGGAACTTAATTTGCGTCAACAGCGTTGGCTCGAGTTCCTTGCGCCTTATGATCTTGATATTTTTTATACACAAGGTAAGGGTAATCGTGTCGTCGATGCTCTTAGCCGTAAACAACAAGCTGTTGTTTCTATGATGATATCCGAATGGAACGATCTCGAGATCTTATCCACTTGTGAGATTCGAGACCGCGTATCCGATTTATGCTCATCATTTGTTTTATGTAGCCTTGAGGCTCGTCCATCTCTCTTAGACCGTATTCTTGAAGCTCAAAGGCTAGATCCCGAATTGGCTCTTCTTGGCCAAAATATTAAGGATAAAATTGATATTGAAGGTGTGAAAGACTTTGATATCGATTCTCTTGGCGGCATTCGGAAATTTAGTAGACTTGTCGTGCCAAGTATTCGTGATCTTCGTAAAGATATTTTAGAAGATTCTCATCATTCTAAATTCACCATTCATCCCGGTAGTAGTAAAATGTACGCAGATATGAAGCGACTTTATTATTGGAAGGGAATGAAACTTGACATCGCTAACTTCGTTAAGCGTTGCATGACTTGCCAACTCGTTAAGGCCGAACATCAAAGTCCTGGTGGGTTATTGCAACCTTTAGAAATTCCAATTTGGAAGTGGGACAATATTTCCATGGGTTTTATAGATGGCCTTCCCCGTTCTCGTTCGGGTCATGATAGCTTATGGGTGATCGTTGATAGACTTACTAAATCCGCCCATTTTATTCCCGTTTGGTCTAACCGAACCGTTCCTCTTTTGGCCAAACTCTTTGTTAAAGAGATTGTTAAATTACATGGTGTTCCTACTTCTATTGTTAGTGATCGTGATCCATTGTTTACTAGTGGATTTTGAAAGAGTCTTCAAAAAGCTTTGGGAACGAAGCTTAATTTTAGCACCACCTATCATCCTCAGTCCGATGGACAAACCGAGCGTGTGAATCAAACTCTTGAAGATCTTCTTCGTGCATGTGTTCTTGATTTTGGTGGAAGTTGGGAAGATCATATTTCACTTGTTGAATTTTCCTATAATAATAGCTTCCAATCTAGTATTGGTATGGCACCTTTTGAGGCACTCTACGGAAGGCCATGCCGATCTCCTTCTTGTTGGCTTGAGGCCGATGAGAAGCTGGTTTTAGGTCCAGATTTTATTCGTGATTCCACAGAAAAGATTGAACTTATTCGATATAGGATGAAAGAAGCCCAGAGTAGACAAAAATCCTATGCCGATAACCGGAGAAGGAAGTTAGAATTTTCTGTGGGAGATCTTGTGTTCATTCGTGTGTCACCTATGAAAGGTGTTGTACGTTTCAGTCGATCGGGAAAATTGGCGCCTCGATATATTGGGCCATTTCCTATCACCGAACGTATTGGTTCCATGGCTTATCGCCTTTTATTACCGGCTCAATTTTCTGCTATCCATGACGTGTTTCACGTTTCTCAACTTCGGAAATGTCTTCGAGATTCTGATTCTATTCTTGAGCCCGGTGTTGTGGAAGAGATTGAAGTTTCGCCTAATTTAACTTATGGGCAACATCCTATTCGTATCATTGCTTCGGAAGTCAAACGACTTCGAAATAAAGATCTTCCGCTTGTTAAAGTTCAATGGTCTTCAAATCCTAAGGATTGTTCTTGGGAATCTAGAGAGTACATCGAGCGAACACATCCGGACTTACTTTCTCGTGCTCTTTGAGGTGAACTTCTTATTTCAAACTTCTTTTGTGTTGAATATGCTTTTATGGTTGTTACTATATATATATCTTCTTCTTAAATATTGCGAGGACGCAATTTCTTTAAGGAGGGGAGTCTGTAACAACCCGCATATTTATCGATTTTATATTTAAATATTTTATTTAAATATTCTATCGTTAGTCGAATTTTAGTCCGAAAGACTACTTTTTGCATACGGTCGAATTAGGACTCGGGACCACTCCCATTGAGTTTAAAATGCCGTTTGCGACCTTTTTTAGTATAAGCTTCGATATGTTTGGAGAAAGTTGATTTTTGCTACTTTTCACTTTGGGTTTGGTTTTGGGCTCAGCCCTATGTTAACTTATGCTCAAATCTGAGCCACTCTTCCCCACTCACCCTCATTCTCTTCTCTTTTCAGTTCTAAGGCATTAATGGTGGGAGAGATTGGAAATTAAAACTCCAAAACCCTAGTTCCTTTTGCAACTTCAAATTCCTAGCTCCAAACTCAAGAAGAACCCATTGGTAAGCTTCTCTCCTTCTTTTCCAACTTATTCTCTTACCAATTTCAGAAATTCCTAAACCTAATTTTGGGAATGATCTTGTTTTGAGTATAGATTCAAGCTCATTTGGGTTGTGTTGAAGAGAGGCTGATTC
Organism: Allium cepa; assembly: GCA_030765085.1. Lineage (NCBI taxonomy): Eukaryota > Viridiplantae > Streptophyta > Magnoliopsida > Asparagales > Amaryllidaceae > Allium > Allium cepa. The sequence continues at coordinate 1,021,952,840 of CM060941.1, forward strand.
TCCATTTGCTTTCAAGCTTCTTCTTGTTTGATTTTGTGAAAAGGTGAGATTTTTATCTCACATCTTAGTCTATAATTATCTTCGATTGTTAGGTATGAATTCCTAATACTTATTCTTGTGCAATTGATTTTGGTTTGGATTGATTTGGTGTATATTCCAATTTTTGGTGTTTTGGTCCAATTTATGAAAATCCTATTATGGATATTTGGACATTGATATTTGAGGCGTATCGAAGAGCCGTTTAGGCTGGGTTGTCGTTCGACGTAATTCCTTAGTCATCGTCATTTGCTCGTTCGATCGTTTTCGATATTCGTTTGGCCATTTTTGGCCTAGGTTCAGGGAATGCCCTGAACCCTTCATTCAGACGTCTGAAACGTGAGATTCAGACGTCTGAATATTGTCTGGGAAGTTTTTCTATTCCCAGATTCAGACGTCTGAATATATGGTTTCAGACGTCTGAATTGGCTTATTTTCAAACAGAAGGAAAATAGGCTAAAATATGCCTATTTTAGATGTCTGAAACATTAGGTTCAGACGTCAGAATCGTGTTCTGGAAATTTTTATATTTCCAGATTCAGACGTCTGAACCACTTGTTTCAGACGTCTGAAACTGTTGTGATTTTGCCTTCTTGCCTTTTTGTTTGAGAATTCCAATTAAAATCGATTCGTGATAATCCTATTTGTTGTTATCATCTATTATGACTTTGATGACTCTTTTTAGGGATTTTTGAATATCCATTTCGATGGATCCTTTATCGATTTCTTTGGATTTTATTCATGTCTTCGTATGTGAATTTTTGTGATTGATTGTTTTTACAATCTTCTTCGTGATTTGTCACTTTAAAAATATAAAGGTTTTCTATACTAGTAGTTAATATCAAAACTCTTTCCTCAAACGATTTCAATACTATTTTAATACCAAATTCGTTTATAAAACCGTTTTCCAATCTATTAGTATATACAAACCTTTACCTCACTTGTATGAGAAATCTAATTAAACGGCTTAGTAAAACAAGTGGTATGAAACGCTTGCGTTTACTTCGTCGGTTAATTCTTGGACTTGTTTAATTGAACCTCTTGTGACAATTTTCTAGTGGAGATCTACAATTTGTTCGTAAATATTTAAGTTAAGCTAGTGGTTATGGGACATGATGCTAAGCTCATATATTTACTAGCTTACTGTAATCGACACTTCTCGTTGATCATGACGATCATCTTTGTGATTTTGACTAGCAATGTGCGATGTCTCTTTGTCTGCGAGGGAGACTAAACCCCGTTTTGTGGAGTTTCGACTCAATTTGGTGGGGTAGCAACCCATGGTCTTCGGGCCGTTTGTGGAGCTTCGGCTTAATTTGTGATGGTTAGCAACCATGGAATTAGCGTTCCGTTTGTGATACACGTGTTGGTGGGCTTTATGCTCCCGTTTGTTATAGGCCTCCCCCCCTTTGTGATTTCTGGATTTCTTGAGATGATTTCTAGAATTTGTGTTTCACCAATTTTCGTGATTTCTATTGATAAGCCTTATCGATATTTGTGCATTGGTGAATTTGTGTGTCATTGACTTTAGTGATTTCTGGATTTCTTGTGTAGTCTTCTGGAATTTGTGTGTCATTGACTTTTGCGATTGACATTGATATAATCGTCAATATTTGTGGTTTGATGAACGAAATAAGGAGTATGACGTTTCTTTGATTCTTGTGTAGATTTGGTGACATTGATTAATCTCTTGATGATTATCAACTAAGTATATATATATATATCACAGCTTGGCATTGTGATTATTATGTGTTTAGTCATATCTCTTATTCTATATCGTTTCATCTGATATTTATAGTTAGACTGATCCGTTTATTATTTTCTTATTAAATAATACTCGGGTCAGACCGAGATGTTACATGTGCTTCTGCTTGACTTCTCCCCAGGGATTCATTACTCTGACTTTTGGCAAACTACTTAGATTAGTAGTTTATTTTGTTGTATACACTTGAGATATAGACTCATAGTTGTATTCTTTTGTATAACACGTGTTGCTATTCTTTTGTATTATTGTGGATCATTTTGACCACTACCCTGATATACACTTCCATGTGTTAATTATATATATTCATATCTTCTTCCGCCTTTGTGATATGAATTATCTGTGACTGATTTATGTTATGTTTATTTCCGTATTTGTTTCCGAAGATATTATAGCCACTGTGTAGTAGCTTTGAGTTTGTGTCGGTATGTCGGATTTCCCTCTTGATAAAGTATTGCAAGTTACACTATCTGACATATCGATGCTCGCACAAAGCAATTACACGGATGGTCGCTCCTCAACAGCCTTATTCTCCGTGCTAGTCGACAGCATTCACCGTAATGTTCTTGGCTAGCGTGGGTATAGAGGTGGGGCGTCACAAACTGTATGGACAAGTTTTATAAAGACATTTGAATATAAGGTTTATAGAAAAAAGGGATATATATATGAAATATATATCTAAAATAAGTGTTATAAGCTGGTTTATTTTTGAATTTAATTTAAATAAGTATATTAAAAATATTTAAGGTTTGGACAGGTAGTAAGAGTTAAAAATGCTAGAAGTTTATATATGGAATCAGATTTTGAAATCTATGTATTATTATTTTTATACGTATACATGTAATTGCAAAAGTGAATATATATATATATATTTCCATTTACTAGTTAATTTTAAAATAATGAAGATGTATTTGTTAAATTAGATCCAAATTATTAGCTTAAAATAAATAAACAAATAGAAATTAATTATTCGATCAATTCAAATATTAATAAACCATAAATTGTTTATACAAGGTCAATCGTGGAATCAAATCGAGAATGAAGTGGATTTGCAAAAATTTAAGGGGCAAAAATGTGAGTTAATCTCACTCATTTGGCATTATTTAAATTTAAATAATTAAATTTAAATAATTGTTTGAATGGTTGAATTGATTGATGTGCTATAGTATGGTATACTCTGGAATTGGCATATTATTGTGCTAACATCTGTGGATGCAAGGAAAACAGGTTGGAGGGATCCAACTGGGTCCCTCAACATTTATTTAAATTATTTAATATTCTTTGTTGCGATTGTTGATATTCTATGATGAATTATGTTGGGATATTAAATGCTTTGGTTTGATTGAATATATTTGCGTATAATGAGTTACCAAAAATTTATAAATTGGATTTTTGAAAGAAAATAAAAGAGTAATCTATAAGTAAAATAACGACAAAGAATTTGGGTGAATTAAAGAATGAATTGAAAAAAAGGTAATTCTTTGAAAACTTCAAATAATTAAATATTGAGCATGAAAAGGGAAATTTGGATTACCAGAGGAAAAATAAATTGTAAGGTTTAAGTGATAGTATTAAAAAAATAAAGAATTAAAGAGTATATTTCTAAATCTAAGGTTTAAAGTTAATTAAATGTTAAAGAAGAAATATGGACATCTGAATTTGTATTTTTAGTTAAATGGGTTTAAAATCAAAATAAAGAAATAAAATCTTAAAGTAAATATATTTTGAAATAAATAAAGTAAGGGAAGGAATTTATTTCAAAGTGAAGTAAATTAGAAATAAATTATAAATTTACTTAAGTGTTTGGAATTGAAATTAAGAAAAGTGTGATTTTGAAATTTACAAACTGGGTTTATAAAGGTGAGGTGGGTTTGGAGATATAAATTCAAGGAGTGAATTTATTAAAGAAATGGTAAATTTGTTTAAAAATAAATGGAAATTTATTTTTAAAGGATGTGAAAGAGAAGAGTATTTCCCTGGATAGCCAAGTATGGTTTTCAAAGAAATTTTAAATATAAGTTAAAGTTTTAATGTTGATTTAAAAAGCATGTTTTGGAAAATTTGTTATTTATACATATTTAAATTTTTAGGCAAGTGTTTTCTTTTTATTTATTATAGCAGGAATTTTTCAAAGAGCGACATAGTATTTTGTTTTAAAAAGTGTAAATCTAGTTTTATATTTTATTAAGTAACCTTATTTTCAAAATATTCATATAGTATGTATTTTTAATAAATTATTGAAGCAGTTTTAAAAATAAATGTTTTAAGGTATATTTCAAAGTAAAGTGTTTTAAATTATTTTCAAAAATGTAGTTTTGTGCTTAGTGATTCCAGAGGAGACAGAAATTATTTGGGAAAGTTTATGCTGGCAAAGAAAGAATGGTTGGAAACTGTTTTCAAAAGGGGTTTTTGAAAATGAAAATATATCTTGTGAAGATATTTTTGAGGTAAATAAATAATTTGGGAGATTATTTATTGTTTGATGGATGTTTGGGAATATTACTTGATAGTTAAATAACCGACTATCAATATTGGACAAATGCGTTGATCGTTTCGAAGAGACCAGGATCGAGATTAATTTTTCGAAAACCACTTCGATCTGGTTTGTACGTTTTCGTGAAAAACGATTTTGGATTCGAAGATGGAGCGGTAAAATGCAAGGGCTAGTCGCTACTAATCCTGAGGATATTTCCAATATGGATGTAGTAGGAATAGTGCCTTCGGTTCCGTTCGAACCCGGGACGGACTTGTATGGATGAATGCCTGCGAAGTCAGGTGGACGATGGGCATTCTAAGGGATATGCTCTTTAAAGGTAACGCTTAGCCTCAAGCCTCATCAAATGGGAATGACTGAAAATCAGGGGTTATGCAGCAAGGCTAGGTGGGTAGCACCCAAGCAGGGTGAGGTCATTCCTGTCTAAATGTCCCTTTTTATTTCGGCTTAGTGGGCGGTTGCTGATCCCAACCGCGGGGTGATCTCACTCGGGATTATCCAGTAAGGGGTAGTCCCGTCCTTGTGTTGCAGGGGAGCGGGCGTACTCCTCGGTACGGTGATCTAGGCCACGTACCGTGACAGGTGGTACCCCAGTGCCTAGTCATTAGTTGGAAATCCATTCTCCCTACGAGCCTTGTACGAGTTTTGTTTGTATTACCCACTCTGTGGCTAGTACATGGAATTTAATAATGTAACAATTTCGGCTATTTTATAAGTATTTGTATATAGACCCTATTATAATATCAGAGGATTTCTATAAAAATGTTTTAGCTATCGTAAGGTAAAAACCCGACATGTTTATTTGTGGCGTGGTCTTACGAGATGCTTTTGTTTTCAAAGGATTTTTGAAACTTTAATAATCAATTGGGTATGATTTTCTCACGCTGGTATTCCAGACTGACTCGGGTATTATTTAACTGTAATGCTCGGGTCAGATCGAGTATTATAGGATACAGGAAATGCTATGGAGCTCAGGAGACGAGCAGGATGACGATACGCACTCTCGCATTTGTTTATGTATATATTCCACCGTGTTGAGTTGTTGTGTATCCATTTGTATGATATTGATGTTGAGATGTGATTGATGTACTCTGATGATGTAATATATGAACAGATATATTTGATTTTGAGTATATTTTATTCCGTTGCGATGGTTAGATTCTGATGTTGTTTTCTATTATCTTCTTCTACCTCTTCTTCTTTAACCCAAATGGTTCGTATTTCTGTGCAACTTGAGTTGATTGTTGTAGAATTGTGTTGACTCAAGGGGACGGATTTGCGGGTCGTTTCACCTAATGGTTAAGTGATTCAACTTTGGTGCAAGAGGTCACAAGTTCGAAACTTGCTTAGCGTGATTCGAACATATATTGATAAGTGATTTGTGATATGTTGTCCCAATGGCATGTTGTATCCAAGTACCATTTAAATATATATATATATATATATATATATATATATATATATATATGCATACATTGTTTTGGCACATTTAAATAAATCATAAGATCGTATATGTATGTAATGCACAACTTCAAAAACATTATACATACATGTGTGTGTAGTGAAATTTATTGAAAGTATGAAGTTAGCTTGACTAAATAAGACGTTTATCTAGATTCGAAATTCAAGAATTTAAAATATATTAATTAAAGTTTGGTTTAACCAGGTCAAAGATATTTTATGTTTGATTTTAAAACAAATTTGATAATTTCAAAATGATGTGTGTATTTATAATTTGAAAACATAAATATAATTATCTATGTTTTGACTAAATCAAATATATTAAAGCTACCATATATAATTATTTTCTTTTGGCTTAAAATATTTTACGAATGAAATATACATATATTTTGTTTAATTGAAATATGTTTACACATAAATCTAAACCAAAAATATATTAGATATTTTAAATGATAAATATTGAATGATGAAATTATTAACTTTTCACGTAAATTGGTGTAACAACCTGTACCTCCATGGGCCTATTTTTCGACAAAAATAGAAACTCAGTTCCATCAAGACATAGATCGTCGGATTTGGTACCTGCAAATAAGAATAAGCATTATCATAGATTGATGGAAATATATTACAATGGAAACAATAATAGGATAAGAATACTGAGTATGATTACTATCTTTTAATCAATGGTATTCCTTAGACAGGAAATTGTCACATCAGCATCGAGCATGACATATCCAGCTCCAGTGATATGCTCCTCTAAATTATATCATGTGGGTTGTAATGAAGAGGGATCAGAACAACATTTAGTGACTAAAAAGATATAAACTGTCCATAACGTAAACTTGTATTGATTGGTTCCATTTGATTATTATGTCCATTAAGGTTAGCAATTCTAATCTAGCCTTGCATTGCACATACGATCACTTACTTACCCCTTCCTAAGGTACGAAATGATAGTGAAGCCTTATCAACCATCCAATACTTCCAAACCATTAGTCATTTGGTACTTCTAGATATGAAGCGAGCTTCTATAATATTTTTAAAAAGAGAAATGGGTAGACTTGCCATTTAATACCTTAATCGGGTCAATCCTGTCATTTAATACTTATTCCCAAGGTAGTTTTCTAACAATGCTGTCAATGGTTGGTGGGTCCTAGCTACAATACCTCTAACCACTATTTAAGGTTTCAACATTTAATATCCAACCATTACCGCATCTATCACCAATAAAAGCATAGCTATGTAATAAACAGTACCCAAGCCACTTAATACCTTTTATTAGAAAATATGTAGACTCTGATCATTTAAGACCTTAACCGAGACAGACGACATCATCTTAGACATTTTCCCAAGGTGTGCTCCTAAATGATACTATTATTATTATAGCTTTAGTAATGTAAGAGAAAGTACCCAAACCACTTAATACTTCCAAATGGAAAATAGACAGACTCCATCATTTAATATCTATTCTAAAAGTGTGCTCTCAATGGTATTATCTATCTATCATTGCTTAAAAATCTCATTGGGATACTTAATGCTTCTTTTATAGAAAAAAGGATGACCCTACAGCCACTTAAGACTCCAAACCTGAAGTGAGCCCTTTTCAAATATCCACTCTCACTCTTTAATTATAAATATGGCATCTCATTGGATTCCTTCTTCTGGTAGGAAGGCGCACCCTTCAACCACTTAAGACCTCAACACCAAAGTAAATATTTTTTAGAGACATCCTTATTTATTTATTTGGAATCTCGCTAGATTACTTAATACTTCCATTTAGAAGAGAGGGGGACCCTTCAGCCACTTAAGACCTCAAACCAGAAGCAAACCCAATCTCTCTCTTCGTCACGAGTCCTAGGATTAGTGATATCTCAACATCAGTATTAAATACATCCAACAGCTGGTACCCTCAAAGTGAAGGGCAATCTTCCGTCAAATGACTCTACCGACCTTCCATCACTAACCCACTAAGTCCAATTAACCATCCTAAGTCCTTATTTATATTATCGTGGGTAGATATTGGAATTAGCTTACTAATTTTTTTATTTAAGGTAATAATATTTCCTTAAATATTTATCTACCCATAAATCCCTGTTCAATATAATTGATAGAGTTAGGGGTATGCCCTAGGGGCAATTATGTAATTTGTTACATATATCTGACTCGTTAACCAATCTTGTTCGAAATAAAAGGTATTTTCTTCCTATTATATAGATATAATATGATTATATTAATTAATTAACTTAATTAAAATTATTTAATAAAAAAAATCCACAAATGGTACATTTTGTGATAGTAGTTACAAAGTGTTATAACCGTGAGTAATTTATCATAATGAAACGAATATACCATTTTAAATGTTCATAGTCAAGATGCATTGAGACTGGATATCGATGTATCCGTTGAGAATGGAGTACGTAACGCTCTCCAAATGTTGGACAGTGTATTGCTCATGACTATTGGTAGCGTCTAGGGGTTACTTACTAATAGTTATTGGATATTATGGAACGACTCATTCGATAGTTTTCTATTGGTTAATATAACTAAGGTCAAACAGAAAATATCGATACGACTGATTTACACAGTTCTCACGACTTGAGAATACCGTGGATCTTCAATATGAAAGATCCACTTTGATTATAGACAAATCATGACATGATGTCCATCGAATGACTATAATTAGGTCGAGCAGAAGTATTGAAAGTGAAGCACTATTCAAGAGAGGATTCGTCTCCTTGGTTATATATGGTTAGTATCACAGTCAACTCAAGTCAACCCAAAATCAAAGTCTCTTGCCAGAGCATCTCGGTTAATAATAATTGTTATTATTGAACCAAAGACTTTGTTTTTTCACTATAAAGTTGAATATGGATGAGATTGGAGTTTTGACCATTACCAAATTCCATAAGTCCAAAGTGATATAGTTTTGCGAAGAGAATTGGTGTAAACAAATGTCACAACTGGGTAATGCTTATTAAACTAAAATTGGATTTTACTAAAAATGAGTAAGCGATAAATTTGGTCATAATGTCACATCACCTGCTAAGTGACGTATGAACGTTAACATTAGAATAGTTCGATGTTAATCACTGACCAAATCCACACCCAAGAGTTACACGGCCGAAATGGTGAATTCTCTTAATACCAAACGATTTAATTTGTTTATAATTGTTATAAATTAATTAAAATAATTAATATTTATGAAATATTAATTATAAAATTTGAATATCATTTGAGAAATAAATAATGTTACATATATCTATAACAGTTACAAATATATCGACCGATGTACAATATCGACAAGCGATTAAATTAGATTTAATTGCAAAGTATTTTGGTTTGAGCTTAGATGGGTTTCAGGCCCATCATCAGGGCTGCAAAATTTCGGTTTTGGGAAGGTCTAAAGATGGCTAAAACATAGAGAATTGGTTGGGGATAATGGGTTGAGATCAAATGAGAACGGGTAAAAAGGTTTTCTTCGTTTCTCTCTAATACAACCGTATACATATACATCCATACATATATACATATACACATACACACACACACACACATATATATATATCTTTAAAATAATTATGAACCTTTTTTGGCTGCCATTATCTTCTACATTTCTAGTTAAAACATAGCTCTCAATCCACTCCAAAATTCTCAAATATATTTCAAATTAAAATAATATTATTCGATAGTTAGAGGATGGTAATTTCGGACTTGCAATCTGACGAATCAAGAATAGTAAAAGGAAGAGAAGTCATTGGTTCAATGTGGATTCATAAGCATCATTAAATTGGTAATTTTAATTCATATTACAATAATTAAATTATATTCTATTATCCCATAATGAGCAATTTCATACATGTTTAAATATATTGCTACTGTATGTTTAGTTGGGTGAAAACATTACTAATTATTGTTTGAATATATTGCTATTATATGCTAGATTTTCTAAAATTGTAAAATTTGAATTTTCGTCAATAGATTATTTTATGTTAATTATTTATGGATGAAAACATTATTTTATTCATTATATATATATATATTAAAATACTAAAATTATTATGTTTGTAAAACCAAGTTAATTTTGAATTATAAATAATTTTTAATAATTGTTCTCTCTCTTTTTGTATATATATTTATCTATATATATATATATATATATGTTATCTGTTAATTTATTATAGATAATACATTTATACATACATTTATGTGCGTGTGCACGCGTGTTTATATTGTTACACATATACATGCACATATATGACATACAAAATGAGTTATTATGTCTGTTGCGATGTAAATTCCAACATCTACATATGGGCATATTATAACTTTCACGGATTATTATGTTACATTTGCACTCACAATGGTTTGAATTTGAATATCTTAATATATTTGAATTTGAATTTGAATTTGAATTTTATATCTTAATATATTTGAATTTGAATAAAATAAATGATTTTATTTAAAATTTAGAAATGTTTTAATTCAGTTAGACTTTATAGGCCCAATAAAGATCCAATAGGGTAAATTTTTTGAAATTCAACCATAACTTCCATTGTGGGCTGGTCCAGTTCCAACAATGGTATCGGAGCCCAATAGCCTATATATCTAAATTAGTCATATTAGGGCTAACTAATTAAGTTTTCCCACTTAGTACGGTCTTTAAAAAGGTAATGTCTAGGATTGGAATTGGGTATTCAAGTACCCTATCCTACCTGGTTACCGGCCTAGCTCGAAAGATGAAGCGAGCCCAAAGGTTTGCCCCTAATAGAAAAGGCCCAACTTAATTTGGGCCTTGGGCTAATTTTCAAAATCATTTTGAAAATGAATGTTAAAGAGTTTAAATTTAATAATTAAATTTGAAATTAAACACATTTATTATAAATATTATAATACTACATAAGTTTTCAAAATGTTTGAAAGTATAATGATATTTTCAAAATGTTTGAAAATATTTATATCATAATTTCAAAGTTTAACTTTATTAATAATATTAGTAAAATAAATTAATTAAATATGTTAATTAGTTAATGCATATATACATGTATTACATATGTTGATATATGTTATGTTATTTTAAAATGTTTAAGACAACATAAGTATACATGTATGTGTACAAGGTAAATTATGAAATTAATAAACTTTAATAAAAATTGTTTAATTGAATAAATTCATTAAAGGTTAATTAATTAAATAAAATACACATATGTATGATATATCTATGTTACACTGTAAAGGTTATAATATACACTATCAATGTTACAGTAGATATGTCCAGTATAAAAGTTGTGTTGGAATACTAATTTAAAATTAATTAAAGAGTTAATTGATTAATTTAAAATTGATTAAAGAGTTAATTGATTAAAATTAATTAGATAAGATTCAATTAATGATATATTATACATAAGATTATAATATAAGTAGTATGAAATATAAAAGTTATATAACAATAAAACTTGTATGATATGTGTATAAACTAAATGTGGAACATTAAAGAAACCCAAATAGACTTGATAAATAAATGCATATGTAAATGTACATATACCATGAATTCTGATGTGTCTGACACTTGAATCGCTGGGTTATTTCAAAAAATATATATTCTATAAGTCGATATCACTCAATATACATACATACATACATATATATATGTATATATTGAAGATTATGAATCTTCAATATAATGTTGCCCTCTACCATATATATATATTAATAAATTACTTACATACTCCTTAGTTGTTGAGCAAGCTCAAGCTTGGGATGTTATGCGTAATATTATTTATATGTTGAACATATGAAGTAAGTTGACTATATGTATTTATTGAGCAAACTCAAGGTACATATACTATAATTAGGCCATCTCGATATGATAAGTATGAGTGAATAGTCTCTTTCGATTTGTTGATCAAACTCAAGGTCGAAATGAGATTAAAACAAGGAAAAAGGGTTAGGAGTTGTATGTTATACAACCGATAAGGAGTTATCCATCGTTTGTGGGGCTATGATTTGTTGAGCAAACTTGAGGTCAGAATAGCAAAAGAAACAAGTCCTAACACCCACTAGTGAGGTTGTAAGACTTCTATATTTCATCTTAGGGTTTAAAGAAACATAAAAGACTAATGAGAGCCTTATTAGAAAAGTGAAATGGTAATATTTAACCTTTCTAATATTGTAGGAACATATGGTTTATAGTGTTATAATTATCTACAATGATAAATTTGATCATTTAATACGATTGATAAAATGTTTGTCAATTAACATATATAAACAAACCGAATTGAAAGTTGACAAATAGGAATATAATATATATTTACTAATAATTCTAATAGCATGTGTTTCCATACCCATGCAAGTGCCTAATTTCAACTACTTAATACATTCGTAAGTTGGTCACTTATATGTTTATTTCGTTTAGATCATGTATTGCATTTTATGATTTTTTGAACTTTAAATGCAATTAAAGACTATGGATATTTGATCCATGTACTTTCACATATAAATGTTATATGGTGAACAATAATAGTTTGTGGGGTACAATATTTCGATGAAGTTAGTTCATTCATAGTAAGCCAATATACAGTATTTTAAGATAATGTATTCAACTTAAATGATTTCAAAAGGATCATATTATGTTAATGTAACATAAGACCATAAACTACGAGATACATCTAAGAACTCGATTGTTGAAATGCCATCTTGATCGGTTTACATAAAGTGCAACATATTTGATATCTTAAATATTAAAAATAATCGAATGTGCTTTTGTAAAAGGTTTGTTATGATATTATAGTAAGGTTTTCTTTTGAATGGTTTGACTATTTGAAAGAAAAACGAATATATTAGAATGGATGTTATTTAAGTTAAAGTTGGAATGAAGAGAATGAATAGTCACTTCTGCTTCATAGAGAAACATTGGAAACAAGAATTGTAATACTAATTGATACTTAATATTGGAATATGAAATATGATTTTTATTTCGAAATGTATTTTCATATAGAAAATTGTTTTCTATAACATTTATTTTTTTATGTTCAAGTTATTTGATTAAAGAACTCTCTACCGCAAACTAGTTGCAGTATATGAAATAAGTAAACAATATTAAGTGAATGACGGATCCCTAAATTTAGTACGCTATTATAGTAATGGCGAAAATAGTGGGAGCATTCCATATAGCACCTAATGATTGCATCAAATTATGAAAATTGTTTTCGTAAAATGTACCGAACATTATTTGTGAAATAATGTTTATTTTTTTGTACTGACTGAAAAATAGATATAACTACATTTCGATATAAGTATTATGAATATTCATTATGAAATTGAACTATATTTTGGAATTTATTTTCATAGTAAAAGTGATGCAACAAAAATACATATGTGTCTAATATTATTTACAGTTGTTTTGAAATTACAGACTAAGACGTAGTTTTGAGAAATAATTTTACTATATGATTATGAATCATATGATACAGGTTAATTATATCTCAAACAATTAATGGCTATGCACCCATTCAGTGGGAGCATCATAAGAGTTGATGAACTCTTTGAATTATTACATATTGATGTATGCAATCACAAGTCTATTAATACCAAAAAGGTTCCACGTACTTTGTTATATTCATTGATGATTTGTTACCAACATGTACATGTGTTTTGGATACACATGTAGTAAGTTTATGATAAAATATAGAACATAAAAGAAAAGTAAATAAAATAACATGTAATAGAATAAAATGATTTGATTTGGTTGAATAAGTTAGTATATTGCAAAGAGTTCTAAATGTACCTAAAATTGAATACAGATTCAATCTCAAACGTCACTCCTCCATGTGATACATTGACGCATCGATAAGGAGTAATCAGACATTGTTGGGCAATTTACGATTAATTATGAGTGAAGTTGAGTTGGTTTCTTTCTATAAGGTCATGTATTTAAGAGTAGCATACAAAGTTGATATTATTTCATCTAAACAACAGTTTACAAAATCATACAAGATAAGGTTTTGTAAACCCAACATATCCTAGGCCAAGGAATTAGCAGGTTGTTCGAGTCAAAAAATTGCACGTAATAATTGTTTAGGAGGAATCTTATGTGAATCTTCAAATTTTTTTTAAAGGTCTGTTGTCAAATGACATGAATAATTTTTGTAAACTAAAATCATTTTTATAAATAAAACATTCATAAAGCATTTATGAATCCCTGTTCTATTTGCACTAAGAAACAATTATTGTTTCAAGACATATCAATTTCATTGTGAAGGAATTTATTTGAAAAAAAAATTTGGTAGTTAAATGGAATTGAATGATCCATAGATAGAACTGATTATATTTGATGAAGTGAAATTAACCAACCTAAATGAACGCATAGCATTAGAATGTCTAATAAGTATTCTCGTACATCGAAGAGAAACTATGAGTTACTCATTAATGTCGAAAATATATATTACCTTCGGTTTCTCAATTAAACCATTAAGATTGTTGACACTATATGGTATGATGTGCAAATCTGAATGAATTCAAGGTACACTATCAAAATATGATTTGGGCGGTCATAACCAAAGAGTTGTGATCCATCGGTCAAAATTGTGTCTTTATTCGAAATACCAATGTGGTTAGAATTAAATGAGCAATGTTCATAAGAATAATGTAGCAAATTTCAATTGTTGAAATTAGCATAACAGATTCGGTATTCAAAATGCTCAAGTTAATTTAGATTTACTCACAAAATTATCGCTCGATAAGACTTAGTGTTTGGTACTTATTCATTGAAATAGAAAATTCTAAATAATGATTTAGAGTAAGCAGTTTACACATATTAACCAAAAATGCCTCAAATTCAGTGGGAGCGATAGTGGTTTGTTATTCTTTGGATGTGATCCAAGAAATGATATGAATGTATCATTTTATAAGCATTAAGATTGAACAAGTATTTTGATGGAAATATCAAATAGTTTGATTTTCAATCAAAGTGCAGAGGAAGCATGTGTTCATAAGAAAGAACGTTCAAAGGCACATTGATATTTCTAAACTATAAGTAAACAACATGTTGTTGATTTTAACAATATGCTTGTATTAAAATCAATTTTAGTTGTTTTCAAACTCAATTTTGGATTGTAAATGATGTCATTTATGGTGAATATAAAAAGATATAGGGATTGTCCCAAAAACGATATACAGGAGCACCCTATTAAAAGGAGTACATGTAAGTTGGATTCTATATGTATTAGCTATAGGAATTATCATATAGGTTATGTTGTGTATGATATTGTGTTTTTGTTTATGTATTTGATACATGGAGCAAATATAAAATACAAACTGATATCACTAAATAGTTGTTTGAGGTGTTCTTGCATATTTATAAAATACTAGAGAATTGTTTATAGAAACAACGAATCCGTTACGATGGAACGTTTGGACACAAACTTTTATAAGTGATATCGAGTAAACATGTCGATGATAAAATTCAAGTTAAAATCTTTAATTTGAAAATGTTTCAAAATAAAAGTGATTGTGGTGGATTCAATGAACTGTTGAGAACCTTAACTTGAATAGCACTACAATAAACCAATGTATATAGATATAAATGCATAAATTTATAATTGAGTAAAATGTAATTCCAAATGTTGAGAATCTCATAATATTGCTATAAGATAACAATGTCATGAAATTGGTCATGATAGAACTTAAAGCTCACTAGAAGTCGGAAGACATACTTCGGATCGTTCCACATAATAAAGGTAGTTTACTAGTGTCAAAGAAAGTTAACCGAAAAAGTAGATAATTAAAAATATAATAGCATACATATTCACTAAGAGACCGATCTTATTGGTTTTGAGAAAACTGATTGTAGAAGTTGGAATTATTAATTTACATCCAAGCTTTAACAAGAGAATTATTAGGTTTATAATTTCCCTTATTTCGAATTTATTAGAAACAAATGGCATCTTATGATACAAAGATCCAATTTTGGTAAAATCCATAATATCATTGATTTGAAGTAGTTTTTCATTAAATTTATTATAATATTTTCAATGGTGCCAAAATAAATTATTATTAGTAAATCTTATTTATAATTAAAAATAAATATTTCAACCATTAATATTCCCAATTATATATAAGATAACTTATCATCCATTTGTTTCATATTCCATTTAATTTAGTTCTTAATTTTTTTTAGTTATCAAATAAAAGAGCTAGTCTACGTATAAATAATATTTCTTTATAAATTTGCCAAACAGTTAATTTTGCTTGAAAAACTTTTATATTTTCTCTCTTCAATTTGGAAAACTTATAGAATAAGATCCCAAAATTTTTATTATAATCAATTGTTATTGTTTAAATTTATATTCTAATCCTCCCTTCAAGTACACCTCAACCCAGGGTTGTTACAGACTGTAACAACCCATAAATTTTAAAGTTTTTATTTACGTATTTAATTTAATTTTGGTGAAATTTTAAATGGTAATATTTTGAAATAAAAATTTAATATTTGGAATACCTCTATTTTAACATAGCAACTGGTAAATTTTCATCTGATAATATTGGAGTTTATTTTCTTGTGTAATTTTATTTCAATTTAAATCACTTAATAACAGTTGAATTTACAAGTTTTCCGAAACCTAAATTTGTCAACATGAATTTTTTTATTTAGAACACTCTGAATCAAACGTTTAAATTCATTTCGCGAAATTCGGACGTTTCTAGCTCCGTTTGGATTTTTCCGTACGGAATAGCAACGTGTATCGGTACCAATTATCGACTTTTGATAGAATGATCGTACCACCAATATCTGTATGCCCTTTTGATCATCTCATCATGCTGATCTCTACGGTATATTTAATTCCGTATTTTGAGGTCCGGTACGCGACTAAAACAATAAACTGTTCATTGTAACGGTACCATAAATGGTGACTTTATTGCTTCCTTCGGTTTCAAATTTTTTTCAGGAATCAATGCCTTGTAACCGTTGCTATTATTTTTGTTCAATATATATTACTCTGTTGTCTTTTCCTTTCTTCCAATGGTCGAATTTCTAACAGCCTCCATTGTTTTTTTTGCGCCAGCTGTTTCCTTTCTTTTTATAATAACCGTTCATATATATATATATATATATATATATATATATTTGCTGCTCAAATTTTGTTCACTCCTCTCTGTTTCCAAACCTATCTTCCTTTCTCTGATTCACAAAAGAAAAAAAAGGAAAAAAAACTCTGCCCTTCCTAATTTTGCTTGCGTCCAGATTTGGTTGCCCCACTAACCTCTCCGTGACTGAAGCAGAGCCTCACGGCCTCGTGAACCACCCTCCAGCACACATCAGCCTCGCTGACCACCAGACCCATTCGCTTTCCCCACCCGCCGTGTCTGCCTCTCTGCGGACAAACCGTCACGGCCCGAACCCTCCTCGCCTCTAGACTCCGGCTTTCCCCTCCATACGTAAGCACAACCTCCGTAGCACCGGCACCTCTCCACCACGTTCGGCAATCACCACCTTTCTTGCGAGACCTCTGCCTATCTCCACCATCGCCTTCCTCTCCTCGGCTGTAAGGACCCGATTCTTCGTCTTCCGAAAACTGACATCAATACGTTCACTGTATCAACTGCCGAGTAATCGGTTGCCGAAAAACCGAACACTTAGGGTTTTAAGAAGAAGAAAGAGACAGAAGAAGAGAGAAGAAGAGAGGAAAGATAGAAAATAGAGAGAAAAGAAAATAGAAAATAGAACGGAACAACAACAGAATCTCACAATTCGCAGCGGAACAACATATAATAATAAATGAATAATCTTTAAACAAAGAACTATATCAGTTATTACATTTTATACATTACATTACATTACATTACATCATCATCAGAGTGTACAACAACAAACAGTGCAGCGGAAAAAGAAATACTATATACTAGTAATTACACCATGCCATCCAGCTTGCCTCCAGCAACTCCAGAATATCCTGATAAACCTTAACTCTTGACTGCCCGTGTAGAAATGGGTGGGCACCCAGAGTTTAGGAAGGAAAACAATAAACTCCGAGTCAGTCATGTGACTGGTGTGGGAACTCAAAACAGTTTATTTATCTTTAAAATCAAAATAGAGGAATATTTTTTAAAGTCAATTCGCAATGCTTTTAAAAATGAGACTACCATAAGGCCTCCCGCACACACACACACAATGCAAACGCAGAATCGGAGGAGATTTCTCCTTATGATAGTCAAAGATGCTTGATACGCATTAAAAAGAACATTTGATATTATTACTAGTGCATAGTGTAGAGAAAAATTCATTTCGAAAATAGAATATAAATCTTAGCCAACATACGACCATTATCGTATGCCTACTATAGCTACCATCTAAACAGTGGTGACCACCATAAGTAAATGGCAGGTTCTACAACCAATACCGTACAAGATTTCGTATTGGGAATTGGATTTCCAACAAATGGTCAGGCCAAGGAACTTCCCATTGCCACATGAGAATGCCTCTGGAAGGACATCCCCGAGAACCAAACCGGATCTCTGCCAACACAAGGCCGGGTTACCCCTAACTGAGTAACAACTGACCGAATATGCCATCCCCCGGTCCTTTGGGACCTTTTACCGAGCGCTCGCAATCAATTCACACAATCATAAAGTGTTTTCAACATGAGTAAGTATCTGGGCTCCATACCATGATACCACCCTTTTCCAGAAGGAAATGCACATACCCTAAAGGGCGCTACCCCTCATAACCTTACCGCATCTTTCCTGTTTTGACCATTTCCGGGGTGTGAGGCTCGACGAAGTCTCGTCCACAAAAACACACTTTATACAAAAGCCGTGCTTTGGGTCAACAAATGACCATAGAAATGATCACAAAGATAAACGATCAAACAAATGATCCTATCACAAATGATCAACACAATGATCATTTCACAGCAACACTCAGCATGTCACATTACCAAATTGGGAATATATCGCTGATAACCTTCAACTACATAACCTCTGAGCTCGTACGTCTCAGAGAAGAGTGTTAAGCTAAGAGAATAAATTCTCCGCCACCAACAGAAATATATTTGAAAGAAATCGGCTTTATATCTCAATTTGTAATGTCAGATATACAATCCATACAAGTCTGTTCCGGGCTCGAACAGAACCGAAGGCACTTACAAAGAAGTCCTTGCAATTCGGATATTCACTAATCATGTCAGGACTTCCCATCACATATGGAGTCTCTATACCGGGGACCATTCGATGCAAAGACATTCGACGAGTTGTCCTTTCGCTTTCAAAAATATCCGGTCTTCAACACCGGTCATCAATGATATCCATTACGTCGTATCACTATTCGGAATAGGTAATCCGAATAACGAGCGCAATAATTTAAAAATAAGTGTAGCATTCAAATTCAGCAAATCACAACAAATACCTATTCAAAGGTAAATATTGATAGTCGGTTATTGAACTATCAATGGATATGCACACATCACCAGATTCCAAATAATTTTCCATATTATTTATTTTCCAAAAATATCTTTACAAGATATATAATTTTCACACTTCAAAAATAAATCAATATTTATTTTTAAACAGATTCCTCCTTTTCTTTTATAAATTCCATAGTGAATTTATATCCCAAAATATTTTATGAATAAACGATTTCAGTTATTCATTTTCAATTTATCTTCAAAAAGATAAATTCTCAAAATATTCACTTTATATTGGAAAACATTTCCATACTTATTTAATAAGTAATTCACAAATCCATTTATTTTCAACACTTGGAAAATATTCTACATACTCACATCGAAATTAAGTATATATTTCATTCTTTTAAGGAAATCATTCTCTTAAACATATTTATTTGGGCCAAAACGAATGTTGCGTAAAACATCACTACGACGTCCCAAAATCACTAGTATAGGGATTCAAAATTAAAATAGATATATAAATCCCAATACTATACAACACATTTCCTTTCGGAAATCATTTACTATAACAACAGTGTTATAGTCCACCATTTCCTTCTATTTCTCGAAAATGTCTATTTCAACAATGAATGTTGAAATCTATGATTTCGAATCTTAACACATTTTGAAAACATCATTAGGTCGTTTTAACTCTATTTAAAACATCACATTCAAAACATTTTCTTTAACATATTATTCACTATTCAAAACGTGAATATACTAGGTTAACCAATTTCATCACTTCTATATATTTTATCTTAAAGGAATATTCACTGTCTAAAACGTGAATATAACTCCTTTAATATGCTATAGCAATTTACTTATCAAAATAAGTCTTTTGCGGATTTATAAAACAATGTTTATAAATTCCTTTATTACCCTATATTCAATTCTTAACTTAATTATATACCAAAGGTTCATATTATAAGTTAAATACTTATAATTTATTTGTTTGCAAAATCGTTCCTTTGAACTTCATAATTATAAATCTTATAACTTATAAAATTCAATTATGTATCCAAAACCATTCTTTTAATAATTTTATAAATTTTATAAACCTACTGCTTATAAAATTCCATTTATAACTTCACCGTTTATAATTCTATAAATTTCATTCATTTATGAAATTCATTTACAATTCATTCTAAGACTTATAAAAACTCGTTTTATAATTCAAATGTTTTAATTTATAAATATCAATTTATAAATCCTTTATAAAATCAATTTATACTATTATTTTAAAACATCTTAAATCTCCTTTATAATTTCACCATTCTCTTGATTTATAAAATAATCAAATTTTATAAATCCTATTTTTAAACTTTTCACAATAATTTCAGAAATCCCAATTTAAATTATTTTATAAAGTCATTAACCCTATATTATCAAAAATCAATTTTCTTACTATATTTCTCAAAAATCATAATTTTATAACATTAAAATTATAACTTTTATTTATTTAAAATGAATCAATTTCAAAAATATTTATAAACATATACTTTCAAAAATCACTTTAAAATCCTTTTAACATTCCAAAATTTGGTCCAATGATGCTGCACACCAAATAGTCAATCACGACAAACAACGATATCATATATCGATATGATATTCCATCAAATATCCAAATATCTGAAATCAAATAAAAAATGTTGAGGAATCCAGTTGGATCCCTCCAACCTGTTTTCCTGCATCCACAAACATTAGCACAATACCAATTTCGTTCCAGTACGAAATTATCGCGGTATATGGGATTTAAAATATTATCCGCTTAATAGACGACGCAATAGGGTCTCATCCGCTAAAAAATGCGGGAAATCAACAACTGCAATATATACATATGCCAATATATATATATATTGCTATTATATATAATACCAATTTCACTGTTTATGGAAATATTCGCGGTATATGTTTTTAATAAATAACATCCGCTTACTAACGGCGCATAATGTCTATTTTAACAATCAATATATACAATCATCATTCAAACATGCATTCAAATATTTTAAATATAACTATTTAAAATAAAATCGAAACCGATTCGATTGAGTGAGAAGTTCTCACCTTGATTTCAATTTCGTTTTAGCGATTTATTTCGAATAAAATTAAACGGACGTTTAATTTTACCCGAAATTCTCACTAACTCCAAACGACTCCAATCCAATTCCATCGTGTAGTGCTCGTCCATACGATTCCAATGCAACTAGTTTCGCGCGTTTTCGACCTCGTATGAAAAAGTTATGATTTTATGAAGTTACACGTATTTAAATTAACTAATTTTACAATTTCTTTTATAATTTATAACCATCAGCTCACATATGCCGTTCGATTCTTTGCCCTCAAATCTCAGCCCTTGCATGCAACTCCTTCTTCCACGTTCTCCTTCTACAGACAATAGCCGTGCTTTAAACCCATGATACATAAACTAGGGTTAAGAAATTCGACCACCACGACGACTTTAGTGACGATCAGCAACTTCCATTCACTCCGCCATCACACGAGCTACCACCGCCTGAGTTGCGGCAGAGCTCGGCCACCTATGGGGCCTCGAAAACCGTGCGCAACACAAGGGGAACGCGGCCATATATCTCTCTCTACGCTACGTTTTAGACGATCATCACCGTTGAACTTGTGGATCTCGATGTGCTCTATAACTTCGTAGTTGAACACTTCTTGAATTGCTTCACGAATTTGAAGAGATTTGGGGATGAAGTTGAGATAATTTCGGCCTTTGGTTCTGGGAAGTGGCGGCTGTGCTTTGCAAATTAGGGTTAGGTTATTTTTTTTTTATTTGTGAATGGTGTTGGTCTATTTATAGGAAATAAAACGACACTATTCATTCCGGATTTTCCAAATTCCGATTCACGCGCCGAAACTGACGTTCCTAGGGTTTATCCCGCGTTCTGGACACAATGGAACAGGTTTCGAAAGCTAATTCGGTCATCTGTGCGAGTTATGGCAATAAACGTTCAATTTAAATTAAACCGATTTAAACGATTTTCTAGGCGTTTTAATTTGTACCGGACAAACAGTAAATCCTATTGACACGATATTTGAAACCATACAATAATATCACATTACGGATCCGATGAAACTGGTTTCGTCGAAATCCGAGACTTTTTGAAAAATGGCTATTTTAACTCGCCAAATTAATATTAAAAACAATTCGATGCGTTTCGAGCTGCCACGATCAAACGATAACTCCGATTGCTACGAAAATTGAAATCCGGTAATAACTAACTATTACGGATCCAATGGAACTGGTCTCGTTCAATTCTGAGACTGTTCAAAAATTGACTATTTTCACTAGTCGATTTTAATATTAAAATATTCAATTTTCACAAATAAACTTTTAATTTGATTTTAAAAGTTCTAAAATATCATTCTAACTTCAATATGATAAAATAAAATTTTACAAACCATTTTCAATCATATTTAACCAAATTTTCAATTATTTCTGTAATTTCACATATTAATTTATTGATTTAATTATTCAATTAAATCCAATTATTCGAAATAAAATTTATTCGACTCATAAATTTCACTTATTAATATTTAAAATTAATCAAATATTCAAATTTTAATTAATAAAATTCGGGGTCGTTACATACTTCCCCCCTTAAAAGAATTTCGCCCTCGAAATTACCAAGTAAGAAAAGTTACTGAATCTATTAACTTTTCCAAAATCCATAATTAAACTTCTTACAATAGCTTTACTAAGTTTTCAAATCATACTTAGTTATCTTTTCAAAACAACTACTATTGTTTAACTTTCAATTCCAAATCAAAGTTAAAGTTTTCAAAATTTTCCAATTTTCTCAAATTTTTTCTAACGCCTTAAATTTTCGAAAAAATTCGCCATAGTCTCCTTTGCGCGGCTCGATCCGAAAAAAATGACAGTATATATATCACAAATATACATCTCATCAAGTAATGAGGCATCCCAAAGGGAAAAAAGTACAAAAGTACGATATTTAATCCGAGATATGTACCTTATATTTTATTAGCAAGCATATACGGCTAATATAGCGCGAAAGCGAGCTCCAAATGCGAAGCAAACGCGATCCGCACCTACTAAACACTCAACAAACAACATGAGAACATGCATATATGAAAATAGTATCAATATACAACATATAGCAACAAAATAACTATATATGCCAACATAGCAAATGCAATAAAAGCAATATATTCAACCATCAACCAACTAGCATTCATAACCAACAAATATTCATTCATATTCTCATTAATATTCAATGAAATGGGTTTTCAGTTTAATCACATTTGATTCATTAACAGTGGATGTTTTTACTAATATTCATTTTCAATTAGTTTATATTCACTAATTCATATTCAAGTTGGTTCACTTCCAAATCAAATTCCATTCTATTTAAGATTCACTTAACTTTCAGTTGAATTTCAATTACTTCAGCTTTCAATTTCATTAACTCTTAATGAATTATATACAATCAACTAACAATCATATAACAACCAATGTATATTAATTACAACCAATTTCCTTTGCTTATATTCATTCAATTTGGTTTAACACCTTTACTTTCAGTTGGTTTAAATTAAATTGATTTTCATTCAATTATTCAATTTCTAATAACATTAGATTTTAATGAATTAACACTTATATCCATTATTCCATATCAACTTAATTTACATCCATTTGATTAACATTTAATCCATTCATTCAATTCAATTGGTAATTCATTTAACCATTTCAAGTTGAATTTCATTTACATAACTTAAGTTCATATCTATCACTTAACTTTAATAATTTACTTTGACACCAATATCAACTTCATTCAACATCTCTTAAGTTATACTTCATTTTAATATACATCACTTGGTTTTACATAACTTAAATTCCAACTTATAAATCAATTCAGCTTCTAAATTCTAAAGTAAATTTCCATTTAACTTTGAATTTCATTTTTATTTCAACTCATATTTATAAATATATTCATATAGTTTCACTTCTCATATATATATAAGTTTATTTCACAATTGTAAATCACTTTAATTATTATTCAATTCTCATAATTCATTTGCTTATACAATTATTCTTTTATTTAGATTATTCAAACAACTAAACAATTAACTTATATACATTAATAATTCTTAAAAATTATTTCTCTTATATATAAAAATATAATAAAGGTAAAATAATTTCATTTACCCAATTTTAAAACAATACTGTGTCGAATTGTTCTATTCAAATGTTTATAAACCCCTTCGGCATAGTTGTCGAGACCGTGCTGGCAAAGGTTCATATGCCACTCAATAAACCAATCATCACAATATAAAACAATTTTATATTCACTAACAAATACGCTCCCATATCTATTATTACACTCAAACTCATTCTAGAGTACTACTGACTCTATCTCTAATGAGTAATACCCAACAGAACCATGGTTGTCGCTTAACCATAAGCTCTGATACCAGCTGTAAGGACCCGATTCTTCGTCTTCCGAAAACTGACATCAATACGTTCACTGCATCAACTGCCGAGTAATCGGTTGCCGAAAAACCGAACACTTAGGGTTTTAAGAAGAAGAAAGAGACAGAAGAAGAGAGAAGAAGAGAGGAAAGATAGAAAATAGAGAGAAAAGAAAATAGAAAATAGAACGGAACAACAACAGAATCTCACAATTCGCAGCGGAACAACATATAATAATAAATGAATAATCTTTAACCAAAGAACTATATCAGTTATTACATTTTATACATTACATTACATCATCATCAGAGTGTACAACAACAAACAACAACAAACAATGCAGCGGAAAAAGAAATACTATATACTAGTAATTACGCCATGCCATCCAGCTTGCCTCCAGCAACTCCAGAATATCCTGATAAACCTTAACTCTTGACTGCCCGTGTAGAAATGGGTGGGCACCCAGAGTTTAGGAAGGAAAACAATAAACTCCGAGTCAGTCATGTGACTGGTGTGGGAACTCAAAACAGTTTATTTATCTTTAAAATCAAAATAGAGGAATATTTTTTAAAGTCAATTCGCAATGCTTTTAAAAATGAGACTACCATAAGGCCTCCCGCACACACACACACAATGCAAACGCAGAATCGGAGGAGATTTCTCCTTATGATAGTCAAAGATGCTTGATACGCATTAAAAAGAACATTTGATATTATTACTAGTGCATAGTGTAGAGAAAAATTCATTTCGAAAATAGAATATAAATCTTAGCCAACATACGACCATTATCGTATGCCTACTATAGCTACCATCTAAACAGTGGTGACCACCATAAGTAAATGGCAGGTTCTACAACCAATACCGTACAAGATTTCGTATTGGGAATTGGATTTCCAACAAATGGTCAGGCCAAGGAACTTCCCATTGCCACATGAGAATGCCTCTGGAAGGACATCCCCGAGAACCAAACCGGATCTCTGCCAACACAAGGCCGGGTTACCCCTAACTGAGTAACAACTGACCGAATATGCCATCCCCCGGTCCTTTGGGACCTTTTACCGAGCGCTCGCAATAAACGATTTCAATTATTCATTTTCAATTTATCTTTAAAAATATAAATTCTCAAAATATTCACTTTATATTGGAAAACATTTCCATACTTATTTAATAAGTAATTCACAAATCCATTTATTTTCAACACTTGGAAAATATTCTACATACTCACATCGAAATTAAGTATACATTTCATTCTTTTAAGGAAATCATTCTCTTAAACATATTTATTTGGGCCAAAACGAATGTTGCGTAAAACATCGCTACGACGTCCCAAAATCACTAGTATAGGGATTCGAAATTAAAATAGATATATAAATCCCAATACTATACAACACATTTCCTTTCGGAAATCATTTACTATAACAACAATGTTATAGTCCACCATTTCCTTCTATTTCTCGAAAACGTCTATTTCAACAATGAATGTTGAAATCTATGATTTCGAATCTTAACACATTTTGAAAACATCATTAGGTCGTTTTAACTCTATTTAAAACATCACATTCAAAACATTTTCTTTAACATATTATTCACTATTCAAAACGTGAATATACTAGGTTAACCAATTTCATCACTTCTATATATTTTATCTTAAAGGAATATTCACTGTCTAAAAGGTGAATATAACTCCTTTAATATGCCATAGCAATTTACTTATCAAAATAAGTCGTTTGCGGCTTTATAAAACAATGTTTATAAATTCCTTTATTACCCTATATTCAATTCATAACTCAATTATATACCAAAGGTTCATATTATAAGTTAAATACTTATAATTTATTTGTTTGCAAAATCGTTCCTTTGAACTTCATAATTATAAATCTTATAACTTATAAGATTCAATTATTTATCCAAAACCATTCTTTTAATAACTTTATAAATTTTATAAACCTACTGCTTATAAAATTCCATTTATAACTTCACCGTTTATAATTCTATAAATTTCATTCATTTATGAAATTCATTTATAATTCATTCTAACACTTATAAAAACTCGTTTTATAATTCAAATGTTTTAATTATAAATATCAATTTATAAATCCTTTATAAAATTAATTTATACTATTACTTTAAAACATCTTAAATCTCCTTTATAATTTCACCATTCTCTTGATTTATAAAATAATCAAATTTTATAAATCCTATTTTTAAACTTTTCACAATAATTTCAGAAATCCCAATTTAAATTATTTTATAAAGTCATTAACCCTATATTATCAAAAATCAATTTTCTTACTATATTTCTCAAAAGTCATAATTTTATAACATTAAAATTATAACGTTTATTTATTTAAAATGAATCAATTTCAAAAATATTTATAAACATATACTTTCAAAAATCACTTTAAAATCCTTTTAAAATTCCAAAATTTGGTCCAATGATGCTGCACACCAAATAGTCAATCACGACAAACAACGATATCATATATCGATATGATATTCCATCAAATATCCAAATATCTGAAATCAAATAAAAACTGTTGAGGAATCCAGTTGGATCCCTCCAACCTGTTTTCCTGCATCCACAAACATTAGCACAATACCAATTTCGCTGCAGTATGAAATTATCGTGGTATATGGGATTTAAAATATTATCCGCTTAATAGACGGCGCAATAGGGTCTCATCCGCTAAAAAATGCGGGAAATCAACAACTGCAATATATACATATGCCAATATATATATATATTGCTATTATATATAATACCAATTTCACTGTTTATGAAATATTCGCGGTATATGTTTTTAATAAATAACATCCGCTTACTAACGGACATAATGTCTATTTTAACAATCAATAGATACAATCATCATTCAAACATGCATTCAAACATGCATTCAAATATTTTAAATATAACTATTTAAAATAAAATCGAAACCGATTCGATTGAGTGAGAAGTTCTCACCTTGATTTCAATTTCGTTTTAGCGATTTATTTCGAATAAAATTAAACGGACGTTTAATTTTACCCGAAATTCTCACTAACTCCAAACGACTCCAATCCAATTCCATCGCGTAGTGCTCATCCATACGATTCCAACGCCGTTTTCGACCTCGTATGAAAAAGTTATGATTTTATGAAGTTACACGTATTTAAATTAACTAATTTTACAATTTCTTTTATAATTTATAACCATCAGCTCACATATGCCGTTCGATTCTTTGCCCTCAAATCTCAGCCCTTGCATGTAACTCCTTCTTCCACGTTCTCCTTCTACAGACAATAGCCGTGCTTTAAACCCATGATACGTAAACTAGGGTTAAGAAATTCGACCACCACGACGACTTTAGTGACGATCAGCAACTTCCATTCACTCCGCCATCACACGAGCTACCACCGCCTGAGTTGCGGCAGAGCTCGGCCACCTATGGGGCCTCAAAAACCGTGCGCAACACAAGGGGGACGCGGCCATATATCTCTGTCTACGCTACGTTTTAGACGATCATCACTGTTGAACTTGTGGATCTCGATGTGCTCTATAACTTCGTAGTTGAACACTTCTTGAATTGCTTCACGGATTTGAAGAGATTTGGGGATGAAGTTGAGATAATTTCGGCCTTTGGTTCTGGGAAGTGGCGGCTGTGCTTTGCAAATTAGGGTTAGGTTATTTTTTTTTATTTGTGAATGGTGTTGGTCTATTTATAGGAAATAAAACGACACTATTCATTCCGGATTTTCCAAACTCCGATTCACGCGCCGAAACTGACGTTCCTAGGGTTTATCCCGCGTTCCGGATACAATGGAACAGGTTTCGAAAGCTAATTCGGTCATCTGTGCGAGTTATGGCAATAAACGTTCAATTTAAATTAAACCGATTTAAACGATTTTCTAGGCGTTTTAATTTGTACTGGACAAACGGTAAATCCTATTGACACGAAATTTGAAACCATACAATAATATCACATTACGGATCAGATGAAACTGGTTTCGTCGAAATCCGAGACTTTTTGAAAAATGGCTATTTTAACTCGCCAAATTAATATTAAAAACAATTCGATGCGTTTCGAGCTGCCACGATCAAACGATAACTCCGATTGCTACGAAAATTGAAATCCGGTAATAACTAACTATTACGGATCCAATGGAACTGGTCTCGTCCAATTCTGAGACTGTTCAAAAATTGATTATTTTCACTAGTCGATTTTAATATTAAAATATTCAATTTTCACAAATAAACTTTTAATTTGATTTTAAAAGTTCTAAAATATCATTCTAACTTCAATATGATAAAATAAAATTTTACAAATCATTTTCAATCATATTTAACCAAATTTTCAATTATTTCTGTAATTTCACATATTAATTTATTGATTTAATTATTCAATTAAATCCAATTATTCGAAATAAAATTTATTCGACTCATAAATTTCACTTATTAATATTTAAAATTAATCAAATATCCAAATTTTAATTAATAAAATTCGGGGTCGTTACATCGGCCACCTGTCTTGAGTGAGTACATATATATTAATCTACATATATATATTATATTTTCTATTTCACTGTATTATTATATTTATGTACTTAGTTATATTACAACATATATATGTTTGTGTAGTATTTAAGTATTGATTGCTAGTTCATATATACATAAGGTCACGATAAATGTTATTTTACAAGCCTATATTTGGGTAGTCAGGTTATGCTCATATATGTTATTGCTTTCGTATGTTTACAGCCACGTGTGTGTGTGTATATATATATTGTACAGTATTTTCTACAATATATTTAATGTATATAATATGTTATAATATATTATGCTATATAGTAGAAATTGTTATAAAACATATTTTGTTATAATATGTAATGGTTTATACTGCAGTTTTATATAATATATATATTCCTATACTTATTTTCTTTATGCTACTGTATATATATGAGTTATAAGATTTTTGTACATATATATGAAGATGTATATAATTTTATTTTAGCTTGTATAGACTGGTTATAAGTATATTATATATAATAGCTTATATGAAAAGTATATATATAAACTTAGAATGGTTACTGTGAAGGTTGTAAGTTAAAGAGGGTTTGCATACATATAAGGCTGTTTATAATATATGTATAAATAATGTGGATATAAACTATTTGGGTGATCTACTTTGGGATTTCAAAGATACGTAATGATAAGTAAGGTAATGTTTTTCTCTGGTATTGAGTGTGTGTGTGTGTGTGTGTGTGTATTTCAGAGCTTCATATATATTAGTATAAGCAATGTATATATTAGTTACAATCTATATATAAGATGTCAAATTTTATTTTCCAGATACTTGAAAATGTGCATTTAGAGTTTTAAATATATATTATATTGAAATGTTGACTTATTCCTATATATGAAGATATTTTGATTTTATGTAAAAGTTATATATACACATCAGTTTTAATATACATGTTATATATCTGTACACACACACATATATATAAGTATATTATATGACGGTTGTTTATATAGTTTTGTTATTTACAGTTGTGTACAGTTTGTAATATTTCAAAATATAACATGCTAATTTGTAATATTTATAAAGTAGTATATATTTTGTGCACAAGGGAAGTATATAAGTTTTGGAAAATGTATATGTTTTGGCTGCTGGCCTGCTTTTGAGAAATATATTATCTAAGTGTATATAATGTGAGTATATGTGATTTGTACATTTTGGTATATAAGTAGTTATTTTAAAATATATGATGTATATATGTTGATTTTATGTGTTTAATTAAAACAATGATTTTTAATTGCGTATATATATATATATATATTAATGTTTGTTTTAAATTAATTATTGATTTCATGGGAATGACAATAATAATATATATATTTTCTATTTCTATCTATATGATTCTGATTCGTTTCCACCAATCCCTATCTTTCAGCTTTGCCTGTCAAATCCACTTTCAGCTTACTTCGCTTGAGATTGTAGCTTGGATTTGTTCAATTGTATAGATCGTGATCCAATTCGTAAATTATCGTGTATCAAACCCCTCTAGCCTCGAAAGGTGAGCAATCACTCACGATTAGTGTTCTTGTATTTATTAAATTTGATTTTAATTGAAACGACAATTGAAATATGATATTGTAGTTATTTAAATTGTTATATATATTATTGTCTGTAACTGTTCACCTGTGTGATATGACACCATATCATGTTGTTTATATTATATTGTTATTGATGATATATGCATGTTATTTTTATTATCATATCTATTACCACTCTGCAAGTTCCCTGCTAGTATAGAATTCACTATGGGTTGAAATGATACATACCTGAACGATCTGTAGAATCGGGAAAATTGTTATGGGTTGAAATGATATACCCAAGAGATTTTCATTGAATTAAATTTGGGACTACGGGTTGAAATGATATATACCCGTAGATATTTAAAATTTCGGATTGAAACAACAAATATCCGTACCACTTGACCATAGGATTGGAAGTTATATCAGACACTGTTAGTCATTATATAAATATTTTGAAATTAATTTATATGGTTTTGGAAAGGAATATATGGTTTTAATGAATATTGGTTCTTAAAAATATTATATATAAATGTTATTATATATATATATCTAGTAATAATAATAAATTTAATTTAGATCGATTAAATTAATATATGATATGATTAAGTATTTATTAAAATTTATATTTCAAAAAAAATATTTTTGTAATAACTTGAATAAGTTAAGGCTGGGAAGATAAATTTCAATTTATTTGAAATTGTACTTAATTAAGAATTTTATTTAAATTAAATCGATTTGAAACTATTAAATCTGAAATTTAAAGACATGATCTTACCACTCGATTTTGATTTAAGTAATTTAATGAATAGCTCGCGTTTAAAGAAATCGAAGGAAATGTTTAATTTAATGCAATTTAAGGTTATTTAAATGATAATGGATTTATTAAGAGAATATTTCAAAACTAAAAATAGTGAAGTTAAAATAAGATATATATGAAATTATCAATTTAGTTTTGAAAGTGCTATAATTTATAAATATATATATTTTTGAAACTGAATTGATATTTGGGTTTTGAAGTATAAATTATTTTGAAATGACCACGGTGTTATAATGACGTTTAGTTGTTAATAGCTTATATTTCTACATTGTAGATAGCTCTACGGATCCTTAGAGGATGGATATCCCAAACATCCTTTAAGTTAATTGTATTTCAGTTGATATTCCACTTGAGTTATATTTATTGATATAAGAATGTTAATACTGACTCGAGTGTTTTGTGTTTTGTTTTATGCTTGGGTCATACTAAGTGACACAGCATTTGAGACTCACCTTTGGAGTTTGGAGCTTCGCTTGGAGATCCAACTATCGATTCAGCTTTCAGCCTTTCCAGTTGATTTGTTCGAAGATGTCATCAATCTGTATTTGAGATTCTATTGTATTTTATTTCGAACTCTGATGTTGATATAGTAGCTTCATGAACTACTATTTATCTATTCCGTTGCATTATTATTATACTACTATGTGTCTGTGATTCTATGATTGAATTATTACAGTATATGCTGAGTTTTTCCAAATATAAATTAACAATCTGATATTTTGAGCAATTCAAGTCCGACATGAGTGGATGCGGATTGTTGAAAATATCGAGTCGTTATAGTTGGTATTAGAACTTTGGCTCTAGGCAAACTTAGCATGTATGGTAAATTTATTTACAGAATCACTTTCTTTCGAGCTTGAATTTCTTCCTTTTGACTCGGTTGCATTTGAATTTTGGAACGTTCCCCACGGTTCCAAAATTTATTCTTATCTTTTCTCTTTGTATTCCTTTGATTCTGGAGCATCCCATAACTCCACTTCGAGTGATCTCTAAAAATCGATGATCCCGCCAATCTTTGAATGAATTGTAAAGGGGTGAAACTCCTTTTCAATTGGCATTGACTCACCGAAGATTTCTATACCCTCGGTTTAGGTGCTGCTATCTTTTGCTATGTTGAATTCTATCATTGGCGGTCAAATGTCGATTTACCTTAGAATTCTGCATCGATCATATTCCTAAAATCACGGTTGACCCGGTTAAGATCACCCATGATTTATATAAGTATATCCATCTTCTATTTTGAAATTTAATTATCTCATCTTCGTTCGAGCCTACCTTCGAATCAGAATTCTATTTGATTAGAGTTCCTCTAATTTGAATCTCTAGCTTTGTTTTGAAATCCATTTTTGAATCATCCTTTGAAAAATCGGGTTTGTTTGTATTTTAGAAATTGTTTTATATATCGAATTTATTATTTTGATAAGTATGATTATATTCTATATATAAAAGAGAAAATGTTTTCGATAAGGATTATATACCTTTTAAAAACGAGAATTTAAAGCTTCGAAAGGATTTGAAATTTTGAAAATTATATAAGAAAGGGGTTTTTAGACACAAGAAAGAAGTTGCAAAAATTTTTAGTCTTAGGGACATTAAGTTTGTTTTTTGGTCTGAAGGACACTTCATAGTGTAAATCACATAATGATAGTTGCAACTATCATTTTTTGTTTACACTACGAAGTGTCCTTCAGACTAAAAAACAAACTTGTTGTCCTTGAGACTAATTTTTTTTGGAACTTCTTCCCTGTGCCTATTTTCCTGTATAAGAAATTTGATTTATCTAAAAATGATTTATAACTGAAGGATTTTAAATTGGAAATTCGAAGAGATGAATACCGCTGTTTTGAAATTAGTTTTAAAATTTTGAAAATATATAATAATACGATTTAAAAGTATTTCCAAATAAGAAATGTTTCAAATGAGTTCAAATGAGTTCCAATGATTTCGAAGAAATTTCAAAGAAGTTTTCAAGAAAATAGAAGACCAGAACTCACTTATGTCGTTGGAGAATAATTTGGATGATGAGTGCACGTATCATAGACATTGAGTTTCGAGTTTCAGAGTGGGGGAGAGGCCATTTTAGCAGCTTCGCTATGCGATTGATTTTGTGAAACTAATTTTGATTTCAAATTCCGAAGTATGATTTGATATTTGAAAGGTATATGTATTTATATTTGAAACGATTTGAAGTAAATGCGGTGTTCGACCCTCGAGTTTCGAATTTGATTTTGTATAACCCTATCCTTTGAAATTGATTTACTGATTGGTTGCTGATTCCCAACTTTTGGATTGGAAATTTGATTTCTCCGTCTATTTTGAGTGTTCGAACACTTCCAAATTGAGGTTAAATTTTTAAAGCTAAGTAATTTTGAAAAGTATAAATTGTTTGATAAAGTATATAAGTTTAGTTTTGTTTATTTAAGCATGAAGTAATATGATTTAAATAAGTTTGGAACTGTTTTGTTAAGTGAATGAATAAGACTATTTTGAATTATACTAATATGAAATTTAGTTTTGAAATGTTTTGAATAAAACTTAGTTTTAAATGTTTGACTTAGTAACATCTTTTATAAAACCATATATATATATAGAATAATAATTTCAAGAGGTAAATTGGATCTTTCAAATAAAAATAAATAGTTTAAAGGTTTTAAAAAGGGATGGTTATAAATTTTGGGTATAATTGATTTTGAGAAAAATATTTGATTTCGAAAATAGATTGAAATTTAAAACCAGTATTTATATGATGATTTTGGAAATGAATTTGGTTGACCTAAATTTTGTTGATTTGGAAACTAGGATTATTTTCTAAACCTACTATTTTGGAAGCTTTGAAACTAAAGATATTAAATTTGGAAGAAATAATTTGATGAAATCATATATGATTTTGAAACTGAACTGATATTGAAAGGAATTGAAATTGAGAACCTTATTTTTCTAAATGCTTGATTTGTGAGTTATCGAACTTATATAAAATTGATTTGTATAAGTATGAAGTTGATTTGAAAACTATTGATTTGGAAAGGTACTCAATTTGAAAAGCGAAATATTATATAATCGAAGTCTATATAAGTGTGATTTGATATATTATTGATTTTGGAAAGTATTTGATTTGAAAATGAAATCTTATATATAATGGACTTTATATAAGTATGGTATTTGAAATTGATTTGGAAAAGGTACTATATGATACATATTTTCAAAGTAAAGATATGGAAAGTGCTTTCTGCTTGATATCCGCTTTGTGGCCACATTATGGACTCATTCTATCGATATTATTCTCTCTGATTTTGATTTTCCGGATATGATACTCGAGTGTCCTTTGAATTCCATGGCGTTACCCATGGTTGTTTTGGTAGCGTAATCCGTAAGGCAGAGATTGCTTAAAGGGTATGGATGTTTCCTGGGGGATCCAGGCGTAACCATTGTATACCCGTGGTCTATCGATTTTGTTGTGGTAGCGTAATTCGCAAAGCAGAGATTGCTTAAAGGGTACGGATATTTGTCGGGTAATCCAGGCATAACCATTGTGTATCAGTGGTCTACTAGTTTTGTTGTCGTAGCGTAATTTGCAAGGCAAAGATTGCTTAAAGGGTATGGATGTTTCCTGTGGGATCTTGGCGTAACCATTGTGTATCCGCGGACTACGGGGTTTTGGTTATCATGGCAAAATTCGCAAGGCAATGATTGCTTAAATGTACAGATGTTTCCTGGGGGATCCAGACGTAAGCATTGTGTATCTACGATCCATGATTCGGTTGATTTGTTTGGATTGTACTTTCCATATCGGTTTTGAAGGTTTTTCAAGTATTTTCACTGGGTGTTGAAACAGGTCTACTAAGTACTTGAAGAATTCTAGCTTTGCACTTGATCAACGCATGACTAGAGTCTTCAAGAACGACGATAAACTTGTTGAAACATCGAGTTATAAAAGTATTTTCGAAAGAGAATTTTTTTCGATATAAAAGTATTTTATTATAAAGGTATTTTATTACAAAAGTATTTTTTTTCAACAAAGAAATTCTATATTAATATTTGAAAATGAAATTCTTATGGTTTGAATTAATTATTCATGCCCGATACTATTCTTCTAAACCTACTTTATCTGCTCAGCTTTATTTATTCACCTATATTCTGTTTTTCGAATCTACCTTCTTTCCTTTTTGAATATATCCTTTTAAAATATTGTTTATTTATATACTACATGGTTTAATAGAATTTTTTTTATATTTTAGAAGTTATTAATTAAATAAAACATATTTAAAGAAATGATTATTGATTTATTAATA
This sequence comes from Allium cepa, assembly GCA_030765085.1. Taxonomy (NCBI): domain Eukaryota; kingdom Viridiplantae; phylum Streptophyta; class Magnoliopsida; order Asparagales; family Amaryllidaceae; genus Allium; species Allium cepa. Next base: position 1,021,988,666 of record CM060941.1, read on the forward strand.
ATATTTGAAAGTATCCTCAGATAAATTAATAAATTTATGAATTATAGATTTAATGTTCTCAATAATTTCTTTGTAAATATAAGTAATGATGTAAATAATTGTTTCAAATAGTTTTCATATATTTATAAAGTGTTATTTAAATCTATAAATGGTGTTTATAAAGGAAGCAAGAAAGTTTACAAATGGGTTTGAAAAATATTAAAGATAATTGAATTGCAAATGAAGTTTTCAAATGAATATTTCAAGTAAAATTTATATAGTTTTAAATTAATTGTTTATCCTTATCTTTCAATCTATTTTCTGGCTGGTTGTTACTATTCTCCCACCTTCTTCCTTTTCGGGGACGAAAAGTTTTGAGTGGGGGAGAGTGTAACGACCCGTAAATTTTAAAGCTTTTATTTACATATTTAATTGAATTTTGGTGAAATTTTAAATAGTAATATTTTGAAATAAAAATTTAATATTTGAAATACGTCTATTTTAACATAGCAACTGGTACTTGTGTAATTTTATTTCAATTTAAATCAGTTAATAACAGTTGAATTTAAAATTTTTTCGAAACCTAAATCTGTCAACATGAGAAAATTTATTTAGAACACTCCGAATTAGACTATGAAATTCGTTTCGCGAAATTCGGATGTTTCTAGCTTCGTTTGTATTTTTCCGTACGGAATAGCAACGTATATCGGTACCGATTATCAACTTTTGATAGGATGATCGTACCACCAATATCTGTAGGCCGTTTTGATCGTCTCGTCGTACTGATCTCTATGGTATACTTGATTCTGTGTTTTGAGGTCCGGTATGCGACTGAAACAATAAACTGTTCGTTGTAACGGTACCACAAATGGTGACTTTATTGCTTCCTTCGGTTTCAATTTTTTTGGAATCAATGCCTTATGATCGTTGCTATTATTTTTGTTTCAATATACATTAATCTGGTATCTTTTCCTTTCTTCCAACGGTTGAACTTCTAACAACTTAGCATTGATTTTTGTTGCGCCAGCTGTTTCCTTTCTTTTATAATAACCGTTCATTTATATATATTTGTTGCTCAAATTTTGTTTGCTCCTCTCTATTGCCAAACCTATCTTCCTTTCTCTAATTCACAAAAGAAAAAAACCTCTGCCCTTCCTAATTTTGCTTGCGTCCAGATTTGCTTGCCCCTCTAACCTCTTCATGGCCGAAGTAGAGCCTCACCGCCTCATGAACAACCCTCCAGCACACATCAGCCTCGCCGACCACCAGATCCATTCGTTTTTCCCACCCGCCGCGTCCGCCTCTCCACGCACAAACGGTCACTGACCGAACCCTCGTCGCCTTTAGACTCCGGCCTTTCCCCTCCATCTGTGAGCGCAACCTCCATAGCACCGGCACCTCCACCACGTTCGGCAATCACCACCTTTCCTGCGAGACCTCCTCCTATCTCCACCATCGCCTTCCTCTCCTCGGCCACCTGTCTTGAGTGAGTACATATATATTAATCTACATATATATTATATTTTCTATTTCACTATATTATTATATTTATGTACTTAGTTATACTACAACATATATATGTTTGTATAGTATTTAAGTATTGATTGCTAGTTCATAAATACATAAGGTCACGATAAATGTTATTTTACAAGCCTATATTTGGGTAGTCAGGTTATGCTCATATATGTTATTGTTGTTCGTATGTTTACAGCTGTGTGTGTGTGTATATATTATACAGTATTTTCTATAATATATTTAATGTATATAGTATGTTATAATATATTATGCTATATAGTAGAAATTGTTATAAAACATATTTAGTTATAATATGTAATGGTTTATACTGCATTTTTATGTAATATATATATATATATATATATATATATATATATATATATGCCTATACATATTTGCTTTATGCTACTGTATACGTATGAGTTATAAGATTTCTATATATATATATAAAGGTGTATATAATTTTATCTTAGCTGTATATGATTGGTTATAAGTATATTATATACAATAGCTTATATGAAAAGTATATATAAACTTAGAATGGTTACTGTGAAGGTTGTAAGTTAAAGAGGGTTTGCATATATATATATATATATATATATATATATATAAGGCTATTTATAATATATGTATAAATAATGTGGATATAAACTATTTGGGTGATCTACTTTGGGATTTCAAAGATAAGTAAAGACAAGTAAGGCAATGTTTTTCTCTGGTACTGAGTATGTATGTATGTATGTATGTATGTATGTATGTATGTATGTATGTATGTATGTGTATATATATATATGTATGTATGTATATTTCAGAGCTTCATACATATTAGTATACGCAATGTATATATTAGTTACAATCTATATATAAGATGTCATATTTTATTTTCAGATACTTGACAATGCGCATTTAGAGTTTTAAATATATATTATATTGAAATGTTGATTTATTCATATATAAGAAGATATTTTGATTTTATGTACAAGTTATATATACGCATCAGTTTTAATATATATGTTATATATTTGTGTGTGTGTGTGTGTGTGTGTGTGTGTATAAGTATATTATATGACAGTTGTTTATATAGTTTTGTTATTTACAGTTGTGTACGGTTTGTTTAAATTAAGAATTTTATTTAAACTAAATCGATTTGAAATTATTGAATTTCAAATTTAAAGATATGATCTTACCACTCGATTTTGATTTAAGTAATTTAATGAATAGCCCGCGTTTAAAGAAATCGAAGGAAATATTTAGTTTAATGTATTTTAAGGTTATTTAAATGATAATGGATTTATTAAGAGAATATTTCAAAACTAAAAATAGTGAAGTTAAAATAAGATATATACGAAATTATCAATTTAGTTTTGAAAGTGCTATAATTTGGAAATATATATATTTTTGAAACGGAATTGATATTTGGGTTTTGAAGTATAAATTATTTTGAAATGACCACGGTGTTATAATGACGTTTAGTTGTTAATAGCTAATATTTCTACATTATAGATAGCTCTACGGATCCTTAGAGGATGGATATCCCAAACATCCTTTAAGTTAATTGTATTTTAGTTGATATTCCACTGGAGTTGGATTTATTGATATAAGAATGTTAATTCTGACTCGAGTGTTTTGTGTTTCTCTTTACGCTCGGGTCAAACTGAGTGATACAGCATTTGAGACTCACCTTTGGAGTTTGGAGCTTCGCTTGGAGATCCAACTATTGATTCAGCTTTCTGCCTTTCCAGTTGATTTGTTCGAAGATGTCATCAGTCTGTATTTGAGATTGTGTTGTATTTTATTTCGAACTCTAATGTCTATACAGTAGCTTCACGAACTACTATTTATCTATTCCACTGCATTATTATTATATTACTCTGTATCTGTGATTCTATGATTGAATTATTAACTGTATATGCTGAGTTTTGCCAAATATAAATTAACAATATGATATTATGAGCAATTCAAGTCCGACAAGAGTGCATACGAATGGTTGAAAATATCGGGTCGTTACATAGATTGTCTATAACATTATTACCATATGTGACTAACCAGGATTTACCCTAGTGTTCACACGCTATTTCAGATAGCTACTAGGCTCTTCTCATAGAACCTACTCTATTGTTCTTCGATATGAGCTTTACCCAAACCCACCCCTTATTTCAGCCGATCATCCTTCCATCGAGAAAAGAGATTTTGATCACCACAACAACATAAGCGAAAACAAAGTTCCTGGGCTGGATGGCTTTGGGCCTTTTTTTCCAAGTGCTTCTGGGCAATAACTAAAGAAGACGACTTAAATATGTTCGATGAATTCTACTCCAACCCATCTCTCATTACCAAGACTAACTGTGCTAATATTTTCCCTATCCTGAAGAAACTAGGCGCCAATTCCATGAATGACTTTAGATCTATTAGCCTCATTAATACATTATTCAGACCGATTACCATGGTCTGGGCTAAGAGGATGGAACCCTTCATTGGTTCCCTTGTTGGCAATGAACAATCAGCCATCATCCAAGTTAGATCCATTCTTGACTGTGTTAATACCAACCAGGAAGTCCTCTCCCACTACCACTCATCAATACCCTATGTGCCTTAATTTAGATTGACTTCTCAAAAGCCTTCGACTCCATCAGCTATAAATTTATCCTTGTCACCCTTATCTAGTGTGGGTTCCCTTAAAAATGGATTAATTGGATTTGTAACAATCTTCACATTAGTATGTTCATTGCCCTTGTCAATAGGTTCAGTGGGAGGCTAATTAAATCCTTTCGTGGACTTTGTTAGGGAGACCCCTTTCTCCGCTTCCTCTTCATTTTAGTAGCGAAAATCTTCAACAAAATGAACAAATTGGCAATATCTCATAATATCCTATCCGGTATTGGACACACTTACTCTGAGTATTTCGAATATTCGGTATGCATATGACACCATCTGGTTTGCCTCACCTTCACCTTTCCACATCCTCAGTGTCAAACTCCTCATATACGCCTATGAGCTCATTTCTAACCTAACCATCAACTTACAAAAAGCTCTATTCTTATGGTGGGACGTGTCGACTACCTAGGAATACATGTTTCCAAATCCTTGAACTGCAAACATGAACACTTCACAATATCATACCTTAGCATCACTTTTTGTCCAACCAAGCTCCCGAAAGATGATTGGTTTCTTAAGATTTCTAAAATTTTCCTAGAAAACCTTGTCCCTCTTTAGGGCTGGCAGGTTAGTTCTTCTGAACTTGGTCCTCGCTGGCCTCCCAACTTACTGGATATTCTTTCACAAATTGAAAATTGGGTCATTTCGAAGTTAAATCAAATCAGAAGGAACTTCTTGTGGCATGGTCAATCCTTTAGCTCTCTTGCAAATTGCTTGGATGACTAGGACATTGTCTGTAAATCGGTTTCTCTGAAAGGATTGGATATCATAAAACCTCAACAAATTAAATCTGCGTTACTAGCAAAATGGATTTGGAGATGTCTCACTAAAGGTAATCACATTTTGAAGATATGAGTTCTAATCAAATACTAAGGGACCTACTTTTCTCTTAAACTTCGTGTACCTAGTGCCGGCGCTATCAATATGGATGCCCTAGGCAGGGCTGTAGAAAACATTAGGCATAAAAAAAGATTGGGGAAAAAATTATAAAAACAACAGTCGGACCCTAGTTGTAAGGTTGAAAGTTACAAGTTAAACGAATACACTACTAGTCATCTTTGTCAAAAGTTTCCCCGCTAGTCTATCATATCAATATTTGTAAAAAGCACATCGGGGATTTTGTTGCCCCTTTGGCCATGTTCGGCAATGGTGCCCTAGGAAAAGGCCTCGCTTGCCTTGCCTCTGGGCTGGCCCTGCGTGTAACCATTGTCACCAACAAACCATCCCTTTTCGGTCATGGGTTATATATTCTGACTAGGTAAAAGCTTATATCCTTATAATAATTGGAAATGGAGAAAGATGTAGATTTTGGTTAGATGCCTGATTCTCTCCAATCCCACTCAAGAACCTCCTCCTAGACTTATTCACCATTGCCTCCAACAAAACAATCACTATTCATGATGCCTTCAATATGGGCCTACAGTGCTTACTTAATCATGCTATTATGAGACCTCCTCTCTGTCTAACAAGTTGGTTCTTCTCCTAGCTCCGCACCTTTTCTCTTTCTTTAACAAAGATCGCTTTTCATAAGGGCCTAAAAACAATGGTATCTTCACTATCAGATCTATTTACCATAGGCGCAATAACTATAGCAGGCACTTCGCTTTCTGCACAATATGGAAATTTAGGATTCCTCCCAGAGTCAAAAAGCTAACGTTGTTGCTAATATAGGACAAAATTAGCACCAACGATAGACTTATTCAGAAAGAAATCCATGTTCGACCGACCTGCTACATGTGCAATTCCGAGCCAGAATGCACTGATCATCTCTTCTTCAGTTGTGACTTAGCTTTCTTAGTCTAGAACACCTGCACTGCTCATATACTTAGGGCCACCCCTCTTATAACCTTATTCTTCGAATACTGATAATACAATATGCACTCAAACATGCACACCAACACTTTACTATTTGCATTTAGTTGGCTAATCTGAGAGGAAAGAAACTCTAGATGCTTTAATAATAAAGCTAGCAGCGATATAAACCCATGTCACAAAATTTTATGAATTTTTCATGCTTGGATGTGTGAGAAATTCCATCCCTTAATGTTGATGATTATTGGAGTTGACAATGAATCAATCAATAGCTGTGTTGTTATCCCTACGTTTGATGCTGCTACTGGAGATGATTAGCTTGCTGAAGCTATTACTACTCCATATCTTGGTTTTTGATATCTATGACTTATATGTACACATATCTAGTTGTCTATGTTCTTTACTCTTTATGTAGTACTACTATTTGATTATGTAAGCTCTTAAACTAATGTTTGGAGCCACCGACCAGTCATGTTGGTCAAAGGACTATTTTATGCACTTTGGAAAGTGTAGTTGCACAATACACAAATGTTATCCTAAAAAAAAAACCAAATTGGATCTAGTATTGGATGTTAGACTCAACAGTCCACTAAGATCCAGTTAGGGTTTTTTTCCTCATTTTCCTATTTCACCATCTACGACGCGAATTGGGTTCCTTCAGTACAAGATACGAGGACGAAGATGAAGAGGTAAAGTCTCCTTTCCATGTTGATATGGGGTATCTATTTATAATAATTTCTCATTGTGGGATGCTCGATGTGTGTCTACAATCTGGTTGTTATAGATAGCTTTCCATTGGATTGTTTACATGTGTTGTATACCTTTAGTCAAGTTCTTAGGTAGTGTTAAGAGTGTGCCCTAGGGGCAACTCTCATCAAATAAACTTATTCAAAATAAAGTAAATTTATATGTTATTATATTATGATATAACTAATGATACAAATATACCAAACATATATAAGTAATGATAACTTATGTTGCATTTGCAAATAAGCTATTCTTATTTAATATAAACACAAGTTATATCATTATTTTCTAATTGATTTTTTATTTTGAAATGAATGTGAAAACAAAATTTGATGATCTATATTTACTAATCACAATAGTAAATAGATTATACTTAAAAATAGATTTTGCTTTGCTTCATTTTCATGAGAATTAACAAGTGGTTTGTAGTATTATAGTTTGATGGTTTTCTTTATGTTAAATAATAACATAAATAAACCATACTTATGATAAATACAACAATAAATTCATTTAATATCAAAACTCGAGATCGTAGATTATTTGTTTGATTGATTTACAAAAATATGAGAGTGGATTGGCCCTAAAGTTATTCTCTAACTTCATAGTTTTTAATCTTATTTTTATTTTAGTTTTAGCTTCTCTTTGTTCACAAATAGTAAGTTTCTTTTATTTTGTTCTAATGTGATTGAATAACAAGTTTAAAATCTTAAAAATTTCCTATGGATTAACCCGTACTCGCCACGTACTTCAATAGTACGCCGTGCGCTTGTGCTTATTTTAATTTGAAAATTTTCAACTATTTACTAAACCGGTAGAAAATTAGCCGATTAACAACGACCAAAATAAGGTAACAATTAGTACCTTGCCATTTATCTTTTCAAGGAAAATTTGGGAAGTTCAATATTTGAAAACTATACAATAATGAAGGTTGGTCGTGGACGACTATGTATGGAAAAACAATCAGAATTGATGTCAATCACCTTGCTATTGCTCTTGATTATGGCTAAGACAGAGTTGAATTTGAGGAATTAACGGGTTATAGAAATATGCTGAGAAATGCTATTACACATGAAATTTAGGAAGATAGAATGCTGAAATGGAAAACGAGTTTCTTTAGACCATATGCAAGATTATTAAATAGGATGATAATAAATACAATACTTCATGACTAGGAAGTCATGAATAAATTTACGAAAATGATCACAAGGTACTCTACGCTATGTTTAGTTGAGTTAAAGTTAATTTGAAAAAAATTCTACATTACGAGATTAAATTTTTTGGGTTCGTCAATGCTAAACTTTTATATATGCACCTTACATAATGACGCTTCTTCATTTCTTCAAAGTCTATTTTATTCCATCAAATTTTGAACCCATCCCAGTCAAATGTAATGGAAGATGATAATTTAGCTTAATGCATTTGCTTGAAATTATGCCTCGTCATATGAGTTTTGATGAATGGATGGAACAACGAAATCAACGTAGGCAAGGCATTTCTCAACCATCGGTTCAAGCTCTACCTCCTCCATAAGCTTCTTCCCTTGCTCATTCTACGGCACAAGATCGGAGCTACCATTCCAAATCTAACATCCATGAGGCCCGATTTCATCCAAACCCAAATGAATCTTTGGCATGTTTGACTATTCAAAATCAGAAAGTGATAACTGGTAATCCAAAAACCTTAGAAAAGTAAGACAAAGGTTTAGAGAGATTATTTTCAATGAGGATGGTAAAAATAGGAGGATCTATGGAGAAAATAATGTCTTCGCTTTCTAAAATGATGAGAAACGTTAGAGGTCGGTCGAGCTCTACTTCAACATCCTCTCCTTCTCATAGTCCGCTTCTCACACTCGTGCCACACCTTCTCAAGCATCCGACAACAGTATGGAGACTTCTCATCATGATAGAGGTAAAATTATAGTAAATAACACAATGAGGAAGAAGAAAAGGAGAAGAATATTCATTTTCTTAGCTCGACGTGCCTATGTAACAAACAGGCCAGCCAATAGAAGGAATGAAGGAAGAAAAAGCAGAAATTCAGTGGCCTGGAGAGTTTAGTATTATCCTTCCACTTAGTATCAACATTATGAAACTATGGAGGACTCTCTTGTATCCACTATGATCAATTTGAGTAATTTCTTTTCCATGTCTTTTCTTCTGCATTCATATGTCGTTTTGTGTGTTTAGTTTGGGTATTTGTTTTATTGGGGTTGTTTGTAAACGTTTATTGTTGTTTGATAGTACACTTGCAATTGTTCTATCGTAGTATATAATGTTAAGATGTTGTTCTACTATGAATTGTCATATTGTTTGTGACAAAATAATCCACGTCATACATTAGTTACTGCTCTCTATATTTCTTTCTGATAATGACAAATGGGGAGAAATATGTGCATATTGATAGGGGGAGATATCATATTCAAGGGGAGTATTTTTCATACTAATGATTGTATATATATTTGAATAAAACTGTATAGTTGTCATCATCAAAAGGGGGAGAATGTTAGAACCTCTGTTATTGGATTTTAATGACAACAACTATCAATCATATCGTAGAATATTTCAACTATATTATAGGTATATAATTGGCAAAACAAACGCACTCTGGACATTGGAAGATCAACAAAAACTGAAATGAAGTATCAACACAAAAGATCAATGTGAAGAAATTTCATAGTAAGGTCAATACTTGTGTAAGTGTCTTAGATTACTTGTACACTCTCTCTTGAGTAAAATGAGAAAACCTTCTCACATTCAAGTTCTATTATACTCAAAACAAGTTTAAAAACATATTTTGAAATCCATAGGAAGTCAAACGACTGGGGACATTGCTCAAACATCTAGCGACATGCTCTTTTGAACTATTTTTCCTCTGCTTTTAAAACAACATCAAACAAACGTCTGTCTACAACATTAAGACGTCTGTTACAATTTATAAATATCTGAACTATCTTTTTTTTTAACTAAATCTTTTCTGTCACAAATTCGTTCATAACCAGGGATCTGCCTTCAAATTCCAAATGTTTGATTTTCTATAATGGCAATATTTTTGAACGGACACTTCTCTTCTTCTTCTTCAATAGTTGTAACTCCTTCTCTAATGGCCACAACTATTAAATTAGTGTCTGAAAGAAGATGAATGTTGAAAGAGACTATTGGACATCTACAAGTATACCGAAGACTTAAGTTTCAGTAATAAATTTCTCACTTCTTTCTTTCTACGTAATTCTCTAAATTCCTAGTGCTCTCAAAGATTTCAAACTCACTTTCAGTATCATCGAAATTTATTCTATAGTATTTGGTGATTAGCTTCCTACAAATCCATGTACTACACTTATTCAACTTAAGAGGAGATCATAGGAAGTCATGTACTATTGGTCAATATTACTATTGAACGAACACATGTTTATCAAGTCGAAATGCTACTGTACTGCCTATTCCTCAGGGCTAAGAAATGGTATATTAGTTAGTGGAAATTTCAAAGGGTAGCTTCGGGACTGAAAATAGGATGGTAGGTCTGAACTAGTATAAAAACGCCAGTGTGATTGTTTTTATTTTATTTACTTTGTTCTATTTTGTTATTAAGCATCAATATTTCACACACACACAACCTAGCCATATTATACTAGATCCCTATGCACTTTCACTAAGGGGTTACATATTGATAGTTATTAGATAACAATAGAAAACACTTACTCAATAGTTTTCTGTTAGTTAATATAACTAAGCTCAAATAGAAAATATCGCTATGATAATATTACATAATTCCCTCAACTTGAGAATACTATCGAGATTCAATGTGGAAACTCCACTTTGGTTATAGTTAAATCATGGCACAACGTCCGTTGAATGACTATAGTTGGTCCAAGTGGTAGCATTGGAAGTGAAACACTATTTAAGGAAGGATTTATCTTCTTAGTTGTATGGAGTTGGTATCATGGTCAACTAAAGTCAACTCGAAGTCAGAGTCTCTGGCCAGAGCATTTCAGTTAATAATAATTATTATCATCATTGAACCAAGGACTTTGCGTTTGGACTAGAGTTGAATGTGAATGATATTGGAATTTTGACCATAACCAAATTCCATAAGTCCAAAGTGATATAACTTTGATTAAGAAAACTAGTGTAAATAACAATCATAGTTGGGTAACGCTTAACAAAGTAAATTGGATTTTACCAAAACCATATAAGTGATAAATTTGGCCAAAATGTCACACCACCTAGTAAGTGACAAACAAATGTTAATGTTCGAATATTTTGATATTAATCGCTAATCAAATTTACACTTAAATAGTCGTACAACCGAATCGTTGAATACTCCTTTGACTAGATTTAGTTGATTTATAATAGTTATAAATTAATTAAATTAATTGATATCTAAGAAATATTAGTTATAAATTTTTATTCTTATTAGCTAGACAATATTAATAAATATGTTTATAATAGTTTTAAATATATTAATAGATATATGTATATCGATACATGTTTAAATAGAATTTACATGCACCAAATATTGTACGGGCTTAAATGGTTTTAAAGCCCATATGGGTGCTTATAGTTGTGGGCACGGTTGGTTAACCAACCCGATCGGTTAATATTTTCGGTTAACCACATATTAAAATCGGTTCAGTTAACCAATATAAGATTAATATTGGTCGAGATTTAATGATCAATTCGGTTAATTTTCACCGCAGTTAATCGATTAATTTACAGGGTTAACTGGCTAATTTAAACGGTTAATAGGTTAATTAACCGTAAATGGTTAACCGTTTAAATTAACCGGTTAACTGTGTAAATTAACAAGTTAATCGACCAAATTAAGATAAACATTAATTATAAGAGTGGAGGAGTGCATTAACAAACACATAAACACAACACAATGCACTAAGCTTAAACGTTGGATACAATAATCGACACATATATTCATATATTCGTAGTTCAATCAGATAAATGCACATAATTTCATAGTTTAATCAAATAACTAATACGTATATTCATAGTTCAATCAGATAGTCAATACATTGCCAGTAATGCAAAATTTTATGAATCAAAATCTTATACTCCAAAGTCCTAAGTATAAACATTGGATATATGATTAATTCAACAATAATGTCCAAATAATATAAATATAAAATACAACAAGGAAGAATACATTAAGAGTACGTTACTGCAAAGTCACGGACTGCAATCACCATTCTCCAATGCTCCAAGTCAAAATACATTGTATCTTAATTCCAGACTCCAATTTCCATTTTCTAAATCTATCTAAAGTTACATACATACATACATACATATACATACATATATATATATACATACATACATACATACATATATATATATATATATATATATATATATAACCGAGTCATTAAATATATAACAAGGACTTGAGTAATAAGAATAACATAATGCATATATTACTGAATATATGATTAACATATATATGGGATTATATAAACTCATAGTTCAGTACACATTTCATAAATATTTACATACATCATATTTTGTTCATAATATAAGTCATATCAATACATATATTAGTATGAATTGAGTTAAACCAAGGAAAAAAATATCAAAAGCATAATGCAAATTGGACTATAAACTTTTTAAAGGACCATGTGAAACCGGACTGATGATTAACATGGTCATAATGTATATAAACTTACTTTTAACACATCCATATCATTATTCTAACATATGACTACTGGGTTATAATTGTCACATCCTAGATATTATACAGTTTATTTTAAGGACAGGATCATTGCTACATTCAGCATAAAAGGGGTGTGATTTCTTTTGATTGTGGCTAATCAAGCAAATAAGTAAACTATAACAAAGGCTTACTTTTATGGTTAAATGAAAAATCAACCAAATTAGCCACTAGACATTATTATAGGAAATTTTACCCATTTGAGCTACTTTTCAAAACAAAACACCAATTTAAACTATTTGCAAAAATAGCTTGTTTCTATCTACATTGCAAAAAAGGCATTTTTTACCGGAGTGATTTTGAATAGCTTTAGTATAGAATTCCATTTCTTGCCACATAGATCAAAAGTAGCCTACTTTTTTTTTCTAAAAAAGATGTTTCAAAACTTGTTTACATAGTTTAGTTGTTTTGAAATATTATATAAATGAGTATTAATCTTATAGTTGTATGCTCAAGTGATCAAAGTTGCTTTAAATCTTGCATCAAAAAAGAATGATGGTTCATCGGTTATTAAGACAAAATCTATATAGCTATCTAAACAAAAATCTAGTTAACTTACGTAATTAGTTACGAAGTCATATTTGATGGACTATCATCTATTATTCATTCTCAGGACTTCTAATAGTAACCATATACTATTTTCTGATTTGAAGACATGGTAAACTAGGTTAATCCAAGATTGTGTAAATAATATATACATTAAAAAATTATTTAATTAACAAATTTGAGATTTTGAGACTAACATGAGACTTTGAGGCTAACGTCTGCATCTCTATCTTTTTGGTGCTTACTAGAAAAACTACTAAGAATTTGACCTTTTATAAAACTGAGCTAAGGATATCATCTTCGAATTAGATCCACATTTGGCACAGAATTAAAATCATTTGATAATACAACACATTTTGAACTCATAGAATGAAAAAAAACATGGACAAAAACACAACTGATATCCAATCTTTTGCAGTATAACTATATAACGTCCCTAATAAATCAATATCATGGTCAATGGCTGAATCTAGAACCAACACCAACAAGGTGTCCAATTTATGGCAAACTTCTTTTACTCAATTACATATACTACTGCATATATGAGTTGTATATCACTGTGAACTATTATGACTATGGCTTGTACAGAAACACATATTTATTACATATACATAAATTATGGTAAATTCATAATAAACTATGAGTTGTATAAAATGCATTTACCACGTATAGCATAGACTATAAACTGCTATGACCGACCTATGTATTACCGGTATTCATAGATTATTCATGAGAAATGAGAATAGATATTCATATGTATAATTGAATTCAATCGTAAATCGTAAAGATAAATTCATAGATTAATCATAAATCATATTAGTGTACAGCTATTGAATTCAACCATAAATTAGACATGTATTTGCATATAACTACTAAATTAAAATTTAAAACACTAAATAAAAAATCACATTCATTTTCTTCATATCGTTCACCATAGCTCACCTTGACAAGCACCAGGCATCACGGAAGAAAACACGAGGTAGCGATGATGGCGGTGGAATGGTGTAGCACAACAGCATAGAAAGGCGGCACATGACAAAAGAAAATTGCAGATCGATTTGAAGGAAGGTTTGCATTTGAAAATAAAATTTATAGATTAGGGTTTTCATTTTCTATTAGAATGGGATTAAAATGCGTATATTAAAGGTTGCAGGAAAACAAATAAATTGGCTTTTGGGTAAAGGATTTGGGGCGGGTTTATAAGTTTTGACGGAGATATTGTATCGGTTAACAGTTAACCGATTTTCACAAGAGCATTAACCGTTAACCGAACCGACTTTGTTCGGTTAATGTTGATCGCTTAAAATGGCTCGGTTAAGACCGATTAAATGTCCACCTCTAGGTGCTTATGAGTTCGACCATGCATAGAGTAGGTAGGGGCGGCTTTGGAGTTGTAGAATGGGCTAGATTTTTGATAGGATAAAGGAGGAAAATAGATAAAAGAGAAAAGTGGATCTCGATCCTAACTTATCTCTCCAGTGTCTCCTCTATAAATTGTCATAACCCTTATCGCTCTACCATTTTTTGGGTGCCCCCATTAGCTCTACATCTGGCATAAATTCATCTTCTCATCTTCTCCATTACCAAGCTCAAATCAAATTAAAATAGACATTATTCGATAGTCGATGGTCTTCAATTCAGGAGACAACACCTTTAGAATTGGAATATAATTCAAGAATTTATTTCAACCCTTCAAGGTTGGTGAAAGGTAATTATTTGATCTATAATTATATGCTAATATTTAGATAATCTACATACCATATATTGCTTTGCTAGTTAGGTGACTATTCCAGTATACCGGTATATTGTCACATTTAGAATGGTTGTTTGTTTATATGTTTATATATTTATAAATATATTTTACATATACATGCCTTGAAACTCACATTTAAGATTAAAAAAATTGATTTCTTTTATTTAAATTAGTTTAATATTCATTATTGAATTAACACAAACTTTATTTTTAAAATACCATGCATTATACTGTACAAAATATGTTTAAAATTACATATAGATATTTTTATATCTAAAATATTTTTTGGCATAAAATTATATTTTTAATATATATAAATATTTTTAATTAAAATCACTTAAATAAATCTATAAAATAAATAAATATATCATAAAATATAATTTAAATTTTCAAAAATCATTTTCACAGCTGATGAACTCTTGACGGTAAAAACTTAATTTTTATATAAGTATATCTTATTCAAATATTAATTTAAATGCTGAAACTAAAACTAAACTTAAAATAGATCTTAAATTAATATATATAGATTGAAATATTCAAATACTAAAATATCTTCTAGATTCTTTTCTAAATATTAAAACATGAAATATAATTTCGAAAACATATTTATATATATTATTATTTATTTCCAATCTAAAATTTTAAATTAAAAAAATTAAAAAAATTGATTTGTTGGAAGTATTATTAGGTAAATATCTATGTATTATATATTTCATTAATATACATTTATACATGTGTGTTTCTATGTGTGTATATATATATATGTTTATTTACTATTAAACATAAGAAAAGACACACATGAGAAATTTAGCACGTGTGATGCACATGCGTAGAAGTAACTAATGTTAAAAATCATCATTTGCAAGCTTTCTTAGATCTTATAACATTTAAAAGAAGTATGAGTAATTTTGTATGTTTTTATATATGTAAATTCACAAATCAACTAGTTGCCGAAACACCAATTAGACTAAGCCATTTTAGAAAATAATAAAATAGGGCAAAGAAAGTAATTAACTATTATGTTAATATGTTATAAAAACGCAAAAAAGATTAAATTAAACACTTTTTTGTAGTTTGGAAGCTGGAAAACTTGCACGATCACTCTTTTAAAAAGTAATCAACCACCATATTAATATATAGAGAATTGTTCTCGTCAAACAAAGTGATCGCACTTCCTATGATATTTTGTTCGTCACAAACCCCAATACTTGTTGATGTATAAAACTACTTGACGGTACTATGTAAATTTGGAATTTTCAATTAGATTGATATCATTATGATAATTTGTAAGCCCTAAATTTATGTAATTGTTATTCTCTTTGCTATTTCAAGATTGATATTAATAGTGGTAACTTATAAGGAAATATGTAATAAGTATGATTGTAGCATCATTTTCTCTCCTCCTTTTATTGGGCTTGAGATTAGCATTAGTAATATGTAGATTGCGGTGTTAAAAACGTTGTATAAGGGAAAATTTTATGTAACCACAATTTTATGTGAGTAGTGAACTGTAATTTTTATTCCATATTTTTATAACAGAATTAACCGAAAGACGTAATTTATAGAATTGCTGCTTGAGAATATGGGGAAAAACATCGAAAAGGAGAAAATAGTGTTAAGTGCAAGTCTAACCTACTTATGGTTATATTAAAAATCCCTTATATAAATGGAGAAATATAACTGTTGTGGGATACACATAAATATGCATGATGAAGTATAATATTTACGTTTTGTTTTGAAATGGTACTTTATATACAACAAATCATTATGACAACATATCACATGTCAATAAACGTTCGAATCACGCTAGGCAAGTTTCGAACTTGTGATCTCTCGCACCAAAGCCAAATCACTTAACCACTAGGACAATGGTGCTTGTCAAAATTATATCATCATTTTAGACCCAAACAAAAAAGTATAATATTTACGACAAGCACCATTGTCACAGGGTTAAGTGATTCAACTTTGGTGCGAGTGGTCACAAGTTCAAAACTTGCATAGCGTGATTCAAACATATGTTGACATGCGATGTGTGTTATGTTATCCTAGTGACATGTTGTATCCAAGTACCATTTCAATAAAAAGTATAATGTTTGCTATAAAATTAAGGCATAAGAAATGGAAAGCATGCTGGTTAACTACGTTCATGACTATATATTAATAATACAACTTCATAGACTACATTTCTAGTATGCGTACCCTTTTTATTTTGAATCTTTCCATTTCTCGCTAAAACCTTAGTTGTTTTTCATGCAACTCCTTTAAATAAAGAAATATGTATATTTGACCATGACTAAAAACATGTTTTGGGAGATAAATACCAACTTGAGGGATGGCTTGTCCTTGTGATTTATTAATTGTTAAGGAAAATGTTAATTTAACAGGAAAATAATTTATGTATTAGGTTGAAAGGCATGTTAGTATTCTCGAAAGGCTTCAGTAGTATACATGAGATAAATAATCTTATACCATGAAAATACCAACTGTGATTTCCGCATATATGAAATTTCATTGAAAGATACGACATAATAATTTGGTTCCATTGCATAATCCATTTCATGAATCAATATTCCTAGGCAACATGATCGGTGCCCCTACTTTAAATGTTAATTTACATGGTGGCAAACCACCTATGAGTTTAAGAAATCTGTTTGATATAGATTATTCGTATCATCTTTGGCTCTGTTAAATGAATAGTAGATACATTCTTTATCTGGAAGCATACATATAACCTTATTATTATTCTCGTCTACTATATCGTTCTTAGGGGCTAATATTGCTCTATCCATTATATATTTATTATAATAAAATTTGTCATTGAGTTCGATAAATACTTCATTAATCAAAGCATAGACTGAACTTGTATTTCTTCAAGTTTCAATGATATCATCTAGAAGCTTTATAGAATCATCCCGCACATTGACTACATAACCATTTTCAATATGTAAAAGAAACTGCATGTATAATTGATCATCTCTTGCATGCATATTTTGTGTTAAATGAATTACCCACACATATTCCTATAAATATGATCATATTATACATGCATCAACCGTTTGAGCTCTAGCACCATTTACAACTATTGGTAAAACTTGATGAAATTCACCCCTAAGATAACAATCTTTCCTTTAAATGGTGCATCTAAATTTGTTAAACCTCGAAATGTTCTATCTAAGGCCTCAAATACAGGACGATGAGCCATGTTAGGTTCATCCTATAGCAAAATAGTCACAACTGATAAGAGTTTGGTTATCTTTGATTGCTTAGAAATATAACACATAGACGAAGAGTCTAGATTAATTGGTATTTTAAATCTAGAATGTGCAGTTCGACCTTCTGGTAGAGCAAGAGAAGCAATTCCAATAGTAGATATGTTTTTCTTATACCTCTTGGGCTATCTATGGAGTACTTGGCATCGGTTTTGTCTTTAACAGAATGCATAGTCTTGTCAAATGCCAACTTTGTTTAGGGTTTAAGTTATTTATGAATTCAATATAATTATGGGGTATTTCTATAGATTTTGCTTCTGACATATGAGTGGAGTCAACGAAATGAGTAGAAATATTGAAATTATTATGTGGAATATCAAAATCAAATTTTTTTTGTTATATTGTTTGAGAAGGTTGTTAAGATCGGAAAGACATTGAATCAATAAATATGCATTGTTCACGTTAGTATTAGATGTAGAAGGATAGTCTTCACGTAAATAGGGTGAAATCTCTTCCCATAAATCATACACATGACATGGTTCACCGTGGACTAAAATTGTAACGAATAATCTTCTCAACGCTGTAGGCATATGTGTGTTCGAAGCATCTCTTAAGCAATCCTTTATACTATCGTCATTTTCAAGAAAAAGTTTATGTTCAGCTGCTTCTTTAAATGTATTATATCATGTTCCATTAACTATTAGCAAGTCAATGAAAGATAGAGGACCTCTAACATGAGTTAATATTAAACACAAACAATAACGATCGCTTTAAGTGGGAGATACTGTATGAATTGTACCAATTTCCCTATGGTTATTTCATCTATGATTCCACTCCTTACTTAAAGGCAGCCATTAATATTTTTTGGGAAACTTGTAATATAAATATCGACATGCTTCTTCATTGGCTACATTTTTATAAAAAAAATCAGTAAACATTGTTTTAGATCTCTGTTCATCATCTAAAGTAGTTTGTAAGTGCTCTTCTGCATGAAATAGCAATTGTTATCTATTTGGTAGATGTACTGGTAAGCCAACAACAGAAGGAAAAAATGTTACTTTAGTGAAATTTAAATATTTTCCATAATGCTTCAGGGGCACAAATCCATCCAGCATTAACAAATTTTGAGATTTCGTTGTTATCGTCAATTATAGTGGGTAACCCTACAAATATATGGTCTGAGCCTTTCTGAATATATTTATAAAGATATTTAAAAATTTAATACTTGAGAAAATCTCAACATTTATATGACAATCATATTTCATAAATAAATAAGGATTATAAGGAACTATCCAACGGTTATCGATCATATGGCTCCTAATTCGATATGGTATTCCATTGTCACGTCTTCTATAAATAAGGTACGAGTCATTTTCTTGTAAAGTTAAAGGAGTAAAAGATTTTGGAAACCTTTTCTTACGGTGGTTTTTTTTCGTGCATATAGCTTTTGATTAAAATGACTGCATGCATAATGAATCATTTATTTCATTACAGTGTTATGTAGTTTGGGTTTTAGATTTTTGTATGGGAATTTCGCTCAAACTAAAGCTTTATAATCATTATGATTATTAATCTTCTCATTTTCATTTGGGATAATTAGAATATGTCAATGTGGTAGTCCTCTTTTTTGGAATTCAACGATGTGGACATGTGCAATAATTTTACCTAAATTAAAAAACATGTATCAAATAAGTCATTTTTTAATTGTCTAATTTTGCATAAATAATCATAGTAGTTAAGTCTGGTCTATCTTTTTATTGTTGACCGAGAAGTAATTGTTATGTAATTTGTACCCAGTTAGCATTATGTGTCATAGTAATAAATAAATTAGGTTCCCACTCCTTCACAGTATTGTCATTGCATCTTGATATCATTGATGTGTGTGTATATCAAAAGAGAGAGATTCTAGAAGAGATCAGAAGGCTACAAATCTATTTGAGTAAAGCTAAGGCTAATTCGTGAGTGGAAACCTTAGTATTTTTTTTCAGCAATTGCTTAGTGTATTTCTTATGGGTTTGAGTATGCCTTGGGGATTTTAGGATTTTGAAAATATAATAAATAAAATCCCCCAAAATTCCCTTTTATTTTGAAATGTCAATTCTATGCTGAGATTCTCAATTATTTATATTAATTCGATGGGATTTGTTTCGTTTATGCAATCTTTGATAATTTCATAATCGATTCCACTTCTCCCTCATCTTTGGGCCAAATTGTGATCCTTCAATAAAATAAAGAGTTTAGATTACGAATTCTGTTCGTAGTTTACACCACTTATTCTTATCTATTTCTTTGTAAAAAGGGGAGTTGAATAGAATATGGGGTTTAAATTGCAATTCTTATTGTTTAAGATGTTCTAGTGAATTGATGTAATAAATTGAGTTTCTATTTTATTTACAAGTCTATTATTATAGTTTTGGTTATGAATATTTATTCCTTGTTTTTGGACATTAGAATTCCATGAAATCTTGGGAAACTGAAGAGAAATGACTTGTAATAATAATTGATAAGGGAATTGACATTTAAGGCTAGTTTAGTGCATAAAATCCGTACGTTAGAACTTATAGGCACGAATATTTATTTATCTCTACTTATATAATTAATGTATAATTATTGCGCATATGACGTAGTTAATCAGACATTCATTCATTTCCCCAACCAGGAATGTAATTGATTATTAGGTGAAAATAAGAGGAAACTCTTATATAGCCTAATTATTATTTTAAGGCATAATAAGGAAGATCCTTATAAGTCCTTATTTATGAAATGGAGAGATGAGTGTGTGCGTGTGTGTGTATGTGTAAATACAGCAAATAATTTATGGCTAAGTCATAAAGATGCGCGGTCAGTAGAGTTACATGACGGAAGTCTGCCCTTCACTTTGAGGCTATCAGCAATTGTGTACACTTTTATTGGTGTGAGATATCCTTATGATAAATATTTGTAATGACGCAAGGTGAGTATCAAATTCTATAGAGGAAATCTATCTAGCTAATATGACTACTAGTTCCTACGAATAACGGACTAATGTTAGATGTCATTATGGGTACGGCCGTAAGATGAAGGGCCTGCTTCAGGGTTTGAGGTATTAAATGGTTGTACCATCCTTTTCCCCATATGAAGTATTAAATGGACAAGGGGTTACGTTAGGTGGTATCTCTACAGAGGTCCACTTTTGAGAATAGGGCCTTAAATGATGGGGTTTGCCTATTTTCCACTTGGAAGTATTAAGTGGCTATGAGATTTCATATGATGACAGCTAGATAGTACCATTGAGGAGCACACTTCTGGAAATAGTCCCTAATGATGGGGTCTGCCTATTTTCCATTGGGAAGTATTAAGTGGCTTGGGAACCGTCTCTCTCATTATTAGCTATTTATGACGTATGATCGGGATATGTGATCTACTTCTGGAATGGAAGGTATCAAGTAGTTGAATCCTCCTCCTTTCCTTATAATGAAGTATTTAATTATTTTAATGGTTTTATGTTCGTATACATATTCTTATTTTTAAATATACTGCCCAAGTACTAAAAAGGTAAGACTCGAGATTTTTATTCACCAGATACTTATTTTTTTGACTCCCTCCACGTTACAACACAAGTTAAGGACGGAGTTATGGCGACGACGATGCTTAGAGATGGATGAGCTTGGCTTATGGCAGTATTTGTTATTATTACTTGTTTTTATGTATACCCATGTAACATATATTATGTTATGGTTTTTATGGAATTTCGTATTATGACATTTTTATGATTTTGAAATAAATGGGTATATTTTTCTATTACATTTTGTGCCATCAGTAGTGCTCTGAAAGTTTAGTTATGGCTCTGCAATGTCATTTCTTTATACTACCAACGTCTTGCCTTAAAGTGGATCTAAGTTTCGATGGGACTTTTCTAGGTCGAAATTTAGGCTTGTTTCGGGGTGGGTTGTAATAGGGAAGGAGGCGGACCCTACAATAGACAATTAATACCCACAACCTAAAAGCACGCCCTATGTATTATGGCCTGTAACACAACAAACTATGATGTCTCATATTAGTCTGACTATTCGTAGGTGCTGGTAGCTAGATTAATTGAGCAGAATTACCCTACAAAATTGGGACTAAACTCACATCCATCATGGGTACTTATTATAGGCGATGTCTTATAGCAGTCTCAAAGTCACACTGCTTGTACCCAGATTAGCTGAGTAGACTTTTATGTGCTTTTGAATGACCTCACATCCCTTTAACATATTCATAATTCCACTCTCCTACATATTACCATATATTTACCTCACCTTTTTTTGCATTAATGCCAAGGAAACTCCTTACCACCTTCGATTATGGGTTAATTTCCATAATTATCCATACTTTCTTCCTGTAGGGTTTAATGCTAAGTACTAACCTATTTATTCTATAGGATACGATTAATACGTTACTAATTCATTAATAATATATTTATATGCTAATATATTTATGCGTATGTACTTTAGGCAAAAAAATAATTCTAAACTTGCAAAGGTTTTTGCTTCCTATACTAATTGTTTAAAATATCAAAATTCAAAATTCATGCGAGTCTAGCTCCGTTCAATAACTTATAAAATAGCTAGTATCCTTAGCTAAACACTAGACTTGCATTAGCAAAACAGTATCAAATGCCAAACTTATTTCATATTAGTATAGTAGCTTCAGCGCCTCTATTTCAAGGAATAAAATTTACAATTTAAACCCTTTATATTTTATTCAACTTTTACATACACGAATATGAAGTGAAAAAGGAATTCATATTTAAAAACCCAAATAGGCAGTGCAAACTACTAATAGGAGAATTCATACCTTAGACACCATTTCTTATTTTATTTTTAGGACCCTACAACACATCAATAGGGAAAAGTTGAACGAGGAATAGAATATAAAATATTCAAATTGTAATAACAAAATAAGTCCTGCTATTTTAATATAAAACAATTAAAATTCAAATAAACTTAAGAACTGACATTTTGTTTGGGTGAATTTTGGGATTTTAATTTTAGGGTTTCATGTACAAAATCCCTCATGGCATAAAATAAATCCGAAACTTCTACTATTAAAATTACTAAAATGTGAAAATAATAATAATAAGATTTTCACTTACAAATAGCATCTAGCTTCCCTTTGGGTTCGATTCATGCTGTTTACTAATTGCTCCTTTAGATTTCCTCATTTTGAAATGTACAATAATTCAATTATATATAAATTAGATTCAGAATTCAGGGGTTGGGAAAGAATAAAAATAGAAAAACATATATCTATATAAACCTAGTACATATCCTCCTGGACTTGAACTCTTGAATCTAGTTGAGGAAGAAGACTAACAGAAGTTCGTTAACATTCCAAATTTTTTATGAGTAAAAGTGAGGGGGCTTGCCTCTTATTTATAGCGGTTAGAAAGTGTATGAACCGTAGGATTTAAGTCGGTTTAAAATAATAAAATCCAGACCGTTCCTACCTAATAAAACCCAAGCCACAACACCTTCACCCGTCAACTGCTACTCCCTAGGCAGTTGACCGTTAGCGGTCGATAGGCCCAAGGGAGGTGGTCGACCCACCCCTTATATTTGGAACGAAATTTAATACTACCGTTTATTTTAATTTGTTTTCTTTTTTTAATGTTTCCTTAGACCTTGAGATTCTCACTAACGTTAACATATTAATTAATGTTTTAAATTTCAAACATTAACATTAGTTAAACTTTAAATCTGAACACAAACGAATTATTTCAAATTTGAAAACTTAAAATGTTAATAACTTTTTCCTCAAAATCCAATCACAAAACTTTAAATACGAGAGTTGATCAAAAAATCACCATGAACGCAATGGTGTAACTTTCATGGCCAAATTTCAACATCTGCAAAGTTTTCATTTTTTACCTTGTTATTAATTAATTAATTTCTTATTAAATTTTATGGGGTGTTATATTATACTTTAGCATAGTCTATACAAGCTTTAATATTTAAATTGTTTAAATCTGACTGAGAATCGAGTTCATACTGAAGAGTCTATACAATGACATTTTTTGGTGTCTCCAAATTATACTAATGTTAAAATTAATTTATAAATGTTATGAATTATACAAATTTATGACTAAATTTTTTTATGTCATTTTCAATTATTTATTTGAAGTTTAATATCGATCATAGTAATGTATAAAAGTTGTATGTCGGTTCAACTAAAAAGGAAGTTTAAATTATATAATTAAATAATTAGTTCAAAGAGGGGTCAATGGGCTAAGTGAATGAGAAAGGTCAATAATATGGCTGGCCACAGAAGGGGGAGGGGCTGTAAGGACCCAGTCTACGAGGGTTTGAGAGAAGAGATGAAATATTTTGATATTTCATGGTCTATAAATAGGTAGCGTCCATTCTTTTTCTCTATATACTAAACCAAGAAAGCTCTAGCCTTCATTAGACATTGGTAAAGTCAATGAGATGGTCTTACAACCCATAAACAAGGAGAAGATGTAACAACCCACTATTTCAAACCATTCGCATCCGCACATGTCAGACTTGAATTACTCAAAATATCATATTGTTAATTTATATTTGGCAAAACTTAGCATATACAGTAAATAAATCAATCACAGAATTACAGAATCACAGACACAGAGTAATACAACAATAAGCAGTGGAATAGATAAATAGTAGTTCATGAAGCTACTATAAAACATCAGATTTTGAAACAAAATACAACAGAATCTCAAATACATATAAATCTCTAATACATAAGCAACTGACAAGTCTGAATATAAATGACTGTAATAAGCTAAAATAACTAAAGGCTAGATGGATAGATCTTCAAACAAAGCTCTAATCTCCAGATGTGAGTCTCGAATGTTGTGACACTCAGTCTAACCCGAGCATAAAGCAAAATACAAACACTCGAGTCAGGATTAACATTCTTATGCCAGTAAATTGAACTTAGGTGAAAAGTCAACTGAAATACAAGTGACTTAAAGGATGCTTGGGATTTCCATCCTCTAAGGATCTGTGGAACTATCTATTATGTAGTAATGTACGCTGTTATAATATGTCTATAGCAACATAGACTATTAAAATAGCGTTAAGGCGTTACCCATATTCCCCTTAACATATTTTATATATTCGCATTTTCTATACAGTACCATAAATCCTCCGTAAATTGGAGGCTATCAGAGGCCACTCCATAGGTATTATACAAACCAAACTCGTAGAAGGTGCGATAGGGCATGCGACAAGGCATTCGAGGCAATGTCAGGGTAGATATACCAATTGCACTCTCGGACTGGTGGTAATGCATAGCAGCTACTACCGCCCACCTCGATACATACTCCCAAATCAAAGGTGCACCCAAATCACATTACAAAGTAATAGAATAGTATCGAAGAAACGTGCCCGATCGGAGGTGCGACCTCACTTGGCCTGGTATAGCTCCTACTTTAGCCACATCAAGCTGACTCACGAGAGTCAGGGCTGCGCTAAAACCTCATATAGAATCATTGTCAAACCATCCTACTTTGTTTTGGAATCTCCACCACGTACATAGTTATTAAAGTGGTTTTGGGGATTGGCAGAGAGTATAACAATATCTGATCCCGGTCTCTTTAACAACCATCTGCTTATTTCACACCGTGGTCATTTCATTTCAAATAGTTCATACTTCATATCAAAATACCATATTCATTTCAACACCATATCAATTCGATATCATTTTTCACTTTAGATCATATTCATTTCCAAAAATCATAACATTTTAAAAAACATAGCATTTTCAAAATCATAACACTTTTGAAATCATAGCGCTTTTGAAATCATAACACTTCTATAATCATAATAGTACCAACTTAAACAATTTAGGTACTGAAAATAGTATGTATAATAAAACAGTTATAAATTAAAATAGTTTATATTTTAAAATAATTTATATATTAATATAGTTCATAGTTTAAAATAATATGTATATCAAAATACTTTATATAATAAGATTAGTTTCCTCCAATTTCACAAATCGATTCAAGTCAACTTAAAATCCAAAATTAAATTTAATCAATCCCAGTTCAACACTTTTAAATTTAAAAGGGTTAAAGATTCAATTCAAATTCTCAATAAACCATTTCAGTTTTTATTGATTTCAAATCCAATAAGATTCAAATTGGAAAATATTCACTTAATCATTTTAATAACAATTAAATAAAATCTCAATTTATAATTTAAATCAATATTAAATGTTCAGTCTAAATTTTATTTAAAAATCGAGAATATTCTTTAAATCACCATTTTATCAAATAAGTTATCAATCATATCTTTCAAAATATCAAAATCAATAAGTTAAGATCAATTCTTATTCAATTTCGTTTATTAACAAATTAAATTTCTAGTCGATTTTACTTTATTTTTCCAAACTCTATTTATTTTGAAGTTATTACAAAAATCTATTAAAAATATTAATGTAAATTTTTAAACAAATATTTAAGCATATATAGGTACACTAGTTAAATTAAATTTTATTTAAATAAATTATATCAAATTCAATTTTATTAGTAAATAAATTTTAAATCTTATTTTATATATTTAAAAATAATAAAGTTATAAGTAAAATCTTAAAATTTATATTTTCAAAACAAACCTATAAATTTAAAATCTAAAAATCTAAATTTTACACATATATTAAAATAAATTATTTGTATTATAATTTAAAAATCCATATTTAATAAAATCCATATTTAATAAAATCCATATATTCCCTTTCAAACTACGGAAATCATTTTAAAAATATAGACCAATGGTGTGCGTATATAATTTTCTATCCTATGGTCAAGTTATACAGTTGTTTATCATTTCAATCCGCAAATTAAATATTTATGGCTATATATCATTTCAATCCGCAATCACAAAATTTCAAAATTAATAAAAGTCGCTTGGGTTTATCATTTTAACCCATAACGATTTTCCCTTATTTTATAATATCGTTCGGGTATGCGTCATTTCAACCCATAGGGAATTTTTAAACTAACAAGGAACTTGCAGAGTGAGAACAAATATGATAGTAAGCCAACTAGAATATATCATCGGTAACAAATTAAATAAAATATATACAACTGGAGCATGGTGCCATATATCACAGGTGAATAATTGAAGATAATGGAATATCATATTTAATAATTAAATACCTAGCAACTCAAATTTAACATCGTATTTCAATTGTAGTTTCAAGTGAAATTAAATTTTCTAACTAAAAGAATGTTAATCGTGAGTGATTGCTCACCTTTTGAGACGAGAGAAATTTGACGATGAAATGTGCTACGAATCCAAGCACGACTTTTAAAGCATGGCATGATGAACACGAATTCGACGAGCAAGGTTGATAGTTTGGGGTCGATGAAAGCAAATTATACCAGCTTGATATAAACAGAACAAAATATATGTTATTTATATATATATATTTCTTTAAAATCAACTTTAAACATATATTTAAAATAAAATCCATATACATAAATTTCAAATTAATATTTAATTTAAACGCATATAAAATAAAATCTCTATATATATTTGAAACCAAACCCATATATACTTATATACATATATACACACCCTTTAGAACCCAAAGTAAAATTGAAAGCTTCAGTAGTTTATATATATATATAGACTTAGATATTATGTATATATATTTACAAACAACCAGTTGGACAAATACACATATCAAATGAAATATATATATATATACGGTCAAATATCAACTCTCTCTCTCTCTCTCTATATATATATATATATATATATATATATATATATAAAAGAAAAGTGGTAGCAGAGATATATGGAAACAAAGTACCAAGCTAAACATAATATATAAATGAAATGTACCTTTATCTTTAATATATATGTGTATATTATAACTACAGTTGAAAGTAGATCAATAAAATATATATACTAACCCAATATATATATATATATATATATATATATATATATATATATATATATATATATAGGCTGCTGCTCGGTAGAAGGCTGCACGGTGAAGTTCGGCGAAGAGGAGATGGAGATTGCTGCTCGTGTCAGGCTGGAGGGGCGACTGGGTGCGGTTGAGGCTGTAGGAGGTGGAGGGGAAAAGAAGTGGCACGGCGCATGGTGAAGTGGACAGAGCCAAGTGGGCGCGGGGTGTTTGGATGATGGTGGTACTATGTTGGACAGGCTGTAGCATTATGCTAGAGGAGCGGCTGCTCTTGGCTAAGGGAAAAAGACGACATCAGTCGTTTGTGGTAGGGGTTACAGGTGGACGAGGGAGAGAGAGGATGGGCTGGCTGCGTTTGAGTGAAGCAATGCCGGGGAGGGAGGCTTCCGTTGCTCGACGATGGAAAGTTTCAGCTATTAGCTGCTGTGTAAGTGATCGGGATAGAGTAGCAGTTGCTATTGTGGGTTGATGGGTGGAGGCTTGAGGGTAGGGTAGGTGCGGAGGAAGCAAGGGTGGGCTGTCACGTGGAGGCGCTGACAAGGCGTTTGTGAAGGCCGGTTGTCTTGGTGGAGGCAGATCGATTATAAAGGCAATAGTGTTGACGAGCTGCTTGGAGGGTGAGTTAGACACGGCATAGGATAACATGCAAAATATATTATTGTAATTTATATAAAACTTTATATTAACAAAAAAATTCTCAAGAAAATAATATACAACGAACAATATGAATGTATTTTTCAATGGAAAGAAGAGAGAGAGAGAGAGGTGAGCAAAGAGGAATGAATATTATGAAGGAGGGAAAGGGAGAAAAAGAAATTGAGAGACTGAAAACAATTGAATGGACCAGAAAATGAATGGAAAACCAACATAAATAAATAGGTTGTAATAGCAAAAGTCATACCAGTTGAATGCTAGAAATATTAATTGCTGGGTGACTATTTGATTCACCGTGGATTATGAAGGGACAGGGAAACCAAAAGAGTTCAAAGTGAGTACCGATATGGCTAACCGTTCTTCGAGTTTTGCTGCATACGGGACATCGAAACGACCAAATGAATATACTGTGGAGATCAACCTGATGAGCCGAACAGAATGGTACACAGATATCAGAGATATGATTATCTTTTCAAAAGTTGATATTTCGTTTCCAAACTGCTGCCAATTTGCCAAAAATAAGATAAACGGGACTATTGCAATTCAAATTCTACGAAATCAAATATGATGTCTCATTCAGAAAATAATTTACATTTTTATTATACAAAAATATTCAAGTTTCCAAAATATTTTATTCCAATCAAATTTAACTGATTTAAACCAAAATTGAAATTACACAACAAAACCAACCTTCATATTTTCTAATAAAAATTTACCATTTTCTATGTTTAAATAGACGTATTCCAAATATAAATTTTCATTGCAAACTTTTTTAGTTTAATTTCATGAAAAAATTTCAATTAATTACATTATAAAATAGTTAAAATATACGGGTCGTTACCCTCTTTCCCACTCAAAACTTTTTATTCCCGAAAAGGAAGGAGGTAGGAGAATAGAAGTAACAAAAAGGAAAGATAGATTTGAAATACATATTATCAGATACACAATAAATTCAAAACCATATAAATTTCATCTGTCTTCAAATGAATTTATATTCAATTAATTTGGTTTCAATCCATTTTATTTAATCAATAATATTCATTTATATTCATATTATATTGATTTTCAATTCAAGCTATTTTCATTCAATTTGATTTGTTTCAATTTATTAATATTTGTTAAAAATTTCTTTCAAAACAAAATTTTATTCGATTTAACTCATTTATTAAATCTATTTATCTTCAGTTGAGTTGATTCCACTAAAGATTCAATTTCAACTATTCTTAAGTCCATATTTATTTACTTAAATAGTATTTTTTCGATTTATTTCATCATAGTTTAAGTGTATAAAGATTTATTATCACTACTTAATCCTTCATTTATTAATTTCTCTAACAATATTTCATTTTTAAACATCTTATTACTTATAGTTATATTGCATATTATTCAATTACATTCAAAATTTTCCCCGTTAAGTCTTATTAATATTTTCTAATGTAATTGAATACTACACAAATTTACCTTTTTATTTACAATATTTTAATAAGAAAGAATTTAGTTTGGACATTTCTAGTACTTAAGTTTTTCTGGTATATGCAATCGAATATTGTACAAATAAATTTTATCATATTTCAACTATTTCAAGGTGCTACAATTTCATTCCTCATTTTAGTTGTTCCAATTATTCAAAAAATTTGCTTTATTTCAATAACTAAAAATCATCACTTGACATAAAAGTTTAAGAGTTAAACTTTCGGTTTCACTTTAACTAATTTGAAATAAATACATACATGCAAACATACATACATGCATACATACATATAAATCAAATCATACTCAAGAAATTCAAATCAAATCCATTTTCCAAAATAAGAGTGTAGCTAAGCTACAGAGTGGTCTCTCCACCTTGAGGCTCGAAAATGAATGTCGATGATGCTGCAGTCATTACCGAAATTATTTTCCAACGACAAAAGAGGAGAGTACTGACTTACTTCATTTAAAATTCTCTAAACAATCCCATTTGTAAATATTTCAAATGATACAATTTCAAACTTTGAAATCAAAATTTGAAAGACAGTGGAAATTAAACCCTCAAATACTTAAATTAAATTTATTTTCAATTTTAAATTAAATCTATAAACCATTTTATCAACTTCATCTTCTTATAACAACAATAGTTAATGGTTAAGGGAATGTTGACAAATTAACAAATGATAGTCTAGATTACCATTTACTAACAACCAATTCATTTAGCTATTTAATTTCAGAAAAATTGTACCTTTATATATAAAAATATAATTATACATAACTGTTTCATTTTGAAAACAATATTGTGTCAGTTTGCTCCGTTCAAGTGTTTTGAAATTCCTATCGACAGTGTTGGAAAGACGAATTGATCGGAACCCCAAATCAAACTTAACAATTCAGACAATACAATATAATTTTTTTAAATTAATTACAAATACACTCCCTCACACGATGATTCAATAATAGATCATAGAACTAGGATAGAGATTCAAATTTAAAGAGACCCTAATCAAAGAGAATGTTAACAATGGAGATAACTCGAAAGGATAAAAGATAATTAAATTGCAAAAGGGTAAATGGATAGATTTATATTAATCGCGGCGACCTTAACCTGGTCAACCGAGATTTTAGGAATAAGATAAATGCAGAAATTCAATTTCCCGCTTGAGAGGGAAAGAAGCGACTTCACCAAAACATCAGGATAATCCCTGACTATCGGGTGGAGTCAAGATCGCTAGGTTGAGTATCAAAGGAAGGATAGAACTACCTGTAAAATTCTAAGGCATTCGACATTCAATAAGAAGAGAATTTCCCTGGCCGTCTATGAGAGAACTGTTCGGGCTTTGCAAGGGATAATGGCATCGTAAACCATGGACAAAGAAATCTCCGGTGAATTGACGCTTGTTGCAAAGGAGTTTACCCCTTTACAAATCATATTAAGGTTGTCGGAATAAAAATGGAGCTATGGGATGCTCCAGTATCAAGAAGAACATGAATAGGGAGAGACAAGAATGGATTGTAGAACAAAGGGATAGTTCTAAAAATTCGAAGGAAACCCGAGCCAAAGAGGAAGAATCTAAAGCTTGAATGAAGGTGATTCTGTAATTAAATTTACTCTATATACTAAGTTTTCCCTAAACCAGAGCTCTAATACCAACTTTAACGACTCGCTATTTCAAACCATTCGCATCCGCACATGTCAGACCTAAATTGCTCAAAAAATTAGATTGTTAATTTATATTTGGAAAAACTTAGCATATACAATAAATAAATCAATCAAAGAATCATAGACACAAAGTAATATAACAATTAAGCAGCGGAATAGATAAATAGTAGTTCATGAAGCTACTATAAAACATCAAAGTCTGAAACAAAATATAACGGAATCTCAAATACAAACGAATCTATAATACATAAGAAACTGACGAGTCTGAACATAAATGACTGGAATAAGCCAAAATAACCGAAGGCTGGATAGATAGATCGTCAACAAAGCTCCAATCTCCAAAGGCGAATCTCAAATGCTGTGACACTCACTCTGACCCGAGCATAAAGCAAAATACAAACACCCGAGTCAGAATTAACATTCTTATACCAGTAAATTGAACTCAAGTGAAAAGTCAGCTGAAATACAAGTAACTTAAAGGATGCTTGGGATTTCCATTCTCTAAGGATCCGTGGAACTATCTACTATGTAGTAGAATACGCTATTACAATACGTCTACAGTAAAGTAAACTATTAAAATAGCGTTAAGGCGTTACCCATATCCCTCTTAACACATTTAATATATTCGCATAGTCCATACAGTACTGTAACTCCTCCATAAACTAGAGGATATCAGAGGGTACTCCATAGGTATGGTACAAACCAAACTCGTAGTAGGCGTGATAGGGCATGCGACAAGGCACTCGAGGCAAT
This sequence comes from Allium cepa, assembly GCA_030765085.1. Taxonomy (NCBI): domain Eukaryota; kingdom Viridiplantae; phylum Streptophyta; class Magnoliopsida; order Asparagales; family Amaryllidaceae; genus Allium; species Allium cepa. Next base: position 1,022,021,082 of record CM060941.1, read on the forward strand.
GTTAGGGTAGATATACCAATTGCACTCCCGGACTGGTGGTAACGATAGCAGCTACTATCGCCCACCTTGAGACACAAAAGGTGCACCCAAATCACATTATAAAGTAATAGAATGGTATCGAAGAAATGTGCTTGATCGGATGTGCGACCTCACTTGGCTCGGTATAGCTCCTGTTTTTGCAACATTAAGCCGACTCATGGGAGTCAGGGCTACGCTAAAACCTCATATAAAATCGTCGCCAAACCATCCTGCTTCGTTCTAGAATTTCCACCACGTGCATAGTTGTTAAAGTGGTTTTCGGTATTGATAGAGAGTATGGCAATACCCGATCCTGGTCTCTTTAACAACCAAACGCTTATTTCACACCATGGTCATTTCATTTCAAATAGTTCATACTTTATATCAAAATATCATATTCATTTCAAAACCATATCAATTCGATATCATTTTTCACTTTAGATCATATTCATTTCCATAATTCATAACACTTTAAAAATCATAGCACTTCCGAAATCATAACACTTTTGAAATCATAGCACTTTTGAAATCATAACACTTATGTAATCATGATAGTTCCAACTTAAACAGTTTAGATATTGAAAATAGTATATAAATTAAAATAGTTATAAATTGAAATAGTTTATATATTAAAATAATTTATATATTAAAATAGTTCATAGGTTAAAATAATATGTATATTAAAAATACTTTATTATATAATAATATTAGTTTCTTCCAATTTCACAAATCGATTCAAGTCAACTTAAAATCCAAAATTAAATTTAATCATTCCCAGTTCAACACTTTTAAATTTAGAAGGGTTAAAGCTTCAATTCAAATTCTCAATAAACCATTTCAATTTTTATTGATTTCATATCCAGGATTTGAACTATCATTTCAAGTCTAATAAGATTCAAATTGGAAAATATTCACTTAATCATTTTAATAACAATTAAATAAAATCTCAGTTTATAATTTAAATCAATATTAAATGTTCACTCTAAATTTTATTTAAAAATCAAGTATATTCATTAAATCACCATTTTACCAAATCAAGTTATCAATCATATCTTTCAAAATCTCAAAATCAATAAGTTCAGATCAATTCATATTTAAATTCGCTTATTAACAAATTAAATTTCAAGTCAATTTTACTTCATTTTTCCAACCTCTATTTATTTAAAGTTATTACAAAAATTTATTAAAAATATTATTGTAAATTTTTAAATAAATGTTTAAGCATATATAAGTACACTAATTAAATTAAATTTTATTTAGATAAATTTAAATCTTATTAATAAATCTATTTAAATCTTATTTTATATATTTAAAATAATAAAATTATAAGTAAAATCTTAAAATTTATATTTTCAAAACAACCTATAAATTTAAAATCTAAAAATCTAAATTTTACACATGCATTAAAAAATTCTTTGTATTATAATTTAAAAATCGATATTTAATAAAATCCATATATTTTCTTTCAAACTTTAGAAATCATTTTAAAAATATAGACTAATGATGTCCGTATATAATTTTCTATCTTATGGTCAAGTGATACGAATGTTTATCATTTCAATCCGCAAATTAAATATTTACTGATACATAACATTTCAACCCGCAATCCCAAAATTTAAAAATCAATGAAAATCGCTTGGATTTATCATTTTAACCCATAACGATTTTCCCTTATTCTATAATATCGTTCGGATATGTATCATTTCAACCCATAGGGAATTTTTAAACTAACATGAAACTTGCCGAGTGAAAACAAATATGATAATAAACTAATAGACATATATCATCATTAACAAATTAAATAAAATATATACAACAGGATATGGTTTCATATATCATAGATGAACAATTGAAAATAATGGCATATCATATTTTACAATTAAATAACTAGCAACTCAAATTTAACAGCATATTTCAGTTGTCGTTTCAAGTGAAATCAAATTTACTAACTATAAGAATGTTAATCGTGACTGATTTCTCACCTTTTGAGACTAGAGAAATTTGATGATGAAATGAGCTACGAATCCAAGCATAGATTTCAAAGCACGGCACAATGAATACGAATTCGACGAGCAAGGTTGATAGTTTGGGGTCGATGAAAACAAATTAGACTAGTTTGATATAAATAGAACAAAATATATGTTATATATATATATATATATGTATGTATATATATTTCTCTAAAATCAACTTTAAACATATATTTAAAATAAAACCTATATACATAAATTTCAAATCAATATTGTAACGACCCGTAAAATTTTAATGGTTTTATTAACGTATTAAATTGAATTTTTGAGAAATTATAAATAATAAATTTTGAAATTAAAATTTTATATTTAGGATACGTATATTTAAATATAGAAGATGGTAAATTTTCATCCGAAAATATGGAAGTTCATTTCATGTGTAAATTTATTTTAATTTAATCAATTAGGAATTGATGAAAATAAAATGTTTTCGAAACCTGATATTTTTACATAGAAATTTTTTAAATCATCTTCTGACTGAGATGTCATTTTTTATTTTTCCAAATTCAGACTTCTTTAGCTCCGTCGATCTTATTTTTCTACGTTTTTGCTGCATTTTCCGCTAGTAGAAAATTCGAATTTTTATAATTCAATTGTATCACTGATATCCATATACCTTTTTGATCGCTCGTAGTGCTGGTCTATGCGGTATATTTATTTCTGTGTTTTGAAACCCGGTTCACAGCAGAATCCATAGAAACGGTTACTGTATCGATACCGGTTTCGTGTCTTTCTAGTTTCTTGTGGCTATTCAATTTCCACCGTTGAAAATTTAAATGGTCTTTAGCATTTTTTTGAATTCAGATACTTGTCTTAACTATGCCATCCGTTCAAAATATTAATAATAATAGTAATAATACACTCTGCAAAGAAAGTAATTATAGCCTGGACACCAGCGAGCATCCTCTCCTCCCTACCGCTCCTTCTTTCCATGCGAGCACCACATACCAAGCTCGGCCTCAACATTCTCCACCTCCACACGAGCACCAGGACCTGAGCCTTAGCCTTTCACCTTGATTCCGCCATATGTTGTACCTCACATCCCTGATCCGTGCCAAGCCTATCCAATAGCCATCCTTCCCTCGGCCATAGCAGCCCAAGCCTCCATGGTGAACCGCCTCCTTCTCCTTACTAGAAATCAGACCCAAGCTTCCCCTTGTTTGGCTCAAAGATATACCTGAAGACTCCTAGTCCAATTCGTGTATATAGGTATAGTTATATATCTTGTTCCAAAGAATATCATTGATGCTCTATTTTGATTTTTGTTCAAGCCTAAAGTATTATATATAAAGTATATGACATTTTGTTACAACAGTATCATATATGATGTTTATAACAAATTTATTACATGTATGAACGCTCGATCATTTAATCAACTTTTATAAGTTAATTTCAAGTTAATCACATTTCTATTTGTAGATCATAAATATCTGTCTATACTAGGCAGTACAGTCTACAAAATGTTGTACTTTAAGAATTTTGGTTTTCATTTTGAACCCCAACAAACCAATTTGAAACTGTGTGAAATTATTTTCGTAGTTTATATACTTGTATAACTTTTAACACTAATTCATTTATCTTAAATAAAATAACTATTTGGTGTCCATTTCACAAAAATTTGGGCAATCAAAGTTGAATATTCACATGTTCACTGCCTAGATTTTTCCTATGTACCTCTGTGAATTAGTTCTGCTACATAAGAGATATTGGTTTGTTTTAAATGCAAGTACAGATTCCTTTCTCTTTGGTATGGCTGTCTGTAACAGAAATATTAAATAACTGCTATGTATAAAAATTGATATAAAAACTCATTTTAATTCTATAACTTTTTGACTTATAGTCCACAGTTTAGCTTTGTAAATTATTTTTACCACTTTTCATGTCCATAATCTATGGTTGCAGCTGTGAGAAGGACACGACAATTGAGTTATACATCGATTATGCTTATTTTGTATTTGTACCAATTTTCTATATGTTCTGCTTTTGGTTCATTTGCAAGGACATTTTTTTTATATTGTATCTACGTCGTTGCTAGTGTAGTGCTACTTGTATTAAAGCTTTTTTTATCTTTTTGTTTTTTAAAACAACTATCTATATTTCTAATTAGTTATTGTTATTTGTGTATGTTATAACATTACTTTAACTAATGATTTAATCTAGACGGAAATAGTCTGAAATTAATACGTATAATTTGTTTTACTATGCATGTCAAGCAATGTATCAAGAATATGTTGTTTAGTGGATATATATACATCCCTGTTAATATCTTTTTGAATTTATTAATGATTGGTGATAAACACATAGATTTAAATTCCAGCTTAATTACTATTCCAATGAGATTCTAATTGTACTTTTAATAATATTGTCTACACACCAATAAAGGTTGACATTTTAGCTGATTACTTTATTTACCATGCAATTTATAGTTAAATAATGTGTTACTGTTTTTCTCTTTCATAGTTGGACCTACCTTCACCTACATCTTTTTAATGCATTGCTACGATATAATACTACTTTGTACTTTCCTATATTTTTACTAACTTGTCTATGCTCTTTTCCTATATGTTTGCCCTTTGAAAACATGCATATTTGCATTGAACTATGCCTAATGATATGCTACAGTAAAATTTGTTGAATTATCGACTAACACATAGTAAATTCGAAGATCAATTGGCATATCATATGACAGTCTTTTATCACAGTCGTGTATTACTCTCATATGTTTTTTATTTCTACAAATAAAATTTATTGGAAATAAATAAATAGACATGTATTTTAATTATATGTTTGATTTTAATATATGTGTTTAATTTAAAAACAATGATTTTGAAGTGTGTGTGTCTATATATATGTATATTTAATTTAAAAATGTGTTTGTATTTAAAATATGATCTTATATATATAGTTATATATTGTTCATTTATACCACTTATCTTCATCAATCTGGTTCTGATTTATTTCATCAATTCCTGATTATCAGCTTTGATCGTCGAACTCATATCCATCATGCTTTGTTCCGAAATTCGTGCTTGGATTCGTAACTCACTTCATTGTCCATCTCTCTAGCCTCAAAAGGTGGGAAATCACTCGTGATTAATGTTCTTTTATTTATTAAATTTGATTTCAATTGAAATGACAATTGAAATATGTTGCTGTTAGTTATTTACACTGTTATATATATGCTATTACCTGTATCAGTTCACCTGTGACATCTGACATCATTATCTGTTATTTATATTGATGACATATGTCTGTTATATTATTATCATATCTGTTATCACTCTGCAAGTTCCATGTTAATATAAAATCACTATGGGTTGAAATGATACATACCCGAACGATCTGTAGAATAAGAAATCGTTATGGGTTGAAATGATTAACCCAAGCGATTTTCATTGAATTGAATTTGGGATTACGGGTTGAAATGATATAGATACACCCGTATATATTTAAATTGTGGATTGAAATGATAAATATCCGTATCACTTAACCATAAGATAGAAAATTATATACAGACACCATTGGTCTTATATATAAATATTTTGAAAATGATTTCTATGGTTTAGGAAAAAATATATTGTTTTATATAAATATTGATTTTTAATATTATATAAATGATTATTTTATATATAGTAAAATTCTTGATTTTAAGCTATATAGTGAATTTGATATATATATATATATATATATATATATATATATATATATATATATATTATCAATTGTTGTTTTGAAATGTTCGAATATTTTTAGCTTTGAAAGTATTGAAATTGAAATGGTTTATTTTGTGGTTAAAAACCTATATTTAAAATTGATATAATTTGAAATGGTTTATTGAGAAACTGAAATAAATTAGAATTGATGATTTGGGATTTGATTAAATTTGAATTTTGGAAATTGAGTTGTTTTGAATTGATTTATGAAATTTGAGAAAGCTATTTTATTATAAGGTATTTTAAATTATATTTAAACTATTTATATATGTTACTTTATAAATTTATTTCATATAAACTATTTTAATATAAATTATTTTAAATTATAACTATTTTTATATAAGCCATTTTACATTATTAACTTTTTTATTATATATACTATTATTTAAATTTAAACGGTTAAATGGGAAGTGTTATGATTCCAAGCATTATGATTTCTAAATTCTGATTTCCAAAGTATTATGATTAACAAAGTGTTTGATGAAAGAATGTTGTTTAAATTTAAGTAAATTATGGAATTAAGTTTTGAAATTATTTAATAACTAATTAAAAATTGAATTCTTTAATAAGTAAAATTGAACTTCTTGAATAAGTGAAATTAAGTTTCTTTATTACTCGAGTTTTGAAATTTGTAACCAAGTAAATAAATAAGTTAAACTGAATTTCTTTAACAAGAAATAAAACTTAATTTATTGAAATTAATGTAAGACTTGTAATTTAAAGAATTTGATTTGACGAATTTAATTTAATTCAATTTGTAAGTTTTGATATAATGGAGTTGAACTTAAGTAACTGATTTAATAAATTGGAAATTAAATAGAAATTGTTTTGAATGATAAATTAACTTAATGAATATTGAATGAAATTGATAAATGAGTTTAAATTGATTTGAATGTTAAACTAAATTTATTTAAATGATTACGGAATGAACTTATATACGAATTTAAATAAATATTTGAATTGTTTAAATAAGATTTTGAAGTTGAATCATAGTGTTTGAAATTATGAATTTGGAAGTTATGAAACATAAATTATGGAAATTGATATAGAAAGACAAATGGAATGTTAGTTTACAAATTCTAACTGAAATTGAATTTGATTTGGTTTTGAAATTTATTAAACGACCAATTGGTGTAATAATTACGAAAGTTATTAAAGAGACCGTAATAGGTTAGGGACATACTCACTGTCTAAACCGAAAACCACTTTAATAACTGTACGCAGAGTGTGATCCAGAATGAAGTGGTTGGAATGATGTACATTGTTGTTTGAAGAAAGAGAACGATAATGGATAGCCTTGACACTTGTGTCAAATTGAAAATGACTAAAACAGGAGCCATGCCGGGCCAAATGGGGTTAGCCACCTCGAGCGAACACACTTCTTCGTAAACTACTCATTACTTGTTATTGATTGGTGCGCACCCTTGAATTGGGAGTGTTGTTTCGCGGTGTTGCGATCGTTGCGGCGATGTGTTCTCACCAGTCCGGATCAGGCAAATGGTAGTTTCACCACCTTGGGTATTGTCTCATATTCCTTGTCATACTCGTATCCTATACGCGACCTCTACGATTTGTTTTGTGTTATACCTATGGAGTACTCCCTGATAGCCCACTAGCTTACGTTGGAGTTTACAGTGCTGCATAGACTATGACGCTTATATAAAATGTGTTAAGGGGGATAATGGTAACGCCTTAACACTATTTTGATTCTTTATATTACTGATAGGCATTATCTATTTAGCGTATATTACTACATAGTAGATAGTTTAACGGATCATTAAAGGATGGTTATCCCAACATCTTTTGAGTTTACTTGTATTTTAGTTGTTATTTCACTTGAGTTGGATTTATTGATATAAGAATGTTAATCCTGACTCGAGTGTTTTGTGTTTTGCTTTACGCTCAGGTCAGACTGTGTGTACCAGTATTCGAGACTCACCTTTGGGGTTGGGCTTCGCTTGGAGATCTAGCTATCTATCCAGCTTTCAGATATTCAGTTGATTCCAGTGATGTATTCTGATATTGTATTCGACTATTGTATTCGACTATTGTATTCGAGACTTCTGTTGTACCTTAATTAACTCTGATATGTGTATATTAGCTTCATGAACTACTATCCTTTGTTTCCGCTGCATTTATTACTCTGTGTCTGTGATCTGTGATTATTTATTACTGTATATGTTGAGTTTTTCCAAATATAAACTTATTATCTGGTATTTTGAGCAATTCAATTCCGGCGTGTTTGGATGCCAATGGTTGAAAATATCAGGTTGTTACATTTGGTATCAGAGCTTTGATAGCTCTAGGCAAAACTTAGCACATATGGTAAATGTATTTACAGAATCACTTTCATTCGAGTTTGAATATCTTCCTTTTTGACTCGATTCCTTTGAATTTTCGGAACATTCCCACGATTTCGAAATTCATTCATGTCCCTCGCTATTCGTATTCTTTTGAATTCTGGAGCATCCCATAGCTCCACAATATGATTTATAAAGATGTGAAACTCCTTTACAATAGACATCGATTTACCGGAGATTTCTGTATCCTCGGTTTACGATGTTATCTATCACCTGCTATGCCTGAATTCTATCTTTTGCGATTGAATGTCGATTTGCCTAGGAATTTTTCATCGATCTTATTCTTTAAGTCACGGTCGACCCGGTTAAGGTTGCCCGCGATTTATATAAATATCATCTTATCTTTGTTTTGAACTTATCTTCGAATCAAAATTCTCTTTAATTTGAGTCCATCAAATTTGAATCTCTATCCTTGCTTTGATATCCATTCTTGTATCGTTCGAGTGAGGAAGTGTATTTGTAAATTAATATTAAAAATGTTTTATATATATTGTGTTGTTTGAGTTGTTGATGTTGATTTGGGTTTTTGATCGATTCGTCTGATCAACGCTATCGATAGGATTTCCAAAACACTTGAACATAGCAAACTGACACAATATTGCTTTCAAATTGGTAAATTTAATAAAGTTTGTATGATTATATTATATATAAGTATGAATTTTCTGTAACTAAACTGTTAATAAATTGGTTGTTAAAATGATAATATTTGATTTTCGATTATTGTTTTGTAAACTACTAATTTTTTTCCAACATATAAATAGAGGCAAGTTCTAAAATATGGTTTATAAAATGATTTAGAGTTTAAAATGAATTTAAATAAAGAATTTGAGAATTTAATTTCTGGCGATTTCAAACTTTGGATTTAATAAAATGCATATTATATAAAGTAACTTCGAATAGAAATCATTTCCAAAGAATTTTAAATGATTAAATCAGTGCTCTTCTAATTTATTGCTGGAAAATAATTTCGATGATGGCGGCCGCATCATCGACATTCATTTTCGAGTTTCGAAGTGGAAAGATCATTCAGTAGCTTTGCTACTCTTTTGTTTGGAAAATGAATTTGATTTGAACTTCTTAAGTATGACATGATTTATAATATATATTATATATATAAGAATACGATTATAGATTTTATTTCATTTGATATATAGTATATGTATATTTATCTATAAAATGGTTTGAAGTTAATCGAAAATTTAATCCTTGAGATTATGTCAAAGGATGATTTTAAATAAAGCCAAAATTTTGAAATATTTAAACTTGAATAATTGAACTAGAAATCTTTACTTGTAATATATTCAATTTCATTCCAGTATAACTTACCTAAATCATTCAGAAGTTATGATATGTAATTGGATATTATACAAATGAAAATTGATGATTAAATGATTTTATAAATAAAATATGAGTGTTTATAATAAATGTTGTACACTTAAACTTTAATTATAAAATGTTAACATAGACAAATAGAATAAAAAATTAATTGAATAATAAATGAGACAGATAAAATAAATTTTATATGAGGGAATTAATAAATTGAATAAAATCAACTTAATGAATTATCTTGAATTTAAAGTCAATTATTGAATATAAATTAATTTCAATTGAAATTATTGGGTTTAAATTAATTGTTTTATTTTGTAATTCAAGTCTATTTTCTTCTAGTTGTTTCTATTCTCCTACATCGTTCCTTTTCGAGGACAAAAAGTTTTGAGTGGGGAAGTGTAACGACCCGTAAAATTTTAATGGTTTTATTAACATATTAAATTGAATTTTTGAGAAATTTTAAATAATAAAATTTGAAATTAAAATTTTATATTTGGGATACGTATATTTAAATATAGAAGATAGTAAATTTTCATCCGAAAATATAGAAGTTTATTTCATGTGTAAATTTATTTTAGTTTAATCAGTTAGGAATTGATGAAAATAAAATGTTTTCGAAACCTGAATATTTTTACATAGAAAAATTCTAAATCATCTTCTGACTGAGATGTTATTTTTCGTTTTTCCAAATTCGGACTTCTTTAGCTCCGTCAATCTTATTTTTCTGCGTTTTTGCTGCATTTTCTGCTATTAGAAAATTCGAATTTTTATAATTTAATTGTATCACTGATATCCATATATCTTTTTGATCGCCTCGTAATGCTGCTTCGCGGTATATTTATTTCTGTATTTTAAAGCCCGGTTCACAGCAGAATCCACAGAAACAGTTACTGTATTGATTCCAGTTTCGTGTCTTTCTGGTTTCTTGTGGCTATCCAATTTCCACCATTGAAAATTTCAATGGTCTTTAGCATTTTTTTTGAATTCAAATACTTGCCTTTACTATGCCATCCGTTCAAAAAATAAAAAAATAAAAAATAATACACTCTACAAAGAAAGTAATTATAGCCTGCACACCAGCGAGCATCCTCTCCTCCCTACCGCTCCTTCTTTCCATGCGAGCACCACATATCAAGCTCAGCCTCAGTATTCTCTACCTCCACGCGAGCACAAGGACCCGAGCCTCCGCCTTTCACCTTGATTCCGCCATACTTTGCACCCCACATCCCTGATCCGTGCCAAGCCTATCCAATAGCCATCCTTCCCTCGGCCATAGCAGCCCAAGCCTCCATGGTGAACCGCCTCCTTCTCCTAACTAGAAGTCAGACCCGAGCTTCCCCTTGTTTGGCTCAAAGCTATACCTGAAGACTCCTAGTCCAATTTGTGTATATGGGTATAGTTATATATCTTGTTCCAAAGGATATCATTGATGCTTTGTTTTGATTTTTGTTCAAGCCTAAAGTATTATATAGAAAGTATATGACATTTTGTTACAACAGTATCATATATGATGTTTATAACAAATTTATTACATGTATGAACGCTCGATCATTTAATCAACTTTTATAAGTTAATTTCAAGTTAATCACATTTCTATTTGTAAATCATAAATATCTGTCTATACTAGGCAGTGCAGTCTACAAAATGTTGTACTTTAAGAATTTTGGTTTTCATTTTGAACCCCAACAAACCAGTTTAAAACTACGTGAAATTATTTTCGTAGTTTATGTACTTGTATAATTTTTAACACTAATTCATTTGTCTAAAATAAAATAACTATTTGGTGTCCATTTCACAAAAATTTGGGCAATCAAAGTTGAATATTCACATGTTCACTGCCTAAATTTTTCCTATGTACTTCTGTGAATTAGTTCTGCTACATAAGAGATATTGGTTTGTTTTAAATGCAAGTACAAATTCCTTTCTCTTCGGTATGGCTGTCTGTAACAGAAATATAAAATAACTGCTATGTATGAAAATTAATATAAAAACTCATTTTAATTCTATAACTTTTTGACTTGTAGTCCTAATAGTTTAGCTCTGTAAATTATTTTTTCCACTTTTCATGTCCATAATCTATGGTTGCAGCTGTGAGAAGGACACGACAATTGAGTTATACATCGATTATGCTTATTTTGTATTTGTGCCTATTTTCTATATGTTCTGCTTTTGGTTCGTTTGCAAGGACATTTTTTTATATTGTATCTACGTACATTACTAGTGTAGTGCTACTTGTATTATAGGTTTTTTTTTTACCTTTTTGTTTTTTAAAACAACTGTCTATATTTCTAATTAGTTATTGTTATTTGTGTATGTTATAACATTACTTTAACTAACAATTTAATCTAGAGGGAAATAGTCTGAAATTAATACCTATAATTTGTTTTACTATGCATGTCAAGCAATGTATCAAGAATATGTAGTTTAGTGAATATATATACATCCCTGTTAATATCTTTTTGAATTTATTAATGTTTGGTGATAAACACATAGATTTAAATTCGAGTTTAATTACTTTTCCAATGAGATTCTAATTGTACTTCTAATAATATTGTCTACACACCAATAAAGGTTGACATTTTAGCCGATTACTTTATTTACCATGCAATTTATAGTTAAACAATGTGTTCCTATTTTGCTCTGTCATAGTTGGACCTACCTTCACCTACATCTCTTTAATGCATTGCCACGATATAATACTACTTTGTACTTTCCTATATTTTTACTATCTTGCCTATGTTCTTTTCCTATATGTTTGCCCTTTGAAAACATGCATATTTGCATTGAATTATGCCTAATGATATGCTACGGTAAAATTTATTGAATTACCGACTAACACATAGTAAATTTGAAGAGTAATGGGCACATCATATGACAGTCTTTTTTTGTAGTCGTGTATTACTCTCATATTTTTTTATTTCTACAAATAGAATTTATTGGAAATAAATAAATAGATATGTATTTTAATTATATGTTTGATTTTAATATATGCGTTTAATTTAAAAACAATGATTTTGAAGTGTGTGTGTCTATATATATGTATATTTAATTTAAAAATGTGTTTGTATTTAAAATATGATCTTATATATATAGTTATATATTGTTCATTTATACCACTTATCTTCATCAATCTGGTTCTGATTTATTTCATCAATTCCTAATTATCAGCTTTGATCGTCGAACTCATATCCATCATGTTTTGTTCCGAAATTCGTGCTTGGATTCGTAACTCACTTCATTGTCCATCTCTCTAGCCTTAAAAGGTGAGAAATCACTCTTGATTAATGTTCTTTTATTTATTAAATTTGATTTCAATTGAAACGACAATTGAAATATGTTGCTGTTAGTTATTTACACTGTTATATATATGCTATTACCTGTATCAGTTCACCTGTGACATCTTACATCATTATCTATTATTTATATTGATGATATATACCTGTTATATTATTATCATATCTGTTATCACTCTGCAAGTTTCCTGTTAATATAGAATCACTATGGGTTGAAATGGTACATACCCGGACGATCTGTAGAATAGGAAATAGTTATGGGTTGAAATGATTAACCCAAGCGATTATCATTGAATTGAATGGGATTACGGGTTGAAATGATATAGATACACCCGTATATATTTAAATAGTGGATTTAAATGATAAATATTCGTATCACTTGACCATAAGATAGAATATTATATACAGACACCATTGGTCTATATATATAAATATTTTGAAAATGATTTCTATGGTTTTGGAAAGAAATATATGGTTTTATGTAAATATTGATTTTTAATATTATATAAATGATTATTTTATGTATAGTAAAATTCTTTATTTTAAGCTATATAGTGAACTTGATACATACATACATATATATATATATACATACATACACACACATATATATATATATATATATATATATGTATGGAATTACCAATCGTTGTTTTGAAATGTTCGAATATTTTTAGCTTTGAAAGTATTGAAATTGAAATGGTTTATGGTTAAAAATCTGTATTTAAAATTGATATAATTTGAAATGGTTTATTGAGAAACTGAAATAAATTAGAATTGATGATTTGGGATTTGATTAAATTTGAATTTTGGAAATTGAGTTGTTTTGAATTGATTTGTGAAATTTGAGAAAGCTATTTTATTATATAAGGTATTTTAAGTTATATTTAAACTATTTATATATGTTACTTTATAAATTTATTTCATATAAACTATTTTAATATAGATTATTTTCATATAAATTATTTTAATTATAACTATTTTTATATAAACCATTTTAAATTATAAACTTTTTTATTATATATACTATTATTTAAATTTAAACGGTTAAGTGGGAAGTGTTATGATTCCAAGCATTATGATTTCTAAATTCTGATTTCCAAAGTATAATGATTAACAAAGTGTTTGATGAAAGAATGTTGTTTAAATTTAAGTAAATTATGGAATTATGTTTCGAAATTATTTAATAACTTGATAAAAATTGAATTCTTTAATAAGTAAAATTGAACTTCTTGAATAAGTGAAATTAAGTTTCTTTATTAATTGAGTTTTGAAATTTGTAACTAAGTAAATAAATAAGTGAAACTGAATTTCTTTAACAAGAAATAAAATTTGATTTATTGAAATTAATGTAAGACTTGTAATTTAAAGAATTTGATTTGACGAATTTAATTTAATTCAATTTGTAAGTTTTGATATAATGGAGTTGAACTTAAGTAATTGATTTAATAAATTGGAAATTATATAGAAATTGTTTTGAATGATAAATTAACTTAACAAATATTGAATGAAATTGATAAATGAGTTTAAATTGATTTGAACCTTAAATTAAATTTATTTAAATGATTACGGAATGAACTTATATACGAATTTAAATAACTATTTGAATTGTTTAAATAAGATTTTGAAGTTGAATCATAGTGTTTGAAATTATGAATTTGGAAGTTATGAAATGTAAATTATGGAAATTGATATAGAATATTGGTTAACAAATTCTAATTGAAATTGAATTTGATTTGGTTTTGAAATTTATTAAACGACCAATTGGTGTAATAATTACGGAAGTTATTAAAGAGACCAGAATAGGTTAGGGACATACTCACTGTCTAAACCGAAAACCACATTAATAACTATACGCGGAGTGTGATCTAGAATGAAGTGGTTGGAATGATCTATGTTGATGATTGAAGAAAGAGAACGATAATAGATAGCCTGGACACTTGTGTCAAATTGGAAATAACTAAAAAAAGAGCCGTGTTGGGCCAAATGGGGTTAGCCACCTCGAGCGAACACACTTCTTCGTAAACTACTCATTACTTGTTATTGATTGGTGCGCACCCTTGAATTGGGAGTGTTGTTTTGCGGTGTTGCGATCGCTGCGGTGTTGCGATCGCTGCGGCGATGCATTCTCACCAGTCCGGATCAGGCAAACGGTAGTTTCACTACCTTGGGTATTGCCTCATGTGCCTTATCATACTCGTATCCCTATACGCGACCTCTACGATTTGTTTTGTGTTATACCTATGGAGTACTCCCTGATAGCCCACTAGTTTGCAGTGGAGTTTACAGTGCTGCATAGACTATGACGCTTATATAAAATGTGTTAAGGGGGATAATGGTAACTCCTTAACACTATTTTGATACTTTATATTACTAATATGCATTATCTATTTAGCGTATATTACTACATAGTAGATAGTTTAACGGATCATTAAAGGATGGTTATCCCAACATCTTTTGCGTTACTTGTATTTTAGTTGTTATTTCACTTGAGTTGGATTTATTGATATAAGAATGTTAATCCTGACTCGAGTGTTTTGTGTTTTGCTTTACGCTCGGGTCAATCTGGGTGTACCTGTATTCGAGACTCACCTTTGGAGTTGGGCTTCGCTTAGAGATCCAGCTATCTATCTAGCTTTCAGATATTCAATTGATTCCAGTGATGTATTCTGATATTGTATTTGACTATTGTATTCGAGACTTCTGTTGTACCTTATTTAACTTTGATATGCATATAGTAGCTTCATGAACTACTATCCTTTGTTTCCGCTGCATTTATTACTCTGTGTCTGTGATCTGTGATTATTTATTACTGTATATGTTGAGTTTTGCCAAATATAAACTTACTATCTTGTATTTTGAGCAATTCAATTCCAACATGTTTGGATGCGAATGGTTGAAAATATCAGGTCGTTACAAATATTTAATTTAAACACATATAAAATAAAACCTTTACATATATTTGATACCAAACCCATATACACTTATATACATATATACACACACACTTTAGAACCCAAAGTAAAATTGAAAGCTTCAGTAGTTTATATATATATATATATATAAACTTACATATTATGTATATATATTTATAAACAACCAGTTGGATTAAAAAACATATCAAATGAAATATATATATACTCAAATGTAACCTATTTTAATATATATATAAGAGGAAAGTGGTAGCAGTGATATATGGAGACAAAGTACCCAACAACATAGTATATAATGAAATTTATCTTTATCTTCAATATATTATATATATATATATATGCAATTATTTTATAAGTACGGACAAAAGTAGATTAATAAAAGACATATTCTAACCCAACTATATATAGGCTGCTGCTTGGTAGAAGGCTACACGGCAAAGTTCGACGAGGAGGAGGCGGAGATGGCTGCTCGTGTCAGGCTGAGGGGCGCCTAGGTGTGGTTGAGGCTGTAGGAGATGGAGGGGAAGAAAGGTGGCACGAAATGTGGTGATGAAGATAGAGCCAAGTGGGTATGGGGTGTTTAAATGTTGGTGGTACTATGTCGTAGTGGCTGTAGCACTATGCTAAAGCAGCGACTGCTCTTGGTTAAGAGAAAAAGACGACATCAGTCATTTGTGGCAGGGGTTACAGGTGGACGAGGGAGAGAGAGGATGGGCTGGCTACATTTTAGCCAAGCAAGGCCAGGGAGGGAGGCTTCCGTTGCTCGGCGATAGAAAGTTCTGGCTGTTAGCTGCTATGTAAGTGATCGGGAAAGAGCAACAGTTGCTATTGTGGGTTGATGGGTGTAGGCTAGAGGGTAAGGTAGGTGCGGAGGAAGCAAGGGTGGGCTGTCATGTGGAGGCAGTGACAAGGCGTTGGTGAAGGCCGGTTGCTATGGTGGAGGCGGGTCGATGATAAATGCAACAGTGTTGACGAGCTGCTTGGAAGGTGAGTTGGACACGGCATAGGATAACATGCGAAATATATTATTATAATTTATATAAAAATTTATAATAATAAAAAATTTCTCAAACAAATAATGTACCGCGAACAATATAAATGCATTTTTGAATGGCAAGAAGAGAGGGAGATGAGTAAAGATGAATGAAGTTATGAAGGAGGGAAAGGGAGTAAAGAAATTGAGAGACTGAAAACAATTGAATGGACCAGAAAATGAATGATCAACGAACATAAATAAAATGGTTGTAATAGCAAAAGTCATGCCAGTTGAATGCTAGAAATATTAATTATTGGGTGACTATTTGATTCGCTGTGAATTATGAAGGGACATGAAAACCAAAAGAGTTCAAAGCGAGTACCGATACCGCTAACCGTTCTTCGAGTTTCACCGCATACTGGATGTCGAAACGAACTAATGAATATACTGTAGAGATCAGCCCGACGAGCCGAATAGAATGATACACAGATATTGGAAATATGATTATATTTTCAAAAGTTGATATTTCGCTTCCAAACTGCAGATTATTTTCCGAAAATAAGATAAACGGGATTATTGTAGTTCAATTCTGTGAAATCAAATATGACATTTCACTCAGAAAATAATTTACATTTTCATGATATAAAAATATTCAGGTTTCAAAAATATTTTATTCAAATCAAATTTGACTGATTTAAACGAAAATTGAAATTACACAACAAAACTAACTTTAATATTCCAATAAAAATTTACCGTTTTCTATGTTTAAATAAACGCATTCCAAATATAATTTTTCCATTGCAGAATTTTATAGTTTAATTTCATGAAAAAATTTCAATTAGTTGCATTATAAAATTGTTAAAATATACGAGTCGTAATAGAAGAAGGATAAAACTTGACAACTGATGTGTTCGATAGTCGGCATGATCGCAAGGAGAAAGGTAATTCCCTTATTTTAACTATTCAAACATACACGCACGCGCGCACACACACACATATATTATCAGCGTATTTGATAATACACCCCTTGATCATTTCTTCCATGATTATTAAAAGAATTCAAAAATTAATTTTTAATATGTAATTGACAAATAAAATGATTATATATATATATAATTATATGAAAATTATAAATTACTTTCCCTTTTATTACATTCAGATATGCTTATATATATATATATATCGAAATAAACATTTTATTTATCTAAATTATTATAATAGATTTCGATGTAATTTTTTTACTGTTTTGCTTTATGAAGAAAAAATTTAAATTGTATATATATATAAATACAATTTTTTATACAATATTTGTAAAAAAATTTGGTTTTTGAAAAACATCCGTATTTTATTTTACTGAAAATTCAAAAATTTTAAAATTTTGATAATTTCAAAATGTACTAATTTAGATCGTTAATAATAAAAAAACGTTTTTTTACAAGTCATATAAACATGTCAAACCATTTAAATTTAAATTTTAAATTTGTTGAATAGTTTTAAATCCGAATATTAAATAATAATATATAATTAAATAGAAATATTTATAGATGTATAAAATAAAAACCATTTATATAAAATTATAAATTCTATTTTAAATACTATTATACCATATAATATATATATATATATTAAAAATAAATGGTCAAAAAATAATAAACTTGATTATTTAATGTATATGTATATCCCCTTTGACATTGTTATTGACATATGACATCACATGTACATTTATTAATCGTAGATCACAATTATTAATTATACATATGTCCATATATTGCTCCTAGGTTTGATTATAAATTTAAATCTATGATATTTGTATTATGAATACGAACATAGTAATACAAATTAAAACATAAAATTAAATTAATAAATTTAATTTATATTAACAACAAAATATTATAAAACAATAAAAAATAAATAAATATTTTAAATTAAATTAAATTAATTCAGTTATTCATAACTAGGGTATTAATTAACAATAATTATGATTTAGTATGCAATTTATTATTCATACAACACATAATACTATCTTGAACAAATTAATAAAAGGGTTATTTTTGAAACTCGCTATTTTAACCTCGCTACCAATGCACCTGATCTAACAAAGAGAATTAAAGCTAACACAAGTTAAAGAAATAGTTGTTGTAGTTTAGAAATTATTGCACTTTACTAGATGATAGTTAGCGCATATTATCATGGTGTTATTGTTTCGTAATTTAAAAGCACAAAAAATTATTACATAAGAATTATCATATGTTATTAAAGCTACCGCAAGTTATAGTAGTGATTACATGTTATGATCAAGGATGACCATAGGTTATCAATTAAGAAGCCATCACGTTCTTTCTACTTAAGGTTTCCACATCTTTTGGATTTGAAGTTATTGCCTGATGATGCTTGGATTTTGTTGTGTGCAGTTACTTATAAAACTACCGCGTGTTATTAAAGCTATCGCAAGTCGTATTATTAGTGAGTGAGTTAGGGGTATGCTCTATTGGAAATTATGTAATTTATTGTAAATCATTAACTTTGTAAAAAAATCTCATTTGAAACAAAAGGTATTTTTTCTATTATATAATTGCTATATTATGATATATTAATTAAGTGTTAAATTAAGTATATAAAATAGAAAATCCTGAAATGATATGCTATGTGATAATAATTACAATGAGTCATAGTCATGAAAGAATTATCACAATATAAAATAACATATTATTTTAAATATTAATGGTAAAGATGTCTCGAGAAGGGATATCGATCCATCCATTGAGACCAGGGTACATAACGCTCTCTAAATATTGGGCACTGTATTGCTCATGATTTCTAGAGGCATCAAGAGGTTACGTTCGTAGTTATTGCATAACTATGGGATGACCCACCCAAAAGTTTCCAATTAGTTAATAACAACTAGACCAAATAGGAAATCTCTGAGTGAAGATACACAATTCTCTAGACTTGAAAAACTATTGAGCCTTAACATGAATACTCCACTTTGTTTACAGTTAAATCACGACTCGACTACCATCGAGCGACTATAATTGGGATTGAGTTAAAGCATTGAAGTAAAACCAATAGAGAATTCAACTCCTTATTTTTGAGAGGTATGTATCACAGTCAACTGCATCCAAATCAAAGTCAAAATCTTTAGTTATAGTATTACAGTTAATAATAAATGTCAGCGTTAGGCCTAGACTTTGTTTATAAACTAACTAAGTTGAATAAGGATGATATTGAAATTCCGAGCAAAACTAAATTCCATAAATTCTAAAGTAATATAGTTTTGACGAAGAGACTGTGTGTAAATTATCGCTACCAAAAGCTACCACTTAAGAAAATGTAAAATTGAATTTTACCCAAAAGATATGTAAGCGATGAATTACGCCAAACTGCCACAGCACAAACTAAAGTAACATGTGAACGTTTATATTTGAATTGTTCAAAATTAATTGCTGATTGAATTCACCTTCGAGTCCTACAACTGTAATTGTGAATTCTTTGAAAAACCATAAGATTTAATTTGTTTATAAAATGTTGTAAATTAATTAAATTATTAATATTTGATAAATATTAATTATTACTAATTTATTTGATATTTTATGATTGTTTAAAATAATTTGAATGCACATGTAAAAGTTATTTTTATTTATATCAACGAGTATATATGCATGTCTAGGTGGACCTGCATTTGATTGTTGAACCATAGTTTTACATTTAACTATTAAAAACAAGACAATAAAATTAGCGCAACGATCATTTTTCACTATTTCTAATGTTCTTGAGGACCTTAACATTATATCTTGCCACATCCATATTATTTTCATGCATAATTTAAGAGCATAATCGAACAAAACATTAAGTGAATTCAGATTATTGGTCTAAATGTTTATGACATCAATTTATGAACCAATTTGTAGCATAAAATTAACAACCATCTTAGCACTATTGTAATTTTTTGACCTTTGACAACAACTTTAGTTATTGTAATATTACATGATTGAGAACTTGACATCTCTAACTGCATCTCATGTTTGTGCCAATTATCTTTTTGAATGTACCAATTTTTAGGTTTACCGAGTTCACAAATAAATGTGTCTTAAATTTGAGAACATAGAAAACAATAGGCACTTACATTGAATGTAAGTGCAAGATGGCACCCGAAAGATGTCTCTCATTTCAATTCATGAAATCGATAGAAATAATCTTTAACAGTAAACTTAAAAAAACAAACTATAAAAGATAATTCTTGCTTGTTATGCATACGTATAACTTCGAATGTGAATTTCATATCTAAAATCCTTGGTTAAACCATTTCACAAACTTGAGATATTAGTTGAAAGTTAATCATTGTAGAATACATTGAATGGTAAAGTTGGATTGTCGGTAATGGTCTAATATCTCAATTAAAAACCTGGCTATCATTTTTACAGATTATAAGGAGAAAATGGTCATTTTAAGCTCCGTCGTTAGCAAAGCACTTTCCCTTTACTTCTTTTAACAGGACTGGATTTCATATTTTCTTTTCAAATCTGTGATACAAAAATGACAATATGTATGTGTTGGTACATTAGCATATTGTTTACTAAGAAGTTGTGGTCCATTATGATTAGAGTCATTCCACCAATATTAGCATTTGTCGATGCAATGTTTAAATTTAAGATTTGAAAATTTAAGTTTTAAATTAGAAAAATTGTCACTTGTGTTTGTCAATATAATTAATAAAGAAGGATCAACTAAAGTTTCGATTAATTAAATTATATTTTGGATGGTTCGACCAAATAAGGATGATAAATACAGATTAGATGTAACCTTTCAAAATTCAACACATATGGTTAAAATAATAGTGTGTCACTATCAGCACCCGGCTTCTTGCTACAGTCCACAATGCGCAATCTATTTTACACTACGGTCGGCAGACAGCCGCCAAAGTTAGCATGGCTCCCATGGTGGCCGACCGTCGACCATGGTGACCGCTAGCACAAAGCATGATGCCGATAGCAGTACACAAATAATATCATAGATAAAACAATGTAAGGATCATCATTACTTGTTCAGGTATAAATATAACCACTAAAATTAATGGAGTAAATAAGAAAATACACGATTTAATTTGATGAGAGAAATTAAAGTGACAATCTGAGAATTTTTCATTTGAAGGTATGTAGTTATTTGGAGTAATGAGTAAGTTAAATCAAACATGCAGGAAAATAAGAAAAATGCCCTAAATTTACAGTATCATTATATAACAAAAATAGCAAAAAATTGTCTACTACTTCTACCATCTGCACAAATTGAATGTGGAAGATTTTGAACCTGCTGAAGTTAGTCACAAATGGCTCATTAATAAGTATACAAAAGAGTTGCTAATAAGTTTATAAAATATTAATTAGTCACAAATGCATCATTACATATGTTTGCTAGATGCATTATTAAACCAAAACTAACACACATTATTCGATTCAGTCATTTATTAACATACTACAAAGTTTTATTATATGTCCAATTACTATCAAGTACGGTTCAAGTAAATGAATACAATCCATGCAAGTGCTGACTGTCTAAAGTACAAATTCAAGAACACCAAATAGTATAAGACCTCGAAAATTGATACTTTTCAATACATAATTTCATTTTTATTATCGATGTTTGGTGTTCACAAAACAATATAGTTCGACATCTATATTAGTAAACATGATTAAAATGAAATAAAAACCAAATCAGCAATCTGAACTTGAAAGGAAATACAATCTATACCATAATAACCATCAAACTATCACACATAGTTGCCAACATGAATCTTTATAAGAACCTCAATACAATATAAATATCATTATAAACTTAATAGTAATGAAAATAACTCAAAATTTTGGCTATCAATAACATCCATGTAAGCCTTAGAAAATCATGCTTGACATTTGCTTTGATGTTGCTGGTACAATCTGGCATTTCAAACATGTTGAAATATTAAAATCAACTAAAATTGCAGCCAAACCAGCCTCATATTATAAATAATTAACCTATACATATAGATATGTGCATACATATGTGTGTATGATTGGAGGAGGGGGGCACGCGCACGTGCGTACGCATGCATAAAGAACATACATTTCAATTTCTAGAAAGTATGTATAGTGAAACCAAGAATTGAATCGCTCAAGGGGAAAAAATGGATGATTAAACTAAAACAGATAAGTAAAAGGCTTTAGGAGTATATTAGATTGAAAAGTAATTCCATATTCCATGGGATCAATATTCTAGCGGAACTAATAGGATTTAGCTTATCATCAAAACTCAAGGGTGAAGTAGAAAAGCAGCTTTCTTGAATTTATCCCATGCTGGTAAAATAAGAAAAGGACAATGCATCGCCAATATCACATTTGAACATTCCTTGTGAGCATTATCAAGGTTTATAGCCATTTTGTCAAGGTATGAAAACATGATTCCATTTTTTACAGTTTCATGTTATTTGAACCATTTTCACTAATTCAATTTTGTCCTAGTATTGTTCATAATATATGTGGAATCGATTTACCTTTTTATAACAATAGACCATTTTCACGATTGTAGTATTAATTGTGTGTGTGCTTGTAATTATACGGTTGAAGCTAATTTCGTAAAAAGAATGATGGGGTTGATTATCGCAAACACAATACAAGGCTAATCAAGCCATGAATTTTTTTGGTAAAACAGATATGAATTTGTTTGATTTAATTCTTTGATAAAATCCCCTAAATAACATCAGTTCATAGGTGAAATAGAAGTATTATTAACTTTATTTTTTAAACTATCAGCAAGCAAATAAAACTTATGTATAAACTAAGCAATCCTCAACAGCATTAACATTTTTAATTGAATTTAGTTCAACCGAGCAAGAAATTCAGACCAATCATAGAAAGCCATCAAACATTAAATGGATAAATAAGTTCAACAACTAACAACAAAGCAATTTAGCCATCACACATCCTATGAGATAAGCAGCAAAAATCAATTCAAAAAAAATTAACAGTAACAAAGCAAAAATGTCGGCCATAAGCATAACAGCGTCATAGTTAAACGCTTACTCAAATTTGAGTGAATCAATTCCAATAGTTTAAACTATCAAATTCCAGTGGAATATGAAATCTGGTTTAGATCACTTTGATCATATCTATAAATTTAATTCGAGTAGATCTATATGTACGACATGAGTCTAATTGAATCATAAATTTAGTTCGCATTAGTAATTGAAAATCTATTTCGATTTGGAGTTGGCGAAAGATTATCCCAACATGCGAAGAGGAGGATTTACCCGAAGGAGTGCGATTGAAGATGCTTGGCAGCAATGATGACGAAAAGTGGCGACAATGACGGAAGGTGACAACGACGATGAATTAGAATCTGGTTTGAGTTGCTGAGTTTGGGAAAGTAGGCTAATTAGGGGAGAAACAACCGTTTAAGTGTTTATGGAGTGTGAGGATAAACGGAATTGCAAAGGGCATTTTAGGAATTGTGAAAAGACACGTTGAAATTAATGAATTGAATTTACCTTATTAGTAGTAGAGGTATACGATATCAGTATATTTTTAAATGAGTTTAAATAAGAAATAATTGCTTGAAGGCATTTTGGAAATTTTGCATCACATGGATGGCAACATAGGATAACCAGACAATGGAAGATAAAAGGTTAAATTAATTTAAATTTAAAGGGGGATTAATTAGGGAAGTTTCAATTGAAAGAAAGAGAAGGTTTCATTCTCTCAATTAAAATAAATCCACTAGTTTTGTTTCCTTCGGTTGTTTTTCTTACTCCTTCTTCACTCCTTACCATGGCTGAAAATGCCTTCCTCTCTTTCTAAATAAAATGTACTTGAAAATAAATCAAAACATCAAGTAAATATAAAAGCTACGTGGTTTATCCTTCTCTTGCTAAGTTGGGTGTAGATTCAAGAATCTGAGAAGGGATTTCCAAATCAAAGCGTTATTTGTTGGTTAGATTTGAAAGGTATAATCCAAATTTAATCTTTTTTCTTAAATGTAACATACTTATCATAATTTTATATGTACATATTATTGCCACATCTTAATTTAGAATTTATAATACGATTTAAACAACATGTTAAATGATTTTATTTGTTTTAACTTGATAAATTTAAACCAAAATTTATATATGTATAAAAATATTTTAGGCTATGAATCTATGTTAAAACAATTACATATAATAACATTCTAAACATATTGTACAATATGTTGACTTAAATGTTCCTATTTGAATTTTAATCAATCCTAAAATATAGGGATTGTTGACACCTTGTTTACTTTGATGTATGCATTCATTGTTTCATGACATTTTGATTATTTAAAAAACAAAATTTTATTTTTAGGTTGAAATTATGTATGCATGTTGAATGTGTGAGCGTGTGTGTATTTGCAAATACATCAGAAAAGTTTAATGTAATATGGATGTTTGTTTTGAATCAACTAAAAATTACTTTGGCCTGATCATTAGACACACACATTTGTATATGTAAAATATTTGTATTTATTTTTTATATTATTAATCCATGTATTTTACCTTTTTTTATAGATTTATTTTTCATTGAACAACTTAAGTTTGAGGCTATAATACGTACACACACACACACACACATATATCTATGTGTATGTGTGTGTCGAATATATACATAATTGATATACATCTCAATATCAACACATGTATATGTTGACCATGTTATTATTTGTTGCTTTTGTTATTTTAAACATATTGTAGTAAAATATCACCCCTTATATATTGATAAGATGTAGTATCAATTAAGTGTCTATGAAATAAGAAAGGTGGAATCAATCAATGACGCTTCTTTTATCTCTCTCATTTTAGATCTTGATGTCTTTATATCTGGATCTAATTTCATGTTTATTCTCATCCTTTAACATCAAAAAATTACACTCACTATATGTTTCACTATTGGTCGCACCATTTAAATATAAATATATTAGATGTATTCATATATTTTCACATTTCTCATTTAATTAATGCAAATTTAATTAAATAAGAATAAGGCAATATTTTAGTAAAATGTGATTTTATCAAAAACCACTAGATTGGATTTAGTGAAAGCCGCTATACTTCGTAAGCCCATTATGATCCAAACAGAGAGTTTTTTAATCTACTCATTTCCCCTCTGTTGATTAAACCGGTTCCAACAATGGTATTAGAGCTTGAATGGTCTATGCATACTAATTAGCAATTTTAGGGCCAACGGGTTAGATCCGCCTATCGGATGGGTGTTCAGAAAAGTATTTTCTAGACTTATGGTTGAATAATCAAGTATTCTCTCCTTCCTGGCTACTGGCCTGACCCAATGGATGGAGTAAGTCCAAAAGATTGGCTTAGTTGTAGTGGCCAAATTGATTTGGTACTTGAGCTAATTTTCATAACTAAGCATGAAATTTTACATTATATTTTGAATTTTAAATTTAAGTATAAAATATAAATGAAATTTTATAAAAATATAAAATATTCTTCAAAAATATTTTGAAATAAATCTAATAATTCAAAATTATTTAAAATTCAATCAAATGGATTAAATAAATAATGATCAATTAAAAGTAATTAATTAAAATAATAATATATAATGGTATATGTATATACATTTATCTTAAATTGTTTAAGGTAAATAGAAAATTTTATTTTTCCAATTTATTAAACATATCTAATTAAATTATTTTAATTAAATGAGTACTTATTTAATACTATATTAATTAAATGTTAATTAATAAAGATATATATATATATATATG
Source organism: Allium cepa (assembly GCA_030765085.1). Taxonomy (NCBI): domain Eukaryota; kingdom Viridiplantae; phylum Streptophyta; class Magnoliopsida; order Asparagales; family Amaryllidaceae; genus Allium; species Allium cepa. The sequence goes on from CM060941.1 coordinate 1,022,047,502, forward strand.
TATGTATGTATGTATGTATGTATGTGTGTGTGTGTGTGTGTTTGTGTACAAAACTATAAATCTTATAGATAATATTCATCTTAAATTGTTTAGGATGAATAAAAAATTATAAAATAATTTAATTAATTTTTAATTAGATTGAATAAGATTTAATTATCAATAACATATGAATAGCGTTTGAGTTAATTAAACTATAAATAGTTATAAATGAATTAATCTTGTACGATATAATTGTATACTCATAAGTGGAACTATAAGAAGCCCAACATATGTTTAAGGAATAAATACAAACTTATTGTATGTATACTTCGATTTTTGATGTGTTCAACACTTGAATCACCAGGATATTTCATAAGAAATAATAGTTTCCCAAATTGTTATCACTGCAATATATGCATATATTGAAGATTATGAATCTTTAATATATAAAGTTGTGATTTGCCATTTATATTTTAATAGATCACTTGTATACTCCCTAATTGTTGGGTAAACTCATGCTAGGGATTTTATATGTAGTGCTACAAATATATTGACTAAACGAGGTAATATACATGCACATATTTATCGAACAAACTCAAGGTAGTGGATTATACTTAGGCTGTCACGAAATGGTAGATACGAGCAAATAATCTCTTTTGATTTGTTAATCAAACCCAAGGTTGAAATGAGACCATGACAAAGACTAGGGGTCAGAAGTTGTATTATAAACAACCATAAACTGTTATACATCATTTGTAGGCCTATGATTCATTGAGCAAATTCAAGGTTGGAATCCCAAGGCAAGCGAGTCCTAACACTCACTAGAGGAATCGAAAGATCCTTATGTTGTTCTATAGGGTTTTGAAAAACATAAAAATTTAATGGGAGCTTATTAAAAAAACAAAATGAATATATTTAACTTTTTTAATAGTATAATAACATCTATTATGTATAATTTTCCTGATTTACTTAAATTAAATTTGCAGCATAGTGACCGACTTAAGACTATTTTAATAGTATAATAACATCTACTATGTATAATTTTCCTAATTTACTTAAATTAAATTTGCAGCATAGTGACCGACTTAAGACTATTTTTGGAAAATAATAAGCTCATCGGACCTAAATATATTAATTGGCTAACGACGATAAAGATAGCACCCACCTATGAATGTTCGTTTAATCAATTAATGAGCTTTTATGAGAAAAAACTGTTGAATATGTTAACTCTAAGGTAGTAAAAGCTTATAGATTTGGGCAGCTGACAATGGAATCGCTTAAATTTTCTTATTTTCAACTTTAGAAATTCGTTGTGAAGACAACATGAAAATATGTCCATCCATAAAATCTTCGAAATCCTCAAAGCTTTGTTTGGGGAGCAACCTCGTTCTTCAAGGTACAAAAGTACTAAGAAGTTGTTCGATATAAAGATGAGAAAGGATGGTAGTATTGAACATTTTGTCTTAACAATGAAAGGCTATATTTTGAGCTAAATGTTATGCTAAACAAATAAACTGGAAGTAGATTTAATCCTTGGCTCGCCAACTCCGCAGTTTGAGCCATTCATGTTGAATAACTGTATGAACCAGTTAAGTGTAAGCCTTGTTGAGGTATTAATATGTTGAGGTTAGATGAGGGACTTTTCAAGGATCAAACACAATGTTAGCTGTAAAGGGTAACACAATGTATTCAAATGGTTCAAAGGCATTAGAAATGCAATTTTTCGGACTATCTGAAGATGGTTAAAGAAAAGAACAAGGAATTTGATTCCTCCACTCCTTTTATGATTTAAAACTATTTTGTAATTAGTAAATTATCTTGGGTTTTAGATATTGGATTAGAGGCTTATATCTATTGAGACGACCTGCAAATCTGCACAATTTAAGATGATAATAAACCACACATTTCCAACCCAAATTGAATGGAAAGACGGATAGTTATGGGAAAGAAAGAAGAAAGAAGAAGAGAAAAAGAAACTAAAACAACATAGAATCTCACCATCGCAGTCGAACAACATATAATATAATATCAATTATCTTACAAAAAAGAAACTGTAATATACATACATCCATCAGAGTACAACAACAAATCACAATCGTCAACCTAGACAGTTATAATAATCTGTCCTCACAAATGCTGATACTTTAAACTACTAATGTAGTAGAAAAATATATATATACGTGAATACGATCTAAAGACCTCCTGCACATCTGTTGAAGCTCCAAAGCATCTGAATCTAAATCCGTAAATATGCTTGGTATGACCCGAGCATTGAAAGGGGGTAAAGCCCTGATCAGTCTGGTAAACCCGCGTGAGAAAACACATCTCAAACAAATTACCAGGTGTGAGGCCTGAGGCAACGATTACCTTTCGCATAGCACATCAACTTTCCACTTTGATTGTCACATTACCATTCTACAATTACACAACTGATTTCTACAAACGTATAACTTCTAAGCTCGTATGCTCAGGAAATGGTGCTAAGCTAATAGAAGTTGCCTTCTCCACCAGCAAATAGATGATACGTTTTACAAAGTTCAATCAATGTGATTTAGAATGCAACGTCAAACCTTCATCCATACAAGTTGTCCAGGAATATGAAAAATCGAAGGAACTCTCCTACCGCATCCTGTCGGGAATCAACCCTAGGATTAGTAGCCAAAAGTCCTTGCATATCGAAGATTTTCATAACAAAGTACTACTACCACTATATATATATATATATATATGTATGATATGCATCATGTGTCTTGTGGCAAGGAACCCTGCATCATGAAGATCTCCATCTTCAAATATCATAATCATAAACATGCACTTTCGAATGCATACGTTGGTGCGAAGTGGTTTTTGGATAAATCCGATCCCGGTCTCTCTGGATCAACAACGATAAGCAGGCCCTCAACCTCATATGAAAACAAAGTTTATAGACTTATTACGTCTCCAACTCTCAACTTGCTATTTTTCGGCCAAGAAGGAAGCCCGGTAGATTAGATTACCATAGTCACTCCGCACTAATCGAATTAACATTCTTAATCGAAATGATAATCAAGCTTATATAGTTGGCTTTGTGCTAAGTGCACGACTAATTTGTTCCTACATCAAGTCAAGAAACCAAAAAATGGCCAAATTTGATAGTTGGTTATTTAACTATCAAGGCAACAAATAAAATCTAGCACAATCACTACGCCCATTTAATTAATCTTTCTTAATTAAATCACTTTCCAAATATTTGCTTCAAGTTATCTTTAAAAGGATATATATTTTCAAAACCATTTCAACCGTTCGATATTGGAAAACATTTCCATATACTTATATCAACGGTATAAGTATATTTAATAACACCACCATTTTGGAAACACACTAGACAGATTTCTATAACCGTACAACTCCCGAGTTCTTATGCCTATGGATGAGTGTTAAGTATAAGAAGCAATGCTTCCTATACCACCAAGCCTTTAGTACGATCATAAGAACCAATTCGTGTATTTCACAATGGATGGTCAAAATGTAATTTATTGGGTCAAAATGAATGTTGCGTAAAACATCGTTACGACCACCCAAAAACACTAGTATAGGGAGTCAATTAGTTATATATATAAATCCCATATACTATATAAAACATTTCCTTCTGGAAATAATTTACTATTACAACAGTGTTATAGTCGACGTCTTCCTTATTTTCCTTGAAAACATCTATTACAACAATAAACGTTGAAATCTATGGTTTTGTTACTTAATAACTTTTAAATCACTTTAAAAACCATTAAATTTCATTTGAAATTATTATTTTCAAAACTTTACTTAAAAAAATAAACCATTTTTAAACGATTGACTCCATATTTAAATCTCAACATAAATCATTTCTGTACTTATAAAACTATGTTTATAAATCTCCTTTTTTTTAAAAAACTTCTTTTATAAAATCTCTTTATTTATAAAATTCTCTTTATAATCCATTCTTTTCTAAATTGCATTTATCATAAAACTCCATTTATAAATCCATTCGCCATATATCAATTACAAATCCATTTATATATATTTATAAATTTCATTTATAAATCTATTTTCTTTTTATAAAATATCACTTTCATAAATTCTTTATATAAATTTTTTGCAACCAAATTGGAAACAAACACCTAAGAATAAGTTTGTGTAGAGAAGTAAATGAAGAAAATTAAATTAAATAGAGGTATATATCAGAACAATATGCAAATCAAAATAGAAATCAAGAATAACATGATTTATAGTGGTTCATCATCGATTTCCTACGTCCACTTTGAATATTCTCTTTATTGATTTACTATAGTCTTGATTACAATAGCAAATAACAAGAAATAATAGAGTATTAAAGAGGGTTAATTAAAATAAAAAAGCTATGTAACCAACAATATAAAGATCCTTAGATTGACCCCTTAGGCCAGTATTTATAGGTGAAGGCGACCATCAATTTCTCTGAAACTTCGGCTACAGGACCTCCTTATCCATACGGGCCCAGGATAATGGGTGCTTGACCTAAATCCCATTGGAGATGGATCGATACCGATCCCCCTATTGGTTGATTTTGGGGCTGCGATCCCTATGGCAGCTTCTTCATGCTTGGATATGATGGTATCTCAAATACCAAATCGATTGGACATGTAGAGCTCACGCTTTTGATCGATCATGGATTCAGACTCAGTTTAGAGTTGTTCCTGCCAATCCCTTCGTTTTAGATCATGACGATCCCTTATGTATGTCATTCATGTGTATTCTTTGAACTCCCTTATATAATGCCGAGCCCTCTACTTCCATAATACTATGCTGAATCATCATCCTCCAGAATATTATGCCGATCCATTTAACGACCTGTCATGCCGATCCCTATTATATCTTTACATGCTGACCCCTCTTACTCCACTACACTCTGTCGATCCCTTCAATAACCATCTACGCCGAGCCAAGCACCATTAACTACGTCGATCCCTCCATCACTTTGACCATGCCTATCCACTTGCATAACAAAACATACCTATCCTTAGCGTTCTACCTTACTATGCCAACCCCTTGTTAATACAAGCTTTCTTCCATATTTTTAGCATCCTACATCGTCAATCCATCAACTTTGTTCCATCTGGGCTTCAAACAACCATCTAAATTTACTTCCAGGTCCTATAGCCACAGTTCCATGGTCATCCTTCTTGATAATAGTTAATAGTCGGTTCATGATACCAGTTAACACTTGCCTCCCAAAATACGCCTTGTGAGTAACATGATGTGCTTTGAATCGAAGAGTCTGAATTGTCGAAAAGAAGTCCATCCATCTTCCTAATTGGTTGCTATCCCTTTGTTGGGTTTCCATAATATAAGTCCGTTGTCATATTCTGGTAGCATATATAAATCCGGTCATGCGGGAGTTATAAGCCTTTCAATATCTGATCCAACCTCGAACTTGAAGTCCCAGGTTTGGTTGCAATTCCTTTTGATTTAAAAAGTTGAACTTTTAAACCTTTTCGTGCATATTTATACACACGCTTCTATTATCGGCTTCGGGACATGTTTGAACGTTCACAGGTCATTGCCAATTTTTACAATATTCTATGTCTTCACGTTTGCAGTCAAACCTTCATGATAACAATCGTCGTTCACTTTTAACTCATCAAATATTTCTCCTTTTTCAATTTTCATTTTTCTCCTTTTTTTCTTTTTTTTGGAGGGACCGACATTCGACATGCTGATCCCTTGCTAGGGCCACGCGAATAGGGTTCGGTAGGTCCCAATGCCGATCCCTTTTCATCTTTGACTTGTTCACCCCTAATAACCGGTTCTTCCTTCATATATGCACATATGTATATACACTTTTCTCTATTTATTCACTTTTTACTCTTTTCTCATTTGCCTTTGCATAAAAGTTTTCCTGCCGAACCCAGGATTCCACAAAACTTCTTTGACGAACGTAAGCTCTTCAACTCTAAACCTTAAACCCAAATGCGATATCAAGCAATTCCCCAAAGCCACTGTTCCTTCATTTTCAATCCAACAAACCTTGAAAGTTTTCTTTTAAGTTAACTCGATTTACTTAGGTATGAAATCTCTTTTAATTATGCAATTAAGTTGTGAATCTCGAGCTTCTAACATGAGCGTAAGAGGGTGACAGTGAGCGCTTAGATACGAGGGAGAGAAGGAAGAGGAAGGAGATGGTTTTGGGTGGAAAGTATTGATGGAGAAGGAGATAGGAATGGACAAAGGTTGGGTTCGGTAGTGATGATGCTTTTTAGTTGAAGGGATGAAGGAAAGTAGAAGCTTGAAATGGGAAAGGAGAAATTTGGAGAGGGATCGGTATACGATAGGGATCAGCATTAGCCTGTGATTTTGTAGAAAGAGGGACGGTGAGGCTTACTCTCATGCAGGGATCAATATAGAGTGGTCTCGGAGAGGGGTCGGTAGGAATTAGCTGTAAAGAGGGATCAGTGCGGGCAGGTTTAGGAAAAGGATCGGTAGGACGTAGCATTGCATTTGGTGTAAGGGATCGGTATAAGATTATAACATAGGGATCAACATAGGGATTCTTAGAAAAGGAGTCTGTATCTACATACTAGGGATCGGCATATGTTTTATAAACAAATCCAATTTAACTTATTCAAACAATCAATGATAGTTTGCCTTGCTGAACTCGAACATAAGATGACAATGGACATTGTGACATGCATACTTGGAATGTCGAACTTGAGATTGAACGATTAAACTTCCAAAACTCTTAATATAGATAAGCAATAAACTTGCTAATGGACTTAGGTAACAAACTTCTTAATTTAATATGTTCGATCCCAAATCTTTCGTTGTCGATCAACTTTCTTGCCACTTGAGATGATCAGCGATGATGGTATCTCTAGACAAGACTCCAAGTCTCATAGTTTTATTTTTTTCTTTCTTGATTTCAAAATGTTTATGTCTATTTCACACTGTACTGCACTACACTAGTTCACACTTAACATGAGGGTAGCATGTTATTATTTCTAATCTCAATTACCTACTGAGTATAACTAATATATATTCTAGACGCGCAAAGCGTTCAATCAACATGTCTTCCGATTCAGCAGTGAGAAACGTCGGTTCTAAAGTGAAATCAAGTTCTATAACTATATATAGAAGGCCTTCTTTGAACCATCATGTAGAACAACCAGAAGCTTCTAAGCCATAAGTCGATCTCTTCTCCGACATTTCAGTTCTTCCAATGGAAATCATTAGCCCTGCTCCTAATGATATCGAGGGCGCCATTCTTCTTGATAATCCGATGGATTCACAAGCTTCTTGAATCGGCGAAGACGCTCTTCATCGATTATGCTTAATCCATGGAATTCCACTTGAGGATGTCTTAGTTCCTATAAGGAAAGATAGACCTCACTTCTCCCCAACTGGATATACAACATGCAATAATTTCATGTGCTGGGATGGATTCTTCCCGCCATTTAATTCCTTTGTCCTGGAGATGTTGAGATACCTTGGGATTGCTCCTACGCAATTGCATCCCAATAGTTACGCTTTCATCCATGGGACTTTCTTGTTATTCATGAACGTTTTGTTCCATCCGCCTACTCTTGAAGACATCAGATTTGTTTATAACTTCAAAAGACGATCAAGAAGCCCTTCTTACGTCTTCTTAAACCTTCATCGAATTATAAGGTCTTGACGGGCGCCTGGAACAAGCTCTCATTATTCAAACACGAATCGTTCTACATGCGATGCCCTACAGAATTCGCAAGAAGATGTACAGAAGGATGTAGGTGTTACTTCCACTTCTCTCTCAAGTTTACTGACTCAAGTCACAATTTTTTCCTTTGAACTTATTAAGATCCGAAGTTCCTTCAGGTGTTCATCCATGTCTCGAAGGCATTGAGTTTTCTAGAGCCATCATCGCCATCCGCGCTACCACCTTCGAGGACTAGGACATCAAACTCCTTGTAACTAATGAACTGATATCTTTATTTGGGCTATTGGTAGACGGCCATAGAATCGGACTTCCCGGAAGCATGGAAGTTCCAAAGATAGTTCTAGAAAAAAAGCAGGAAACAATCAACTTCGTCGTGCCTCGTACCGAGGGGATTTGGGAATTTATAGAGGAGGGTGAAATCAAAGATTCTCATGTTGAAAAACCGAGGGATGATGATGCGGGCCTTGGAAAAGCGTTGGTGGTTGGTCCAGTTGCAAGTCGTGCAATCGAAAACACCTCCAAAGAGAAAAAAATAAGTAGGTGTATCGGCTACGTAGAAGAAAGACTACATCAGACCTGGAGTTCGTTATTAATCCTCTTGAAATGGAATCATCTTCTCAGTACTTGGAAAGCTCGTTAAAAGGACTCTCCAACCCGCTGGACGACATTATGTCCTACTGCGTTCCAAATATAAACATCGAAGGATTAACTCCCCAACGAGATGTGGTGAAGTCATCCAACCTTCTAATAAAGGGGAGAACACATCCATGAATAAAGCTACCATTACCGATCCATTGGGGGGAACACTAAGACACTCACAATACTTTGCACTCCACTATACACTTGTTATTGGTTTCTCGTGCGACAACTTCTAATACGCTCTTATTAGTCTTTACAGGTACAATGTCTCAATCACGAGCCTTCGATCGGCTTCGAAACTCTTCTACTTATCATCACCCAAGCTAGGATTCTGAGTCCACTCGATGTAGAGATAAGGATGAAGGGCGAGACAAAGATTATCATTCGAGGGAGTCTTATTCCTCTTCCAAGAAAAAGCCTAAATCTCATGCGTCTCATCAGAGCGAACATTCTAATATTCTAGTTCAGAGTGGGGGGAAAATCTTCTTATCATGGCCCTTACGAGCAATACTTTGGCTCTTCAAGTTCAAGACAATCTCCTAAGTGCCAATCTGGCAAGCACCCACTCGCCACTTCTAAACCACCCTTTCCAGCTATTGCTTCGGACTCTTCTAAAGCAGAAGAGTTGGCTGAACTTAAAGCCACTTTTCTGAAGGTTTGCTTCGATGGTCTCAAATTCCTCCCTTCTATTCATGTTATCCTTGGGCATGCCAAGGAAATCTCTTTAGCATATGTAAATGATGTATTCATCAATACGAATCATTCATTCATTTATTTAGTAGAGAAAGTTTCTCAAGTCTCCATAGAGCGTCAACATGAAATCGATCATCTCAAGTTGGAGGTTATTCATGACAAAGATATAATCAAGTGTTAGGATGCTAAGTTGCTTGAATTCAAAACCCAACTCATCGAGGCTGAAAAGAACGCCAAGGAGATGGTAGAGGCAGTAAGTCGCTTGGAAAATTCTCACTAAAAGGAACTCGATGCGGCACTTCAACTCAGTGGCACGCTTGCTTTAGAAAAGGACTCCTTGCAAAAGGAGAAAGATGCCTTAGCTCGCCGCGTTGAGGAGATGGAAGAATTGTTGAAGAAGGAGAGGGAGGAGAAGTCTAAGGCCCATGAAGAGTCGTAGAAATACTGCGAAGAAGTTATTGAGGCAAGGAGCTTGAAAACAAAGCTCGACGAACAATTTGTGAAAATTGAAGCTTTGAAGGAAGAAGCCCGAGAGGAGGGCAGAAAAGAGGTGCTTGAACAAGCCAACTCCCAGATGAAGGGCGCCATTGAGTAGGGTAGGAATGAAATTGAGGACTCATTCGATCCATTGATTATTGAATATAATGCGAAGGTCTTGCTCCACTATGACTTGTGCTTTCTTGGCGAGGGTTACCTCTAATCACTTGCCGAAGCTTGGAAAAATACCGTTAAGATAAGGAAAGAAGAGCTGGGAGAAGCCGAACTCAACGAAGAAGAACCGGTGAGATAAGTTCTTTGAGGAAACAACTAGTCTGATCTGGCCGTCGCTAAAATTCAATTTTTCAAGGCTCCCGCACCTACTGAAGATAGAGAGGACATCGCTGAGTCTTCCGAAACTAATCCTAAGAGTTCCTCTCTAACCCAAGTAGCCGGACAGTCAACTTCTCGTGACACAGAGCAGGTTCTCGGCTACGATCCAGATAAGCCTGGCAATGGAACACAAATGTTATCTCCCATCCTTAAAGGAGGCATTCCGACGACTATGGAAAGTCAACCGGATGCTGGCATCATACTAAAATTCTCCATATTTGAAAAGTTCTTATTCTTCATGAGTAATGGATTTTAACTAACATCCATGTTTTGATAAACTTTGCAAGTCTTCCACGCCTCGATCCAACTCCCAAAAGTGGTGCTGTTGTGGAATAGCATGAGAAAGCGGCCAAGGACCCAGCTGCTATTGAAGTTCGGGCCAAATGCCCAAATCATCGATGCTCTTGATGAAGACAAAATTGAAGATCCACTCCCGACCGATGACCCTGATAATGTAATAATTACTGGCGCTTCGGAGCATATCGCTAAAAACAACATGAAGGAAAGGATTGAGGAGCAGGAAAAGTTGAAGCAAAAAGTTAAAGGTGAGCCTACCGAGGTGGAAGTCAAAGATCTTGATCTTGTACCATTGCAAGTTAGTCCACCATGCGGGTCGATTCCTGATGAAATCCCTCCTTCTTCCACAAGCACTCCGACCAAGGGCGACAAAGGATCTCGGAAGAGAAATTGGAGTCGCTTCACCCCTGAAAAATCAAAAAGGTAAAGAAAGTCGAAGAAGTAACTATTACTTTATATTATTGTATATAATTTGCATAATTATTTCTTTCCTCGGTCTAGGTGTATAGGTATGAATCCTGGTTTATTGAAATAATTTGTACTAGAATTTTGACACTTGTTAATAAAAGTTTTTTGTTTTCGATTAATCATCGTGTGAATTTTTATTTTGATAGTTGAATGGTTACTCTCCTTTAAGTGTATATAACTCGTTGGTTGCAAATTCTATTAGTAATTAACTGTCTTCATCTCAAGACCTCCTTACGACCGTTGCCTTAAGTCGCAAAGAACACTAAGCTAGAGAGATTGTGAGCTATCGTATTCAGCTTTTAGTAGCTTGTATTCCTCCCGTTGATTTTAAGTTGGAGTTTGTGGAATAGAGAACGATCGAAATCCATTCATCCATTCATTTGCATTCATACTCCAGCTCGTACTTTGGGGAGATTTATTTTGTGAGTGGTCGATTCACGCTCGATTTATGTTCATATTCCAGTCTATACTCTGAAGACTTCGCATTATTTTGCGAGTGGTCGGTTCACACCCTATTTATGTTTATACTCCAGTCTGTGCACCGAGGACTTAGATTTATCTCAGGGCGATCTGTTCATACTCGATTTATATACTTCAGTCTGCACTCTGGGGACTTAGAGTTATTTTATAGGCAGTCGGTTCACGCCCGAACCATGTATATACTCCAGTCTGCACTCTGGGGACTTAGAGCTATCTTGTGGGTGGTCGTTTCATGCCCTAATCATGTTTATACTCCAATTTGCACTCCAGGGACATAGAATTATCTCGTGGACGATCAGTTCAAGCCTGAATCATGTTTATACTCCAGTCCGCACTCTGGGGACCAAAGTTAGTCGATGGGTGGTCGGTTCACACCCAAATCATGTTATACTCCAGTCCGCACTCTAGGGACCAAAGTTACTCGATGCGTGGTCAGTCACACCTGGTGTGACGTTCTCTTTTGGTTGCCTCGATTTTGTTTCAGTCCCACAGTCCGAGCAGGAAATTTTCCAGTCTCCAAATTGCAATGATATTTGTTCCTTATTGCGTGTCCCATCCTTTGAATCATTTATGGGAATTGTTGATTGAGAAAATTAATGGAGCTCATCTTGTTTGATCCCATTGGATATTAGTACGATTGGTCGATCTCAAACTACAGTAACCTATTTACATATAATGATATCGATCAATTTCATTATATACTTAGCTTATAATGTAATAACAATCATATATGCAAAAGAAGTTTGAGACTTTATTCACCAAATGGAAAGGAATAAACTAATATGCCTTATTACATATTCGAAAAATCAAATGCTAAAGCAAATACTGAAAGTAAATAAAACTGAAATGTAAAGGAAATTCTAAGTGAAATAGCGTTGTAACTGTTCGCTATTCCATGCTGTTAGAAGTGTAATGCCATCTACAGTCGCTAGCTTGAAAGTTTCTTCTCCAAGCCTTTATTCAATGACATACGGTCCTTCCCATGTGGATTCATGTGTGACAAGGTCAGAAAAACCCATTTCAGGACAAGATTGCCACTTCAAAGGTTCTCGATCGCACTTTAGTGTTGTAATATCGGGTGACTCGATGTCAGTGTGTAGCTACTCTCAAATCTGCTTCTTCTCTCTTCTCATCTATAAAGTCCAAGGATTCCAAGAGAAGGTCTTTGTTCGTTTTGAGGTCGTAGTAAGTCACTCGATGAGAAGGGACTTCGAATTCCACCGGAATAAAGGCTTCGGATCCGTAAGCAAGAGGAATGGAGTATGGCTAATCGTGGACTTGTGAGTGGTTCTATAGGCCCAAAGTGTGGTAAGAAGTTCATCCATCCACTTGCTCTAGCCTTTTCCAGACGCTTGTTCAGAATGGAGTTAATAATTTTATTTACAGCTTCAACTTATCCATTTGCCTGAGGGTGAGCGACTGTTGCAAACCTCTTTTCAATATGATATCTCCGAAAAAATTCTTTAAATTCAACACTGTCGAACCAAGTCCCATTATCTATTACAATAGTCCGTGGAAGACCGAAGCGACATATGATGTTCTTAACAAAAAAATTGATTACTTTATTGGTTATGATTGTAGCTAACAGTTCCGCCTCGGCCCATTTGGTGAAGTAACCAACCACGACGTTAGCGTACTTCGCACCACTTTTAGAGATTGGTAAAGAGCCGACTGACTATCAGCATGATTTCTGTTGGCAGTGCTCTTAGGACTTTTACATATATTTATCATTTATCACATCGTCTTACGTAATCGGTAGCAACCCAGTTTAACGTTGGCCAATAATATCCATAACGGAGTATCTTCAGAGCTTGCCCCCCAGTGTAATCGGTGCATTCTCCCTCATAAACTTCTTTCAGAACAGGCTTTATCTCTTCGTGACCATACACCGGAGTAGGGGAACGGAAAAACCTTTTCGATACATAGTTCTTTCTTACATAATATACCACAAAGCTTTGCGAAGAACTTATCGCCTTTCATTTCTTTTTTCAAGCAAGATTCCACGCAATAAATAATCTTTAAATGGAGTCATCCACGATTCCCTCTTGGATTCAGTTTCCAGCACTTGGTTGATTTCCATCATATTTATACTTGGGATATGTAATATGTCGACCAAAACTAAGCCCATCTGTTGTGCATCATCGATACTAAACTTTGCCAATGAATTATCCTCTCTATTTTGCTCTCGTGGGATATGTGAAATGCCATAGTATTGAAATTCTACCAACAATTCTTAAACTCCGAAAAGATACGGGGCAAGTTTTTGTCCCTTAGCCTGATAGCCTCCTCTAACTTGATACACCACCAGTTGTGAATTGCAAAATATTGCAAGAGATTTCACCTCGAGTTCTCTAGCAAGTTTAAGTCCAACAATCAACGCTTCATACATAGCCTCGTTATTTGTAGCAGGAAAATCAAGCTTCAAAGCATAACAAATCGACCAGTTTTCAAGGGTTACTAAGCACAATCCCAGCTCCGGAACAGTAATCGTTAGATGCTTCATTAGTATACAATTTACATCGCATGGTAGGGATTTCTCTACCTTTGAGAAAATCATCTTGCATGGTAAATTCTATTATAAAGTCCGCCAACGCTTGACCCTGGATAGCCCTTCGAGGAAGATATGTAATGTCGAACTGACTAAGCTCAATGTTCCATGTAAATAACCTTCCAAACATCTCATGTCGTTATAGGACTTGTCATAACGGATGGTCGGTCTAAACGTTGATTGGCTGTGGCAGGAAGTACGGATGAAGTTTCCATGATGTAATTAGCAAGTAGTACGCAAATTTATCTATCTTCGGATAGTTCCTCTTTGCCCCTATTAATCTTTTACTAATGTGGTACACCGGCCTCTGAATCTGGTTCTCCTCATGAATCAAGGTGGCACTTATAGCATGTGCTGATACAGCCAAATAAATGTACAACTCCTTATGATCTACCGGTTTTGACAAGACAGGGGGTCTCTCCAAATGATTCATCAAATCTCAAAATGCATCTTCGCAATCCTGCATCCATTCGAAATTTCTTTTTCCCTTCCTGGTCAAATCAAAGAAAGGAATGCATTTGTCGGTTGCCCTAGAGATAAATCGACTTAAAGCAGCAACCTTCCCATTCAGGCTTTGCACTTGCTTAATAGTCCTTGGCACTTGGACATCTCGAATTGCCTAAATCTTCTCAGGATTGGCTTCTATTCCATGAGCATTGACAATAAAGCCTAAGAATTTTTCTAATTAAATACTAAATGAACACTTCAAAGGGTTGATTTTAATCTTGTAACATCGGAGGATGTCAAACATCTCTGCCAAGTCTCCAATGTGGTTGTTCGATCATCGTGACTTCACGAGCATATCATCCACATAGACTTCCATTATCCTCCCAATCTGATCTTTGAACATCCGGTTAACCAAGCGTTGATAGGTTGCTCTGGTCTTCTACAATCCAAACGGCATCACCACGTAGCAGTACAACCCAACATCCGTAACAAAGTTGGTGCATTCTTGATCGGGGACATGCATAGGAATTTGGTTATACCCCGAGTACGCATCCATAAAAGACAACAATTTACGTTCTGCAGTCGAGTCAACTAGCTGATCAATCCTTGGAAGGGGAAAACTATCTTTAGGGAATGCCTTATTCAAATTGAATAGTCGATGCAAGTTCTCCATTTCACGTTTGCCTTCTTCACCAGTATGGAATCTGACATCCATTCAGGATAGAGCGTCGTGAATAAATCCATTGACATTCAGTTTGTCCACATCCTCTTTAAGAGTGACGGATATCTCCAGATCCATGCCTCACCTCTTCTTCTTTATTGGAACATATTTCGGGTCAATGTTTAATGCATGGCTCACAATGGCAGGCGAGATCCCACATATGTCAGAATGAGTCCAAGCAAACACGTCTAGATTCGCTCGGAGAAAACCATCAAGTTCTTTCATCATTAAGGGGCTGAGCTGCGATCCGATCTTTAAGACCCGTGATGCGTCATCGTGGCTGACTGTGATATCGATCGTTAGCTCAGCCGACACAACCTTGGTCTCCTTGGGCTCTTCTTCGTCATTCCTTGGATTTATATCTCTATAGAACCAACTGTGGTGTCCAAGCCAAGGCTCAGGTGTAAATTGTCAATCTTCAGTAACTTGGATGTTGTCATATTTGTCCACACCGTTGCCCTTATCCTTACGCTGAGCTTCCCTCAACTCAGCCACATAACAAGCATGTCCAGTTGCCCAATCACCATGAACCACTCCTACACCATTATCAATCGAAAACCTAAAAGCTATATACACCATGGGGAAAGAGCTGCCTGAAATTCAGCCAGGGCCGGTCAGCTAAGAAAAAAATTGTAAGGTGAATCAACATCCAAAACAATGAATGGTAGGATCAGCACTCTCCTACATTCACATTCCCTTAATTCAATAGGTGACTCCACATATCCAACAGCCTCAATCGCCACACCATTGAAACCAAGTATGCAAGCTTTAGATGGTTTCAAATTTTTAGCCTCCATTCTCCTTTGATCATACTCCTTCTTGAACATAATATTCACCGAGCTTCCAAAATCAATAAAAAAAACCTTCTCACCAAAGCAGGACCAATTATGGCTGAAATGACCATCGGGTCGATTGTAGGTGCCTCTACTTTATCCACATCCCTGCTTCTGAACACTATATCATCGGTCATCGTACGTTGTTGCTTGGACGTAGCTCCGTCCTCGGTGTTTGAACAATATTCAAAGTCTACATGCCTTATTATGCAAACGCATCAATCTATTTCTAACCAACTCCTATCTGCAAGGTGTGGTCCTCTAACTATTATGTTTATCACTAGTCTCCCACCGGTCCGTACAGGCTCTTCAGCCTTACGCGGAGCATGTCCTCGATTCGGGTCAGATGTTCCTTGTCCGCCATCCTACGGAGTTCTCATAAACTTCTGCAATTTCTTTTCACAAATCAACTTCTCATTAGCATCCTGGAGATGCTGCACTCATTCGTATTGTGCCTGTAACACTTGTGAAACTGACAGTACTTTCCAATCCGTTTCTATGTCTCTGTCAATCCCTTTGGATGTGGCTTCTTATATTTAACATTATTACAAGTGGATAGATAAATATTCTCCTGGGATGGTTAAGAGGTGTGTAGTTGTCATACATAGGAATCCTAGGTCTTGGTCTCGTAGGTTCCCTCTTTCTGTCTTGATTCCTATCCTCATTTCTCTATTGTTGATTCGACTTGTTCAGAACATTAACTTAGGCTTTCTCAGGACTATCATCACACCGCTTCAATGTTTTTTTTGTACTGCATCTCTTTTCGGTCCTACAACATTGTTTTTCTTAGAAGTCCTAGCTTCCACCTTCCTCAGAAACTGAGCCGCCTTTGAATAGAAGCGCTTCAATGTGGCCGGCGGTTTTCCAGCTAGCCAATCACCAAACCCAGATTCCGGATCAATCTCTCTTGTCACGATCATAAGTATAGCATGATCGTTTGGGTTACTAACTTCTATAGTGGTGATATGAAATCTTTCTAGATAGTCCTTCAACAATTCCCCCGGAGCCTAGCGTGGATCCAGAACTTCTCTACAAACTTAGTTTCCATTTATTCAAACTTGAAATCGATCGCGGGGGAAGTCTTGTAAACAACATCGTCGTTATTTTAGAGAGGGTTATAGGAAAGCATCTACATTTTATCGTGTCATTGGCCCTTCCCGAACCATCAACCATTCGTACCTCATAATGTGCTACCTGGGTTGGTCTTTCCCTCAAAGGCAGGCATTAAAGGCATGTTGAACCTTCTCGGATATTTTGCATGCAAAACATTGTCAGTAAATGAGGTATGACTCCTCGAAAATACCCAGTCATCATTCGTCAAACACGGGTTCTCTCTCACCAACTTTCTAACTATTGCTGACAAATTTGGTGTTTGGATGGGTGGTGCTAAGCAGTGATCGCGCTCCACCTCACGTGAATGGTCCGGTCGATGTCTATGGGTCATTTCATGCCTTCTTGGTCCACTATCCTCTTGATGTGCACCTTGGGTATTAATCTCATCGTCATTCCGATAGGGTACTTACTTAGCATTTAGTCGAACTCCAGCGTCCAAGCTGCTAGAAATAGCTTCTGCTCGATTACCCAAGTGTAGTGGGGGAATCCCTCCTTTGGAGGTGGGATCAGTACTAATCCCTAGAGAGGGATCGACACTGATCCATCTTGGCAGACCATATTGGTCTGCCAAGCGACGTTCGGATGTACTCCTTCGACCGTACGACGCCTACGCCTATGGTATTCATCTGATGAGGTTAAACTCTCCAATGCCGAGTAAGAAGTGGGATCCTTTCCGGCGTTCTCACGCTATTATTGAGCAATCTAGTTCATTAGGCTAGCATTTGCCTTAATTTTCTCATTCAGTTGTCTACAGCTCTCCATCAACTCGTTCATCAAGTTATTATGCACTAGTTATAGAATCAGTAGGGTTCTAGACTTCAGTAGGCTTCAAATTCAAATTTGTAGGTTGGTTCTTGGGGCTCCTTGTTGAATGCTAGCAGTTTCATTCCCATCCACATTCTAAGAAGTTGATCTGGTATGCCTCACCATTATTGATTTCTATGCTTAGATTCTGGTAAATATGAGTAGTATCTGCAAATATTTGAAGATGACTATGGATCTCCTTTGGGGGATTTGCTCAATCCAGTAGCAACAATGGGGATCTTAAAGTGCTGAGAATTAGGTTTCTCAGTGGAAGCATCAAAATGTTTGCAACCAAATTGGCCACAAACACCTAAAAATAAGTTTGTGTAGAGAAGTAAATGAAGAAAACTAAATTAAAACAGAGGAATATAACAAAACAATAAGCAAATCAAAACAGAAATAAAGAACAATAGGATTTACAGTGGCTCGGCGTCGATTGCCTACGACCACTTTGAATATTCTCTTTATTGATTCACTATAGTCTTGATTACAGTAGCAAACAACAAGAAATAATATAGTATTAAAGAGAGTTGATTACAATAAAAAGAGCTATGTAACCAGCAGCATAAAGATCCTCAGAATGACTCCCTAGGCCAGTATCTATAGGTGAAGGCGACCACCAATCTCTTTGAGACTTCGGCCACATGACCTCCTTATCCATATGGATCCACCGTAGGGGCGCTAGGCCCAAATCCCAATGGTGAGGGATCGGTACCAATCCCTCCATTAGTTGATTTTGGGGCTGTAATCCCTTGGCGGCTTCTTCATGCTTAGATATGATGGTATATCAAATATCAAATCGGTTGGACAAGTAGAGCTCGTGCTTTTGATCGATCTTGGACTCAGATTCAGTTTAGAGTTATTCATGTCGATCCCTTGTTTTTAGATCATGTCGATCCCTCATGCATGCCATTCATGCGTATTCTTTGAACTCCCTTATATAACGCCGAACCCTCTTCCTCTATAATATTATGCTAAACTATCATCCTCTAGAATATTATGTCGTTCCATCTGACGCCTGGTCATGCCGATCCCTATTATAACTTTACATGCCGACACCTCCTACTCCATTACACTCTACCGATCCCTCCAATGCTGAGCGAAGCACCATCAACTATGCCGATCCCTCCATTACTTTGACCCGCTTATCCACTTGCATAACCAAACGTACCGATCCCTAGTATTCTACCCTGATATGCCGATTCCTTGTTAATCCAAGCTTTTTTCCATATTTTTAGCATCCTATATCGTTTATCCATCAACTTCGTTCCATCTAGGCTTCATACAATCATCCGAACTCTACTTCTGGGTCCTATGGCCACGAATGTGTGTTCATCCTTCTTGATAACAGTCAAATCTTCCTTGCGTAATCAATCCAATATAGTCTGGGTCAGGATACCGGGTGACAAAAACTATTCAAAAATCTCTATCTAAATTATTTCATAAAACTATCGATTTTATAACATCAAAAATCATATGTTTTTATTTATTTAAAATAAATTCATTCCTTTTAATAATTTAAAAATTATTAAAACATATATACTTTCATAATCACTTTAAAATCATTTCAATTCAAAATCATCATTTTATAGTATTTCAAAATACTAAAAATAAAGCCCAGTGCTACTAAAGCGCTAAATAAGAATTATCATGTCAATGTCATCAAATATGGCATCCAACAAATCATATATCATATTATATATGAAAAGTGAATTCAATAGTGTTAGGAATCCTATTGGATTCCTCCAACCTGTCCCCCTGCAGCGCATATAGTATACAATCAAATAATATAAATCAACCGCTTCGAGGTCGGATCGTATATTAAGGGTCATCCGCTCATATATGGGAACGTAACTCATCCACTCTAGGGGTAGGAATATATTCAAACCAACTAATAAAATAGTAAATCATCTAAATACTCAACAAACAATTAACAATAAATTTATTCACACTTATGTAAAAATATAAGTGAGCCAAAGAGCTAAATTAACTCACATTGATTCCAGTTATCACAAAAAACATTCTGGTTTGAATTAAAATTGAACATGCATACAATTTTAACCCAAATTCCTACTAGCTCCAAATCAATCAAACTCTATAACGTAGTATTCGCTGATACGATTGCAATGCAACTTATTGCGTTCAATTTGGACCTCACATGAATTAGATAAGAATTAATGAACGTACAGATTTTTTAAATTTTAACTAACATGAATTAATTAAGTTTTTAAACCTTTAAATTATCCTTCCCTCCACCCTCATATGCTTGTTTCCAGGCACCCACTCGATCGTGACTTCGTTCGTTGCGTCGCCTCGAGTCGCTATTTGCCACCGCACCCATGCTGGAGACTGCCTCGGCCTCAAGCTCCCCCATGCCACAACTTTGCCCTCCAAAATTTCTTTCAATCATCGAAAAAATAGCCACAGGCTATGTGTGTTTGTATAGCCATAACCGTCGCTTCGCTTTGCCATAAGCGATCTCGACCGTTGACCATGTTCATCACGTCGTGCTCTCCAAATTTGTATTAGAAGTTGAATCCCAAAAGTGATTGCAGTGGCTTCGATTATTCCTAGCTATGGAATTTGGTTATAGTTAATGGCGGCTAGATTTTAATATTAGGGTTTGAGAAAACAGTGAATGTTGAGGTGCTTATATAGACAAAGCACTATTCACACATTTAAATTTCGAACTCCAAATGAGGCATGTCGCCTGGCGTTCTATATGTAATACCCCTATTTCGAATACAATGGAACTAATATCGAGATCTTATTCCATCATATACATAAGTTAGCTTTTCAAAATTGAATTATATTAAACTAAATTCCATTAATTAATTTTTACGTGTTTCGAGCATGCACGACCAAACTATATGTCCAATCGCCATGAAATTCGGAGCGTATAATAATTTACTATTATGGATCCAGTGAAACCGGTTTCACCAAAATTTGAGACAATGTCCCAAAAAAAGCTATTTTCACACGTTAATTAAAACGATTATTATTAAAAACTGTTTAGTCACTTTTATTTTATATTCAAAAGTTCACTATCTTTATTCTTATTCAAATAGAATTTAAATCGACTTTCAAAATCATTTTCATTTATATTAAACTCAAGATTCAATTATTTAAACAACTTCGAATATTAAATTTAACAATTTAATTATCAAATAAATCGCTATATTTGAAATACAAGTTATTTAACTTATAAAATTTAACTTTTAATTATTTAAAATCAATTAACTATTCCGAATTCGAATGACTGAAATTATAGGTCGTTACAATCTCCACACTTCAAAAGAATTTCGTCCTTGAAATTTGCAAGTAAGAAAAATGCCCCAAACCTATTAACTTTTCAAAACCATTTAGCTAAAATAGACTACCAAATTCTTTTAATCCTTTAACTTTTCAAACTCAATCTTTGTATTTTTTCTAAATCTATAAATTCTTCATGATTGCCAAATAATACCATTCCAAGTTATAACATAAAAACCAAATATTAGTTATCAACTTTTTTTTTGAAATTCTCAAAAATTTTCCAGTGCCTTAAATTTACAAAAAAATTCGCCAATGTCTCCTTTGTGTTGTCCAATCGGAAAAATTTACAATATATATAATCACAAATATACATCTCATCTTCAAGGATAAGGTATCCCATATGGAAAACATTAAAATTACGATATGTAATCGGAGATGTGTATCTTTTATTAGTATTAGCAAGCATACACAATCAATATAATGCAAAGCGAGCTCCAAATGTGAAGCATATGCCATCTGCACCTACTAATCACTCAATAACTAATGAGAACAAGTAGAGGAAAAGTAATATCAATATATAATGTGTACTAATAACTATGTGCAAATGTAACAAATGTAACAAGAGAAACCGTCCAACAAATAATATCCGTCCAATTAATTCATAATCATATCAATTTGCATTTCATAATGTCAACATTTAATTTATTAAGCCCATACGATGTAAATATACCATATGTATGGAAAACCATACCTAATCGCTCGTTCAATCACATAATTTCGCTTCCAAACTAGTATCGTTCACACGACCACTCTAGTATGGACTCAGATTCGGTTTCTTGATTAGAAAATGCCATTCTCCTTGCATAACCATATACTACGATACATCATCAATCAAAAATCCATATTCGGTGTTCGCCGTTGAGAGTCGAGTGAAAAATTCTAACTCGGACCGATGTAAATCATCTTGAAATTATATTTTCGGATCTGGATCAAATAGTTCTGCAAATAAAATGATACGTATTTATTTCAATTGGTTTCATATTATATCCCATTCTTTTTTATATTTAAATTCTTTTATTTGCATTCATTTATTCATAATCATTATTCACATTGCTTTATTCACATTCATTCATTTACTTTTATTTTTAATATTCATTTTCATTTACATTCATTTTATGTTTAACAATATTTCACTCCATACTAAATTCATTTATGAATCATTTCATAAATTTTACTTAAGTTTATTACAAACATTTTATACAGCCACTTATGTTCATTATCACTTTACAACTTAAGTTCATATTCAGTTCCATTAAACAACATTCTGAAACATATTCAATTCACCAATTTATGTCATTAGTTCATTTCATTTAACTCATTTCATTAATTCATTTTATTTAACTTAACTTAAGTTAAATTTCATTTTATAATTCAATTTCAAATTTACTTTTCATAACATTTATATTCAACGACTTTAATTTTTTTTAACTTACTAATTCTCAAAATTATAAGTTATAAAACTTATTTTCTCATATTTTCAGAAAAAACTTAAAAGAATTTTTTTTAGAGTTTAAACATCCTGTTCTTATTTAAAATTATTTTGAACAAATACTATAAATAATTTCTTCGTATTTTTCAAAATCATACTTTTTAATTTTAAAATCAAAACTAGTTTTAGCAAAACAAAACTCCAATTTTTGTGATCCATCACTTAGAAGCTCAAAAATGAATACTGAAGATGCTGTAGTCATTACCCGAATTATTTTCCAGCGACTGAAGTGATTTAGTGTTTTTATTTCTTTTAAATCCTTTTAAAACATTTTTAGTCAAAATATTTTCAAAATAATACTATTATTATTCTTTCAAAACTTTTGGAAAACAATTTTCAAAATCAACGAGATCTAAATCCTCAAATTCACATCTTTTTAGATCCTTTTTTATTTACAAATCATATTTGAAAATTTTCCATATATATAATTTCACTTTGGTTATATAAAACCAATTCTTAATTGTTTATCTTTGTTTATGTTATAATAATAACAACTTTTATTAGAACTTAAACAACAAATGATAATAATCAAATATCATTCACTAAGAACCAAACACACCATGTATAATTATAATAATTTCTGAAAAATTATTCTTATATATATAATATAATTTAGGTAAAATTATTTCATTTACCAATTCTCAAAACAATATCATGTCAGTTTACCTTGTTTAGGTGTTTAGAAACCCTTATCGATATCATAGCATCCCTCATTCCGAGCAGAATTCATAAGCTACTCAATAGATAAATTAACATATTATATAACATTTTTATCTCACTAACAAATATGTGCTCATATCTATAATACACTCAAACTCATTTTAGGGTATTTCTAACCCTACTATAGTGAATACCCCACCAAATCCTAGTGTTCGCTGACCTAAGCTCAGATACCAGCTGCAAGGACCTACAAATCCGCACAGTTTAAGCTAATAATAAACCATACATGTCCAACCCAAATTGAATGGAAAGACGGATAATTATTGGAAAGAAAAGAAAGAAGAAGAGAAGAGAAAAAAACTAAAACAACACAGAATCTCACCATCGTAGTGGAACAACATATAATATAATATCAATTATCTTACAAAAGAGAAATTGTAATATACATCAATCCATCAGAGTACAGCAACAAATCACAATCATCGGCCTGGACAGTTATAATAACCTGTCCTCACAAATGCTGATAATTTAAACAACTAATGCAGTAGAAAAATAAACATATATGTGTAACGTAAATATGATATGAAGATCTCCAGCTTATCTGCTGAAGCACTAAAGCATCCAGTCTAAATCTGTAAATATACTCGGTCTGGTCCGAGCATTGAAAGCGAAAATCACCCAGATGAATCTAGTAAATCGGTGTAAGAAAACACATCTCAATTGGATTTTAACGTTATCTAAAACTTTTCATAACAAAGGTATCTTGTAAGACCACGCCACATATAAACACGGACGGGTTTTTACCTTACGATAACCAAAACTTTTATATCAAATTTTATTATATTATACCAGTGTCTAGTATACAAATAATATTAATCATAGCCGAAAATGTTACCATTATTAAATTCCAACATACTAGGCTCTATAACTGAAATCGCAAACTCGTATTGGAGAATGGATTTCCAACAAATGGCTCGGTAAGGGACTACCTATCTATAGTACATCTCTAGGGGAATGTACCAAGGCCCAAGTGATGGTCCTCTACCAACACAAGACAGGCCTACATCTAACAAGATAGTACCGAATATGTCATCACCCTGGTCATTACCGACCTATCTGAGAGCCCTCTTTGCATACACTACAATAATTTAAAACCCTACGTCATATCGGGAATAAATATTTATAAGGGGATGATCATTTCGTAATGGTTGCAAACCACATAGCCTTGCAGCATCTACCCTATTTTGGTCATTTAGGGGTGTGAGCCTGAGGCAACGATTACCTTTCACATAGCACATCAACTTTCCACTATGTACGCCATATTGTCCTTCCACAATCACACAACCAATTTCCACAAACGTACAACTTCTGAACTCGAAATGTCTCAAGAAAGGGTGCTAAGCTAAGAGAATTTGTCTTCTCTGCCACCAAATAGATGATACATTTCATACAGATCAGTCAATGTGATTTAGAACACAACTTCAAACATTCGTCCATATAAGTTGTCCAAGAACAGGAAAAATTGAAGGAACTCTCCTACCATATTCTGTCGAGAACCAACCATAGGATTAGTAGCTAGAAGTCCTTGCATATCGAAGCTTTTCATAACAAACAAAGAACTATCCCTAGTATACATGCATACATATACATACATACATACATACATACAAACATACATACATACATATATATATGCATCACAGGTCTAGTAGCGAGCAGCCGTGCATGATGAAGATCTCCATCTTCAAAATTCATAATCATAAACCTGCACTTTCGAACGCATACATTGGTCTGAAATGATTTTTGGATAAGTTCCATTCCAGTCTCCTTGGATCAACAATGATAAAGAGGCCCTCAACCTCATACGAAAACCAAGTCTCGTAGATTATCACGTTTCCAACTCTTAACATGCTACCCTTCGGCCAAGAAGGAAGCCTGGTAAATTAGAGACCATAGTCACCCCACACTACTCGAATCAACTTTCTTAAGCCATGTGATAATCAAGCCTACATAGTTGGCTTTGTGCTAAGTGCACGAGTAATCAGTTACCACATCAAGTCAAGGAACTAAAAAATGACCAAATGTGATAGTCGGTTATTAAACTATCAATGCACCGAATAAAATCTAGCACATAAGGAGTCACTAGACCCATTTAATTAATCCTTTATTAATTAAATCACTTTCCAAATATTTACTTCAAGCTATCTTTAAGAAGTTATATTCTAAAAATCATTCAAACTATTCGATATTGGAAAACATTTCCATAAACTTATATCAACGGTATAAGTATATTTGATAACACCACCATTTTGGAAACACACTAGATGATTTCTATAATCGTACAACTCCCAAGTTCATATGCCTCTGGAGTGGTGTTTAGTCTAAGAATCAATGCTTCCTATACCACCAAGCCTTTAGTACTATCATAAGAACCAATTCATGTATTTCACAAGGGATGGTCAAAACACAATTTATTGGGTTAAAATGAATGTAGCTTAAAATATTGTTACGACAATCCAAAAACACTAGTATAAGGATTCGATTAATTATGTAGATAAATCTCTTATACTCTATAAAACATTTTCTTTCGGAAATTATTTACTATAACAATAATGCTATAGTCGATGCCTTCCTTATTTTTATTGAAAACATCTATTACAACAATAAATGTTGAAATTTATGGCTTCGTCACTTAATAACTTTTAAATCACTTTAAAAACCATTAAATTCCATTTGAATTAGTTATTTTAAAAACATTACTTAAAAAGATAAACCATTTTTAAAATGATTAACTTCATATTTAAATCTCAACATAAATCATTTCTATACTTATAAAACTATGTTTATAAATCTCCTTTTTTATTTGTAAAACTTCTTTATATAAAATTTATTTATTTATAAAATTCAATTATAGATCCATTCTTCTTTAAATCTCATTTATCATAAAAATCCATTTATAATCCATCCAACATATATCAAGTACAGATCCATATATATATATATATATATATATATATTTGTGTGTGTGTGTGTATTTATAAACTCTATTTATAAATCTATTTCTTATTTGTAAAATATCGCTTTTATAAATTCTTCATATAAATATTCAAAAATCTCTATTGAAAATATTTCATAAAATATCAATTTATAACATCAAAGTCATACATTTGTCTATTTAAAATAAATTCATTCCTTTTAATAATTTAAAAAATTATTAAAACATATATACTTTCAAAATCACTTTAAAATCATTTCAATTCGAAATCACTATTTTATAGTATTTCAAAATACTAAAAAATAAAACCCAGCACTGCTAAAGCACTAAATAAGAGTAATCGTATCAATGTCATCAAATATGGTATCCAACAAATTATACATCACAATATAGATGAAAATTAAAATCAACAATGTGATTAATCCTATTGGATCCCTTCAACCTGTCCCTTTACATCATATATAGTATATAATTAAATAATACAAATCAACCTCTTTGAGCCAAGATCGTACACAAAGGGTCATCCGCTCATAGACGGGAACGTAATTGGCTCTCATCCTCTCTAAGGGTAGAAATATATCCAAACCAACTAATAAAATAGTAAATCATCCACACATTCAACAAACAATCAATAATAAAGTTATCCACACTTATATAAAACTATAAATATAAGTGGGCCAGAGAGGTGAGTTAACTGACACTAATTCCAGTTATCGTTAAAAACGTTCCTGTTTGAATTAAAATTGAACAGGCGTCCAATTATAATCTAAATTCCTACTAGCTCCAAATCAATCCAATCTAGCTCCATAACATAGTATTCGCTGATACGATCGTTATGCAACTTGTCACGTTTGATTTGGACCTCGCATGAATTAGATATGAATTAATGAACGTTAAGATTATTTAAATTTAATTAACATAGATTAATTAAGTTTTCAATTATTTAAATTGTCCTTTCCTCTACCTTCCTATGCTCATTTCTAGGCACCCACTCGACTGTGAATTCTCATCATTCATCGCGTTGTCTCGCGTCGCCGTTCACTTCCGCACCCAAGTTGGAGACCGCCTCGACCTCGATCTCTCCCATGCCACTGCTCTACCCTCCCAATTCGCCTTTAATCGTCGAAAAATCAGCCATAAACTACGCACGTTTGAATGTCCATAGCCACCGCTCCACTTCGCCATAGGAGATCTCGACCATTTATCTTGTTTATCTCGTCGTGCTCTCCAAGTTTGTAGTATAAGTCAAAACCAATAATTGATTGCCATGGCTTCGATTATTCTTAGCTGTGGGATTTGCCTACAGTTAATAGCGGCTAGGTTTTAATATTAAGGTTTGAGCAAAGAGTGAATGTTGAGGTGCTTATATAGAAATTTTCGAAGCACTATTTACACATTAAAATTTCAAACTCCAAACGAAGCATGCCTATCCTATATGTAATACCCCTATTTCGAACACAATGGAACTAGTATCGAGACCTAATTCCATAATATACAGAAGTTAGCTTTTTAAAATTGAATTATATTAAATAAATTTCCTTTAATTAATTTCTACATGTTTCGAGCTCGCACGACTAAATGACACGTTCGATAGACAAAATTCGACGGCATACAATAATTTACTAATACAGATCCAGTGAAACTAGATTCGTCGAAATTTAAGAGAGTATCCCAATAGATTATTTTCACACGTTAATTAAAACGAATTATTATTAAAAAAATATTTAATCGCATTTATTTTAAATTCAAAAGTTCACTATCTTCATTCTTATTCGAATATAATTCAAATCAACTTTCGAAATCATTTTCATTCATATTAAGTTCAAGATGCAGTTATTTAAACAACTCCAAATATTAAATTTAAAATTTTAATTATGAAATAAATCATTATGTTTGAAATTCAAGTTATTTAACTTATAAAATTTAAATTTTTAATATTTAAAATTAATTAAATATTCTAAATTCCAATGACTAAAATTTTGGATCGTTACATCTATAATTTGTTACAAGGGCTTAGGGGTATACGATATATGGTAAAAGGTGAAAGAAGGCTTTAAGTTGCTAATGGATGTATTGTTGGCGCAACTACAGCTGGGGACTATCACTTGATTTTTCCTAGTGAATTTTATTTAGTTCTTAATAATTACTATTATGTTAAAAACTTCATTTGTTGTATTATATCTATTTTCATATTGTCTGAGACAGGTTTTGGTTCTCATTATAATAACGTACCATGAATTTGTGTTTAATGGAATAATAGCTGTGATGGTGTTTTGGATAATGACATATGTGTATTTAACTTTAATTATATTTGTGCTATTAATAAATCTTCTACTGATATTAGTAACAGTTACTTATGGCACTGTAGGCTAAGTCATATTAGTGATATTAGTAATAGTTACTTATGGCAGTGCATCAATGCCATGATGCAGATCAAGAAGGAATAAAGAAATCAAGACACATTCTTTTAAAGTTCTACCTGATAAGGAGTGGTCATTGAAAGTGTAAATACTCAAGACAACATAGAAGATCCCACTTATGAAGGGCCTGGCTCATTCGGTTCTGAAAAAACAGATCAAAGGGATGACACTAAGGCATAATTGTCCCCAAGTGCAAGTGGGATATTGAGAGATTAGGGATAATCCATACGGGAAATGCTGTAACTAACTGTAAATTATTTACTCTATAGTAAAAACATGTTCAAAATAAAAGGTGTTAGTTTTCTATTATATATTTGTTATATTTTTGGATATATCAATTAAGCGATTAATTTTAAGTATATAAAATAGAAAATCGTTAAGCGATATGTTATGTGATAATACTTACAATAGCTGTAATCATGAAAAAATTATCATAAAATAAAATGACATGTTATTTAAAATATTCACGGTCTAAATGTCTCGAGAAAGGATATTGATACATCCATTTAGACCAGAGTATATAATGCACTCCAAATGTTAGGCAGTTATTGGATAACTATGGAATTAAGCACTTGAGAGTTTCTTGTTGGTTAATAACAACTAGATCCAACAAGAAATCTCAAAGCAACGATATTACATAGTTATCTCGACATGAGAATACAGTTGAGCACCAATGTGGATATTCCACTTTGATTATTGTTAAATCATGGCATAACAGCCATCTAATGACTAGAGTTGGGTTTGATTTGAAGCATTAGAAGTGATACACTATTCATTAGAGAATTTGTCTCCTTAGTTGTATAAGGTTAGTATCATGGTCAACTGTAGTCAAATCAAAATCAAAATCAAAATCTCTAACTAGAGTAGGACGGTTAATAATAAATGTTATTATTAAACCAAGGACTTTGTTTATGGACTAATAAACAAGTATGATATTAGAGTTTTGACCAAAATCAAATTTCATAAATCCTAAAGTAATATAGCATTGACGAAGAGAATCTGTGTAAATTTTGTTATTAAAAGGTACCACTTAAGAAAATGTAAAATTGAATTTTACCCAAAAGATCAATAAGCGATGAATTCGACCAAGTTATCAAACAATAGATAAAACGACGTGTTGACATTAATATTTTAATTGTTTAAATTTAATTGACGATCGAGTTCACACCTTCGAGTCTCACAACCGTACTTGTGAATTCTCTGAAAAACCACATGATTAAATTAGTTTATAAAATGTTGTGAATTAATTAACATTTAAGAAATTTTAATTATTATTAGTTTATTTGATGTTTTATGGTTGTTTGTAATTATTTAAATGCATATATAATAGCTATAATTGCGCGTACCGATATACAATATTAGTATAATTTTAACGGGGTTTAAATAAGGGATATTTGCTTGAAGGGTTTTTAGAAATTTTGCATCACATGCCTGGAAACATAGATCGACCATACAGGGGAAGATAAAGGGGTGGTGTAATTGAAAATTAAGGAGAGATTAATTAGGGATGTGTTAACAAAAAAGAAAGGGTTCCATTTGTATGAATATGCGCTTATATGTTTTTGTTTGATGATAATAAGCATATATATTCATTTAAATGTATTTTGTAATGTACTATTTTGTTTTTCATAGATTAAATAAATATTTGTTGAATAAAATCTATTACACAGAATTTGAATTCAAACAGAAATTTTATTCGAACAAATATTTATTACAATCTTCAATAGTACAAATTCAAGCTCTCGCTATACATATACATTTTTGATT
Source organism: Allium cepa (assembly GCA_030765085.1). Taxonomy (NCBI): domain Eukaryota; kingdom Viridiplantae; phylum Streptophyta; class Magnoliopsida; order Asparagales; family Amaryllidaceae; genus Allium; species Allium cepa. The sequence goes on from CM060941.1 coordinate 1,022,077,727, forward strand.
ACATCACAATTACATCACAATTCAATTTACATAATTTCCTCACTACATATCACTCACACTCGTATTTTGTCTTCAACTGCATTCCAGTTTGAATCCAGCATCTGAGCAATCTGCAAAAATATTCACTAACACAGTAAAATTGAAAAAGAAATATTTTTGCAATATAAAATAAAATATGATTTTTGAAAATATGATTTGCCTCAGTTATTTGGGTTGTTCGTCATCATTCACACTTGAATTCATCACACACGAACAGTGTGACATGCACAGTGTATCACTGTACATGCCACAAGGCCGTGCACATCGGTATACACTTGATAATGCTACAGGGACAGGTGAGCACAGGTCAAACCCAAATGAAAAACCGGGTTCAACGCACGTGTAATATATTTAAAATCACGACACGAGCACAAGGTCAAACCCGAGTTTTTTTGAAAAACTGGATTCAACACAGGGCTGTTCACAAGTCAAAAACAGAGCATCAAAATAATGTTGAAGTCATTCCAGCAAAATGACAGTACAAACAAGTGCACACTGGAAATACAAGCACATGCACAACAAACTCAACCAAGACAAGACTGCATGAATGATACAAAGCAGACATGAATGCATCAATAAACCAACTGCAAGACCTCAAATGACATGGTGAAGCAGTACAAAAGAGCAAGTGCAATTCGAACTAACATGACAGTCTCAAACAAATGCAGTGACACAGTGAAGCTCAAGTATAACATTATAAGAAAGTTGTCTAGAAAATCAAACAAGATCAACCAGAGGTACAAGTGCAGGCAAGTGCACAACTTCACAACATGTCCAGTTACAACTACAAGTCCAAGTTCGAAATCCAAAAATGCAGATCATCCATGCATGAAGAACCAGAAGTATAAGTATGGCAGTGAAACTCAGTGAAGTGCATAAGCAACATGACAACAGACCAGTGTCAACAACCAAGTGAAGAACATGGATGTAAAAGGCAATACACAAGTGACAATGCAGTAACAACAAGAATGTTACTCAATGCACATGCCAACAACAAGTCCAGCAACATGAACACATGGAGAAGTGGAACAGCAATTTTTGAGAAGAACCAACAGAAACATGGAAATAATAACAAACAAATGAATGCAAGTGACTCGAGCAAAATTCACCAGATCACTAAGTCCAGCTACTCAAATAACACAGTGGCAACCACAAGTCACAAAAGTTCAAGTAAATGCAGAGAACAATGCAATCATGAAGTATGTAATTTGAACTAACATGACATGCAAGACCAAAGTGCAACATACTTCAATAATCAAGTTCAGGTCAGACCAACTACTACAATGATACAAAGCAAGTTCGACAAGCAAACAACAAGTTCATGTTTGAAACCACTCGAGTGCAACAGAGAAGCCATGGTCAATGCAAAGCAAAAGGGAAGCTACGGTGAAATTCTACAAGTCAAGTCAACAGTATGGTACTATGCAAATACACAGCAGTATCAAGTGATACAGAAGATGGACGTGGTTCAACATTGCAGAGATGGCCGAAGTCAGAATTCAAAAATCAAATTCGTATCTTTGAAAAAGTCAGCAATGAAAAAGGGAAAGTTTTTGTCTTTTTATTCAAGAAAAATCGTACGCGTGAAAATCAAAGCCGTGAGCATCAAGACAGAAAGTAAATCAGGAAGCCGTGCACATCAAGGAATGAAAAAATTTGGAAAGTATCGAACTGATACGAATGAAATCAAGTGATTCGAATTCATATAAATACTGAACCAAAAATCTCATCATAGGCATCGAGTAAAAAAGCAAGCAATTTAAATGAGCAACGAAAGAAATTACATACCGAATCAACAACTCGATCATCAGAGAACGAAAGAGCCCAAGCAACGCAAATCAGAGAATCGAGAGAGCAAAAGCAACGCAAACCAGTGAATTGATCATCAGAGAAGGAGCGACCAACCGAGCAAGAAAATCAAACAGTCGCAATCTCCAATATTCAGTAAACCCTAATTTCAGAAAGACGACGAAGTCGCCATTATTCTCACAAGCAAAGGAACGGGCCAAGCAAAAGAAAAAGGAACGGGCAAATTCAATTGGGTCGGCGTATTTTATGATAAAGGGCTTTAGTTTTTAGGGTTTAATTTTTTAAAAGGGGGTTTTTTAAGTTTTATTTTGAGAAAAAATTAGGGATTCAAGTTTATATTTTAATTTTTGCTCCTGCTTGTATTTTTGAAGTTGTTTTTTCTTTTTAAGTCAAAGAATTTGTAAATCACCACCTAGGTTGTAGGTAGTGTCAGATTGTCTAGTTAGAATTAGTTCAGTGAGCAGGGTGTGCAAGTTTGCAAAACTCTATAGGCGGAGCAAAGTTTGCGAGTAAGCGAAACTCTATAGGCGGAGCAGGGTGTGCGAGTCTAGTAGAGTGTTTGTGAGCGGGAGCAAAGGTTTGCGAGTCTAGTAGAGTGTTTGTAAGCGGGATACTGTTTAATTCTAATAGAAATCTGGGAATGCAGCAGTAGGCAGGGGTTGCCGAAGCTGGGTAAATTTTGTGTGTGATTTACTTTTCAGCATATTTATTTCTGCAGTTTATTTCTTTGTTTAATTCGAGAAAATTTGCTATAACCCTATTCAACCCCCCAAGGGTTAATCTAGATCCTACAAGTGGTATTAGAGCACGGTATTTTTCTTTAACTCTAGAGTCATGAATTTATCAAATAATGCTTTTTCTGAGGGGTAATCTATTGTTAGGCCACCCATGTTTAATGGGAATGATTATGCTTATTGGAAAGTTAGAATGAGTATTTATCTTAGTTCCATTGATTATGATGTTTGGGATATTATTGAAACTGGCTATAAATCCCCCACTATAACCGTTGGTGGTACTGAGATTCCTAAACCTAAGGATAGGTGGGATGCTAACGATAAGAGATTAAAAACTACAAATGCCAAAGCAATGAACGCTTTGATCTGTGCTCTTGATAAAAATGAATTTAATAGAATTTCTCATTGTACAACAGCATAGGAAATTTGGCACACTTTGGAGGTGACATACGAAGGAACTTCTCAAGTCAAGGAGTCTCGTCTAGCCCTATTCAGCAATGAATACGAGAACTTTGTGATGGACAAAGGCGAGAGCATAAAGGGCATGTTTGGATGCTTTTCAACTTTGGTATACAACGCTAGAGCGCTCGGGAAGGTATTCACTGAGGTAGAGCTTGTGAGGAAGGTGCTACGAGTTTTACCAATGAACTTTGAGGCAAAAGTCACGGCAATCCAAGAATCGAAAGATTTGAGTAAACTAAGTATGGAGGAGTTGATCGGTAACTTGATGACATATGAGCTTGAACTAAAAGCAAAGGAGGAACGCAACAACTCCGAATCAAAGAAGATGACGATTGCCTTAAAGAGCAAAGAAGAGAGCGATGAAGAAGAAGATCCAATTGAAGAGCTTGCAATGGCTGTCAATAAACTTCGAAAATGGTCAAGATTCAAGCCACGCAAGAAGAAAACATCTGGTAGTAGGTCAAGAGAGTCTAACAATTCCGATAATGAATTGACGTGCTATAACTGCAACAAATCTGGCCACTTCAAACAAGAATGCCCACTTCTCAAATACAACAAAGGAAAGAAAAAGACGAAGAAAGTCTTTGCAGCGACTTGGGATGATGAAGAAGGAGAGGAAGATTCGGATAGCAGCTCAGAGGAGGCTAACCTGTGTTGTATGGAAAAATCAGAATCAGAAGCAAGCCCCGAGGAATCTAGTGAGGCAGGTGAGTATTCCTATAGAGATCTTGTTTTTATGTGTCTTGATCTCACTAAAGTAGTTGATGCTCTTGAATCTAAAATTGAAAAACTGAAATCTGATAGGAGAGAACTTGCTCGTGAAAATTTTAGGTTAGAAACTGAACTTGAAAGTATTCAAAACCTAGAATGTAAAAAAATGTAAAATTTTAGATTCAGAATTGACAAGACTTAGGAATAACTTTGAGAATCTTAAAAAAGAAAACTTGAATCTTAAGGAAATCATTGACACTAGGAAAATGATTTTATAAATAGATGCACCTCACTTGTCACTGAAAACACAACCCTAAAAACCAAAGTCTAAAAGCTTGAGAAATCTTTGAATAACTTTTAAAGAGGCGAAAAATCTTTCAACATGCTATTGGGAAATCAAATTTTTGCTACTAACAGAAAGGGACTAGGTTTTGGGAAAACACAAGTTGAGGATAATGCAAAAGGGAAGAGTGTCTTTGATAGATGTGAAATAATTGGACATCATGTTGAAAATTGTAGTCATAGGAACAAGAACACAAAATTTATACAACTTTGGGTTCCTAAGAATTCTACAAACAAATTTCATGTCTATTGGAACAAGAATGAAAAGATAAAACAAGTTTGGGTTCCAAAAGGTTTGTTTATTCACAATGCTTCATCCACTAACAACCATGGACCTATAAAAACAAATAGGTCACAAAAATCTTTCATCGTGTAGGTGTGGTGGCAGGCTAAGGAACAACAACAGTGTTCACTGGATTTTGGCTGTTCCAGAAACACAAAGAGCGATAAAGCAAAGTTCCTTAGCCTAGTACAAAGGTGACAGAATCACAATGGGCAACCACAAATTTTTTTATCGTAAAGGTAAAACAGGTGAAGGTATACTTATCTGATCGATATATTAATTGTGATAATCTGCACCGTATTCAGAATGAAAACAGCCACTATTGAGATGTTGAAAAGAGATGATGATTTTTTGATTCTGACTTGGTCTACATAATTAGCCAATTACATTTATGCAAAAACACCACTCTTTGAATTACTTCATACATATTTGTTTGGATTAAACATAGTGTTTTGTTGGATACATTTGGTTATAATATGGCTAACTCTATATTCACGGTCTTCTAATTATTTACACGGCTTCAATTCAAATTCAAAGAATGTCATTTAAATTGTTGTTAAAATTGAGTTTGAAATTTTTTGATGCACACTTCATGGTCTAGTTTATTAATTTTAGTTAGTGATATTTTGGATTGAAAGAGAAACTCAGATGCAGATTACACTGGCAATATAGTTGATAGAAAAATTACTAGTGCAACGTGATTAATGTTTGAAATATTCATTTGCTGCATCGTTTTTCAAAGAAAATATCTGCATACTTTTCACTTGAAATAATTTTCAAATAGCAGAAATTTTTCTCATATAACCCCCTCCCCCCCACCCCCCCGAGAAAATCATTTTTGACCATATTTTCAGATTAGTCATTTTATTTGATTTTAAATGACAAATTTTGACTAATTCGACTCCCGACTAATTATCAAAAAGATAAGTAGTTATTGAAAAGGTGATAAGTGTTGATATTTAGCATACATTACTCAAGAGAGTATATTTGGAAAATTTCTTTAGGAATTAAAACAAGAATTATAAAACTTTTTGTTGGGTAAAGATTCCATGACCATTTCTGTATCTATCATTATTTCTATCGACCATGGTTTATCAAATATTCAATATAGTTTGTCGATATGTGATACTATAATCAGGAATCATTTGTTTTTCATGTCACATTTTTTTTAAATAAATAAATATCCAAAGAATTCACTCTCATTTAAAAGTCCTCACGGTTATGCATGGGTGAATTACTTGGATTTTTGATTATGTGCTTCCATGCTCATTTAAAAGTCCTTACGGTTATGCATGTATGGAACGCATATCAAAATTAATTGATTAAATAGACAAGTTGATTATAATCCCATTTAAAAGTCCTCACGGTCATGCGTGGTTGGAAGATACTTGATTTCATTTTTTAAATTAAATTGGAATACTACTAATCCCATTTAAAAGTCCTAACGGTTATGCATGATTAGTAGATATTCAAATTCCTGATATAAATGTACCACAAGTTGATATAATTGTATGATTTTATATGAGAACATCATTTCCATTATTTCTAAAAGTGGAATATGCGCCTAACAAGGGTAGTTATGATTTTTGTTTGATTTTTATTGAAGTTTAATATTTATATTCAATTTGAGTTTAATGTTGGATTAATATTGATCACTTAATCTCTATTTTTCTCTAACACTATTATTCTTTTGCTGATAACAAAAGGGGGAGAGAAAAGTTAAGATTTTGTCAAATAGAATCAAGCAAAGGTCAAATAATTTTCCAGTTGCATATAGGCTCAGTTATATATTTCTGTTTGTATGCATATATGTAGGGGGAGCATCATGTAAAGAGGAGCATTTAAATAGGGGGAGCAATTAAAGTATATAATTGGTCAAATACATTTAACACGGCCAAAATCTTAAATATATGTTTGTTATCATCAAAAGGGGGAGATTGTATGAATATGCGCTTATATGTTTTTGTTTGATGATAATAAACATATATAATCATTTAAATGTATTTGGTAATGTACTATTTTGTTTTTCATAGATTAAATAAATATTTGTTGAATAAAATATATTACACAGAATTTGAATTCAAACAAATATTTCATTCAAACAAATATTTATTATAATCTTGAATAGTACAAATTCAAGCTCTCACCGTACATATACATTTTTGATTACATCACAATTACATCAAAATTCAGTTTACATAATTTCCTCACTACATATCACTCACACTCGTATTTTGTCTTCAACTGCATTCCAGTTTGAATCCAGCATCTGAGCAATCTTCAAAAATATTCACTAACACAGTAAAATTGAAAAAGAAATATTTTTGCAATATAAAATAAAATATGATTTGCCTCAGTTATTTGGGTTGTTCGTCATCATTCACACTTGAATTCATCACACACGAACAGTGTGACATGCACAGTGTATCACTGTACATGCCACAAGGCCGTGCACATCGGTGTACACTTGATAATGCTACAGGGACAGGTGAGCACAGGTCAAACCCAAATGAAAAACCAGGTTCAACGCACGTGCAATATATTTAAAATCACGACACGAGCACAAGGTCAAACCCGAGCTTTTTTGAAAAAATGGATTCAACATAGGGCTGTTCACAAGTCAAAAATAGAGCATCAAAATAATGTCAAAGTCTTTCCAGCAAAATGACAGTACAAACAAGTGCACACTGGAAATACAAGAACATGCACAACAAACTCAACCAAGACAAGACTGCATGAATGATACAAAGCAGACATGAATGCATCAATAAACCAACTACAAGACCTCAAGGGACATGGTGAAGCAGTACAAAAGAGCAAGTGCAATTCGAACTAACATGACAGTCTCAAACAAATGCAGTGACACAGTGAAGCTCAAGTATAACATTACAAGAAAGTTGTCCAAAAAATCAAACAAGATCAACCAGAGGTACAAGTGCAGACAAGTGCACAACTTCACAACATGTCCAGTTACAACTACAAGTCCAAGTTTGAAATCCAAAAATGCAGATCATCCATGCATGAAGAACCAGAAGTATAAGTATGGCAGTGAAACTCAGTGAAGTGCACAAGCAACATGACAACAGACCAGTGTCAACAACCAAATGAAGAACATGGATGTAAAAGGCAATACACAAGTGACAATCAGTAACAACCAGAATGTTACTCAATGCACATGCCAACAACAAGTCCAGCAACATGAACACATGGAGAAGTGGAACAGCAATTTTTGAGAAGAACCAACAGAAACATGGAAATAATAACAAACAAATGAATGCAAGTGACTCGAGCAAAATGCACCAGATCACTAAGTCCAGCTACTCAAATAACACAGTGGCAACCACAAGTCACAAAAGTTCAAGTAAATGCAGAGAACAATGCAATCATGAAGTATGTAATTCGAACTAACATGACATGCAAGACCAAAGTGCAACATACTTCAATAATCAAGTTCAGGTCAGACCAACCACTACAATGATACAAAGAAAGTTCGACAAGCAAACAACAAGTTCATGTTTGAAACCACTCGAGTGCAACAGAGAAGCCATGGTCAATGCAAAGCAAAAGGGAAGCTACGGTGAAATTCTACAAGTCAAGTCAACAGTATGGTACTATGCAAATACACAGCAGTATCAATTGATACAGAAGATGGACGAGGTTCAACATTGCAGAGATGGCCGAAGTCAGAATTCAAAAATCAAATTCGTATCTTTGAAAAAGTCAGCAATGAAAAAGGGAAAGTTTTTGTCTTTTTATTCAAGAAAAATCGTACGCGTGAAAATCAAAGCCGTGAGCATCAAGACAGAAAGTAAATCTGGAAAGCCGTGCGCATCAAGGAATGAAAAAATTTGGAAAGTATCGAACTGATACGAATGAAATCAAGTGATTCGAATTCATATAAATACTGAACCAAAAATCTCATCATAGGCATCGAGTAAAAAAGCAAGCAATTTAAATGAGCAACGAAAGAAATTACATACCGAATCAACAACTCGATCATCAGAGAACGAAAGAGCCCAAGCAACGCAAATCAGAGAATCGAGAGAGCAAAAGCAACGCAAACCAGTGAATTGATCATCAGAGAAGGAGCGACCAACCGAGCAAGAAAATCAAACAGTCGCAATCTCCAATATTCAGTAAACCCTAATTTCAGAAAGACGACGAAGTTGCCATTATTCTCACAAGCAAAGGAACGGGCCAAGCAAAAGAAAAAGGAACGGGCAAATTCAATTGGGCCGGCGTGTTTTATGATAAAGGGCTTTAGTTTTTAGGGTTTAATTTTTTAAATGGGGTTTTTTTAAGTTTTATTTTGAGCAAAAATTAGGGATTCAAGTTTATATTTTAATTTTTGCTCCTGCTTGTATTTTTGAAGTTGTTTTTTCTTTTCAAGTCAAAGAATTTGTAAATCACCACCTAGGTTGTAGGTAGTGTCAGATTGTCTAGTTAGAATTAGTTCAGTGAGCAGGGTGTGCGAGTTTGCAAAACTCTATAGGCGGAGCAGAGTTTGCGAGTAAGCGAAACTCTATAGGCGGAGCAGGGTGTGCGAGTCTAGTAGAGTGTTTGTGAGCGGGAGCAAAGGTTTGCGAGTTTAGTAGAGTGTTTGTAAGCGGGATACTGTTTAATTCTAATAGAAATCTGGGAATGCAGCAGTAGGCAGGGGTTGCCGAAGCTGGGTAAATTTTGCGTGTGATTTACTGTTCAGCATATTTATTTCTGCAGTTTATTTCTGTGTTTAATTCGAGAAAATTTGCTATAACCCTATTCACCCCCCTCTAGGGTTAATCTAGATCCTACACCATTCTCCCATTAAAGCAAATCCACTCATTTTATTTCCTTTTGTTGTTTTTCTTTATCCTCTTATCTCCTTGCCATGGATAAAAATGTCTTCCTCCCCGTATAATTAAAATCAACTCAAAAATAAATCAAAGCTTCAAATAAATATAAAGGCTACTCGGTTCATACTTCTCTTGTAAAGTTAGCTGTAGATTCAATTGTCTAGGAAGGAATTTCCGAATCAAAATGTCACTTATTGGACAAATTCAAACGGTATAATCTGAATCTAATTTGCTTTATTAGATGTAAGATATTAATCACAAATATAATATTATTACCTCATCTTAATTTAGAATTTGTAATACAATTTAATTAAAACAATTGTTAGATGATTAGATTTATTTTATCTTGATAAATTAAAACCAGAATTTCTATATGATAAAATCATGTTTTAGGTTATGAATTTATGGTTTTATAATTACCTATAATAATATTCTTAACATAATATATAATTTAATGATTTAAATGTTTCTGTTCAAATTTTTTTATCAATCCAAAAATATAGAGATTATTGATATCTTATTTAATGTATGAAATTTTGGTTTTATGAAATTTTGATTGTTTAAAAAAACAAGTTTTTAATTTTAGGTTGAAAATTATGTTTTTATATATAAATACATACATATATATATAATAAACATATGTACACACACATACCTGCATGTGTTCGTACATATTTGCAAATACATCAAAAATGTTTAATGTAATATGGATGTTTGTTTGTGTCAACTGAAAATTATTTTTGTTTAATCATTATATATATGCGTGTGTGCGTGTATGCATATGTGTATATATATATGTGTGTGTGTGTGTGTGTGTTTTATATTGTCAAGACATGTATTTTAGAAACATTTTTTTCATGATTTTATTTTTTGTTGAACTTAAAATTGAGGCAATAATACACACACACACACACACACACACACATATATATACACATACATACATACATATATGTATAGTGAATATACACAAGATAGATAAAAATCCCAATACCTACACATGTACATAATAACCATGTTATTTTTTGTTGCTTTTGCCATTTTAAATATATTGTTGTAACATATCATCCTTTGTATATTGACGATATGTAGTATAAATTTAATGTTTGCAAAAGAGGAGAGGTGGAATCAATCAATGATGGCCCTTTAATATCCCATTTAGATCTTGATGTGATTATATCTGGATCTAATTTCATACTTGTTCCCATCCTTTAACGTCAAACAATTACACTCACTATATGTTTCATATGTTTGTCACGCCTTTTAAAATATGAATATTAAGTATTCGTCCTTTTTCAAATTTCACACTTAGCTAACGTAGATTTAATCACTTAAGAATAAGACAATATAAATTAAATATGATTTTTTTAAAAGAAGATAGGATTTAGTGAAATCCATTAGACTTCGTAGGCCCCTAATGAATGTTATCGCATATTATTACAATAATTTATTGTTATCGTCATTCAAGGTTATCATATATTGGCAAGGTTTTCAAATGTTATTATATTGAAGTTGTTGCATGTTATTGAGTCTGCTGTGTTAATACCTAAGTTATTAGTTTTGATGATAACAACCTTCTATGGTTATATAAAATGTAGATACTAATATTTTACCAAATTATAGAGTATGTAGTGCAGAATATTACACAGGAGTTGAACCGAAGACTGTGCAGTATAAACATGCACGAAATAGACATAAAGACTTATGAGTTCAAAGACCAAGATATGAAGATTTCAAGATTATACTTCAGTATATAGAGTCATGGCATATATTGTTAAAATACTTGATAGCAATCTTTGATCTCTATCTTCAATTTTCTAATCATTTATACCTTTAACCAAAATAAATTTCAAAATATTTTATAAAAGTTTTCAAAGATCAAACCGTTTATAAATTATGTTCAAACTACTTCGCAAAGTATCAAATTATTTTACAAAGTATAGGATTTTCAAAACATTTCAAACAAATAAGTTTTCAAAATGCACTAGTATATGTCGACATATTGGCATAGGGTTTGTCAACATACATGCCGCCAATTGGTTTTTCAAATTTTGGAATGAAGTGTCTAATCATCACAACTCTTTGTGAATGGACACATCGGTTCATTTACTATATAAAAGGAGACCAAAGAATTTTTTGATAACTAATTACTTACTTTCTTCCCTTCTCTTACTCTCTTGAAAATTCCAATAAAAATACTCCGTTCTCTTCAGAATCACATAGAATAAATTCAAAATTCTTTATATTGATTCGATACTGCTTTCTTACTATTTTAAAAACATTTCTCTCTCAACTCAAAGATCAAAGTGTTGTCCAAGAGGCTATAGGTTCCATTGTATCAGAAGTTCAAGAAATTATCTTTGGAAAAGCTATCAACACAATTTGTATATGCTTGATACGTGCTTATAGCCTGTTCAAATCAAGTGGATGTTCTCGGTAGCTTGAAAATCTAGTGGGTATGCTTGTAGCCCGGTCAAATCAAGCGAGTCTACCCTGAGCTTGAAAATTCAAGAGGGTGTGTCTTGTAGCCTCGAAATGGAGATTGTATTTGGTTTTGCCTTCTGCCTTGTTAAATATTGGCATTTGGAAAGAAATACGTACAAGCAATTGTACGTGATCGGACGTAGGAGAAATCCGAACCAGTATAAAATCATTGGTGTTATCTCTCTAACTCTCCACTTTACTTTATTGCTTTTATTTTATCTGTGATTGCGTTTGTGTTTGATTTTTGGTATATCTTTGTGTTGATAATTTGTGGTTTAATATTAATCTTAAGAAAAATTTAAAAGAGTCTGCATAAGTTAGAAAATACTATTCATCCACATCTAGTGTGTAATCAGCCTTAAGGTCCATAATTCGGCAACCCGCATTTGGTATCAGAGCACCAGATTATCAAAACTTGTAATTTGATTTTTCAAAAGTTTAAATGACTAGCAATACTGTTAGTAAACTTGTTAACACATTTATTGAAGGACAGTCTATTGTTAGATCCCCACTTTTTAATGACAGTAATTACACTTATTGGTCATGTAGGGTGAAGATTTATTTATAGTCTAATGATTTACATATTTGGAATATTACACAGAATAAGTGCATAGAACCCTGGTCTAACTTTGCACAATGGATTATTGACTAAAAGGCGCTTGCATAGAATAATTCTAAATCCATGAATATTGTATTTTGCTTACCAGATAAAAATGAATTTAATAGAGTCTCTATTTGTAAATCTGCATATGAAATTTGGAGAACACTGTAGGTTACACATAAGGTCACTAGTAATGTTAAAAAAATTAAAATTTCCATGTTAACTAATCAGTTTTAGTCGTTTAAAATGAATCCAAATGAGTAAATTTTTGTCATTTATTGTAGATTTCAAGATATCGTGAATTCTTTAGCAACATTAGGTGAAATAATTTCCAAAGAGGACCAAGTTAGAAAAATCCTCAGTTCACTCTCTTTGAAGTGGGATCAAAAGACATTAGCAATTGAAGAGGCTAATTAATGACATTAGTAATCTAAAAGTTGAAGATTTAATATGAAATTTAATGTCTTATGAAGCACAATTGCAGGGTAGAAGAGAAAGCAAGGCAACGGAAAAGAAAACCATCGCTTTCATTGCAATAACTGACGATCAGGGTTCAAGCGATGATAATGATGAAGAAATTGCATTCATGACTATAAATTTTAGAAAGTTAATAAAGTATAGAAAGATGAACAATTTCGAAGACCTAAAAACAAGAATCCTGGAACTGGAAATGCAATTAGATATTTCAACTGCGATGATCCTAGCCATCTGCAAAGAAACTGTATGCAAATAAACCAAGGATCTCGTTAGTTACTGATTCATCCATAAAAAGAAAGACAACTTATGCCGCAACATTAGATGATTCAGATATCACTTCAAGTGACAATGAACCAGACATTGAGGATGCAAACATGTAGTTCTCGATAGTAATTGATTAATCAGAACAGATTAAAGAAAAGATCAAAAGGCGGTCCTTTTTACATTTCATTTTTATTTCATTTTTTTTGTTTTTTGTTTTAGGAATAAGTTATAGATTAACAATAATATTGGATGGTTATAATTGTATATGTGTTTATATAGGTTTTAATTTGGATTTTATGGCCCATATGTCGACAGACATTATACCCTATATGTTGGCATACATACCAGAGTTTTGAAATTTCATTTCAAAATTTGAATTTCCTTCTCTTCTGCATTTATTTCCATGTTCTGAAATGGCATCTCTCTAAACATAGAATATGTCATTTCATTATCCATTAATTCATCATGTCTCTATCCTTTCATTCACTTACTTTATTTCAAAAATTAAATCTCTTCATTCTCTTATCTCTTCAAAAAACTAAAAAATGGCCTCCTCGTGTCGAAATCCTAAAACCAAAAGGCTCTCAAAGAGAACCAAAGGCTTTCTTTTTAATGATCATTGATAATGTATGAAGTATGCTACTTTCAGAAGAAAAAAATCCCAGAAGATTTGCAAAATTTGATAATTATTCCTCTTATGGACTTCAAGATCTTTGCTTTCAAAGTGAAATTCTTGCTTTAGTATACTCTTCTCAAAATGATTTTGTTTGTTATTCGGATTTTTTTAAATGTTTTATGCAAATTTGAATGGAAAATTTTTTCAACGAGAAGAGGAACAAATTTGGGGTAGTGTAAATGACACTCAAATTATTCTCAATTGCGAACTTTTGGGTCATATACTTGGTTGCAAATCTAGTGGAACAGACCTTTTCACTTTTCAAATTGATGAAAAAAATCATGAAGTTTTTCACGATATTTTTGAAAGTGACAAAGAATTTGATTTTAAACTTAAAAACCTTAGACCAAAATCAAGACTTATGAGTCTCATTTTACAACAAAATATAACTTCGAGGATGAGTAATTACAATAATCGGACTCAAAAAGTTTTTAAAGCACTTTCACCGTCTACGGAAGCCATGACATCAATTGGATGCAAGTCATCTTAGATGACTTTGTTCAAAAGAATATTTCTAGACAACAAAACACACTCTACCTAGTGTGTATCTTACTAGAATTTTCATATTTTGGCGTTGATTTATGAGAAGAATCAACTCTACCTCGAAAAGTTTTCGGTAAGACCAACATCTCTCTTATGCATATTCATCTTTATTTCAAACCATATGAAACGCTTGTTGAAAATGAAGAAAGAGTGGCATGGGAGTAAGAGCGAGAAATTCAGCAAGAAGAAGAAGAAGGAGATGAAATGGAAATGGAAGAAGGGAAAAATTAAGAAGAAGAAGAGGAGGAAATGAATACTTCTTTAGAAACCTACGAAAAACTATCTCACCCTTCCAATAAAGAGATTCTAGAGAACCAAGTGAAGCTTCTTAAAAACCAAAAGAAGCTTAAACATTCCTTTTGGTAAAAAGTTCACCTCCCTCTCCAACAAAGTGGACAAATACTTTGAGAAAATTATTTGCAAGCTTGGTGGAAAATCGTCATCATCATCTACATCTCTCTAAGCTTACCTAGTTATTTCCTTGTGATGTTTAGCTTTTATTTTGGTATATTTTTCTAGTTTGATTCATGTCATCTTTATGTATTTTGCTTTTGTGCAATGTGCCATCTTTTCTTGTCAACGAAAAAATTTCTTACTATTACATATTGTTCTAATAGTCTCTGGAAGTTATTTAAGTACAATGATAATAAGTAGAAACAAAATTAGATTAAAAACCTAAAAATTGCAATTTCAGGTATGTATGTCGACACACACAGATATATATATGTATGTGTGTGTGTGTGTGTGTCTAAATATATATGTTGACATATCCTAGCCATTTGGCATAGTTTTGAAAATTTAAAAATACAATACTACCCCTATTCAAACTTCTCGGATGACTTTTCACTCCTATTTAAGCCTATTTCTTCCAGAAAATTTCATTATTCATTTCATCTTTCTATCCCCTTCATTTTTCAAAGTTCCTTCCTAAAACATGTCTTCTTCGCATCGAAAATTATGTGGAAATCTTGAAGAAACACTTAAATCCTTCAAGGATATTCTCTCCTTTATCTTAAGAAATCAAAGGCATTTAGACTTAAGTCAAATGCAAATGATCAAAAAGCAAAAAAAGCATTTCAACGCCTTTCGATGGTTGATTTCTTCCTTAATCAAAGATGATCAAACCAACAACCCAGAATACTCTAACAACAAGGATAATGAAGATTGGGATGTCATCCAAGCAAATCCAATCTTTGGATCTGATGGTTGGATTGAAGTTCCAAGAAAAATCTAGTTATTCGGTTTGTTTTTAAATAATAAAAGTGTATATAACTTATTAATTTGTGTAAATTGGCACTGTTAGATTTTGATTTGTTTGGATTGATACTTGGATTTTTTTAGTTTGATTGTATGTATGGATAAATAATGTGATTTGAACAAATGCATTTGAACTAAAGAATATAGTTTGTGTTATCATTATTATATCATATATCTAGTTTTAATAATCATTATATAACATTATATATCACAATCGTATAATATTGCATCATTATATACGCTTTAATTATTTGGTACCAAACATTAGTGATTTTGACTACGTATTCCATAAGAGTATTTCATTTAGGAGGAATTTTATATTTTCCCCATTTTTGTTGATGATAAAGGTGGAGGAAATATAAAATTTACATATGCATATATTCAAGGGAGTTATATAACTCAGGGTGAGTTATATTATATTTTATATACAGGAATATTTAATGGTTTTCATCATAAAATAGAAGACATTGTTAATATATAGGTTATTGATTTTGATGATAACAGCCTTGAAAACAATCTTATACAATCATATAAATTATAGATACTAATGTTTTACCAAGTTATATACCGTATAGTGCAGAATATTATACGTGTGTTGAATCAAAGACGGCATAGTATAAACATTCAAGCAATAGACATGAAGTCTAATGAGTTCAAAGACCAAGATATGAAAATTTCAAGGTTATTTTTTATTGTATAGATTCATAACATATATTATAAAAGTCCTTAATTGCAATCTTTGATCACTATCTTCAATTTTCTAATGTTTTATATCTTTAACCAAAATAAATTTCAAAATATTTTATAAAAGTTTTTCAAAGATCAAAATGTTTATAAACTATGTTCAAACTAATTCACAAAGTATCAAATTATTTAACAAAGTATAGGAATTTAAAACACTTTAAAAAAATAAGTTTTCAAAATGCAGTAGAATATGTTGACATACATGCATAGGGTATGCGACATACATTCTGCCGATTGGTTTTTCAAATTTTGAAATAAAGTGTCTATTTGTCGCAAGTCTTCACGAATGGACACATTGATTCATTTACTATATAAAAGGGAGTGAAAATGAATTTTTTTTGATAATTAATTACCTACTTTCTTCCCTCCTCTTACTCTCCTGAAAATTCCAATGAAAAATATACTTTATTCCCTTCAAAATCACATAGAATCAATTCATACTTCTTTTTATTGATTCAATACTGCTTTCTTACTATTTTGGAAACATCTCTCAATTGAAAGATCAAAATGCTATCCAAGAAGCTATAGGATCCATTGTATCCAAAGTTCAAGAATTGCCTTTAGAAAAACAATCAACTATATTTGTATTTTCTTAGGTGTGCTTGTAGCCCATTCATATCAAATGGGTATGCTTAGTAGTCCAAAAATCAAGTGGGTGTGTATAACATCCCCTATTTGGAGGACCGAAGCTAAGCGCTACAGATGTTGTAGTCATCCATATTGTTTAGTTCCCATGACCAAATACAGTAATGTTAATGGTATCTATAATATCAGAAGCACATGAATGTGAAACAAAATCACAGATTTTAAAAACAACATTTATGATTACATTTAAAGAAACATGTTTCATATGCAGATTACAGAATCCTAACGTTTCCCAGGTTCAGATCAAATATAATTATTACATAAATATGCCAAGAGCGACATATGAAGATGCTCCCTTGGATGACCTGAGTACTAAATAGTCATAACAGACATAATACAACATAGCGGAAATAAAAACATAACAACTCCTAAACATAGCCACCATCAGCCTCTTACAGGTCTTTGGAAGCTTTATTCATCTACCTACAAAAACCTGAAAATCCTCAACCTCAACCTACTCAAATCAATTTTGAATACCCAAGAGTTTTAGAGGAAAAGCATAAACTTTGAGTCAGACATAAAGCCTAGTGTGAATAATACTCTACATCTCGGTTATCTGATATTAAGTTAAACCACGTCGCTTAGCGGAACGAGTTTCCCCTCACTAATATCCTTTTAAAATATATCTTTTGCAAATTTTAATCCTGCAACCAAAATAGGTTAAAACAATAATATCAGTATCATGAAAGAATATATATCAGGTAACAAATAGGCTATCTGTCCGAACAATGTAGTTTTGTTTGGCTAACTACTAACCTTTGGCTGACTCGGGCCTACCAGATAAAATAAACAAATAATTTGACTTCAGTTAGATACTCCTCTTATGGACGGTCTGTCCTTAACTTACTTCTCCGGGGTCAACTGATACTAATGGTTTTATGGGCTCACTAGTAACCTATTTTCTCTCTGTATATTCCTTTCTGTGTGTAACATCATTTTAGTCCTACCTATGACAAATCCCTACACACTGGAATTTTAGACTAAATTAGCTAAGAGCTAATAGATAATGTATAGGGGGTGATCCTATACCTGTCCCATCTGGTATCCTAACATCCGAGTCACTTTACTTAGGGTTAACTACCCATAAATGTTCCATGAAAACCATTTCTTTCAAATTGATATAAACCATTAAAACATTCTTCAAACAAGGAAAATATACTCTATGCTTTACTAAAATCACCTTACCATGTTATATATACTTTAAACAAAAAACTTGTTAGTGAAAACATTTAAACCTTTGAAAAGTACCCCTTTCGAATCCATTGAAAGTACCCATTTCGAATCCATTGAAAGTAGCCCTTTCGATACAAGTAAACCTTAGGACGGGCCAAAATGTACCCTTTCGAAACCCTTCATAATAAATTTGTTTGAAACCTTTGAAAAACATCACCTTAGAAAGCTTTAAGGTCTTAGACATCCTATCTTTAAAACACCTAACATTGCCTTTCGAAAATATTAAAAACCTTTCTTTTAAAATTTTCGAAACTATTAGGGAACCACCCTTTCGAAACCTTGATTTAAACCTTCTGAAAGCATTAAAATCCTTTGTAAACACCAAACCTTTCAAAAGCATTTGGATTCAAGTAAACATGTGCAAACCTTTCAAAACCATTTAAAAACCTTTCCTTTTGAAACCTTCGTGTTCTACCTTCAACAGAAAAAAGGGTTATAAAACAACTAAGTCGAAAGCACTCTTTCGAAAGCATTTCCTAAGTAAAGAAGTGTTGGTGTTGAAACCAACCCTTCAAAACCATTGGAGAAGTGGCTAGATTTTAAATAAACAAAGTATCCTTTTGAAACCATTTGCTTCAAAATCTAGAAAGCGGCGACAATGGGTTTTGGCCCCTTCGAAAGCGTTTACCTTAAAACAAAAGACGCAATCTCATTCGAAACCATTCCTTGAATCAATTTTACCTAGTCGGAAACCAACCAAGTCGAAAGAATTCTTCTCGAAAGCAAAGCAGGCGCATTTCCATTTGAAAGCAAAATAATGCTTCACCCCCATCAGAACCCCTTGTTTCCACCCAATACCTTCCGCCCATATGCAATTCACTATGTACCAAATCATTGATACTATGTGCATTGGTTTCGATGGTGATGGAGGCGGAAGTATCCAGTCTGAAGCTAGGTGTCGAAAGTGGTGAAACATGTAAAAAACATGAATATATGACTTTAGCTTTTAAGTAATCTTTTCAACTAACTTGCATTGTTTAACAAAATAGTATTAGTTTCTAATTTTCTTTCCTAAAAGTACTGCTGAAATTTCAGAAATAAACAATTTAATTTATTTACAAAATACCCCTTCTCCTTTTATAAATATATAAAACATTTAAATCTTATGCCTTAAATAGTTTTATATATTCATTAAAACACTTAGGAAAATTCTATAAAAAAATTTATAAATCATTTTTAATATATTTTCTAACAAATATAAATTTTAGACCGAAAACATCTATAATTTTAGCCGTTAATTATTTTAAACCCAAATATCCATCTTCCTCACTAGAAAATTAATGTAAATTCCACATTAATTCAAAAATTATGAAAATTGAAACCCATATCTAAAATATCATTTTTGATCTAAATCTAAAATTGCAAGGCATTTGGATGTCATTTTAATAGTGTTTTAACACTAAAACATATCACAAAATCCATATGAAATATCATAAATCATCAACTAGCATGTACATTTATTTCTACCAATCAAAACATGTCAACACTTTGCAAAATAATTTGCATTTAACTAAAACCGAAAATAACTAGAAAACATGAGATATAATCATTATTCACCTTGCGTTTGTGATTAAGTAGTTTGAGATTTGAGAATGGATCAGTGTTGATTTAGCTTCTTCCTTTAACTTGTCTTCCCCTTGTTCGTGCTTAATGGTGGTCAGCCTCTATAATGTTTGATTTATGTTTATGAACATGTATAATGAATGTGGTTTAAGGGTTTAAGGTATAAGAATATACTTATTCCTATATTGCCCTTGTCTACTTACCCCAACTTGATTTATTTTAATTCCCTTAGTTTATTTGTTTAATGGGCACGACTACCATTCTATTAATCAAAAATTTCAATCCCTAATCATTGCATAATTTTATTTAATTTAACTAATTAAATATCCTAAATAATGTTACTCAAAATTAGGATCATTACAGACTCTCCTCCTTGAAGAATGTTGTCCTCAAAATTATGATAAGGTACACAACAAAACAATCAAAAAGGTAAAACATACCATCAAACAAATCAGAATAAGCATCTCTAATCCTGCTCTCAGTCTCCTAAGTTCTCTCTCATCGTCGCACCGCTGGACTTTAACTAATCTGGCTATCTTGTTCCTTATCCTCTTCTCAACTCTCGCAACTACACCAATTGGCTTTCTAATAATAATCAAATTCTACTCTACTACTAAGTCCTCTAACACAGTCGGTGTTATAGTAGTCTCCGGGTCTCTAATACACTTCCTTGGATGAGAAATATGAAAAACATCATGGACTCCTGCCAAACTATTCGGTAACTCTACTCTATATGTGAGTTTTCGGATCCTTTCTATAATAGGAAATGGTCATACAAACCTCGGTTTCCTTGATTTTTCGAACCGAATCACACCCTTCGTCGGTGATACCTTAATAAAAACATAATCTCCAACAGAGAACTCTAAGCCTTTCCATCTTCTATCTGCGTAACTCTTATGCCTAGACTGAGCCTCTTTCATCCTAGTTCAAATTAACTCATTCTTCTCTGTAGCTTCTCTAACTAAATTCGGAACAAGAACCAACCTATCCCTGGTCTCTAACCAACAAACTGGTGATTTGCATTGCCTTCCATACAAAGCTTCAAACGGTGTCATCCCTATCTAGCCTGGTAACTGTTGTTATAGGAAAACTCAACCAAGTATAGATGGTATTCCCATGGTCCTCCAAAATCTAGCATACGATGTGATGCCCCACCTCTATACCCACGCTAGCCAAGAACACTACGGTGTAGTGCTGTCAACTAGCACGGAGAATAAGGCTGTTGAGGAGCGACCATCCATGTGATTGCTTATCACACGGTGGCTATAAATAATCTTCGGAAACAAACATAGAAATAAGCATAACACAAATCAGTCACAGACACCCATATCACAAAGGCGGAAGAAGATATGAATATATAATTAACACATGAAAGTGTATATCAGAGTAGTGGTCAAAAAGATCCACAATAATACAAAAGAATAACAACACGTGCTATACAAAAGAATACAACTATGAGTCTATATCTCAAGTGTATACAACAAAAACTGCTAATCTAAATAGTTAGCCAAAAGTCAGAGTAGCAAATCCCGGGAAGAAGTCAAGCAGAAGCACCTGTAACATCTCGGTCTGACCCGAGTATTATTTAAGAAAATAATAAACGGATCAGTCTAGCTATAAATATCAGATGACATGGTATAAAATAAAAGATATGGCATAAACATAAAATGTACATACTGACATACTACTATAAGTATGCAAATGATGATAACAGAAGATCAATCAATAAGAGATAAATCAATATCACAAGAATCTTCTCAAAGATCCAAAGAGGGCATCATACCCTAAACTTGTACTCATAACAAGTCAATGACATAAATTCAAAAAATCAATACAAGAAATCCAGAAATCACAGAAAAAGGGAAAGAGGCCTATCACATGACGGTCCGAAGACCATGGGGAGCTACCCCATATGGGTGAGTCGGAGTCACCCAGATGAGGTCTAGGCTAACCAAAAGCAAAAAGGTATGTGTGAGTAGAATCACACAAATGGTTTCTAGCCTAACCTCGCAACAAAAAGGTATGTGTGAGTGTAATCACACAAATGGTGTCTAGACTAACCTTGCGGACAAAGAGATATGTGTGAGTCGGAATCACACCCATGAGGTCTAGTCTTACCTTGCAAACAAAGAGACATCGCACAATTGCTAGTCTAAATCATAAAATGATCATCATGATCAACGAGAAGTGTCAATTACACTAAGCTAGTAAATATAAAAGTTTATCTTCGTGTCCCATAACTACTTGCTTAACTTAAATATTTACGAACAAACTGTAAATCTTCACAAGAAAATTGTCACAAGAGGTTCAATCGAACAAGTCCAAGAATTAACCGACGAAGTGAACGCAAGCGTTTCATACCACTTGTTTACTAAGCCGTTTAATTAGATTTCTCATCTGAGTGAGGTAAAGGTTTGTATATACTAGTAGATTGGAAAACGATTTAAGAAAAGAGCTTTGTTATTGAAAATAGAGTTGAAATCATTTTGTTGAAAGAGTTTTGATATTTACTACTAGTATTGAAACCTTCATATTTCTAAAGTTGTTATCCCGCCTTCTTAGCAAGGCCGTGATACCATAAAATCGACCGAGAAGCCAAAGATAGTTTGTCTCGAATAATGGTCAACTCAGCATCTCAACAAAGCAAGTTCTGTTGAATGTTTTTCAGATAAGATCCCCTACGAAGGGGGGGTCAAGGGGGGTGGCAACCCCCCAAGGTGGGGGTGCGGGGGCAACGCCCCCGCTACGGGGTTCGACCTGCCCGGTCAAGTCGCGGGGGTCCAGGGGGCAGCGCCCCCGGCGGGGTGCGGCGCCCCGTCCAAAACGGTACGACCTAGTGAAGACCTAAGGGAGGATAGGATCGAGCGACCTACGAGTATAAGGGGTCGAGCGACCTAGAGGTGGTCGCGACCTAATGACCTAACCAAGGTCGAGCGAGTTAAGGTGATGCGTGACCTAACGTGTCTCGCGACTTAATGAAGGCAAGGCCGAGCGAGTTAGGGTGATGCACGACCTAACGTGTCTCGCGACTTAACGAAGGCAAGGCCGAGCGAGTTACGGAGTTCTACAACCTAACGGGTTAACGGTATAACGACCCAAGGAAACAAGGTCCAACGACCTAAGGAAGATAGGGGTCATGCGACCTAACGGTGTTCGCGAGTTAAGCAAGGCAAACGACCTAGTGGTTGCCGACCTAAGAGGGAATAAGGTCCAACGAGCTAAGGGTTCAAGCGACCTAGTGGAACACGCGACCCAAAGGGTAAATGACCTAAGGTCCAATGACCTAACTCATTCGAGCGACCTAATGATTTAAAGGCCTAACCCATGTGAACAACTTAAGGTCATACGACCTAAAGGGAACGACCTAAGGTCACGCGACCTAACGAGGTAGGCAAGGCCGAGCGACCTAAAGGTGAGCGACCTACGACTTACGACCTTGCGACCTATCTCCGAGGCAAATTTTCCACCAGAACGACCTAATTCCGAGGCAGTGCGACCTAAATGCAGGTTTTCACCAAAATCACTAAAAATTGGAGTTTTTCGCCAATCCAATCCAAACCAAATGCAAATGTACATGCTAAAGTGATGGGGAATCATTCCCAATAGTCCAATGTAGTTATAGACTAGAATTGTGAGATAAAAATCTCACCTTTGCACAAATTCAATGAAGAAGAAGCTTGAAGTCAATAGAGAAGCAACTACAAGATTGAATCCAATGTCTTTACTTTGATTTTGGAGTTGGATGTTAAATTTGCTAATGAACTTGGGCTTGGAATTTTAATTTCCCTTTCCACTCACCATTAATGCTAAAACTAGAGTTAGGTAGGAATTTATGAAGAGGTGAGGAGAAGGGGTTAGAACTTAGGTTTAATAGGCTAAACCAACCCAAAGTCCAAAGCGGGAAAAGTTAGTGAAATTCCACTAACCCCAAACATATCAAAGTTTATACTTAAAAAGATTGTAAACGACATTTCGAACTCAATGGAAGTGGTCTCGGGTCCGAATTTGACCGTTTGCAAAAAGTAGCTTTTCGGACCAATATCCGATTAACGACAAAATATTTAAGTAAAATATTTAAATATAAAATCGATAAATATGCGGGTTGTTACATACGAGCTCTTAACAAATATTCCAAGACTTTGTGTTAACTCTTTCCGTTTGCCTATCAGTCTGTGGATGGTAAACGGTACTCATCTTGAGCTTGGTTCCTAAAATCTCCTGTAGACTTCTACAGAACTTGCTAGTGAACAAGGAATCTCTATCACTTACTATGCCACTAGGAATTCCATATAGTCTAACCACATTCTTTATAAATAACTTAACAAAATATGTGCCATCCTAGTTGACTTAACTGGAATGAAATGGGCACTCTTGGTTAATTTGTCCACTACGACCCGTATACTTTCATTTTCTCTATTTGATCTTGGCAACCCATTTATATAATCCATAAAAATTGAATCCCACTTCCATACTGGAATATCTAAAGGATGAAGCAACCTAATTGGCTTCTAATGTTAGGCTTTTCCCTATTGGCAATTCTGACACTACTTCACCCGTAAGCCTACATCTCTCTTCATACCTTCCTAGAAGAAACTCATCTTCATGTCCTGATACATCTTAGTTCCTCCCGGATGAATGGTGAACTTCGAACGATGGCATTCCTCCAAAACTTCCTTCTTAATATCTTCCACATTTCGAACACATAATCTTCCTTTCTTTCTTAACCACCCATTCTGGTCAAGATTAAAATTCTTTAAGTCATTTCTCTCCGTTCCTTCCTTTAACCTTTTGAGTAGTTCAACCAATACTGGATCCTCCTCTTGGTTAGAATTAATCTTTTCGATCATCATCGGTGGAAATTCTAAACAAGAGAAGACAGCAGTTTCTCCACCAGACTCAGCTTTAGATGTCCACTGCACTCTGCAAGTCGTCAACGCTTCCAAATCTTTCCACTCAACTATCATTGCCAACACTACATTCTGATGTTTTCTGCTAAGCGCATGCGCAACTTTATTGCCTTTCCCTGGTGTATACTCAATTCCAACTTCATAAGAAGCAAAAAAACTCTAACCATCTCTGATGTCTCATATTCAACTCCTTCTGAGAGAATAAATACTTCAATGACTTATGATCCATATATAGCTCAAACCATTCTCCCAAAAGGTAATGTATCCACACCTTCTATGCCAATATCATCGCAGCCAATTCCAAATCATGAATTTGATATCTAACCTCATGCAGTCTAAGCTATCGAGAAGCATAGACAATTACTTTATCTCTTTGCATTAACACGGCTCCTAATCCAGTTCCATACAAATTTGTATAAACTATCAAATCATGATTCCCTTTTGGAACAACCAACACAAATGCATGAGTGAATAAGTGTTTCAAGCTTTGGAATTGTAACAACCCGGTATTTTTGTGATTGTTTTAATTGTATATTTTAATTATTTTAAACTGAATTTCCTGATTTAAAAACTTTATTTTATTTATTAAAATGGATATTTTTGTTATCTTTAAATATAAATTTTGATTTGTATGTGAACTATAATTCCAAACATGAATAAATAGAATATTTTCCAGAAATGTGGATTTTCGTCAATGTGGTCAAACTTTGACTTTTAATTTAACAAAATAAAATTCGAACTTTTAAATTTATTTTGAAAGTGAATAAAATTCTAAGTATACTGCTTTTTGTTTCATTGAAATCTGATTAATATTGTGAAAGTTATGCTTTTTAAACTATTGTATGTAAATTGTTTTATTTAACAAAATTGATTATTATTTTAATTTATATAAATAATATTTTTGTTTGTCATGTCATGTTCTAATTTATGTTTACATGTGTAACATGACATGTTATGTATATATATTTTATTTTTAAAACATTTTATAAGTGCAGTTGAAATTTTCCAATGTTAGTTGTATTTTGTTTACAAATTTCAATTCTAGTTTCAATTAAATAGAATATTTTATTTTATTTTTTTTCTATTTTTCCTAATTTTTTTACTTATTTTTCATAATATCTATCTCTACCTTATCTTTCTATTTTATTTAATTAGACATTCATTTATTAATTGAATAGTTATGTGATTAGATCCCTTATTTATTTCTTGGAAAGAAATTTCAAATAGATATATGTGATTGACTAAAATGCACATCTTTTGAAATTTATTTATTAAATGTTCTTGTATTTATTTGTTTTGTGAAGGCTTCTTTTATATACATCTTTCTTTAATTTATAGGAAACAAATCAATTAAGATACGTTACTTATTTTAATTATTGGCATATGTTTCATTTGATTTCTTGCCTTTATATTTTCCACCCTTTTGATTTCCTACCGTAACTTCTCCAAAATTTTAGTCGTGCATCCTTAACCCTAGCGGCCTCCAACTCATTTTCACGTGAAAATTTACTTCTCATCTTTCATTTCTCACAGCCACAAAAAAATTTGTAAGTAATGGCTTCTTCCTTTCTACTTTTCTTTTATTTTTCCATTTGTTTTGCCTTGCTTCCTCTTGTTTAGCTCGGCCTCAACCACCACCATCTTCTCCGACCAGCACCATCATCTCCTCTTTTATATATGGGTATGTTATATTATTTATATTATATTATATGGTATATACTATATAGTTTACAAAGTTGCAAAAGTGTGTGTGTATATATATGTGTGTCAGTAAGTATGTGTATTAGTTTATTTACGTGTATATAAAATTTACAGTCGTATATTACTTCAGTTTATGAAAGTGTACACACACATACATATATTGTTTTTTTGTTTATATATATAGTATGTTAGTTTATAATATAAACTGTTATGTATAAGTTAAATAAATATATATATATATATATATATATATATATATAAGTTATATATTTTGTTTATATTATACAGTTCTTTATGCGTGTTTGTATTTCGAAGAGTTTACATAACCTGTAAGTTACAATGTTTGTTATAAATATCTTCTTTACAGTAGTATAATGAGATATAAGCACTAGTGTTAAAAAAAGTATAAAGGTTTGCATATGTCTGTAGTTGGTACATTAATCATTTATATGTATATATAAGTATTCATAGTTTTGCAGTTGTATTATTTCATAGCAAATGTTGATTTATAATATATATTCTGGAAGAAAGTATATATTAATTTATAAAAGAAGTATTACACCAATATATATCATACTTTAAGACGTAGGCTGTGTTCTATTAGCTGTTATATATACAGTTTGTTGTTTTGGAAAGAGAAAAGTCTGTTGTTATGTGTATAAAGTTTGGACAAGTTATATTAAAGTGTTGTTTATACCGCTGTATATAATGATTGAGAAGTATATATATTAGATTTTGAAATCATGTAAGTTTTATATATATGCTTGCGTGCTTTAAAGTTTAAACTTTTAATGTACTTTATATATATGTTTAGACATCTTCACATTGGTTTATATGTATATTTTTGTAATAAGTTTATAGTATAAGCATATGGTTGATTTCAAAGTATATACGTATTGAGGTTTGTAATAATATTTATTTTAAAATTTGTATGTGTTTTATTATATATTATATAATGATTTTGTTAACACGTTGGTTTTGAATATATGTATATAGAAATTCTATTTATATATGTATTGAAATTGATTTTGAAACAAATATATATTTTCTGTATATATCAAGTTGATTCTGATTTGTTCTCGTCGGTTTCATTTATCAGTTGTCCGTCGAATTCGTGCAGAATTTGTTGTTTTGGATTCGTGCCTGAATTTCGTAACTCAACTTCACTGTCTATCTCTCTAGCCTCGAAAGATGAGCAATCACTCACGATTAACGTTCTTTTATTTATTAAATTTGATTTCAATTGAAACGATAATTGAAATATGTTTCTGTAGTTATTTAAATTGTTATATATGCTATTATCTGTAACCATTCACATGTAGGATATAACACCATATCCTATTGCTTATATTATATTGTCATTGATGATATATGTCTATTGTTATATTTATATTATCTGTTATCACTCTGCAAGTTCCCCGTTAGTATAGAATCACTATGGGTTGAAATGATACATACCCGAATGGACTTTAGAATAGGAGAAAATTGTTATTGGTTGAAATGATAAACCCAAGCGATTTTCATTGAATTGAATTTGGGATTGCGGGTCGAAATGATATCTACCCGTATATATTACGGATTGAAATGATAAATATCCGTATCACTTGACCATAGGATAGGAAAATATATACAGACACCTTTGGTCCATATATAAATGTTTGAAAATAATTTCTATGGTATTGAAAAGAAATATATGGTTTTTAATAAGTATTGGTTCTTAAAATATTATATATATATATGGTAATTTTATATAATAGTTAATAATAATATTATTGAGATTGATTTAATACATATAATATGATTAAGTATTTATTTAAATCTATATATCAAAATAGATTGTCGTAATAATTTGAATAAGTTAAGGTTGAGAAGATAAAGCTGAATTAATTGAGATTGTATTAAATTAAGAATTATGCTAAATTTAATCGATTTGAACTATTGAAGTTGAAGTTTAAGATTGATTTTATAATTTGATTTTTGATTTAAAGTGACTAAATGGATATTTCAAGTTTAAACAAATTGAAGGAACATTTAGTTTAAGGGTAAATTAAGGTTATTTAAATAATACTGAATTTATTAGGTGAATATTTCTAGACTAAATAATAATGAGTTAAATCGAGATCTATATGAAACCGTTGGATTGAACCTTGAAAATGTTGAATACTAAAGCTTTGAAATGCTGGAATTTAAATGGTTTATTTGTGATCTAGATCTGTATTTGAAATCAATAAATTTTGAATTTTTTGTTTAGAAACTGAATTGAATTAAAATGGATAAATCTAAATTGAATTAAATATGAATTTGGACTCGATTTGATTGGAATCTATTTGTGAAATTGAGGATATATATATATATATTTAATGGAAATGAAAATTTGGTTTTGAAGTATAAATTTATTGAAATGACCACGGTGTTATAGTGTATATTTTCTACATTGTAGATAGTTCCACGGATCCTTAGAGAATGGTTATCCCAACATCCTTTAAGTTAATTGTATTTCTTTGATATTTCACTTGAGTTGGATTTATCGATATAAGAATGTTAATCCTGACTCGAGTGTTTTGTGTTTTGTTTTACGCTCGGGTCAGACTGAGTGATATAGCATTTGAGACTCACCTTTGGAGTTTGGAGCTCATTTGGAGATCCAACTATCGATTCAGCTTTTAGTTTTTCCAGTTGAGTGGTTCAAGGATGTTATCTGTTTGTATTCGAGACTTCAGTGTATTTGAGTTATCCTGCTGTATTTTATTTCTAACTCTGATGTTTATATAGTAGCTTCATGAACTACTATTTATCTATTCCATTGCATTATATTACTCTATTTCTGTGATTCTGTGATGGATTTATTTACTATATATGCTGAGCTTTGAAAATTTTTAAATTAACAATCCGATATTTTGAGAAATTCAAGTCAGACATGTGTGGATTATTGTCGATTTGAATGGTCCAAAATATTAGGTCGTTACAGTTAGTTTCAGAGCTTTGGCTCTAGGCAAGCTTAGCATATATAGTAAATTTATTTGCAGAATCGCTTTCATTCGAGCTTGAATTTCTTCCTCTTGATTTGTTTTTTTTCCTTTGGACTTTGGAACGTGACATGCGGTTCCAAAATCCATTATCTTCTCTCCCTATTCGCGTTTCTTGATTTTGGAGTATCCCATAACTCCACTTCGAATGATCTCTATAAGAATAGGCGATCCCGCCAATCTTTGAATGATTTGTAAAGGGGTGAAACTCCTTTATAATTGGCATTGATTCATCGGAGAATTCTATAACCTCGGTTCAGATGATCCTATCTTTGTTTTGGAAATCCATTCTTGAATCATCCTTTGAAAATTGGGTTTGTTTGTATTTTAGAAATTGTTCTATATATTGAATTATTATTTTGACAAGTATGATTTTATTCTATATATAAAAGTGAAAATGTTTTCGACAAGGATTATATACCTTTTAAAAAAAAGAATTTGAAATTTGGAAAGCACTTGAAATTTTGAAGATTTTATATAAGAAATGGATTTATATAAAAATTATTATAACTGAAGGGTTTTAATTTGAAATTCGAGAGATTGAATTCCGGTGTTTTGAAATTGGTTTTAAGATTTTGAAAAATATATAATAATACGATTTAAAAGTATTTTCGGAATAAGAAATGTTACAAATGACTTCAAATGAATTCCAATGATTTTGAAGAAACTTCAAAAGAAGTCTTCAAGAAAATAGAAGTCCAGAACCCACTTATATCGTTGGAAAATAATTTCGGTGATGAATGCATGCAT
The DNA here is from genome assembly GCA_030765085.1 of Allium cepa. Classification (NCBI taxonomy): domain Eukaryota; kingdom Viridiplantae; phylum Streptophyta; class Magnoliopsida; order Asparagales; family Amaryllidaceae; genus Allium; species Allium cepa. Next base: position 1,022,107,813 of record CM060941.1, read on the forward strand.
CATCGACATTGATTTTCGAGTTTCTGAGTAGGGGAGAGGCCACTTCGGTAGCTTTTCTATGCGATTGATTTGCGAAACCAGTTTTGATTTCAAATACTGAAGTATAATTTGATTTTCGAAAAGATATGCTTATATATATATATATATATATATATATATATATATATATATATGACACAGTTTTGAAATGAGCAGGTGTTCAGTTCTTGAGTTTTGAATTTGATTGATATAACCCTATTTGTTGGAATTGATTTACTGATTTGTTGGTGATTTCCAACTCTTGGATTGAAAATATGCTTTCTTTGACTATTTTGAAGGTTCGAGCACTTCTAAATCAAGGTTAATTTTTCAAAGCTAAGTAATTTTGAAAAGTATAAATTATTTGATAAAGTATATAAGTATAGTTTTGTATGTTTAAGTATGAATTAATATGATTTAAATAAATTTGAAACTGGTTTGTTAAGAAATGAATAAAACTATTTTGAATTATTCTAATATGAAATTTAGTTTTGAAATGTTTTGAAGAAAAATTTAGTTTTCAAAATATTTTGAATAAAATTTAGTTTAAATGTTTTAACTTAGTAACATCTTTTATAAAACTATATATAATAATAATAATAATTTTCAAAGGTATAGAATTGTAATTGTTTTGAGGATAAGTGATTCTTGAGGAAAAGATTTGGTTTCAAAAATAAATTGAAATTTTAAAACCCAGTATATTTATAAAGATTTTTGGGAAATGGATTTGTTTGACATAAATTATGTTAATTTGGATTATTTTCTGAACTTATTATATTGGAAACTTGAAACTGAAGATAATTGATTTGGAAGAAATGATTTGGTGAAATCGTATATGTTTTTCCTTTTGAAAACTGTACTGATATTGAAAGGAATTGGAATTGAGAACCTTGTTTTGTTAAATACTTGATTTGGAAGTTATTGAACTTATATTAAGGTGATTTGTATAAGTATGAAGTGATTTGATATACTATTGATTTTGGAAAGTACTCGATTTGAAAATGAAATCTTATATATAATGAACTTTATATAAGTGTGGTATTTGAAATTGATTTGAAAGGTACTATATGATATATATTTTCGAAGTAAAGACATGGGAAGTGCCTTCTGCTTGATATCCACTATGTCGCCACATTGTGGATTCATTCTATCGATATTATTCTCTCTGATTTTGGTTTTTTGAATGTGATACTCGAGTGTCCTACCATGGCGTAACCCATGGTCTTACGAGCATGACTGCATAGCGTAATTCGTCGGGCTGAGATGGCCTATGGGTACAGATGTTTCCTGAGGGATCCATGCATAACCATTGTGTATGTGCAATCTATGTAGGTCGTTTTTAGTAGCGAAATCCGCAGGGCTGAGAAAGCTTACGGATATGGATGTTTCTTGGGGGATCCAGGTATAACCATTGTGTATCTACAGTCTACTAGTTATCATGGAGTAATTCGCATGGCTGAGAAAGCTTACGGATATAGATGTTTCCTGGAGGATCCAGGCGTAACCATTGTGTATCTGCGATCCATGGTTAGACAATGATTTGGTTGATTTGTTTGGATTGTACTTTCCATATCCGTTTTAAAAAGTTTTTTCAGTATTTTCACTGGGAGTTGAAACAACTCTACTAAGTACCTAGAGAATTCTAGCTTTGCGCCTGATTAACGTATAGCCAGAGCCTACATGAACAAGGATAAACTTGTTAAGACATCGAGTCATAAAAGTATTTTTACAAAGTATTATATTGGCTACTTCAAACTAATAAATTTGAAATTGACTATTCATCATATTATAAAAAGTTTAAAACGTTATAAATAATAAAATTCTAATTGAAATCTACATAGTTTTAAATAATGGTTCATCCTTGTCTTTCAACCTATTTTCTTTCCTAGATATTCCTATTCTCCTATTTCCCTTGTAGCTATTCCTATTCTCCTACCTTTTTTTGGGAATGTTTTCAACCTATTTTTCTTTCTACATGTTTCTCCAAAAAAATTCCTTTTCGAGGACGAAAGTTTTGAGTGGGGGAGAGTGTAACAACCCGGTATTTTTGTGATTGTTTTATTTGTATATTTTAATAATTTTAAACCGAATTTCCTGATTTAAAATTTTTGTTTTATTTATTAAAATGGATATTTTTGTTATCATTAAATATAAATTTTGATTTTTATGTGAACTATATTTCCAAACATGAATAAATATAATATTTTTCAGAATTGTGATTTTTTGTCAATGTGGTCAAACTTTGACCTTTAATTTAAAAAACAATTAGTAACTGAACTTTTGAAATTTATCTTTATTTTATGAAAGTGGATAAAACTCTAAGAAAACTGCTTTTTATTTCGTTGAAATCTGATTGATATTATGAAAGTTATGCTTTTTAAACTATTGTATGTAAATTGTTTTATTTAACAAAATTGATTATTTTAATTTATATAAATAATATTTTTGTTTGTCATGTCATGTTCTAATTTATGTTTACATGTGTAATATGACATGTTATGTATATATATTTTATTTTTAAAACATTTTATAAGTGTAGTTGAAATTTTCCAATGTTAGTTGCATTTTGTTTACAAACTTTAATTCTAGTTTCAATTAAATAAAGTATTTTCTTTATTATTTTCTATTTTTCCTAAATTTTTTTACTTATTTTTCATTATATCTATCTCTACCTTATCTTTCTATTTTATTTATTTAAACATTCATTTATTAATTGAATAGTTATGTGTTTAGATCCTTTATTTATTTCTTGAAAAGAAATTTCAAATAGATATACGTTGTTGACTTAAATGCATATCTTTTAAAATTTATTTATTAAATGTTCTTGTACTTATTTGTTTTGTGAAGGCTTCATTTGTATACATCTTTCTTTAATTTATATGAAACGAATCAATTAAGACACGTTACTTGTTTTAATTATAGGCATATGTTTCATTTGATTTCTTGCCTTTGTATTTTCCACCCCTTTGATTTCCTACCATAACTTCTCCAAAATTTTAGCCGTGCATCCTTAACCCTAGCCGCCTCCAACTGATTTTCACATGAAAATTTACTTCTCATCTGAGACGACCCGACTTTTTCTCCACAAAAAGTCGTATCATCCTTAAGAAAGAAAGGGATAGAAAAGAGAAAAGAAAGAAGAGAAAGAAGAAACAACACTAGAATCTCAACAGCGGAACGAATAAATTATATTAATAACATAAGTGTTACATAGTATTACAACAATTATCAGAGTTACACAGACAATATATCACATACTAGACAATTATAAACACCTGTCTAGTTATTACAACTCAATACATTACAGAAAACACTCAGAGATACCAACACAGCGGAAAACTATATAACTATACGCAGAAGCCTCCTGCTCCATTGCTCCTCCACAATTCGTCAAAGCTAACCTGAATCCTAACCTGAATTCCCTTGGTTACTCATAAAAATTTGAGTACCCAAGAGTTAAAGAAAAACAGAAATAACTTCGGCTCAGACATGGGTCTGGTGTGAGTAACAGGTTAAAGTTGCTTAACTGTGAAAAACCTTTGAAAAGAAAAGGTATCACGTAAGACTTCCTACACATAAACATGGAAAAGTTTTTACCTTACGCTAACCAAAACATTTGATAGGAAATTCGATGATATTATAATAGTGTCTAGGGTTTTCAAGTAAATAAGAAATAGCCGAAATTGTTACATTCATTAAATTCCAGCTACTAGCCACAAAAGTGGGTAATACAATCAAAACCGTTGGCACTTATTGGATTTTGGATTCCATACAATGGCTGGGCTACTGGGGTACCGCCCGTCACAGTACGTGGCCTAGATCACTGTACCGAGGATTACTCCCAATCCCCTGCAACACAAAGTCGGACCCGTTCCTTACTGAACAGTTCCAAACAAGACCACCCCACAGTTGTGATCAGCAACCGCACCACGAAGCCGAAAATAAAGGGACCTCTAGACAAGGATAAATTTTGCTCTCAAGTGGGGGCTACCCACGAAGCTTTGCTGCACCTCCCCTGTTTTAGCCATTCCCGGTTGATGAGGCTTGAGGCTACGATTACCTTTATAGGACATATCACTTAGAATGCTCATCGTCCACCTGACGATGTTCTGAAAGCATTCAATCCATACAAGTTCGTTCCGGGTTTGAACGAAACCGAAGGCATTATCTCGTTACACTCATATTGGAATCACCCTCAGAGTTAACGACGATAACCCTTGCACTCTGAATCACCATCTCGAATCTATAAGTACTATTCCGTCAAACTCATTACGGAATCACCCACAGAGTTATACTGACGTATGGCCCTTACACCTCGAGTCTTCACTCGCTCCACTTGGATTAACGACCTAACGTTAATTGGAATCGATGTGGTTTTCGGATATCCAAATATGGAAACCCGATCCCGGTCTCATCGAAATCCAAAACGTATCTTTTAAGGTCCAAGTTGTTTTAAGTTTAAAACAATTCAATTCATTATCTATATACACACAGATAGATAATTCACAACACAATAGATAATCAACCTTATCATCAATAGATAATTCATATCATAGTCGGATAATCCATAATCATCCAAAAACAACCAATGCATCCATATCACTACACTACTCATCTCATAACTGAGATTACAACCCATACATGGCAATCAATACCAATCATCAAACATAAGCAATGATCTAATGTCATATCACCTATAATTAATTTAAAATGAATTAAATTAATTACCTAAACTCTAACTAATTTAAAATGAATTAAATTAATTACTTCATCATTAAAATCCTGCTTAACTTAACCATCAATTGATTTCAAATCAATTTATAAATCATCATCTCAATATTCACTTCAATTAATCCTTATTGATTAATAATTCCCTAATTACAATAAGTAATTAGCCTTAATATTAATTACATAAGCTAATTATATTAAACCTTTTGCAAATAATTTAACTTGTAATTGCTTAATTAATTAATTAGCTAAGATTAATTACATTAATCATTTATTCATTATTAATTATACCTTAATTAATCAATTCCAAATTACATCATTAATTAACTAATTAATGATTTCTGATTAAATTAATCTCTTTATATAAATTAATTACATAAGTAATTAATCTTCAATTTAAACCAAATATATATTAATCTCCCATGATTAATAACCATTCAGTAATTAACTACTTTAATTACTCATCCCATAAATTAATTATTCTTAATTAATTATCTAAATTAATCCTTGATTAATTTCAAAGAATTTAAATCCAAATTACTTCTATAATAAATATCCTTAATTACATTCAGTAATTTTTAATTAATTACTTCCTTAAGTAATTACAAATTCATAAAGTAATTATCAACAATCCACAAATGTTTAAATTAATTTAACTTAATTAATCTAAACTAATCACATAAATTAAATTAATTACACCAAGTAATTAATTCATTAATTACTTTCATTAAGTAATTAAACTTAAACAATTGATTATTATTAATTAATTAATTTAATTAATTATCAAAAATTAATCACATTAATTAATTGTTAAAATAATCTTAAGTTAATGACCTTCACTAACATTTCTTAATTACTCAATTACGAGTTAACTTAAACTAATCATTATTAATTATCAATTAATTAATATTTAATTACAGTTTAATTAATCTCTAATTATAAATTAATTAAGTGCTAATTAAAATCTTAATTATCTTTAATCACTTGATTAAATAAATCTTAATCATTAATTAAAATTTAATTAACCATCTTAATTATAGATTAATTAACCTTAATTAATTAATCTCATATCTAATTAATTAACTTAAAATTTTTTAATTACTTAATTAAACATCCACATTATTAATTAATTAAATAATTAATATTCCATTTAAATTAATTTAATAATTTAAATGAAACTAATTTTCTTAAGTTCAAAATTAAGAAACATTCTTCTTTATACAAAGTAATTTAAACAATTTGTTTCAAACAAAATTCAATTTAAAAAAAAATTCTTTTTAAATTTCAAACTAAATTACAATTTAAATTTTCATTTCAGATTAAATCTTAGAAATTTAAAACATTACTTACTCTTCCACCTTCATTTTTAAATTCAGATTATTTAACCTTTTCTAAAAATGGTTAAAAAAAATTTAAATAAAAAATTTTATGAAATTTTAAAAACTGTCATAAAAATCAAATTCCAGGTTTAAAACTGAATTTAACCTTATTTTAAACCTTATTTCATAAATTTAAAACTTATAGTTTTAAATTCAAATCTGTGTTCTTTTATGCTTTAAAAAGTTTAAAATCTAAATTTAAATTCCAGATTTAAATTCAAACTCAAGTTCCATATTTCTGTTTTTCAGATTTTAAACTTGTTCTAAATTATCAGTTGCATTTTAAAATTTTACTTCTAAATTAAAACAGAAAAGCAGTTTTCTGTTTAGTCTAACATCTTACATTTTGAATTCAAAAATGTTTCAAAATCCAGGATTTAAATTATTGAATTCATAATTAAGTTTCAGGTTTAAAAATTTCAAATTGAACTTCATCCTTCAAATTTTTTTAAATTTTACTTTTAAAATTTTAAAACAGAAAGACAGTTTCCGTTTTTGTCTAAAACCAACTTGAATTCAAAATCATTTCAAATTTAATTCAAAGATCTAACATTTAAAACTTAATTGAATTCAAATTCAATTCTGGATTCAAACTTATTTCAGATTTTGTTTGCAATTTTCTTTTACTTCAATTTCGATAAACCTGGAAAATAGGTTTCTGCTTTTGCTTAAGACCAAATAAAATTTTCAAAATTTAAATTATTTCAAACCTAAAATTAAACTAATTGAATTTATATTTAAATTCAGTTTAAACTTTATACTTAGTTCAGGTTTTAAGTTTTCATTTTAAAAACTTACTCTTAAAATTTTAAAACCTGGAAATAAAACTCTGCAAATACTAAAACCTGAAACAATATTACACTCGAGCCACCCTATTTTTACTTCGAGACAATAGCTTCCCTGCTTCGAGTCATTTTTCAAAATACCCGAGACCATCCCGAGACATAAAACCCTACAACCCAAAAATAAACACCACCATCATCACCATAACCCCCTTGCTCCTGTGCACCTGCACATCATCTCCGGCCATCACTGGCCAACTCTGATGATCTCCACACATCACCAATCAACCACGGCCCCATTCACGATCATCACAACGCCACCCAAAACTCAAACTCGAAATCTAGTTTCTCACCCAAATCTGGAACAGGCCTACAGCAACAACATCCCAACCTGTCAACATCAATTTTCCCATCACCGTCCACCATCACCTTCCATACTCCGGCGAGGACTTTACCAAACCAACATCTATCATCATGCAAATCGCGGTTGAACTCGATCAACCGACGAGGCCCCATTCAAACAAATCAGTAACCCAAATAAAACTAGGGTTCATAAATAAAAATCCCAAATCTCACCACCAAAATTTAATTGTAATCCAATTTAGAATTTTTCCTATAATCTATGTTAGATACACTGTCCCCAGAAACAATTTCAACCAATTCAATTGCAAGCATCATCTGTACTTAGCTAATATGTAAAATACAGTAATTTCAAAACTGTACTTTGTTTTTAACATTATAAATGGTAATATTATTTTAAAAAAAAATCTTAATTTTGTAAGATGTTTGAGTTGAATTTCTGAAACATTGACTTGCAATGTTTCATATTTTTACTTATAAAATTTCTAATACTCTGTTATTTATTCTACAGTAAGTTTTATTTAAATTTTACTTAAATAAAATCTTAAACCTAAATTCTGAAACTAACCTACAAATATTATCTAAATCCTATAATTTAACAAAAACAAATTAAGGATATAAGAATCTAATTTGAAAACTTGAACTAGGTAACAAGACAAAGCATAGAAATTTTTAACAGCATACATATATATGCAATTCACACATCAGACAGTAAGTATTGAACACATGAACATTTATTTAGCATGCAATAAATTTAACCTTAAGTTTTTAAAAGAAAAGTTACTCACATGGACTAAAATGCAGAGCCCAGAATTGAACATGCAGAGCACAGATTTTTTTTTTTTTGAAAAGCCTTTGAAACTTGCTTCAAATTCTGATGCTTTTAATCTTGTTTCAAAAAGATGCTTCCAGATTTAAATGCAAGTTGCTTGAATGCAAATGCAACTTGTATTTGTTCCCAGCTTTTACATGCAGTGGCTTTTTCCCAGATTTTAAAAGAAATGCAGACCTTCTAGTTTTAATTGTTGCTTGCAGGCCTTCAGATTTAAAAATGCAGAGTCTTGCATTTTCAGATCTTACATGCAGGTTTGTATTTTTGAAAAAGAGGAGTTTGATTATAGGTTTTTGAAGGAGGTAATGGTTTTTGCGTAGGATGGTTGCAGATTTGTATTTTTGAGTTTGAGGAGTTACAGGGTAACGATTTTGAAGGATATTTAGAGGAAAAGTTTCAGTTGAAAAGTTTCTTTAATTAAGAAATGAAACTGAGAAAAATCAAGAATAAAAGAATGCAATGTTGTAAAAACTAAATTTATGATTTATTAAAAACAAATAAAAGATATAATTTGACACTTATAAAAAGAAATGGACACTTTTAGATTTACACACTTAAATATTTAACACATGTTAACTCAAATTTTAAATTACATACACATGTCTCTTTCAAGAAATTAGTAATTTAGATTTAGTTTTAAAGATAAATTAAACTTAATTAGTTCTTATACTTAGTTATGTATATATTTTCTAAAGAATAAGCAAAATGTTAATATAAATACAACAATATACAAATTAATCATTTGAAAAAGAAACTTTTAAGTAATTAAAATAAATTTATAAAAGAGGTTATAACTTAATGAATACATGTTTCATATTTTAAATTGTATTTTAAATTTGAAATTAAATTTACAAATCAAAATTATCAATTAATATTTTAAAAAGAATAACACAAATATTTTTGTAACTTATTTTAATATACAAACTTAAGTTAAAATGAATTTTTAAACCAATAAAACATTTATCTCACATATTTAAAATCATATAGTATTTTATTAAATATTTTTGAAAAGCTTAAATCCAAAAATAAATCACAATTCCTAATTTCAAATTATTAAAATTATGTTATACTAATTTAATTAAAAACAACTTATCTATTCAAAATATATATAAATACATATACATTATTAAATAGAGAATAGATTCATTAGTTTATTAAAAATAAATTCACAAATTAATTATTTAAATAAAGAAAATTATTAAATCAAATCAAATTTATTAACAAAAATTATCAATTCAAATTAAATTTCAACACAGATTATCAAATTTATATTGTCCAAGATTCCGGGATATTACATCATCTTTCATTTCTCACGACCACAAAAATATCTGTAAGTAATGGCTTCTTCCTTTCTACTTTTCATTTTTTTTTCCATTTGTTCTGCCTTGCTTCCTCTTGTTTAGCTCGGCCTCAACCACCACCATCTTCTCCGACCACCACCATCATCTCCTCTTTTATATATGGGTATGTTATATTATTTATATTATATTATGTGGTATATAACATACAGATTACAAAGTTGCAAAAGTATATATATGTGTGTGTGTGTGTGTGTCAGTAAGTATGTGTATTAGTTTATTTACATGTATATAAAATTTACAGTCGTATATAACTTCAGTTTATGAAATAGTACACAAACATACATATAAATATTGTTTTTTTGTTCATATATATAGTATGTTAGTTTATAATATAAACTATTATATATAAGTTAAATAAATATATATAAGCTATATATTCTGTTTATATTATACCTTTATATATGTGTGTTTATATTTCAAAGAGTTTACATAATCTATAAGTTACAATATTTGTTATAAATATCTTCTTTACAGTAGTATAATATGATATAAGCACTAGTGTTAAAAAAATCAAAAATTGTAAAGGTTTGCATATGTCTGTAGTTGGTACATTAATCATATATATGTATATATAAGTATTCATAGTTTTGCAATTGTATTATTTCAGAGCAAATGTTGATTTATAATATATATATATTCTGGAAGAAAGTATATATTAATTTATAAAAGAAATATTATACCAATATATATATATCATACTTTAAGACGTAGGCTGTTAACTATTAGCTGTTATATATACAGTTTGTTGTTTTGGAAAGAGAAAAGTCTGTTGTTATATTTATAAAGTTTGGACAAGTTATATTAAAGTGTTGTTTATACCTCTGTATATAATGATTGATAAGCATATATATTAGATTTTGAAATGATGTAAGTTTTATATATATGCTTGCATGCTTTAAAGTATAAACTTTTATTGTACTTTATATATATATGTTTAGACCTCTGCATATTGGTTTATATATATATATATATATATATATATATATAATAAGTTTATAGTATAAGCATATGGTTGATTTCGTAGTATATATATATATATATCGAGGTTTGTAATAATATTTATTTTAGAATTTTTATGTGTTTTATTATATATTATATAATGATTTTGTTAACACATTGGTTTTGAATATATGTATATAGAAATTCTATTTATATATGTATTAAAATTTATTTTGAAACAAATATATATTTTCTGTATATATCAAGTTGATTCTGATTTGTTCTCGTCAATTTCTATTTATCAGTTGTCCGTCGAATTCGTGCTGAATTTGTTGTTTTGGATTCGTGCCTGGATTTCGTAACTCAACTTCACTATCTATCTCTCTAGCCTCGAAAGGTGAGCAATCACTCACGATTAACGTTCTTTTATTTATTAAATTTGATTTCAATTGAAACGACAATTAAAATATGCTGCTGTAGTTATTTAAATTGTTATATATGCTATTATCTGTAACCGTTCACATGTGGGATATGACACCATATCCTATTGTTTATGTTATATTGTTATTGATGATATATGCCTGTTGTTATATTTATACTATCTGTTATCACTCTGCAAGTTCCCCGTTAGTATAGAATTTACTATGGGTTGAAATGATACATACCCGAATGGACTTTAGAATAGGAGAAATCGTTATGGGTTGAAATGATAAACCCAAGCGATCTTCATTGAATTGAATTTGGGATTGTGGGTCGAAATGATATCTATCCATATATATTACGGATTGAAATGATAAATATCTGTATCACTTGACCATAGGATATGAAAATATATACAGACACCGTTGGTCCATATATAAATGTTTGAAAATAATTTCTATGGTTTTGGAAAGAAATATATGGTTTTTAATAAATATTGGTTCTTAAAATATTATATATATATATATGATAATTTTATATAAAGAGTTAATAATAATATTATTGAGATTGATTTAATACATATAATATGATTTAGTATTTATTTGAATCTATATATCAAAATAGATTGTTGTAATAATTTGAATAAGTTAAGGTTGAGAAGATAAAGCTGAATTAATTGAGATTGTATTAAATTAAGAATTCTACTAAATTTAATCAATTTGAACTATTGAAGTTGAAGTTTAAGATTGATTTTATAATTTGATTTTTGATTTAAAGTGACTAAATGGATATTTCAAGTTTAAACAAATCGAAGGAACATTTAGTTTAAGGGTAAATTAAGGTTATTTAAATAATACTGAATTTATGAAGTGAATATTTCTAGACTAAATAATAATGAGTTAAATCGAGATCTATATGAAACCGTTAAATTGAACTTTGAAAATATTGAATACTAAAGCTTTGAAATGCTGGAATTTAAATGGTTTATTTGTGATCCAGATCTGTATTTGAAATCAATAAAATTTGAATTTGTTGTTTAGAAACTGAATTGAATTAAAATGGATAAATCTAAATTGAATTAAATGTGAATTTGGAACTCGAATTGATTGGACTCTATTTGTGAAACTGAGGAAATATATATGTACATACATACATACATATATATATATATATATATATATATATAATGGAAACGACAATTTGGTTTTAAAGTATAAATTTATTGAAATGACCTTGGTGTTATAGTGTATATTTTCTGCATTATAGATAGTTCCACGGATCCTTAGAGGATGGTTATCCTAACATCCTTTAAGTTAATTGTATTTCAGTTGATATTTCACTTGAGTTGGATTTATTGATATAAGAATGTTAATCCTGACTCGTGTGTTTTGTGTTTTGTTTTACGCTCGGGTCAGACTGAGTGATACATCGTTTGAGACTCATCTTTGGAGTTTGGAACTCATTTGGAGATCCAACTATCGATTCAGCTTTCATTTTTTCCAGTTGATTGGTTCAAAGATGTCATCTGTTTGTATTCGAGACTTCAGTGTATTTGAGTTATCCTGCTATATTTTATTCCTAACTCTTATGTTTATATAGTAGCTTCATGAACTACTATTTATCTATTCCGCTACATTATATTACTCTGTGTCTATGATTCTGTGATGGATTTATTTACTGTATATGCCAAGCTTTGACAAATTATAAATTAACAAACTGATATTTTGAGCAATTCAAGCCTGACATGTGTGAATCATTGTCGATTTGAATGGTCCAAAATATCAGGTCGTTACAGCAATACTGCCTCACACTTATCAGTCTAAACAAACTTCACATCCTTTCGCATTAGCTTGGTCACTAGTGCTACTATCTGCGAAAAATCCTTAATGAACCTCCTATAATTTCCAACCAATCCAAGAAAACTTTTTATCTCAATCACCATCTCGAGTCTCTTTTAATTACTCACCGCCTCGATCGTAGTCGGATCTACTTACATCCCTTTCTTTGAGACTACATGACCAAGAAACTTCACTTCTTCTTTCTTCTAGAAATGACACTACGAAAACTTCACCTTCAGCTGATTCTGCCTCAACATCTCAAGCACCACTCTAAGGTGAACTTAATGCTCCCTTTCATCTCTAGAGTATATCAATATATCGTTTATAAAAACCAACACAAACCAATTTAAGTGCTTTTAGAAAATTCGGTTCATCAAATCCATAAAGAATGCTGGCGCATTGCTTACTCCGGATGACAACACTAACCATTCGTGCGATCCATGTCTAGTTCTAAACGCCGTCAAATGAATACTATCCTCTGCTACTCTAAGCTGCCGTATCCAATTGAGAAAATTGTTTGGCTCCACTCAACCGATCGAACAAATCGTCAATTTTAGGCAGCGGATATCGATTCTTTATTGTTTTCTCATTCAGCTTACAATAATTGATACATAACCTTAATGATTTGTCCGGTTTCTCTATAAACACTGTGGTTTCTCCCCAAGGCGAACTACTTGGTCTAACAAAATTCTGACTTCCAGATCCACCAACTGCACATTCAACTCCCTCATCTCAGTAAGCATCATCCTGCTTGGCGGTCTACTCACTGGCTTTGCTTCAGGTACTAAATCTACCTGAAACTCAATGGCTTGTTTCGTTGGTAGTCCTACTGCAGGTTCAAAAACATCCGCGAATTCCCTAACCATGAAAACTTGATTTAACTCGTCTCATACCTCCACAACACCCAACAAAGAATTAGCCTAATAGCTAGGGTTTTCTATGGTATATACAATCCGATCACTACAGTCAGGGTGCCTAAGCGATATTTTCCTATCATGGAAAAATATCCTACCATCGTATTTAATTAACTAATCCATATCCAAATTAATTCTGAACCCTACGAAATCAAACACATGCAAGCTGCAAACAAAGGTATGACCTAACAAATCAAACTCTAAGTAGTCACACTTCATTCCAAGTGTCGCATACCCTTCATCGGATTTGCAACCCTTAAGGAAGTAATTAAATATTAGGGTTCTAGGTTAAGCTTATCTACTAAACAACAAGATACAAAAAAATGCAATGCACCAGTATCAAACAGAACACTAACTGACATACCATGAAACAGAAGCATACTTCCTAACACTTCTTTCCCTTTTTCCTCTACTGTTGGCCTTGAGGTAGCTGGCTCCAATGCAAACACCTTGCCCTTCCCATCCTTAGCAGGCTCCTTGCAATGGTTATTGTAATGACCAATTTGATGGCATTTTAAACACCTTACCTATTTTTTTCCACCGCTTTCTTTCCTTTTCCCATCCGGCCACTCAAGGGCATAGTGTCCCATCTTGTCACACTTGTAACAGACCACTTCTGCCTTTCCCTTCTTAGCAGCTCCACCTTTTTGAGCTTGTTTCTTACGGAAAAACTTTCTTTTCTGGCGCTGCCCTACTTGGACTTCCTTTGCCTTGTTTCTCTCCAAAAAAGCAAGCATCTCCTCATTCCTTAGAGACATTTTCACTACAGCATCACATGGATCCCTGATATGCGATAACATTGCCCTAGCAAGCTTAGACGTCAACCCCCTGATGAACTTCTCATTTCTCTTAATATTAGCATCAGCCGTAGCATAGACATACCTTGCTAGCTCCTCAAACCTCCGCACATACTCAAGCACAGTCATTTTCCTGTGCTCCAACTCAGCAAATTTCCTAAGCAGAGCAGACTTAGCAATCTCCGATATAAACCTTTCCTTAAATCTCCTTTTGAATTAGGCTCATGTCATCGTTTCCTTATTAACTCCAACTGTAATGCTGGTCCACCAATACAGCGCTGCTCCCTGAAGCTGTCTAGAAGCATGCCTTCTCTTCTACTAAACATTGAGCCCCAGATCAACGAAAATCCTCTCGCAATGAAGTAACCAGTTTTCTACTTCAATAGCGTCTTCAGTTTCGATGAATGGCTTTCCTCCCAACCGAGCATAATCCCCGCTCAGAATAGCATAGTCATTCACTATCGTAGCTTTCTGAACTCCTCCTCCAACTACTCCTGCAGCAATACCCGCCTCCATCATGTTGCTAAAGAACTGATACATTGCTCCCATGTCAACTTGTGGGACTCCAGCATCCATATTTCCAGCTTATGCCTAACCTGGGTTTCTCCTGGTATTTTTTCTGACATTTCTATTTTTTGTGGTGCTTCCCCCTCCAAGGTTAACTCTTCCACTTCTAGCGTCCATATATTTATTCAAGCCTCGTGAGATACAAAAGAATAGCCTAATAAAAATAGGAGAATAGGGATATATCATATACTTATATAAAGCAAATACAAGTACGTTACTATAGCGTCATCTCATACCATGATCTTATCCCTAATTCCTTAGGATTATGTTTTCAAAAATTATTTTAGTTTAAAGTTTTTCATAAACCTGTTGTAACGACCCAGAATTTCCACTCCCGAAAATTCTAGATAGTTAGAAAGAAGAATAAACAAGAACAAGACACAGAAACCTCACATTCGCAGCGGATGAAAATATAATATCACATAATAATAACAGTTATACAAAGAGAAAATTGTATCCATAAATTTTCATCGATATATCAGAGTTACAACCATTTTACACAATATTGGACAGATAAAATTTAACATGTCTCAGACATATACAATATCATAGAGTAAACTCTCCATACGACCCTGCCATCCAGCACGTCTCCTAAGCTCCAGAACGTCCTTACCTGAAAATCTGTAATACTCGGTCTGACCCGAGCATTACATCAAAGTAACACCCGGGTCAGGCTGGAAACCAGCGTGAGTAAACCCATCTAACTTGGAATACAAAAGCATACGACTTATATAAAACCCGGGGTAACTTATATCAATTTACAACTCCACAGGTTGTCACAATCATTACTTATTTCACACATCTATAATTGCCAAACCTAGATTAAATGGTCCAATTTACTTAAATCATTCCATATTAGCATATTGATTTCACATATCAATAAAGAATCGAAGTGGTTTCGGGTATTTACTGATACCCGACCTCGGTCTCTTCGATTCCAATGTTATCTTAACCCAAGTTATCCAATTAAATACAATTCAACCTTAATCATCGGATAACACTTCTACACAGCAATTCACAATTGATAGATAATCATATTATCACTGTCCATTCAACATATCATATCACAAAGCAATTCATTCAGAGATATCAACTAATTCAAAGCGCTCATCATTATTCAATCATTAATAAGCAAGATTGACCACTTCCATTAATTACATTAATTCAATAATCCTCTAATTACTTTACTAGTAAATTATTCTTAAATTTCATATAATAATTAACCTTTAACTTAATTACATTCATTAATCAATCTTGATTATTCATAAATAGATATCAATCCAATAGATATCATCCAATTAAGACGTTCAATAAACAAGCATTATCAATTCATATCATAATAAATTTAATTACTTAAATTAAATCAACTCCTTAAGAATTAATTACTTAATCTTGCTTATACAATCATTAATTAATTACTAACCTTAATTAATTAATGACATCCTTGATTATGAAAATCAATTTATCCCTAATTATGAATTGATAAATCTCTAATTAATTTACTCGGTTACTTTATTAACTTAATTAATCTCAAACTATTAAAAAAACTTAATTAGCTTTGATGATAAACCATTATCTTATTGATGACTTAATTATCATTAATATCTTTACTTAATAATCCTTGTACTTAAACAATGTTACACAAAGATTTCCTTAAGATGTTAAGGTTGATTAATAAGTGAAATCATTTCTCCTTAACTAACTCTCAAATTACAATATTAAGATTATTTTAATTAATCTCAAAATGATGTCACAATAATTGAATAAACTTAATCATTTACTAATTCCATTTTTTTTTAAAATAAACAATTATTTCTTTTCTAAGAAGGAGCCCAAAATTGTTTAAACTTGAATTCTCATTAAAATTTTGAAAGCTGTTTTCAAAAACAAACCGAGGCAATCCTAAACCAAAACGCGTTTCCCCCGAGTCTTCTCCGTGCCACCTATTTTCTTTCTTCTTTTGCTCTGAATTTAAAACTTTAAATTTGTTAAACCTATTAACTCAAATTTTCTTTCTTCTATCACGGCACTTACTCGAGCCAGTAAGTGAATCCCGCTGAATTCACTTCGAGTCAACACTATTTTTTTTTCCAAACCCAATTCACTGATACGACCTGACATCGTGCATGTACATAGATGCACTCGTCCCCTCCGATCATCAGTACGATCACCGATCAGTCAATCCTGATCTAAAAACTCGACAGCAACCCCTCGTGCTTCCAATCGAACTCGACATCAAACTCGAGCTTGCATAAAATCCAAATTGGAAGAACCATCACCAGAGATTCCCTTAACACTACCACCTCCGGCCATCAGATCTCTCTATACTCCGATCATCTTTCCTTCACATGCCCACGCACCTATCCCCTACTCGCAACCTAGCTCGAAGCTCTGTCGACGTCACAGCGACCAAATCCCTGATATCGACCCAAAACTAAATTTCAAACCCTACTCCGTCGATTTATCTCTACCATGAAGAACTAAAATTCAGCTAACAAATTTTGCCAACAATGTTAATCCCCACACTAACCTTAGAACTGATTCCGAGCCCCCCTAAATTTCCCAATCAACAGGAAATGCTCGAAACCCATTTTATGTGCAATTCGTCATTTCTCTCAATTATCAAGTCTATAAATCATGATTTTAACTTTAAAAATCATAAATTTCAATAACTTATCAGATCATAAACTTGAAACATCCAAAGATAAATATCAAGATCTTGAGTTGTTTTAATTTTTGCTGTTCGTTTTTTTTTATGTATCTTAATATAACAAACAAATTTCTTTTTATATATAGTGTCTTAGGAATATCATATGCAAAGTAGTAAATTTTTTTCCCAATCCTATTTGCACTGCAAGTGAAGAACAGAACAAATCCCTTCAGAATAGACACTCACTCAAACATACACACATGACATACATATGAAATCATATAAATCAATTAAGCAAACACATTTTATGATTTGTTTAAAACTTTACTGCATGCAACAAGGTTTAAAAAGATTTGAATTTGTTACTTACTTGTTTGATTATGAACAGGGAGCTTAAAGAAAAGCTTTGATCTGGTTATATTATAATCTGACTCTTACAAGTTATAATCCAGACATGTTTAGTTAAAGAAAATAAGTATTAAAATGTTAATTGAGTCTGTATATGACCAAACAGAGACATGCTTAAGAGTATCTACAGCAAAATCAAACTATATACTCAGGCTTTCCATGCAAACAAATATATAGAAATGCTTATCGACTATCAATTGTAGTCAGTTTATAAACTAGAAACTTTGGCTTAAGAAGGAAGATTTACTCACCTGAATATTATAAGCAGAGCAGATTTAAGTTCTTATTTTCCAGGCCTGAACTTTAATTCATAAAAATGCATTTTCTTTGACTATGCTTGCTGTTGAAAAGTGAAACCTTGCATGCTTTGAATATGCTGTTAATTTCCCTTTTGCATGTTCTAATTGTTGATTCAAAAAGTTTGAACTTGATCTCATTTAGTTGCAGGTTGATGAGAGCTTCAATTTGCAGGTTTTTTAGAAATGCAGACTTTTTTTTTCAGGTTGAAGTTTTGCAGTTGATTGTTGAAACTTGCTGATTGATTCATTACGTTGAAATACAGGTTGATTGCAGATTGGATTTGCAGTTTTGATTTTATCTTACTTTTGGATTTTATTTTCAGATTTTGGAAATTTGTTCCTGATTTTGCCATTAATGTTTTGAAAGAATGAAAATTATTTTAGGAAGAAGCTTGTTTTCTTCTAAAAACATTTATTAAAAATATATTGCCACTTGTTATTAATTTGAACAAATATCACTAACATACCTTTAAATGTTTACAAGTGTTATTAAGATGATTAATAGGGTTACACATGTCTTTAAGTATTTTAAATAAATCTTTATTTAACTTAAATGTTAACATAAACTAACATGTTTAATTTACTTTATTAATGAATACTTACATATGTGATTATAAATTTACTTTTCAAAGAAAATATTCTAAAACTAATAAATACAAATATAAATATACATCTTATACATGTTATTTAAAAATTTAGAATATTTATTATTATTACTTTATACACTTATAACCATTTTTAATGTTAACATTTTAAAAGAAAACAAAACAAAGCTTGTTTAAATCCTTTTGAAACTATCACATTTTAAATACTTTAAAAGAAGAACAAAACAAAACTTTGTTTGAAACCTTTTTAAACTATCCTATTAAAAATAAATAACAATCTTATATTTTGAAAATAAATGAATTAGTCTTTAATTTAAATATTAAGTTTTAAAACAAAACTTTAAATTACTATTCATACATATTTAAATTATCAACAGATTAAGTTAAATTTCAAAACAACTCAAATTATAACATGTACATACATATATATTACAATTTGAAAATTTATCTTTTATTTAAAACAAAAGATATTCCTATTCACAATATATATCAAATATATATATTATAAATAGAATAAAATTTCATTAGCTTTTGAAAAACAATTCTTATCAAATATTGCCAGATTAAAAATTTATTAACCTTTTAAAAAATTAAATTTACCCAATTAAATTGAAATTATACAGAAAAATTATCAAACCAATTTAATTATTAATGATTAGATTCATTTGTTAAATTTACAATTCAGTATTTCTATTAATTAACCCAATTATTATCAATTACAGATGCCCAGAAATCCGGGTTATCACACCTGTGCTCTAATACCAAGTTGTAACATCCTCTATATGGAGGCCCGAAGCTAAGCGCTACAGATGTTGCGGTCATCAATAGTAGTAACTTCCGGTGACCAAATACGGTAATGTTAATGGTATCATAATATGAGAAGCACATGAATATGAAAAAAATAACACATTTCAAAAAGAACATTTCTGATTACATTTCATAAAACATGTTTCATATCCAGATTATAAAATCCTAAGGTTTTCCAAGTTCAGATCAAATAAAACTATTACACAAGTACGCCAAAAACGTCATATGAAGATGCCCCCTTGGATGGCCAAGTGCTAAATAGTCCTAACAAACTTAATACAACAAAACGAAAATAAAAACTTAAAAACTCCTAAATATAGCTAGCATCAGCCTCCTGCTCGTCTTCGGAAGCTTTATTCGTTCGCTTACTAAAACTTGAAAATCCTCAACCCTCAGCCTAGTCAAATCAATTTTGAGCATCTAAGAGTTTAAGGTGAAAAACATAAACTTTGAATCAGACATTAATCCTAGTGTGAATAATACTGTACATCTCGATTATTTTATATTAAGTAAGATCACGCCGCTTAGCGGAATAGTTTTCCCATCACTAAAATCCTTTTAAAATATATCTTTTGCAAATCTTAATCCTAGAACCAAAACTGGTAAAATAACAATATCAGTATCATGAAAGCATATACATCAGGTAACAAATGGACCATCTGTCCAAACAATGTAGTTTTGTTTGGCTAAATACTAACCTTTGGCTGACTCGGGCGTACCAGACAAAATAAACAAAGAATCTAACTTCTATTAGATACTCCTCTTCTGGACGGTCTGTCCCTAACTTACTTCTCCAATGTCAACTAATCCTAATGGTTTTGCGGGCCCACCAATAACCTATTTTCACTGTATATATTTCGTTCAGTGTGTAACATCATTTTATTCTTACCTGTGACAAAGCCCTGCACAAAGGAATTTCGGACTAAATTAGCTAGGGACTAATAACTAATGTATATGGCACGACCCTATACCAGTCCCATCTAGTATTCTAAAATCTAAGTCATTTTACTTAGGGTTAACTACCCATAAATTTTCCTTGGAAACCATTTCTTTCAAATTGATTTAAACCTTTAAATCATTCTTTAAATAAGGAAAATATACTCTATGCTTTAATCAAATCACCTTGTCATGTTATATATATTACACAAAACCTTGCTGATGAAAACATTTAAGCCTTTGAAAGTACCCTTTTCGAATCCATTAAAAGTACCCCTTTCAATACAAGTAAAACCTTAGGCCGAAGGCCAAAACATACCCTTTCGAAACCCTTCATATTAAACCTTTTTTTCAAAACCATTGAAAGACATCACCTTTGAAAGCTTAAAACCTTAGACATCCTATTTTTAAAACACTTAATATTGTCTTTTGAAAACATTGAAAACCTTCCTTTTAAACCTTTCGAATCTACTGGGGAACCACCCCTTCGAAACCTTCATCTAGACCTTTCAAAAGCATTAAAATCCTTTGTAAACATCAAACCTTTCAAAAGCATTTGGGTTCAAGTAAATTATGTGGAAACCTTTCAAAACCATTTAAAAACCTTTCCTTTCGAAACCTTTGAGTTCTAACTTCAATAGAATAAAAAGGGTCATAAAACAACAAAGTCGAAAGCACTCTTTCGAAAGCAATTCCTAAGTAAAGAAGTGTTGGTGTTAAAACCAACCCTTAGAAAGCATTGGATAAGTGGTTAGGTTTTAAAAAACAAAGCATCCTTTCGAAATCATTTGCTTCGAAAGGTAGAAAGCGGTAGCAAGGCGATACGGCCCATTCGAAACAATTTACTTAAAACAAAAGGTGCAACCTCATTTGAAAGCATTCCTTAAATCAATTTGACCCAATCGGAAGCCAACCAAGTCGAAAGCATTCCTCTCGAAAGCAAAGTCAAGCGAATTTCCATTTGAAAGGAAAAAAGCGCTTCAACCCCATCGAAATCCCTTATTTCCTCCCAATACCTTCCAATTATATCCAATTCACTATATACCAAATCATTGATATTATGTGCATTGGTTTCAATGGCGATGGAGGCGGAAGTACCCGGTTGGAAGCTAGGTGCCGAAAGTGGTGAAACATGTAAAAAGCATGTAAAATATGATTTTTAGCTTTTTAGAGTAATCTTTTCAACTAACTTACCGTATTTGTCAAAATATTATTGGTTGCTAATTTTCTTTTCTAAATGTACTGCCGAAGTTTTAGAAATAAACAATTTAATTTATTTACAAAATACCCCTTCTCTTTTTATAAATATATAAAACATTTAAGTCACATACCTTAAATAATTTTATATATTCATTAAAACACTTAGAAAAATTCTATAAAAATTCCTATAAATCATTTTAATATGTTTTCTAACATATATAAATTTCAAACCCAAAACATATATAATTTTAGCCGTAAATTATTCTAAACCCAAATATCGATTTTCTTCACTACAAAATTAATATAAAATCCACATTAATTCAAAAAATTATGAAAATTGAAATCAATCTCTAAAATATCATTTTCTGATCTAAGTCTAAAATCACAAGGCATTCGGATGTTATTTAATAGGGTTTTCACATTAAAACATATCATAAAATCCATATGAAATATCATAAATCATCAACAAGCATGTACATTTATTTCTAACAATCAAAATATGGAAAAACCTTGCAAAATAATCCGGATTTAACCTAAAACCGAAAACAATTAGAAAACATGAGATGTAGTCATTATTCACCTTAGCTTTGTGATTAAGGAGTTTGAGATTTGAGAATGGATTAGTGTTGATTTAGCTTCTTCCTTAGCTTATCTTCCCCTTGTTCTTGCTCAATGGTAGCCGGCCTCTACGATGTTTGATTTATGTTTATAAATGTGTAAAATGAATGTGGTTTAATGGTTTAGGGTATAAGAATATACTTATTCCTATATTTCCCTTGTCTAATTTCCCCAACTTTATTCATTTTAATTCCCTTAGTTTATTTGTTTACTGAGCACGGCTACCCTGCTATTAATCACAAATCTCAATCCCCTGATCATTACATTATTTTATTTAATTTAACTAATTAAATATCTTAAATAATGTTACTCAAAATTTGGGTTGTTATAGTGTGTTTATAGCTCAGTCAAATTGAGCGAGCATACCTTAAGCTCGAATATTCAAAAGCGTGTGTCTTGTAGCCTCGGAATCAAGATTGTATTCGGGTTTGCCTTTTACCCAATTAAAGATTGGATTTTGAAATGAAATTCGTATAAGCAATTGTATGAGAACATATGTATGAGAAATCCAAACCAGTATAAAAACCCGAGTGTCAACTCTCTACTTTACTTTATTGCTTTTATTTTATATGTGATTGCATCTATGATTAATTATTGGCATATTTATTTGTTGATAATCTATGAATTAATATTAATCTTGAAAGAAATTTAAAAAGATTTACATAAGTAAAAAAACATTATTCATCCCTTATTTAGTGTTTAATTAGCCTTAAGATCCATAATTCCACAACACACATGCTGAACATTTTAGAAGCCAACATATGATACCAATGAAGCTTGCACAAATTATGAATGGCAGATCGTTGTTTGATACATGACAAATCATGATTGGACTAACAAATTCATCTAATTATCTTTAAGTGATGATTTCATGACGACTTGGATATTTTATATTTTAGCTCAAAAATGCCATGTAGCATATTTCCATTGGCTATCATCGTCACCTCTTTATCAAGAAAGTATTTTTAACAATTAGATCTCCATTTATCGAATATCTAACTATTAATAGTCATAACTACTGGAACGGGCTCATTGGTAGTCTGTTAGAAAGGTAAAATTTCAAGAAAAATGATTTTTATTAATTTTGCACTATACCATATTTTGTGTTTACATGAACAATTATTTAAACTAAGTTATATTTAGTAGTCATTGCTAAAAAAGGGTCCGTTGCTTTAATTTAATTGTGTTTTATTTTTCTTTAAAACCTCAACGTATATATAGGAATACCATGATTTACATAAATATATATTGTTAATAGGCTAATTTTCTATCGAGCTAGAAAACCGTCGAAAAATTTCGAATTAAATTTATACCGCAATCGCACGACGTACTATTGAAGTACGTGGCGAGTACGGGTCGATCCGCGGTGAATTGTTGATTTTAAAATTCTATTTAACCAAATTAACCAAAGTTGAAAAGTGTGAAGCCAAAATTGTAGAAAAATGATAAAAAGAAAATGATAAAATATGAGAGTTAAATGACAATTTAAAGAATAAATCCACTCTTTAGATCACATAGTTCAACACATATGTAATCATGATCTCTCTTTTATGGTCATTAGTGCTTTAATTGATGTGCTTATCATAAGTATGGCATATTTGTGCTATTGATTAGCCAACATAAGCCATCAAACTATAACACATCCCTTAAAGAACTTACCAACTTTTACGAAACTTGACAAAGAAAATGAAAATGAAATCTATTTTAAGTATGGACTATTAACTATTGATTAGAAATGTAGACCATCAAATTTGAATTCCAAATCACTTTCTTATGCCATAATCATATTTTGATGAAGAGGCATTTGTGTTAGTGATTGTTTAAGCATAACCTATTTGGCGTCAACAATATATGCTATCAAATTCAAAGCAAGAATACCAAATAAAACACTTCAATGATCATCATTAAGCACAAAAAGAGAGCATGAATTAACAAATAGTTGAAGCTACAAAATTAGAGAGCTTCATTACCCCTAAATTGAAGAGGTTTAGCCTCTCATATTTGTCATCAAAACAACAAATATAGCTTGCTACATGAAAGAAAAAGAAAAGGAAAAAGAGAGAAAGGTAAAAAAACTATTCTACTTGCATGAAAAATAAATCTACACTACTAACTTGAAAGTAAATAAACAAAAAAAGCATGTAAAAGAAAGAGAGCACTAATAAACATTGCATAGAAAAAAAATGAAAGTTACATGAAAATAAAAATGGCTAAGTAGCCATGGAAAAGAGAAAGAGAACTTGTCTTTTATTTTGAGCCTAAACTAAACTAAAGAGAGACTAAGTAAGAAGAGGGTTACATGAAACATAAGGGGTATATATACATGTGTTAAGCCCTAATTCATATTTTAGGGGAATGCCCAAAATACCCTTGAGAAAGTGTGGAGGCCAAGTAATCATCAGCTTCTACTAATCATCATTTAAGTGTACATGAAGCCATTAATTCCATAAACATGTGCATTAGCCTCTAATTTGTACGTTAAGGTAGGTGGGTAAGTGGGGTCCTTCATATTCTTCACTTTGAATTATTTCCATCTTCATTCCTTTGTATTCATTTTGTGCATGCATGTGTCTTTATGAAATCACTCATATTTGAGATCAAATTCCAACACAAATATATATAAATTTCCAATTAACTTTTCTCAAATAAATATATGCACACAAATGACCGTTTTGCCCCTATATAAAGATGAATATGTGACGATTTGAAAATAAATTGAATTTGGTTTAAACAAGTTTAAATACCCAATATGAGCATTTATTCAATTTAAATAGATTAAATATAGTGGTAAAAATATGCACATTTACGTGCACATCAAATACCCCCAAATTTATCTTTTTATTCATTCTCGAATAAAGAAAAACTAAGATAGATCTTTTTTCGTAGGGAGCATGATTGCGTTGAGCATATGCAATAAGCCGTTAAACCTCTAGGTGTCTCCAGTAGGACGAGTGTTGCCTCGTGAGGGTTTTCAGCGGATCTACCCACAAAATCCAAATGTAGGATGAAAATATTTACAAAATTAAAAATTTCTAAATGCAAGATTTATTTACAATGATATGGATGCAAGTTTTTGAAAATATTTTCAAATGCATGATTTACTTTTAAATGGACACAAATAAGTTAAATATAAGTTTTGGTTATTATCTTGAAAATTTATGTCATTCACTCATTAAAATTTCCAACAAAAATCAAGTTATCATAACAAATAGACTATAGTTTAACTCGTTGTTTTGGTTAATAACACAGTGTAACTATGAAATGGATCCTTAGTTGATTATCAAAGTGGTAGTTTCATTTCTTTTCAACAACAAATCAAATCAAATAAGTAAAAATAGTGCTAAGATTTCAATTGCTTGCTCTCTCATTATTTGCAAGAAAAATTACACACCTAACTCAGGTAAACTGAGACCAGATATACCACCTATGCACTGCCTTTTGGGCTTATATGAGGGGAGTACAACATGGCGAGTGCACACTCTTTCATGCATACACCTATCGACCGAGGTGGTTTTTATTAGGTCTGTTCTTTTTTTTTACATGTGTTCCATACATGCATAATCGTGAGGACTTTTAAATGAGTATGAAAGCACATAATCAAAGATTCCAAGTAATTCACCCATGCATAACCGTGAGGACTTTTAAATGAGAGTGAATACTTTGGATGTTATTTTTATTTTTATTTTTTTAAGAGAGACTTTTGCAAAATCATCTTATCACCATTTAACTTAGAAGACAAAAAAATGTTATATCTTTACTTTAAATCAACCACTTTTTAAAACAAAGATTCTCAATTAGGATGTATTTCATAATTAACACGTATGAATCTTCCTATATACTAGTTAAACAATTGTTATTTGTAATCAAACTTCATTTTTATTTTTGTTAGGACAAACAAATTTTCAAAAATTTCAATTTAATCAACCAAGACCATATATTTATCCTCTAGTATTTCTTTAAAAATAAATCAAAAAGCTTAAAAAAATTGTATTTTTACATTTGGATTTTTTTTGAGTTTTTGTAACAATCCGATTTTTTCAGCCATTCGCATCCACACATGCTGGACTTGAATTTCTCAAAATACCGCATTGTAAATAAATTTGAAGCAAATGAAATACAATCACAGAATCACAGACACAGAAATATCAGAATAACTTGCAGCGTAAATTAAAATACCATAGTAGTTCATGAAGCTACTATAACAAACTCTCAAAACAAATACATAACATCAGTTTGAAAAACATATACAATAGAAATCTTAAATACATAGAAGTTTATAAATACCAGAGCTGAAATAGAACAACTGAAATTGAAAGGGAATAGATAACTAGACAAGCAGAATCTCCAGCGATTCCTAGATCCAAAAATGAAATCCAAAGCTAAGCTGTAAATACTCAGGCTGACCCGAGCGTAAAGTAAAACACAAAACACTCGATTCAGGACATACATACTTATATAATGTAAATCAAATCAAGTGAACTGTAGCAGCACAATAACTTAAAAGATGCTTGGGATCGCCCATCCTCTAAGGATCAGTTAAACCATAAATTTAAATATATCCCGTGGTTAAAATTCCAAAATGGTATTTTATACTTCGAAATCAAATATCATTTTACAATTCAATATCATTTCAAATCCATTTCAAAATATCAAAATATCATATTTTTCCAAAACTACATTCATTTTATTTAATTTAAATACCATTTCAAATCACATTTCAAAATATCAAAATATTTCAATTTAAAATATTCCATTTAAATCATTTAAAAATGAAGTTCTTATATTTAATAATCACATATTCAATTCTCAAATTTTACCATTTTCAGAATTCATTTATTCACTTAAATTTATTAAAACGGTGAAAATTCAACTTTCGCAGCATTTAGAAAATGCTATTGAAAGTTATGTTTAAAAACAATTCAATTAGCAAAAGACAACATTTAAAATGCTGTAATAGGTTTTAGATTTCAAAGAAAACTTTAGTTAAATTCAGCAACTACAGCACTTACAAAGTGCTGTGATAGACCTTAGTTCATTTTAGCCATTTAGTTCATTTATATCAATTACAGCATTTACAAAAATGCTGTAATATCTTTAACTTTAGAAATGATTGCATTTCAGGAATGCTGTCAATTTAAATTCTAAACTTTCACTACAATTTCATAAACAATTAAAATTTATTTAAATCCATTTTAACTTATAAATAATCATATTTTCTCACTTTAAAAACAATCATTTAAATACCCTTATTTTATGATTTTCCATAGTGAAATTTTCACAAATATTTATCAAATCTTTAATAATTTACTTGCAAAATTTTATAACATTTCATTTACCTTACACTTTAAATTTAATTTACCATTTCATAAATTAAATTTACATTCCATTTTATTTCCTTAACTTAACATTCATTTTAAAAACACATTTCACATTTTCCAAGTTAAGTTATATTTCAAATTTCAATTATAAACATTTATTTATTTAACTATTTTTAATTTATAGAAAATCAATAACACTTTATAAAAAAATCATGTTAAATTTAAATCAAATTATCATATTTTCTTTCTTAACCTAAACTACATTTATAAACCAAATCATAAATTCCAAAATTTACTTATATTTCAAATTCTACTTTACCATTTATTTCACTTATTTAACTTGTAGAAAATCACTAATATTTTATAAAATCATTTTTAAATTAAATTTAAATCAAAATATCATAATATTTACATTTTTAAAATATTTTAAAAATTTTCGAAAAATATATTTTAACCACAGTCTATAGAAAAAATTTCTAACCTAAGTCCAATGATACGGATAATATATCATTTTAATCCGTAATTTACAAAGGAAAAATCCGGGTTCTATCATTTCGAACCCGCAATCCCAAGTAAATGCCAATAACTAAAAATCATTCAGTCCTATCATTTCAGCGCATAACGATTTTTCCCTATTCTAAAGTCCGTTCGGGTATGTATCATTTCAACCCATAGTGATTAAAATCAACAAGGAACTTGCAGTGTGATAAACTGATATAAAAAAAGAATGGCATTATATAATAGTAAAAGATGATATGACAGGTGTATAAACAGGGTGATCATCATATAAATAATATCACAGGCAGGTATAAGATGATAATATGAACTACAGATTCACAGGATGTCAATTTACTACTTATATAAGTACGGAATGTCTGGTGAGAAATACTCACCTCTACAAGCTGGAGATAACAGATTCAGATACACAACAAACACCCAGAAAGCACGAAGGCACGATTACAGATTCAAGTGAGGGGAGAGACAAAGCTATTTGTCTTGTGCATATGAAACAAAACAAAATAAAATACATGAATATACAACCAAAGTTAAACATTAAACAAGCTAGAAATACATGCACAACAAATAATCAAATCACTTGCACTTGCTTTCAACTACCTTATGCTCGGCCATAGATTAAAAATGCACAACCATGGTGTGAATTTGGATCAGGTCTGGGTTCAATAGGGTCGGCCATAACATGGATATGAAGGAGTAGAAGTGGATATGCACGTACAACACAAGTACAAGGCAACAAAGTGGGTTTTCTATGCAAATATGATTTGGCCATAGGCATATATTGGCACGACCAGGCCTGATGAGGTCAGGTACTAATGTGGCAGAGGTCTTTGAGTCAGGTAGGGGCTAGAGAAGGTGGTGCAAAGGTCAGCCAAGGGGTTGTATGAGGTGGTGGAGTCATGTGGAGGTCAGCTTGGATGTTTTAGGTGATGTTTTGCTAATTTTTTGTGGAGCTCTTCATCAAGGATGGCCACAGCTAGTTGGGTCAGAGAAGATGTAGGTTATTGCAGCTGGAAAAAGTGGTGACGGAGGTGGTGGTGATGGTGGAGGCTAGAGACCGAGCATATAAGGTGAAGCATAGGCAAGATCGATACAAAAACAAGGAAGAAAAGTGAAAAAAAAAGTGAAATATTTACCAAATTTTTTCTCAGGAGTGAAGGCCGAAAGTTTTGAGGTTGAGAAACTATTTTTGTGCATGAAAATGAAGGGGGTAATCGGCTGAAGGAATGAGATATGGTCAGGCAAAATTAATTGCATGTGTTGATTGAAATTAAAAGGGTAAAGAAGGTGAAAGTCTAAGGCATATTAAAGGTCAAAAACTCTTCATATTTCATTATTTCTTTTTGCATTTTTAAACATATGAAAAATGAATATAAATAAAATAAAAACACAACAAAATAATGTATGAATAAAAATAAATAAATAAATTTTAGATAAATAAAAATAAATTAAGAAAATAGCTTAAAAATAGAAACTATGTTATAAAAATTGAAAATAAATACAATAAGTTTTGAAAAAATTATAACATCACTTTAAAAATGTTTTAAAATAAAATATATACCTAACATGTCATATAACACATATTAGAACATGATATGAAAAATAAAAATATTATTTATACAAATTAAAACAAACAATTTTATTAAATAAATCAATTTACATACAATATTATAAAAAGCATAACTTTCACAATACAAATCGGATTTCAACCAAACGAAAAGCAGTATTATTAAAATTTAATCTATTTTCATAATAAAATATAAAATTCAAAAGTTCAAAAGTTTAAATTTTAAATTTAAAAGTCAAAGTTTGACCAGATTAACCAAAAATCCACTTTTCTGGAAAATATTCTATTTATTCAGGTTTGAAATTATAATTCACATAAAAATCAAAATATATATTTAAAACAACAAAAATTATTCATTTTAATAAATATAATAAAGTTTTCAAATAAAATAATCAAAATAAACAATTAAAATAAATCACAAAAATTCAGGGTTGTTAAGTTTTGGAAGAAAAAATGAAAAATTAATCATGAAAAATAAAAAAGAAGATGAGTCTCCCCCCCACACTTGATTTTGACTATGTCCCCACAGTCAACCCAAGTGGAAGGAGAACAATAAAAATATAACCTTTATTTAAATGAAAATGAAAAGATGATTATTTACATGACATCAGAAAGTATGCCGTTAAAGAGTAAATGAACCGGTCTTTCAAAAACCGATTCATTTCTCTCGCCTTATGCGTAGAAAACCAAATCGTAAAAGATTTCAAAATTGAATGTTGATTTGGAAAAGCAAATGTCGTTTTATTGAAAATCGTATGAGTTGTTTTATTTTCGATGATATTTGGGGTCGATAAAACAATTGATTGAAGTTTAAGTTTATTTTCACTAGATTGAAATTCAAGCTCTTCATTGAAAAATTCTTTAGAATTATTAATTTCAAAATCAAAATGGTGATTTAAATCTTTCCCTTCAGAATTTAACGACTCGTCATCCAAAAATCCAAAAAATTCATGTGCATTAAATTCTTCTTCCTTTGTTGGATTATCAACAACTTTATTACATGTCTCAAGTTCAAAATCCAAAGTTGTTGTATTCAAATTTTCAAAATAGAGATAAGGAAGATCAAATTTTAAATTTGGTTTCGCACCCTCAAAAGAATTGAAATCCAACTCAATTACCGTGTTTTCAACAACTTCATTAAGATTGTTATTTTCAATTTCAAAAGTTGTTATTTGAAAATCGTCGATTCGGATAAAAGATGGATTATTATTTGACTCGTCACGCATTGGGATTTGGTTTTGTTGTTCACGTTGTTTCATATAAGTTTCAAACAATGATCCTGTGTGATCATTGTAAATTTCGTTCATTTGCTCAACAAAATCCAACTTATAATTATTGACTTGAGAATTTTCGATTTGGATTTGTTGAGAGTAAAAAATTTCACTCATAACGTGGTTAATATTATTTCCATTGCCAAATTCGTTTGAAAAGTTGTTCCCATTTTCATGTTGAGTTTGAAATTCATTTTGGAGTTCGAAATTGAATTGGCATGGGTTATAATCAAAGTCGTTTGAATTTTGAATTGAATTCAAATTTTTGAATCCTTGACTCGAGTTATTACACAAATAATAATCACACAAATCATTTATCATTTGATTTTGTTGTGTAGAGATTTCAAGTAGAGACGAAATGTTATTTTCGAGATTCGAGGGTTGGTCATCGTTTTTAAAACTTTGTTGTTCAAAATTTGAATTGTTTGAAGAATAGTTGTAGTTAAAATATCCATACGAATTTGAAGTGAAATCATATCGATTATATTGATTGTCATAATTATTGTAAAATTCAAGTGAGTGGGGAAACTTGGACATTTTCAAGAATGTTTTTAGGTTTTTTATAAAGGAAAAATATTAACAAATAAAATTTATTTTTCAAAAGTAAAATTGATTTTTGTTTTGTTTTTTATTTTTGAATTTTTTTTTGTTTTTTGAAAAGATTTGGTTTTTCTAAATTTTTTTTGAATTTTTGAAATTTCAAAGGAACATGAATATTTACATTTTTTTTGGATTTTGAAATTTTTTGTTTGTTTTTTTTAAAATATGTATGAACTAATGCAACTAAATGAATGCAACGGTTAATTACAAATGACTTATTCTAAGTTAACCCAAAATTGTATAATCACAAATTGTCTTAAATCAACAAGATAGTTCTCGGCCAGATAACGGACATGATTTATCCATGCATCACGAATCACCGTAGCAATGCAGTTGAAGGTTTAAGTACCTTCAGAGGAACAACCACTATAATGTTTACGAATCACCATAATATTTATAAACGGTTATTACTCTGCCGTAGCCTAGACATCAAGAAATTAAATTATTCAAAAAAGACAAATTGTCAATATACAATTAAGTGTTATCGATGTCTAACCGTTATTATTAATTAAAAACTAGGATGTAATGCAATGCAGAAATTAAACGTGAATTAACAATGCAACTATAATGGATTTTTTTAAATACAAGTAAACAACAATGCAAGACAAACAAAACAATAGATATATACAATGCAAGGCAAAAAGAAAATTATAAATAAGCAAGCAGTTATTTTTTCTGCCAAGCTCAGCAAAGCTAGCAATTTATTTTAGCAAGCACCTCTGTTCCTTCCTTATCTGCTTCTGCAACCTGAAAATAAAGCGATATATATACATATATATATATACACACACATATATATATACATATATATATATACATATATACATACATATATATACATATACATACATATATATATATATATAGAATTATTATATCTTTTTTTTTAAGGATGAAATTTAAAACAAATGAAAACAAAACAAGTAAAAAAAAAAGAAAATTAAAACAAAAACAAAACAAATGAAAATAAATTCAAACTTTTTTTTTGTGATCAAAGAATTTTTTTTAAAGCTAAAACAACCTAAAACAAAAATGAAAACAAAGTTTAAAAAAAAAAATCACTCAACCCTAAAACCCGGCCCCAAAATAAAAGTAACACTTCCAAATTTCCAACTCTCTTCACACGAAACAACTTAGACTCTGCAGAATTAATCGAATGTCGCAAATCATCAAATTAAAGTGAATTTCGCAAATCCAACTCTTTTCTCTTTTTTTTTGGTTTTTTGAAATCGATTTGCGGGTTTGAATTTGAGGTGGGTGAAGTAGAAGACCTAGTTGCGATTGCGGTGGGTAAAGAATTTGAGGTGATTGGCTGTTGAGATGAAGATGTGGATGCCGTAATTCGAGTAGGCGATTTTGTTGACAGTTGTAGGAGCCAGTGGTTCGATTGATTTGGATGCGGGTTTGTGGAGGCAGGTGATTTCATGAGGATCGCGTGTTGGTTCGCGATTCGATTGGTGGTTCTACTGTGGTTCTGCAATGGAGTTTGTGTCTTTGGCGGTGAATTGGTCGCGCTTGAGGTAGGAGTTTTGATGATTGTAGTAGAGAGTTGTTTCGGTTTCGGTGACTGTTTCCTCTCTTTTTTTTTCAATGGTCTGTGCAGTATGAAGTGCTTGAGGTGGTAAGGGGAGTGTTGAGATAATTCTATGTTCTGGTCGATGGTTGATTTGGTGAAGGAGTTACGGTTTGAATTTGGCAGAGGAGGTTTGACAATGTTCAAGGCTATGTTGTGTCATCAGGGAGGTGGAGGAATTGGAGTTGCTGGATGTATGATGATGGCACTGTGGTTGAAGCAGTTTGCTGTTGTTTGGTGAAGTTTTGGTAGTGGGGAGTTGTTGGATTGTTTTTTTTAAATCAGAAGTAGCGTGAAAGCAGCGAAGTGATGCTTGTATGGTTAGTTGTAATGAACTGTGTATATGATTAGCAGTGGGTATGTTTGTGACCAGGATATGCACTGTTTTGTCACAGTAGAAATGTGCAGTGAGGTATGGCAGTTCAGAGATATCTGTATGATGGCAGAAGTAGATGATGAGGCAGTAGGAAGAACTATAATTAGTGGTGAATTGGGTTATGACAGAAGGAATTGACAGTATTGGCTGTGGTTGACAGCAATGTAGATGATGATGCTGTTTGATAGTTGAGAAGTGTCAATTGAAATGGATGGATAAGTTGATGTAGTGGTCAGAAATTTGATGTAGTTTGGTCGTGGAGGAATGAATGATGAAGAGAAGTTGAAGCAAGTTTGGTCAGTGAATGAAAATGAAGGTAGTGGAGTATGTAAATGATGGTGCACTGTTTTTATGTGCACTATGATACGCATGAAGATGTATCACTGTGCCAGGGGTAATGTCACAGTTGTTATGGGGTGATGTGCACTGCAGTTAGCAGTGGTAGTTGCAGGCAGATATGTGGAGGGGATGGTTAACAAAGGGTAGTGGTTATGAAGGCAAGTGGAATGCAGTTATCAAACTTTGGTGGTTGGTTGATGAAAGTTGGAGAATGAAATTTTATGGTGAACTTGCACTGTGATGTGGAGGGGGTAAGAAGATGATGAATTTGATGGCCTAGGACGGACAGAGGTGAAAGTGCAGTTTTAGTTTAGTGTTGAAATGGTGTATGTATGTAACAGAAATAACACTGTATAACTGTGTAACAGTGAATATAAATCACTGAAGAAAATGTGTGTGATCAAAACAGAAATGTAAATGCAAATGTAATTAAAAATAAAATGGAATAAAAGCTTTTTTTTTTTTTTTGAAATTGTGCTGTATTTGTTTATTTTTTCAATTGGAATGCGAAAATGAAAATAGAAAAGGAAACAAGCTAACAAAGCAAAATGGAAGCAAAATTCACAAAACAAACACACAACAATTTTTTTTTTAAATGCAAACAAACACACAAAATAAAACACAAATAAAATCACTTAAAAATAATCCGAAGAATAAAAAACTAAAATCAAAGCAACTCCCCGGCAACGACGTCAAAAACTTGTTAATCGGCTAATTTTCTATCGAGTTAGAAAACCGTCGAAAATTTTCAAATTAAATTTATACCGCAAGCGCATAACGTACTATTAAAATACGTGGCGAGTGCGGGTCGATCCGCAGTGAATTGTTGATTTTAAAATTCTATTCAATCAAATTAACCAAAGTTGAAAAAGTATGAAGCTAAAATTGTAGAAAAATGATAAAAAAATGACAAAAATATGAGAGTTAAATGACAATTTAGAGAATAAATCCACTCTCTAAATCATATAGTTCAACACATATGTAATCATAATCTTCTTTTTATGGTCATTAGTGCTTTAATTAATGTGTTTATTATAAGTATGACATATTTGTGCTATTGATTAGCTAACATAAGCCATCAAACTGTAAAACATCCCTTATAGAACTTACTAACTTTTATGAAACTTGGCAAAGAAAATGAAAATGAAATCTATTTTAAGTATGACCTATTAACTATTGATTAGAAATATAGACCACCAAATTTGAATTTCAAATCACTTTCATATGCCATAATCATATTTTGTTGAAGATGCATTTGTGTTAGTGATTGTTTAAGCATAGCCTATTTGGTGTCAACAATATAGACTATCAAATTCAAAGCAAGAACAACAAATAAAACACTACATTGATCATCATTAAGCACAAAAAGAGAGCATGAATCAACAAATAGTTGAAGCTACATAATTAGAGAACTTCATTACCTCTAAATTGAAGGGGTTTAGCCTCTCATATTTGTCATCAATACAACAAATATAGCTTGCAACATGAAAGAAAAAGAAAAGGAAAAAGAGAGCAAAGTAAAAAAACCATTCTACTTGCATGAAAAATAAATCTACACTACTATCATGAAAGTAAATAAACAAAAAAGCATGTAAAAGAAAGAGAGCACTAATTAACATTGCATAGAAAAAAATGAAAGTTACATGAAAATAAAAATGACTAAGTGACCGTGAAAAAGAGAAAGAGAACCTGTCTTTTATTTTGAGCCTAAATTAAACTAAAGTGGGACTAAGTAAGAAGAGGGTTACATGAAACATAAGGGGTATATATACATGTGTTAAACCCTAATTCAATTTAAGGGAATGCCGAAAATAACATTGAGAAAGTGTGGAGGCCAAGTAATCATTAGCTTCTACTAATCATCATTTAAGTGTACATGAAGCCATTAATTCAATAAGCATGTGCATTAGCCTCTAATTTGTACATTAAGGTAGGTAGGTAAGTGGGGTCCTCCGTATTCTTCACTTTGAATTATTTCCATCTTCATTCCTTTGTATTCATTTTGTGCATGCATGTGTCTTCATGAAACCACTCCTATTTGAGATCAAATTCCTACACAAATATATATAAATTTTCAATTAATTTTTCTCAAATAAATATATGCACACAAATGACCGTTTTGCCCCTATATGAAGAAGAATATGTGACAATTTGAAAATAATTTGAATTTGATTTAAACAAGTTAAAATACCCAATATGATCATTTATTCAATTTAAATAAATTAAATATAGTGGTAAAAATATGCACATTTACGTGCACACCATATATAAAACACACATTTTAATTCGATTTAATTTAATTTGATTATATTTTATCTATTTAGAATTGACATTCACGGTTCGAACATTGTAAATGCTATAAACTAAATGTATGTGGAGGGGTTGTGTGTGTGTGTCAACCATTTATATATTAAATATATTTTGAGATATATGCTTATTTAAAATTTGAAATTAGAATTGAGTTTGACTAATTCAACCATTTATCAAAAAAAGTTTTTAAATTGTAAAGAATATATACATATATATTATTTAAAAACTAAAAATAATTTTTTTTACTCCGAACCCTATTAGCAAAAAAAAAATCCTTTCTATGTTTCAAAAACCATGAAGAAAAATAAAGTAATTTTTTAATTTAGAAATAAAAACAATTTCTTATATATATGAGTGTGTAGATTGTGAGCATATGGTTAAAAGGTATTTTTATTTATATATGAATATAATTATATATCGATGATTATATACAAGTTTATGTTTATCATTTGTAATTATTATTTTAATTTGATTCTTTTGTAATTTTAGCCAAAAATAAAAGACATGATATAGGTATACGTAATTTTATAATATTTCGAATATGTGCATACCTTAAATATATTGATTGTCAACGAATTAGTTGCTAGCTATTCCTTTTCAGATCATTATTCCTTCTTGAACTTGGTATTCAAATCAAAGCTTTATGGGGTTTTCCAACTTCCTAATAGAGGCTCGGGTTTTTAGGTTTTGTGTGTTATGTATGGGAGAAAGTGGGAATATTTATAGCCTACTAAAAATATATTATCTTCCACCTTTCTCTCTCTTTTGAATATAGGCCTAGAGCCATAGATCGAGTCAAAACCCTTCCCATTGCTCTTTGTATTGTAGATCATGCCCTAATATGGGTTTCCATGATGTCATGCCTAATTTGTATACCATACATTAATTAATTAAGCCCACATATCTGGTTAAACTAATATATAA
Organism: Allium cepa; assembly: GCA_030765085.1. Lineage (NCBI taxonomy): Eukaryota > Viridiplantae > Streptophyta > Magnoliopsida > Asparagales > Amaryllidaceae > Allium > Allium cepa. The sequence goes on from CM060941.1 coordinate 1,022,145,065, forward strand.
TAATTATATATTATTTGACTAATTCTATGGCTTTAAATAAATAATTAAATACCATAAAAATTGTATTAATTTATAACATTTATAATTGAACTTGAAAATTAGCTAAAAACTTAGTTTTGTTGACTTCCGGTGTGAACTTAGTCCTTAGTTAATATTTAAATAGGGCACGAGTTCAGTTTCTCATAGATCATTTAGATGACATCCAATTTCTATATTATGTTAAGGTACAACAAGTACAACAATTCATGCATATTTTTTTGTCATCACTACATCACTAAGATATCTAGCCTTTGGTCATTGGTCAAAAACTCCAATAATTTCCATATGTAGTTTCATATACTATTTTAAAGTCCTTGGTTCAAGCCTATTACATTTATCAATTAACTATTTTACTCTTGCCAGATATTTTGATTTTAAGTTTATAGCCAACTGTGGTGATACTAACCTTCTACAACGAAGGAGACAAATCCTCGCTTGACTAGTATTTCACATTAGGTAGTTCATTTTGTACCTAACTATGGTCGTAACATGGTTTTGGTATCATGTGATAGACCATAATCAACGTATAGTTTTACTATTTAACATTAAAAATACTCTTAAATATGAAGACTACTACACCTCGTTACATGAGATCTTCTATTTTGACTTAGTTGTATTAACCTAAAGAAGACACTCATTGAGTTGTTCTTTGATTGTTCCAAACAATCACAAGTACTTCAACCCTTGGTATCCCCAACTCATGAATAGTTAACCATTTATCATATGATGAGCATTGCATACACTACTCTCGATGAGTGTACTAACATCTTTTCTCAATACATTTTGACAATGACCGTTTAAGGATAAGTATTTTTAAGGTATCGAAACTAATAGTTAAGAACAAATTCACAATTGCGATTGAAAAAATACTCATTCTAAGGATTTTCTACTTATATATGTTTAATGCATTAATATCATTACTTGTGTCACAATAGAAGAACATGTGTAAAAGAAAACAAAATCAAAAGTATATTTTATTTCGTACAAGATTATTTTACAAGAGTTAAATTACACAACAATTTTCATAATTTCCCCTAGGTCAGACTTTTAACCCTATCAATTTCCCACTTGCAATTGAGGCCGATTAAGGACCCTCATGCATACACCTTAGATCGGTTTACCTAAGTTAGATTGAGAAAAAAACATAGTGATTGGACCTATAATGTTATTTTTACTATCTACTCCCTCCACTACTATCTCTTCTTTGTTGACAAACTATCTTAACATGTGGAACTTGTGGAGGATGTGCTCAACTTCTTGTGAGTTTGCGGTTCCTTGGAAATCAACATTCTCGCATAATCAACGCAACATACCAACATTGGACCTTCAAAGCTTGGGGTCACTCCTAGCACTTTATTAAATTTGCACACCACACTTCTTCTTTTGCGGCATCATTAAAGGCGACGTGCTTGTCCTCTGTTGAATCAGTTACAGCCTCTTGTTTGAAAATTTTCCAACTAACATCCCCCTATTGAGGGTAAATATGAATCCCGAGACTAACTTGCTATTCTTGACATCATTTTGAAAACCCAAGTCCGAGTAACCCTTAATAAGGAGTTCTTTATTTCCATATATGCGAAATATGTACTTAATATTTTTCAATTACTTAAGGACAACCTTAACTGTTGTCCAATAATTTTCACCTACATTTGATTAGTATCGACTAACTCCACCGAGTACAAAAGTGACATATGGCCTACTACATAACATAACATACATCATGGATCATGTTTCCAAATCATAAGTAATCCTACTCTTATGCTTTCACTTCTCATCCATTGAGTGGGGAGTCTTTCATATATAGAAAATTCCCATGTCACACTGGAGCATTTCTTTGCTTGGATTTCACACTAAACCTTCTTACTAAGGTGTTGATGTATGTTGATTCAGACAGCCCCAATAACCTTTAAGATCTATCTCTACAGACCTTTATACCTAGTATTAAGGATGCCTTTCCAAAATCCTTCAAAAAAAATTTGTTGGACAATCAAGCTTGCTCTGATTATAAAATTGGTATATCGTTACCACTCAGTAGTAAATGATCAACATATGAAAATAAGAATGTTGTAGCACCATTTTTTATACTCGATATATGCATTCTTTCTCTGTGTTTTGACTGAAATCAAACTATTAATTAACTTGTTAAAATACTTATTGAAACTCTCATGACCATAAATTGATCATAAGATTCAACATGTCTTATCGTCGCTCCTACTGACTTCAAAACCCTATAGCTGAAACATATAAAAAATCTCTTCTAAATCACCATTTAATAACGCCATTTTAATGTCCATCTGCCCTATTTCATAGCAATAATAAGCAACAATTGCAATTTGAATCTGAATCGATTTAAGCATAACGGCCGGTGAAAATGTTTCATCATATCAACAGCTTGAATTTGACGAAAACTTTTGCCATCAACCTTGCTTTATAAGTGTCAAACTTTCCATCTACCCGTTCAACTACATTTTCCAAAATCCAAACTTTGTTCTTGTATATAGAAACCATTTTGGATTTCATCGCATCAAGCCACATGATAGAGTCTTTACTTCCAAGGCCCCTCGATATGTGAAAGGATCATCGTCACGGATGATGCAATCCTCTTTCTCGTCATTAACAAGAAACCTATAATATCCATATAACATGTGAGATTACCTACTAGACCTTCTAATTGGTTGTGCACCTTCTATGGGTGTTAAATTTCCATCTAAATATTTAGTTTCTATGGAAATATTTTGGATCTCAACCAAGTCCATCAAACCGCCACTAATTTCTCATGGTAGAAATTCTATTTCCAAATATGTGACATGTCTCGAAACAAACACTTTTTTTCTCAGTATGATAGAATATGTATCCATTAGGATTTCCATGATACCCTATAAACTTGCATAAAACTTATCTTGCCCTAAGTTTATTGGTTTACGTTCTCAATGTAAGTCATGCAACCTCATATCCTAAGATAATTAAGGTGGGGCTTCTTACCAGTCCATAACTCGTATTTGACCTTAAGCATAAATTTGGATGGTATGGAAATAATATATGTGCCATGGTTTCAAGTGCATATCCTCAAAAAAAAAAAAACAACTCGGTATCACTCGTCATTGATCGAACCATGTCAAACGGAGTTTGATTTCTCCTTTCTGAAACACCATTGTAATGAGGAGTATAGGGGAGAGTGTTAGCACCAAAACTGACCATCAACACCCAATAATGTAAAAGCATCAATATCGAATCCAATCATAGAAATATGAAGATAAATAATCGAAGAATGAAATTAAAACAATCAGAAAGCAAGTAAAAAGAGACAAGATTTATAGTGGTCCAACTAACTCTAGCCTACGTCTACTTCAAAATAATCCGTTTTATTATCCTAAAGTTTGTTTACGGTTACAATCTAAAATCCAAAAATAAAATTGGCAGAGTGTAGCCTAGGTTGAAGATAAAGAGATGCAGAAAGAAGACCCCTTTTCTGAGTCATGCCTACTGTATTTATAAGGCAATACATACACTGATCGAGGTGAAATTTTGATAAAAGGTTCGGGAGACCAAGACGAGGCCACCCAAAAATTTCCAGACCCACTAGGGCCCATAATAGGAATCAGAACCGATCCATATTAGTGCATCCGAATGGGCTGCGATTGATGTGCACGTAAATGTGCATATATTTACATCCATAGTTTATCTATTTTTATTTAAATAAAAGTCATATTTGGGCATTTTAACATGTTTAAAACCGTATTATAATTATTTTCAAATAATCATATACTCATCTTCATCCAAGAGCAAAATGGTCATTTTTGTGCATGTGTAAATTTGAGTATTTTTACTTGGACATCTTTTGATAATTTTTATAGGAATTTTGATGCATATGGAAGAGAGATTCATGATGATATATGCATGCACAACGAAATACAAAGTAATGAAGAGGAAATAATTCAAGTTCAAGATCATGGAGGACCCCACCCACTAACCTAAATGTACAATTAGGAGCTAATGGACAACTAAGTGGAGGAAAGCTTCATGCATACTAAATGATGGATTAATTAGTGGCTAATGGTTACTTGGTGGCTACATTTCCTAAAGGGTATTTTAGGAAGCTTTCTAAAAATAGAATTAGAGTTTTATGCATGTATAAAAAGCCCTCTTATGTACATGAACATATCTTCTATTCTCTCCTATGTTTATTTAGGAAATTAGCAAGTTGTAACAAAAATCAAAGTGAAATAAAAATGGCTTCCAAGCCTCTTTCTTCTCTCTTTTCTACATGATTTTCTTTGTTTTGTTGTTAATTTTTATTTCTATGCTCTCTTTCTCTTTATGTTCATAGCTTAGATTTACATTCATGCAAGTAGTGTAGCTTTAATTTTTATGCAAATAGTTAGTAGTTAATCTTAATCTCTTTCTCTTACTTTTCTTCGTTTTCATTTCTTTGCTTTTTAATGTTGATACTTACATGTATTGATTTGATAACACAAATGAGTAGCTAGACCGCTTCAATTTAGGGGTGATAAAGTTCTCTAACTTTATGTAATTTCAATATTTCTATGATTTATGATCTCTTTTGGTTTGTGCTTAATGAGGGTGAATGTTGATGCAAGTTTGTACAAGTGGGTTTGATAGCTTATGTTGCTTTTCCAAATGAGCTATTCGTATTCAACATAAACACAATTTACATCATGTTCGCTAATTGAGTTTTTATTTTGAAATGAAAGTAAAAATAAAGTTAGATGATCTATATTACTAGTTACAACATTAAATAGATCATACTTAAAATAGCTTTTGCTTTGGCTTCATTTTCATGAGAATTATAAGTGGTATAATTGTTATACTATAGTTTGATGGTTTGAGTTATGTTAATTAATAACATAAACAAACCATACTTGTGATAAATGCAATGACTATTTCACTTAATATCAAAGTTAGAGATCATGAATTATCTATTTGTTGATTTACAAAAATATGAGAGTGGATCTGTCTCTAAATTGTTTTCTAGTCTCATAGTTTTAATCTCAATTTAATTCTAGTTTTAAATTCATTTTGCTTCTAGTTAACAATTTCCCTTCCATTTGGTCTAATCTGATTGATTAGAAAATTTTAAAATCTTACAATTCCTTACGGATCGACCCCTACTCGTCACGTACTAACTTTTGTACGCCGTGCGCTTGCGGTTAAATTTATTTCAAAATTCGTTTGGCTATTTTCTAACTCGATAGACATTTAGCTATCCGAACAAGTTTTTGGCGCCGTTGCTGGGAAATTGTTTTGATTTTCTATTCTTCGAATTATTTTTGTTTGATTTTTGTGTGTTTGTTTTTGTACATTTAAAAAAAATTATGTGTTTGTGTGCATTTTGATTTTTGTTGTTTGTAGTTGCTAGTTTCTTTTTCATTAGCATTTGCATTTTCTATACAAAAATAGAAAGAAAAAACATATACAATTCAAAAAGAATTTTTTTTCATCTCATTTCAAATTGCATTTACATATCATTTGCACTTTCTTCTTTTGTTTACATTTCTTTCAACATTTAAAAAATGCTCTCTATTCATTTCTACTTCTCTGTTCCTTTAATTCACATCAATCCTCTCTGCCTTTTCAATACATTTATTTCACCATCCCACAGTCTACTTCATTGCGACTGTATCAACAGGTGCTACTTCATCCACCATCACACTCCCATTTACACTAATGAAACATCAACGAAACAACCCACTGTCAAATACAACCTACTGACATGCTTTTCCATCAAACATCAAGCTTCATTACCCCTGGATACTTGACCAAAACCAACTGCATTACCCTATACACCATCACCTTTTCCCTACCTCCCTTCTGCCAACCATAAAGTGTCATACAAACCCAGTTCAGTTCTTATTACTGACATCTCCCCCAACAATTCAGTTCTTTTGCATTCATTATTGCATAGCCAAACATCAATCTCCTGCCACTCATAACAACAATATCCACTGCTATATCCGTATCCATAACCATCCACTACTGGTTGTGCACATACCCCTTTTATACAACTTGACAACACATCCACCAAATATAACATCCCACTGATTCAAATAACCATTACCACCAGTGCTCCTACCACCGTACAACATCCAAAATCCCCTCTACCTCACCATATTCCAACAGTTCAGCAAGATACAACTACATAAACACTTCATCCAATCACCGGTCTCCCTCTGTTCCTCCCCTCTGCATCTCAGCGATCATCCACACCAATTCATAACTTCCATCCCCCTACCCAGCCTCTACAACACATCATCAAAACAGCACTTCGACCATAAACCCGTACTTTGTTAATCACCAGGTATGCCCACTACCCACTTGAACTCAACTGAACCTCATCAACACCACTTCAAACCCGACCAACAATTCGCATCCCCACTGACACTGTACTCACCTTACATTAGCTTCCTGCCTTAAAACCACAACTCATCTGCCGTAAAACTGCATACAACCCACAATACATCATAATTCATCCACCAACTCTGAAGCACCACTGCCAAACTCTGCACATCCTATACATCCCCTTTCACTTCCAATTACTGTTGAATTCACATTGTCAAATTGCACTGCTGCTACTTTAAAAAATCTCCACCAATATCCATCTGCTTTTGACAAGCTTTTAAAACCATCAAGTGATTGTGCACAACAAAACTACCACCAGACCGCAACTCCAACCCGCATCCTTCCTTGGCTTCGTGATCACCAATACCACACCCTCCTCCAAAACGCCACTATCTTTTCTACAAACCACAGCAGAAACATTCCTCTCCTCTAATCGCACAAGCCTACAACAATTCTTCCAACTACAACCAACCGAAAGCAGTCAAACTCAACTTCAGCGTGCAAACATAGCCCACTTCCTCAACCCTCGAACGATTAACAACCATGAACTCGCTCGACAATCGAAGTAATTCCTCACCTCCACAATCGTCATCCATCGCCTCACCAATTCCCAATTGGAACCACCCATCGCAACCAGAATCGCGCAACCACCTCGCCTGCCAATCGAAGCAATTGACTCGACACTTCGGCGAACCCATCCCTTCGATACCGCAACCCAATAACCAACAGTTGATGCGAACAGAAATCCCTACGAGGGGTGCCCTATGATGTTACCTACCTGCTCCCCAAATTTTGTGTAATCTCCGACGCACGGTTTGTAAGATATCCCATTTTCCACGAAGTAGTGTTGCTTGAATTCTAATTTCTACCGATCCCTCCAATCTCTTCCAAACTCCATGCGATCCCTAGAGGAGATTATCCATATTATATTATGCTTAGCCTCCAAGTTTCACGCTAATTGGATAAGCAGAACTCGAGTTATTGATCATTCTTTGTTGCAATATGTGTGAAGATTGATTACAATCGATCCCTATGCAAGGATAGGTACCGATCCTTCCAACTTGCTTCAAATGATATGTCATACCTAGGGGAGCTTTACCAAGTTGTAATTAACTTGTTCTCCAAGTTTGACGTCAACTAGATTTGTAGATGTTGAGATATTGATTGATCTTTGCTATAAAGTTGGGTTTAGCCTATCCCTAAGTGGGTAGAGGGCCGATCCATATTGAGGGATAGGTGCCGATCCCTTCATACCTCTCCAAATGCCATATGTTCCCTAGTGTAGACACTCTAGGTTTCCCTCTTCTTGTTTCCAAAGTTTCGCTTCAATCCACCTTGTGGTTGTTGAGTTATGGAGCGATCATCGTTGAGTTGTGCTGTTGAGCTGAATATGACCCGATCCCTCTTCTTTTGCCCATAACTCGAGCATACGAACTCCGATTGACTTGACATTTGAAATATAGCCTCATAAGGCATTCCTTATCACTTTATATTAATTGTACCTTTATTGGGATAAAAATTAGGGTACGACCCAAATCCCCTGATCATTGTCCATAGTCTCATTTATAGCTAATTTTCGAGCCTAGCAACCGTTTCTCCAGGCTTCTCACCTTGATGATCATGAAGTCTATTGGGTTAATTCCGCCTATGTACTGCCTTTTTAAACGTCGAGTTAACACTTTGACCCCTAAAACATGTCTGGCGATAGGAAGGCGTGTTTTGAATTTCCATAAATCAGAAATCCATAATCCATTGATAGTTGTATTTTCCAATCCAGAATCCAATCCAAATCCATGGTCTCTCCGGATCGTTTTATCCAAACATGCGTCCGTCCAAAGCCAAATCCATTATTGTTTGAAGTTAATATCCAAATCCATGACCTCTCTAGGTTGTTGTCCTAATCCAAATACTAGATCTCACTGGATCCCTACCGAGCACGATCCATACTCAACGACCTGAGTAGGCCGATCCATTGCGTTCGAGCCAAGAGAACTACCCCTTGCCAGGTGTAGTCCATACCTAAAGACCTTGATCTCTCTGGATCCTTACCGAGCACAGTCCATACTCGACGACCTGAGTAGTCTGATCCATCGTGTTCTAGCGAAGCGACCTACCCTTGCTTGGGATAGTCCATACCTGACGACCTCGATCTCTCTGGTTCCTTGCCAAACATAATCCATACTCGATGACCTGAGTAAGCCAATCCATTGCGTTTGAGCGAAGTAACCTACCCCTTGCCAGACATAGTCCATACCCAGTGACCTGTGTTATTTGTTACATTGATCCAAATTTAGACATTCCTAAGTCCATTTGCCAAAATATAAAATAAGGGTCTTTACAACCAATAAACAAAAGTTCGATGCAAACTAGAAAGAAAAAACAAATTTCAAAAACTCGAGCATAATGGTTTATAATCATCTCGAAGCATGCCTACGGACCATCCTCGATCCCATACATGTGTAAGTGACATAGCCATCCTACTATGAAGTTTGTTACTAATTCCATGCCATCCTGATTAATCGATAACAAGCTGATGATGCCTTGATCTAGTGCCATTTTCAATCGAGGTGGATGGTGGCTGCTCATGTTCCACCACCGCAGCCCAAGTCCTTACATATTGTTGTAATTGACCATTCCACACCATTACTCAATGATATCCTTCAAATGCCTGCAGTCATCTATACTGTAGCAATCCAGCTCATGGAATAGGCAGCGCTTTCCTGATGTCCGTTCGCGTTCGGGAGGTTCCTTCCTTGCTGGCCTTTGGTATAAAAGGCATCCTCAAGTATCCAAATATATCCGTTCTATGGTTTCATTTAATTCCGAGTAAGAAGATAATTTGGGTTCCCCCATCTGTCACTTCGATCCATCGAAGCTATTATCTATATTTATTTACCCCTATCCTTTCTTGAGCTTTCACCGGGTGGTTCTCCACACTGTACCGTATTAACTTGTGTTGCCTCTTTATCATCTTTTGCATCTACTTGTCATAGAGACCTTTCTACTTTATGGTAGAATTCCCCGAGATCCATCGTTAGATCCCGTACTAATGATATTTTAAAATTTGAATTATCTGCAACTCTTGACACTTCCGCCATCAAAACCATCGATGGATCTGGTTGGTCCACCGAAACAACTGTCGCATTGTACCTGGTTAAGAAATTCTTGAGTTATTCTCCTTCCCACTGCTTTACTGTGTCAATGTCATCACATTCTTGGGTCTCGTAATGTGAACCCGAAACTACTTCGTAGATCTATCAACCAATTCCGTCCATCTGCTAATAGAACCTCTCTCCAATTGTCTGAACCATAGCGCAACTAATCCGCTAAGTACAAGGGGAGCATCGTGCCAGGACTTCTTCCAAAGCCTCCAGTACTTCCATATGCTGTATATACCTCATCATATGCATAGTTGGATCCGACTTTTATTCATAAGCTTCCATTGTTGGTAATGTGAATTCTGGTGGATTCCTATAACTCTTGATATTAGGAGTGAATGAACTTCTATTTACATCCTCTATATTCTTTTTCACTAATCCTCCATGCGTAGCTCACTTGATCATCTCTGCAAACTTGTCATTGTCTTTCGTTGGTAGTCTCGTATCATCATGTCAAAGCTTCCCTTCGAGTCTATGAGGGAATTCTAGAACATATTCCTCTGGACAAGCATCCAAGTTCCGATTTGCACAAAGCTCCATGGGATTGGCCGCATATCCTCTATCACGATCGACCAGACCCGAGGCATTCCATCATTCTTTGGGGATTGGTATCGATCCTTCTAAGATGGCCGAGATCTGGCCCGGCTGCCGTGTTCCACTCATTTGTCCAATAGCTCTGCCTCTATGCTCCAGGTTTTGATTTCCAACGAATCTTACCACCTCAACTCCTCGATCCATAGCTTTAGTAGTCCCTATCATTCCAACTCCTTGGTTTTTCATTCCAGCAGTTCTTATGGCTTTAGCCAGTCTGATCTATCACAGTAGATTTTACATCATCTCCTCTTGTCTTTTCAGCATTTGTTTCTGCATAGCATCCATCATTGTTCCCATTTCATCTCTGGTGATGTAGATGTTTGATTAGTTCCAGCTCCTAAGGAAGCCTCATGACTCCCTTCATGTTGGCTCCCATCTGCTACTTGTCTCCTTGTTGATTGTCTCACCATTGCTCCAAATCCAAGCTCTCTAATTAATTCCAAATCTGAACTCTAAATCCATGGGGGCTAGCTCTCTCAGTGAAAGCACCAAAATGTTAGCATCAAAACAGGCCACCAACATCCAGTTGTGTAAAAGCACCAATATCCAACCCAAGCATAGAAATATGAAGAGAAATAACCAAAGAACAAAATTAAAATAATCAGAAAGTAAGTAAAAAGAGACAAGATTTATAGTGGTTCGGCAAACTCCGGCCTACATCTACTCCAATATTATCCTTTTTATTATCCTAAAGTTTGTTTATGGTTACAATCCAAAATCCAAAAATAAAATTGGCAGTGTAGCCTATGTGGAAGATAAAGAGAAGTAGAAAGAAGGCCTCTTTTCTGATGTCATGCCTGCTATATTTATAAGGAAAGATGTGCGTGGATCGAGCTGAAATTTGACAAAAGGTTCGGGAGACCATGATGAGACCACCCAAAAATTTCCAGGCCCATTGGGGCCCACAATAGGGATCGGTACTGATCCCAATTATTGCATCCAAATGGGCTACGATCCTTGTGAGGGGTGTATCATGATGTTGGCTACCTGCTTCGTAAATTTTGTGCAATCTCCAATGTACGGTTTGTGAGATATCGTATTTTCCGTGAAGTAGTGTTGCTTGAATTATGATTTCTACCGATCCCCCTAAAGGGATAGGTGTCGATCCCTCAAATATCTTCCAAATGCCATGCAATCCCTAGGAGAGCTTCTGTATATTGTATTATGCTTAGCCTTAAAGTTTCATGCTAGTTGGATTAGTAGAACTCGAGTTATTGAGTTATTGATCAATCTTTGTTGCAATATGTTGTGAAGGCTGATTATAGCCAATCCCTATGGAGGGATAGGTATTGATCCCTCCAACTTTCTCCAAATGATATGTGATCCCTAGAGGAGCTTCCCCATGTTGTAATTATCTTGTCCTCCAAGTTTCATGTCAATTAGATGTGTAGATGTTGAGATATTGATCGACCTTTGCTATAAAGTTGGATTTAGCTGATCCCTAAGAGGGAAGAGGGATGATCCCTATTGAGGGATATGTGTCGATCCCTCTAAACCTTTCCACATGCCATGTGATCTCTAGGTTAGACTCCTTAGGTTCCCTTCTTCCTCTTTCCAAAGTTTCATTTCAATCTGCCTTGGGTTTTTGAGTTATTGAGCGATCATCGTTGAGTTGTGCTGTTGAGCCGAATATGATCCGATCCCTCTTCTTTTGCCCGAAACTCGAGCATACAAACTCTGATCGACTTGAAATTTGAAATATAGCCTTATAAGGCCTCCCTTATCACTTCGTACCAATTACACCTTGATTGGAACAAAAATTAGGGATCTGATCCGAATCCTCTTGATCATTGTCCGTAATCTCGTTTATAGTCGATTTCTGAGTATGGCAACCGTTTCTTCGAGCTTCCCACTTTGATGATCATGAAGTTCATTGGGTTGAATCTACCTGTGTGCTGTCTTGCTAAAAGGCAGGTAAATAGGGAGTGGGTTGAGAGACAATCTCATTCTTTTAGGTACTCTTAAAGCTCAAATTCAATGTACTTACATTCTTGATCAAATAAAGTTATTGATTTTTCTCATGTCTGATTCTCAGCTTCGTTCTTATGTTTTATGAATTTATCTAGACTTCGATTTATATTTCATAAGATATATATATATCCATATCCATATCTAGATAAATAATAAATAAAGAATTATAAGAATCCATCTTTGGTAGCTAAAGACATTATATATATATATATGTATGTATATATATGTGTGTGTATATATATACATACATACATACATATATATATCCATATCTAGATAAATAATCAGTAAAGAATTAAAAGAATCCATCTTTGGCAGCTAAAGACATTGGACCACATATATCTATATGTACTTGTTAAAGAGTTCAGTAACTCTTTTGTTGCTTCCACAGAATGGGCGTCTGGCCATTTAACCTTTAAGATACAATGTACAAGTATCAAATGATTTAGAATGAAATGATGGTTGAAACCCTTTTTTCTTAAATTTTCAGTTGTTTCTTGCTTATATAACCTAGTTTATATCACCGAAGATAGTTGCCATTTATTTTAGATGCATTACTATTTTCAATAGCAAATACATGATTATAGTTAAGTACAAAATTCCATCTTTTAAAGTAAAAAAGAACAATGTTATTGTCATAAAAAATATTCATAACATTGTCTTTTCAAATAATATTAATCTTGTTTTCTATCAAACTGGAAATAAATAAAGTTTGGTAACTTTATTCCACCAAAAATGTTCGATAAACAATAACAATTATATAAAACTAATTCACGTCCACTAGAAAATCTTCAATTCCTACAATAGCTACAATATCTATAGTAGATCCACGTGCAACGTAGAATTCTATGGTCCTTCTTGCTATGAGCCTCTTGCTCCTAAATCTTCATAACGAATTAGATATGAGTTCCAGATCCATTATCTAAAACCCAAGATGGAGCACTTATGGATAAACAATTTTTAATAAGGAAAATATCTTTAGAGGAATTAGATTCCTTCCCCATGAGCATCTTCAGATAATCTAGACAATTCCTTTTCAAATGTCCCTTTTTAAAGCAATGGAAACATGCACCTTTCTATTCCTTGGGCTTAGCTTTACCCTTGCCACTCTTCGACCTACACTTTCTCTTCTTCAACCTATTTGATGAAGATTTTTCCTTGATTGCAAATACTACATTCGCTTATTTTGTAAATGCACTCTCGATCACCCTTACCTTATTATGGAAACCGACGAAAGTACACTTCTGTGAATTCAATTGAAATTCAACATGAATGGATCAAACTATAGTGTTGGTGATCCAAGAATTGATTTGGTCTATAACTCTATGTTAATACTTGTTACCAACTAGGCCAATCTCCCTATGTAACCAATCATATTGAGTACATAATCTTTGGTAGGAGTTTCTTTTTTTTCTTATGAAATAATATCCCTACGATCTCATACCTTATGGTAGATGGCTATTCATCGTACAAATTTAATGGGTGTTAAAATATAGGTTAGACATCCATATTCTCATGCTGTCTTTAGAGATCAATTACCATGGTTGATAGTATGTACCATTGAGCAAGTTCATAGTTTATCGACCATAACTCCTAGAAGGCTATTTGTTCGAGTGTAGCATCTTTATCGAGTTTTGCTTAGGCTCACTGGTGACTACATGCTAGAGTTTTCATAAGTGAGTGCAAGTTTTATATTCATTAACTCATCCTTATAGTTCTTGCACATTAGAGTGTTTTTCTCCGAGTGTTGCTTCACTTTAGCCATTTAATATATGCAAATTTATTAAAGTAAATTAAATAACATCATATATGTTCTTATACTTATCATACTGGTTTGTTATATTTATCTAGTAAGATTCCTACTGAATTATATCTCTTAAATATCCTAAAAGAGCTACGAGAATATCCTAAATGTATTTAATGGGTGTTATGATCCATTTATCACATTACTAAAATTTAAGGGAGCCAAACAAATTATAGTCCTCATAAACAGTAAGCAACACATTGCTAATTATATCATGTGTATAATTCCTAGTTATATATTCATTTTCTCTTAATCATCTTTATAATCATGATGGTGCTCAAAAAATCATAGTATATTATATACTCTAGACCTATCATTTTGCGATAACCTATGGATAATTTCATAACCTGTGAGGGTTCTCAACAAAGTTACAACAATCCTTTTGCGATAGCCTATGGTTAAGCAATTCGCCCAGCCTAACTCGGGTGGAAACCATTTTCCCATACACCACTCTCATCCCAAGCAGGGATCACCCACCTTGCTTGTCCACCCATGACCCGGCGTAGAAAATCTCTTATAAGGAATACCTCATTTTCTTCGATAATATTAAATTTTCAGCCTCCCTCGTGGATGCTGAGAGGCAAGGACAAGATGAATTGACTTGGAAGTTAGGGCCCACTAATGGCCGGTTTACTCAATTAGAAGGCCATTGGATAGCTCCCTCTTTCGTCTTCGTTCTCATCAAGATCTGCCCAAGCCCGCAAGTTCCTCTAATTACCTTCAACCATATCTCCAAGTGTGTATGAACCTCTAAAAAGAATGGCCTCAACTATAGTTATTCACACGATAATGGCACCACTGTGAAGTAACCCTCTTGTGTCCTTTGTTGCTAACCCAGTACCTCTACTACAACCACTACCTACGCCCATGTTGTGTGCCATATTTCATGCATTCCTACAACATGACTTGCTTGGTATCTTCATTTTCATCATGCAAGACACTTGGCATCCTAGATAGCATGTATGTAAACCACATACTTCTATCAATGGCCCGGAGTGTTTCCTGGGTTAGCTCAGCCAATATCTACCATCCAAGCATCAATTTGAGCTGCTATAAATACCCATGCAATGCCCCTTCAAAAGGGTTGGAAATTAAACTAGCTTTCAAGTATCTTAGTATTATCATTATCTTGTAATCTAGGCTATTGCAATAGTAGTGAAAGTAATAAGAAATTTATCATAGTGGATGTAGATAATATTTGGTTAAACCACTCTAAATTTTTGTCTCTTTACTTTTCAGTGTACTAGCATGTCTTTATGTTTTTTCATTTTTAACTTACATATTAGCAACCAATCTTGCTAATATCACCCCTCAAAAAGACTTTTGAGGTCAACTAAAATTCTAGTCAATATTTTGGTGCTAGAAGGAGGGCCTCCCCCACAAAGCTCTCAAATTTCATCACATTTTCTCCTTAAAAACCTATTCCAATTTGTTATGATGGAACCAACTCTTGGGACTGACGCTAACAACTTCAATAAGCATGACACTAACGGAATACCCTTGCCAGTGCTGCTTGCTCTCTACCTTGGTTTCAGCATTGATATAAGGCGTAGTATAATGCCGTAAATAACAAACATGGGCAATTTGGAACGTGAAGTGGAGAGTCAGAGTAGAAAGTTGGACACCCAAACAATTGTCAACTTTGCCTCGTCGATCCCTCTTATGGCTAAACAAACTCCTTAACCAACTCCCCGAGTCCCATATAACCTCATGAGCAGTGCTGAAGACCTGGAACCTGTAGTGCTGAAAACTCCAATCGTGGAGGTTCATGTCTACCATAAGAACATTTGCACTGCCCCAGTACAAGAAGACATTCATGAAGTCCCAGAACCAAAACCACCATCGCTTTGCCGATTCTCTTTGCCTAAGGGACATTCCACTTTCCATTGCATACAGATGGTAACCGGAGACCATGATATTTGTTTTGAACACCTTAGTGTTGGAGGATAAGGCGGGGCCTATAGAACCATCAGTTCACTCTCGACCTCAACAGGAGGTGCCATGACCCTAATCCTAGGAAAGGCATCCTTATTCCCCTAGTCAGCCATCAGTTGTGAGAAGCAGTTCTCCTACTCTAGCAAGCTGTCGTTGCATCCCCTTACTGTATTATTGCCACTATTCTCCAATACCAGATAGGAAAAAACAAGCTTCTCCCCCCATAAGAGGCCAGCATTGTTCGTAGGATATGGAACCAAGTCTCCAAGAAAAGATGGTTGATGTGCGCTCTGAAATGCATAGGATTCAGACAAGGAAACCTAGCGACGATGGGGCATCAGATAAGAATGGAGACCCATTCTTTGAAGAAATCTTAAGCACTTACATCCACCATGGGTATATCTTACCTCTGATGGACAAATATGACAGGAGCGATGATCCATCCAATCATATCACTGACTCAATCTCAGTGGTTCGAGCTAGCCAAATATCCAACCACGCTAAATATTTCTTGTTTCCCTCTACCTCGACCAGACCACCTTCTCACTGTTTCTTTTATCTACAAGCCCATAGTGTCCACTTATAAACCCAATTGTGTTCTGACTTCAAAACCCGCTTCTTCGTATCAAAGACAAAAATAACGATGGCTAGTGGGATGGAAAACATATGGTAGGGTTTGGCCAAGTCTCTTTGCTCATATGACAACCGCCTCAATAAGGATTCAACGAGGGAAAGAGTAGTAGACAAGAAGTCACCCTTTATTCGAGGGTGGAATATCGGTCCTGCATGTGGAAGGAATTACAAAGGCAACCCGCTTTGTCCCTAACCAACTTTATTCAAAGAGAGAATGACATTATGAAAGTGGAGGAGGCAGACATCTTCGATAGTGATGAAGAAAGTAGCCAAAGGAACATAAGACCAACCAAAGAGAGGATACCCACTGAAAGAATGGTCGGTAGGAAAATGGCAAGAACCTTCCGATAATGGAGTGATCTTCAAGCCTAAGCACACTAATTATGCAACCATAAACCATGATAGGGAAACTATTTATCTTAGCACATATGATCACATCCTATTTTAATAGCCTACTTCCTCCCAGTCAAGGCAGAGGGAAGATCCTAGTGGAAATAACGAATACTATGAGTTTCACTAGTTCAATGGCCACTCGACCAATGAGTATCGACACCTCAAAGATGAGATAGTGCGACTAATCAATGAAGGAGAGTAGGTTCAATACGTTAAAAAACTAGTGGAATAGCCGAATGGCTGGAAAAATCCGCCTATCCTACTACAATGGGCAGATGACAACAATGTAGCCTTGATCAACACCGAAATCATGTCAATCTGTGGTGCCCCGCATGTGGCCGGAAGAAATTGAGGAGCTTAGGCATGCTATATGAGGAAGCTCTCAAATCATGTTTATTCAGGACATCCAGATCCTAATGGTCCCTCGGATTGAGGAGGAAACCAGCAATATTACATTCACTGTAGAAGATAAGTGATGATTTAGTTTCCCTCATCATGACCTTATGGTCAGCTCAATCATCATGGCTAGTACCAAGGTCCATCGGGTCTTTGTTGACAGGAGAAACTCTGTCAATGTGATTTGAAGCTCCCTAATCTAGCATTACTCCATATGCTTTACCCATTTACGAGTTCAGAGGCATTGGCATAGTACCCTTGGGGGTTACTTTATACATAGTCAGTGTTAGCAAGGGACTATTAATAGCTAGATCCAAGTGCATTTCGTTGTGATAGATTGTGCAATCACAAATAATATTCTAATAGGCAGATCGGGCTACGTAGTTATGTACGTGATAGTGGCTTATTAATGTCTAATGATGAAATACCCAACCGAGTGAGAAATAAGATGTATCTAAGGCAACCAAAAAGCCTCCAAAGATTGTTACATCTCCCTACAACAAGAAAAGGAAGGAGTATTGATGTTACAACAGGAGATGGATACCCTCGACGATGACATGCCTAAGAGAACGTGCGAGAAGCCTATTAGTCCCATTCATACTAGGGTCACCTAAGTTATTGACAACAAATCACATGCATTGATCGTCGCCCCAAACCATGATTATACCGCCAATGGGAATAATCTTTCCATGGCAATCCTAAGTATGACCAAAGTGCTTATAGCTACCTTAAATGAACTAGCTCACCCCAGTGGTTTGCGGAGCCAGAAGATACTACCACTCTTTTCTTCTTAGCACTAGACTCATTTGAGAGAGCCAGGGGCTTCGATCACCCCTTAGCTCAAGCACGGATGTCTATCCCAACTAAAGATTTTATTGAATGCGAGATTTATGTTTAGATCATTGTGATTTGGAAGAAAGTATTGGAGGTGACGATGATAATCCGCTCGATCCTCAAATGGGAGATTCCAGCCCCGACGGTAGGCCGACTATGCCGCTCAAAGCAATATCGATTGACAACGATGACCATAGCAAGGTTGTCCATATAGGAAAAAGCTGAGTCTTGAAGTAATAGGCAAGTTGATTTGTTTACTTAAGGATAGAAAAGCAATTTTTTCTTGGGACACGCTGAGATGACCAACAGAGTCCCCCCAATAATATGCCACGTCCTCAACTTACCCGGTGGGTCACCCAATCCGGTAAAAGAGGCGGTTGTTTAATCTCGATTGGTATAGAGAACTTAAGAAGGAAGTAGAGAAAATTTTAGCAAATGACTTCACCCATAAAGCAACATACCATGTTTGGGTAGCGAACCTGGTATTGGTCCAAAAACCTAGTGGGGTCTTGAGGACTTAGATTGATTTCTCAAATCTTAACAAGACCTACTTTAAAGATAGTTTTTCTTTGTCCCATACTAAAAAGTTTGTAAATGCAACCATTGACCGCGAGCTACTTAAATTAATTGATTCCGACTCTGGATATTACCAAATTGGCATGCATGACCCTAATCAAGAGCATACTTCTTTCATTGCCAATGTTGGGCTTTTCTATTACCAGGTCATCCCTTTCGGCCTACACAATATGGGCGCTACCTACCAAAAGTTCATCAACCCAATGTTTGCTTAGCAAATGACCGTTTGATAAAAGTCTACGTAAATGAAATGTTAGTCAAGTCTAAAAGCGCTGGGTAGAGCATGTGAAGAATTTGGCCAAAACTTTTTGCATCCTCCGTAGATATAACATAAAGCTCCTAAAAATGTTCTTTTGAAGTATGATCTGGAAAATTCCGCGGCTTCGTAGTAAGCGCCAAAAGCATCAAGGCAAATCCTGATAAGATTCAGACAATTCAACATATGCAAATACCCCCACATACTCGAAAAAGCGCAAAGTCTGAATGAAATGGCCGCGATGCTCAATCGCTTTGTGTCGAAAGCCATATACTAATGTGTATCTTTCTTCAACCTCGTTAAGAAGGGGAAGTCATTTACATTGAGTGAAGTGTGCACTAAATTCTTTGAGGAATTAAAGACACACATGGCTACACCTCCTGTACTTTCAAAGCCTATTGATGGAGAGGATTTATACTTATATCTTATAGTGGCCAACCACGTGATCGGTGCCATGTTGATTCACAAAAAAGAAAAAGTCCAACACCTTGTCTACTATGTGAGCAAGAGGTTAAATTGTCCTGGAAAAATACACTAGGTTAGAGAAGCTAGTTTACTGCCTACCGATGTCCACTCGGTGTGTACGACCATATTATCAAACTCGCCCTATTAAGGTTCTCATAATTTTACCATTGAAGCAAGTACAGAGCCAACCCGACATAGTGGGTCGACTACTGAAGTGGTCCGTAGAACTCAAATAACATCACATCACCTTCCACCCTCACTCCTCGATTAAAGGCTAAGCTATGGATGATTTCATAGCAGAATGTTCTAGCCCAGATAACGATGATGAGGGTACTACAACTAAGTTTCCTTTTTGGAAATTCTATGTTGATTGTGTGTCTAATGAGAAGGGCATGGGACAGGAATGGTTTTGATCATGCTGGATGGCAGAGAAATTTGCTTCGCCGTCCACCTTGACTTCAAGGCCATGAACATTGAAGCTGAATATGAATCCGTCTTGGTCGGTCTAAGGATAGCTAAATAGCTAGGAGTGCAACCATTACATGTGTTTAATGACTCTTCATTAGTTGTCAATCAGATTGAAGAGGATTTTTTGGTCAAAGGAAAGATGTTGGCCCTTTATGTAATAAAAACCAAGAAACTCGTCTATACCTTTGCAAGTTTCAAGATAGAACAGATGCTCTATGAAAGAAATGCAAAGGCCGACCAACAGGCCAAGGTAACCAGTAATATTAAGAAAGCATCCCCTGGATCCTGATGGAGGTGCGGCTTGCTCATTGCTTTGAACTAGAAGCAACCACCATGGAAGTCGATGAAGATGCGGCGACTTACTCATGGAAAGAAAGAGGCTTGAAGAATCCTTTATCGGGAACTATTACACCATCGTGGATGCAAAGATATGTCAAAGGGGACACTTAACTCCTCTTCAAAGATGCATGACTAATGAAGAGGCCAGTTACATTTTTGACGAACTGCACAATGGTTTCTGTAAGGACCACACTTAGGAGTAGAGACTGGCATAGAAAGCTACCCGTCAAGGTTATTACTAGCTAGCCATAATAAAGGACACAACGAGTTATGTTAAGAAGTGCAATAACTACCAAAGGTTTGCCAAAATTTTAAGAGCTTCCCGAATCTCTTGAGCCCTATGACGTCCTCCAAGCCGTTTGACATCTACGGGATAGACTTGATCAACAAAAACCCAAATGCAAAAGGCAAATACAATTATGTCATAGTCAATATTGACTATTTTGTGAAATGGGTTGAGGAAAAGCCTCTCACTGGGGTCATCATACCAAAGTCCTTAGTTTTGCAATCAAGAACATCGTGTATGATTCGAACTCGTAAAGAAGATCGTAACCGATAATGACACCCAATGAAGAGTGGACTGATCATAGGATTTTGTGAGTGGAATGGAATAGAAAAGTGCTTCTCCTCAGTCACCCATCCACAAGAAAACATGTAGGTTAAGGCCATAAACAAAAAATCAAAGTAACATTGAAAAAGTGCCTAACAAAGGCTAAGGGAGATAAAGCTGAAGACCTACCACTCGTACTTTGGTCATACCACACTACCACCCATGTTAGTCGGGCACCTCCTTTCTCTGTAATTATGGGTTGAAGCTATGCTACCCATCGAGATCGACATACCATCTCAAAGACATCTAACACATGACCCTGAACAAAATAGAGAGTTGTAAGAGCTCGGACTCGACCGTTTAGAAGTGAAAAGAGCGAAGGTCAAACTTCGTACGGAAGTGTACAAAAGAAAAATAGCCAAGTACTATAGTTCAAGGGCAAAGCTTCATCACTTCAAGATCGAGGACTTTGTACTATGTCGTGTCTTTGCTAACACCAAAAACTCGACCGTGGGAGTCCTGGGGCTGAATTGGGATGACCCACATATAATTTTCTCTACATTCACTAATGGAGCCTACCACATCTCCAATCCCAACGGCACCAATGTGTCCCATGGATGGAACCTAGAATTCCCATGGACGTACTATGGATGAAAATTATACAAGCTACTGTAATAAGTCTCTTAAATGTTACCACAATTGTACGGCAGTGGAACCTATATCAATCGTTTCGGTATGTAGAATGTAAACTAAGATGTCCTTGAAACACTCTCTAAGTAACAATAGGATCAATCAACTGGAATCAATGTATTTGAACCCCACCACTGTTGGAGGGCCTCACACCATGACTATCTAAAGGATCAGGCTGAAAACTACCTCTACAACTGGGGAATGCCCAGGGAACTGCTTTGTGGTGATGCAAAAGCCACTCAACTCTTCCTTCTTCACTACAGGAATCCATGAATTGATGGCTAGACTACCCCCGCAGTGGTACCGATTCATTCACCCATGATGTTGCCCATCCTTTTAGTAGGATAGAGCACTAGCATCCCGGTGATGAAATTACCCACATCGCACCTCCGAACCAAGCATTTGCGATGTTGCTCCATAAGGGTTGTCTAAGCCACTCAACGCTTCCTTTCTCATCGTAGGTATCAATGTACCGGAGCAAGATCACCCCCATAACGGTCCTAATTCGTTCGCTCGTAATGTTGCCCGCCCTTTAGTTGGATGGTGCACTGGTCCCCTGGCGACATAGTTACCCACAATGTAACTCTGAACCAAGCATCTAAAGTGCTTCTTTGTGGGGATACGCATGTCACTCAATGCTTCCTTACCCATTGAAGGCATCGACGAACCGATAGCGAGACAATCACCATAGTGGTCCTGATTTCTTAGCCCGTATTGTTGCCTGTATCCCTAATGGGATGGGGCACTGGTGCTTTGGCACCGCGGTTATGCACATTTTAACTCTGAACCAGGCATCAATAGTACTACTTTATGGGAATGCGCAAGCCACTCATCTCTTCCTTCCTCACTTGAGGCACCGACGAACCAATGGCAAGACCACCATTGTAGTGGTCTTGGTTTGCTCGTTGGTGATATTGTCCATCCCCTCAATGGGACGGGACACTGGTGCCCTAGCGGTTTTTTACCCACATCGTAACTCCAAATCAGGTATCTGTAGTGCTACTCCGTGGAATTGCGCAAGCTACTTAACGCTTCCTTCCTTACTAAGGTATTGACGAACTGATGGCATGAACCGAAGTGGTCTCGATTCATTCACCCGTGATGCTACCCATCCCCCTAATGGGATGGCGCACCGGTGCTTGATGGCATAGTTCCCTATATTGTGATGTTGAACCAGGCATCTGTAGTGTAGCTTTATAGAGATATGAAAGCCACTCAACGCTTTGTTCCTCACTAGAGGCATTGATAAACCGATAGCGAGACCACCCTATAGTTGTCTTGATTCATTCCTCTATGATGTTTCCCATCCCCTTAGTGGGATGGGGTACTGGTGCCCTGGCAATCCAGTTATCCAAACATCCATGGTGCTTCTCTATGGGGATGCTCAAGCCACTCAATGTTTCCTTCCACATCAAGAGGAATCGATGAACAAAGTAGCTTTTGACCAGGTCAAATGATTTAAAGGAAATGGTTTCGATTGGGTTGCGCCTCCGTTTTTAAATAATTTCTTTTGACTAAGTCGAAGTCTTTTTGCTACTTCCATTTTACCTTTCAACCCACTTGGTTTTCAAAAAGTTGTTTTGTTTTCTAAAAATCTGGCCACCTCTCCAATGCTTTCGAAGGGATGGTTTCGACACCATTACTTCATTACTTAGGAAATGGTTTCAAAGCAAACGCTTTTGACTTAAATGATTTAAGACCCTTTTTCTATAATTGAAGTAAAACCCAAATGGTTTTGAAAGAGATAGTTTCAAATGGTTTCGAAACAGATGCTTTCGAATCCTTTGCTCTACTTGAAGGCAGAATCCAAATAATTTCGACCGAGATGTTTTTCAAAGGTTTCAAAGGGGTAAATTTTTGGATGGTTTTGAAAGGTTTCCATATATTTTAAATTTAACCCAAAGTGCTTTCGAAAGGATTTAGTTTTGACTATTTCAAAAGGTTTTAATGTACGGTTTCGAAAGGGTGGTTCCCCAGGGTTTCGAAAGGATTGAAAGGAAGGGTTTTTCCTATGTTTTCAGAAGGCGTTATTTTAAAGGTTTTAAAGGAGGATGTCTAATGTTTTGAAGCTTTCGGGGAAAAGAAAGGAAAGGTTTTTCCAATGTTTTCAAAAGACAATATTTAATGGTTTTGAAAGGGTCTTTCAATGGTTTCGAAGGGGTTATCTTCAATAGTTTCGAGAGGGTTGTTTAAAAGGTTTCAAACAAAGATTTCGAATGTGTTAAATAGGCAATGTAGCCTAAGTATTTTCAAGTTAAAATGAGTTTTAACTCATTTTAGAAGGATAGTTAATCCTCATTAAATCTTATCAACATTATTTTGAGTAAATTATATATATCGTGGCAAAATATCTTAGAGTAAAGCTAAGAATATATTTTCCTTTCATAAATATGATTTAAAAGGCTAAATCATTTTGAAAAGGTTTTCAAGGAAAAAGATATAGGGTAGTTAACCCTAAGAAACTAATTCGAACAGTTAATCCATTTTGATTTAGATAGTTAGTCCAGTTTACGGGCAGTCAGCCTAGTTGTATGGACAGATTGTCCACTTGTAGCATAACGAACCTTGCTATTATGTTATGGATAGATAGTCTACTTATTCCCTATTTTTGGACATATAGTCCACGTATTAGCATAATGGATATTGCTATTTTGATATAATCAGTTTGATTAACCAGTTTAGTTGTAGGAAAGGATTTGCAAAATATATGTTTTAAAGAGGATATTAGTGAGGGGAAACTCGTTCCATTAAGCGGCATGGTCTTACTTAATATCAGTAAACCAAGATGTAATAGAATTATTCACACCAAGCTTTATGTCTGAATTGAAGTTTTTGTTTAACCTTAAGCTCTCGGTTACTCAAAATTGATTTGAGTAGGCTGAGGGTTCGGGTTTTTAGGTTTTAGTCTTTTGGCGAATAAAGCTTCTGAAGATGAGCAGGTAGCTGATTGATAGCTAATTAGGATTTGCAGTTTCATTTTGTTTTGATTCTGCTATGTATATTAATCAGATATGACTATATTGCTTTGATCAACCAAGGGGGCATCATCGTATGTCACTTTTGGCGTATTTTTGTAACAGTTATAATTAATCTTCGCCTGGGAAACGATATGGGATTAGGTAATTTGGATATGAATTTGTTTTGAAATGTAATCAGTAAAATGTTGTTTTTGAAAATCTATGATTTTTTTCATATTCAATTGCTTCTGATATTATGGATACATTATCATTACCATATTTTATCACCAAAAATTAATACTGTGGATGACTGCAGCACCTGTAGCGCTTAACTTTTGGTCTCCAGATACGGGATGTTCAATGAGCTTAATCCGAGTAAAGGAGCATAATAATAATTTTCTGATATATGTATTAATACACAACATCCCATATGTTTTGACGCATAAGGTAGTTGTTGGTTTATCCCTTATATAAGCAGACAATTATGGGTCAAATTAAAGGTAAAGGTCGTAATAGTTGGGGAAAAAACAAAAAAAATCGCATTTAATGGGATTTACCCTATAAAGAAAGGCCAATAGAGGTTTTATATACTAACTAGCAGTAGCAAGTAAATTATAAACTTAAGGGTGAGTAAAGAAGATGAGTAACATGGGACCCATATAATATGAATATTATGTTGATAGGATAAGGGGACACAAGCAAGAACTTTATAAATTTAAGGCAGATTCACTAGTTAAATTTGAAACCCTGTTCTAGTATTGGTAGTAGCTGCAAGGACTCTTATTTATTTAAAGTTGTGGATAAAATATTTCCATATTGAAGTTAGACACTGTATTGGAAAATAAACTTGAGTTAACCATCTTTGAAGAGAAGGATAAGAACCTTATGCACTTAAAGCATTATAACGTATAAGTGGGCTTAGATAACAAGATTGCTATTGTCTACTCTGATTTATGTGATAAACAGTGAAATTGTTTTCTAAAAATTAGAAATAGTAAATGTCTAAAAAAAGTTGGTTTATAATTTTATATAAAACAATCAGACTAACTTTATGGGAATTGTTTAAAAAGTAAAAGTAGAGATTTTTATAAAAAGTGATTTTTTTTCAATAATTGTTTTAAAGCTTTTGTTGTCTTTTAGGCACATTGTTACACTTACCTCAATGTGCACTTTGCTTTTAACAATAGAACTTTGAAAAAATTAAAGATTGAAAAGTAAGTAAGTCCCAACTTTTAGAACTCTTTTTATAAATAAGAAATGGTTAATACTTGAAAATGTCTTTTATCAATGTTTCCGTCAAACTCTAAAATAATAAGTTAAAGTGCTGTGTTTTCTTTAAAAATACATGTAACACCCCATGTTTTTACGTCAACTAATAAAAAGAGAAATTAATAAATAAATAGTCAACAGTGAAAGATATTTTTTTTGTAGATTTTAGAATTTGGCTACAAAACTTACATCATTGTGTTCGTGGTGATTTTCTAATTAATTTTCATACATAATGTTTTTTGATCGAAATTCAAACGGAAAAGTTATTAACGTTTAAAGTTTTAATGTCGGAAATAATTATATATGTAAATATGGTAACGAAATAAATTAATGCTAATTGGTAACATCAATGGCGATTTAAATGTTAACATTAAACTAAAATCTTAGAGAATTTATAAAAAAGGGAAAGAATTGAAGGAGATCAATTTATAAAGGAAAAAAATAGAGTGGAGAATGATGGAAATAAACAAACAAAATCAATTAATGTTTAAAATTCGCCAAAAAAAGCTACATATGTCGACCCAAGGGGTCTCAGGTCGACCATGAGTAGTCGACTTAGGCTAGGTCATGGTCGACCCGAGATCTAAATTATGCGATCATGAATTTTTGTTGTGTGGCCCAGATTTAAAACAATTTGGTCCGATGATTAGCACCAATTTGAACCTCTATAAATTAAGACTATGGCCTCACTTCTAACTCATATTTTTCTAATGAGCATGGAAGCTCTGTCACTTTCTCTTCTTCTCCAGAATTCTAGATACACAGAAATAGATTTAATTTGCTCGTATACACTTTGGGAAACAATGGAAGATAATGGAGAATAAGAAATAGATTCAAATCAAGTTGCTAGATTAAAAGTAAACTAAGAATCTGGTTTTAATAAATAAACTAATCTAAATATCTTTTCTCTAATCCAAATTCTAATAGATCTTTATGTAAAAGTTATTTGTGAATCTAAATTAGGAGGCAAAGTGGAAAATACAAATAGCAGACATTAGATTTGGATTAGATCTAGAGGTTTGGGAATGCCTAGGAAGGTGAGTAGGAATATTATATGTTTTCATATGATACCAGATTATATCATTGTAGATATATTCTTACATGCTAAAGAAATTGAATTTTAATTACAAATAAATTCATGAATAAGAGGTGTTGAAGAGGTTAAACTTGCTTATGTAATTTATGTTGATGAATTAATACTTTCTTGTTATGAAAACTAGTTTGGAATTTTATACGAAATTGATACTGAATTGCATAATGATTAGAATTGGTATTTTTACATCGGATATGAATTTAATGAATCTAAAGAGTACATAATGATTAGGAATTTATATTAATTCGACGAACGTGAATTGAATGAAATCTTAATGAAATGCGTAATGATTAGGAATTTCTTTTTATTTGGTGGATACGAATTTAGTTGAAATGAAAATTTGTTCAATTCTTTGGGTTTTTATGATATTTTAGTGCATTGAAACCTAGAATGTTGCAAGTAGATTTCTGATTATCATTAAATTTGAAATAAATAACAGTGTGATGTTCGAAGTAACAAGGAATACACACACACACACACACACACACACACACACATATATTAAAAAGAGACGTACAAAATTGGAATGACACTATTTTTTTACCGTCTATTTCAAGAAAATAATAGAACAATTTCTTGAATTACAAACGCCACACAAATGTCTCCTCTTTTTTATAAGATATAGAAATTTATTATATTAATATTTATTAAGTAGAAGAGTAGTTCGAATTTATTAAAATGCAGTCAATCCCAAATTTGAACATTAAGATATAAATGAAATAAAAATGCAAAAAAGATGGAAAGTAATGAAAAAGAAAGTACGAGAAATAGGAAAGAAGAAGAAGAAATAAAAAGTAAAATTAGAATAGAATAAAATATGGAACTAATGCACGAATTGGCAATGATATTAAGATTTTGATAAAAGAAGCAATAAATGAATTCGAAGAAGAAAAGTTAAATACATAATAAAATAAAGACCAAGAGTCAATTTCTAAAACTGTAGAGGCAATGAAGGTAAAAGAATGTAAGAATGAGTATATGTATAAGAAATATGTATATAAGTAGCCACGGATATGTGTTTATGACGGATGTGAATTATTATAGATTAATGTATAAGTTAAATGAAGAAAATGACTAAAAGGTCATTAGAGTAGATTGGAATGCGAGATCGATAAGGTTACACAATAGAAGTCTACTTATCGTAAGGGGCTGCCAACAGTTGTGTAACATCATACTGATGTGAGACATGTCCAACCATAGGACTCATGGAAAGTACCACTTGCATATAGATGAAGGAGTACCCTCAGGATAGAGTAGTCTGCTTCAAATTTGTTTAGAGAAGGTATTGCTTTGAGAGCACTTGGAAATCTAAATGGATGATGAGTGAGATCGTGCAAGTGTTGGTACCAAATTTAGAGGTAGGGCTATCATAAGGCGAGAAAATCATCAATCCCGAGTGGTTAACGGGAAGGACAGGGTTACACCTAGCAAGTCTTCGTCTGTAGCTTACTAGAGTTGACCGCGCTGGGTCATGCACCACCACAGTTTGCTAGTTTGTTTGATAGGGAAAGGCTCGTTAACCCATAAAAATATTCCTTCAAAGCATGGATAGGGTGGTTAGTGGAGCCGAGTCCACATTAGGAAGCAGATAAACTATAGGAAGCAGATAAACTAGAAAATCCCAAAGAGAACATGGTGAAATGTGTGAAAGGCCATAGAAAAGAGTACGGTGAAATGTATGAAAGGCCATTAGTAAGCACTATAGGACTTCCTCGAGTTATATGGTAAAAAGATCATGAAACGGTGAGGCACTGGATCCCGTCCGGGTACTAAACGAGAGATACTAGTGGCGATAGTATCTAGGTCCACTAGGGGACCATGGGATATATATATTGATATATTCATAGATATAAATCTAAAGAAGGTCGATGGGAATGGTTCATATGTGGATATGGAGTCGAGAAGACTAATAAAATACAAATAGACATAACATAAGATAGTGAACAATTGGCATAAGACAGTGTTGTGCATAAGATGCATAATTTATCAATCACCAGAATGTTGCTCTAACCCCTTTTTTATTACAACCCACAAGATAGTTAGAAGGACAAGTACTATTGCTTGGCGTGTTCAGTTCTGACAAAGACACTTAATTTTGGGAAGTGTCAAATCTTGGTCAGTAGTTATGTGATCTGTTATATTTTAATATTCCCTATAAGTTATTTTGTTAGAGCTCTGATATGCAATCTTTTGTTTTATTTGAAGGATACCAAACCAATGATCCATGCTTTGTTGGACTTGGGTGCTCGATTTAGTGAAAATTCAAGCCTACTACGGTGTGGGTAGTTACAACGCTTTTGTCAAAATTTCTTATTTATTTAACAAAATTTTAAAATGTTGTATTTATGTATATTCTTCTAAGTTAGGCTAAACTTATTTTGAAAATTTAATTAAGAAAAATGACATGATCTTAGTAAGAAGGAAACACTTGTTAGAAATGAAAAGTGGTTTTACAATTTTAAAAACTTATCAATTTTGTGGAATTGATGTTAAAAACCAAAAGTTTATGATTTAAAAAGGTAAAATGAAAATATTATGACTACCACTTAAACTTGAAAATAAAATAAATATATGGGAGTTAGATAAAAATGATTAAATAACCTACTAGGATAGAATTGACTATAAAATTCGGAAACCTTGAAATGGTTTGGATAGAGAAAAAGGTTACATGGTAATTTATTAACATTTTCAGTCAACGGTTGAATTGGAAGGATAAAGCATAGGTCAAACTTCCTGTAGTAATAAAGGGTGAGCACCACCTTGTATCTTTTTGCCCAAGTATGGTTTGAATCATAAGAACTTTGCGTGAGGAAGTTTGGAAAGTATGATTTGGGTAAACATATGTCTGAATAAGAAAAGACTATGCCAAGATTGTTTATCAAATAATGTTGGGATGCAAGAAGTTTTGAAGTGTAAAAGGGCCAAGTAGGGTCTATCTCAAATGATGTGTTGGGTGAAAAATAGGCATTTCCTTGATTACATTAGGAAATTTAAATTGGAGTAGTAAGTGTTGGCTCGATGTTATAGCAGCAATGTCAGTACCATATAGGCAATAATGGGATAGTTGTAGGCTACGGGCGGTCCAAGTATTGTGTAGTTCCCCTAAGGGCAATAGGCGTACCAAGTGGACGTAAGTGGGAATACACATACACACACGGTATTGGGTTATATCATTGTAGATGTGTTTTGCAGATGCCTAAATGTAGGTTTTGGAATTATAGGGCTAGAAATTTGCACATATTTGAATCTGGAAAAGTTGGGTGTTAGTAGTCCATGAATTTAGTATCGGGTTGTAATAATCCCTAAAACTTATATATCATCCGATGGTTCCAGATTTGGAGAATTATATGATGTGTGCAAGTAAAATGTACATTAAGTTATCACGGTAAATTTTTGGAATTTCAGTAACATTTTAATTCATTGGAATGAAGTGGGTAGCAATGCAAATTTCTATAAATTATCCAGTTTTAAAGCAAAAGTGTATCATTTGAAATAACAAGAAATATACCCAAAAGAAAGCGATGTATAAAATAGAGATATTTACCATATTTTGTATTGTCTATTCAAAAACCATGAAAATGATAATTCCTTATAATTTCAAATGTAATACAAATTACCCTTTTGGGATTCGACATAGAAATTTACACTGTCAACCTTTCCTTTGGATGAGATTTAAATTTCAATGCATCAAAACATAGAAATCCCGAAGTACAAAACAAACCTTAGTCATAATGTCTAGTGGATTGAAATGGTAAGGCACCTTTCCATATTGAGTTGTCCCAACTATGAAATAAAAAAGTACAAAGAGGTTATGTTTAGTAAAATGGTCTCATTTATGGAAGGACATTACGAAAGTGTAAAACAATGGAAGTTCAAAGCACAAGGTATCTAGGTAAAGTTTTAGTCAAGATTTTTCAATGGATAGTTAATTCAAGGATTTAGGTCCCCTCAATACACACACACACGTTATTTGCATGCATTGAGAATGCGAAGGCGATTTGCAAAGAAAATAAGATCGGGAAATTTTGATAAGATTTGAAGGAAGGAATACTTCTTAATCATTCCATAAAATGGAAGAAGACTATTTACTTAAGAAAAATCATGGAAGACTAGCTTAGAATATATAATTCTATGCATAACAATCGCACACAAACAAGATACCACTTAGGTGATTATCACCAATGCTAGAGTAATTCTACGTTATAACCTCAATTAATTTTTGACATTTGAGTACTTACTTGTAGAACTTGGGATAGATCCTTGTAGAATATAAATGTGATACCTAGATACCATGATTGCTGAAGGATTAAGAACACCAACCATAAGCATAATGAAATAGCTTAAGTCAAATCAAAGTGAGAAAGAAATTTTTCTATTTTCAGTAATTTAGGAAATCATCAAGTTTGGATACCCTTGGGTAAAGTGGAGAAATAGCAAAGAGCTAAGTAGGAAGTACCATTAAAGGAGACACTGTCCACATTCGAGTTATCCCACTTTGTACCTAGAAGTTGAGGTGATTAGGTATACCACTGGATGAGTTAAGGTAGTATGTTATGCATTGAGGATTTTATAGAGCTACAGTTTTGTGGTAGCATACTTATGCTCTAGTTATTTAGCATGTTGCAAGTTGACACCATTTGAGTTGGTAGCAAGGATTGTTGGGGGTTACCTATGCACATACTTACGGATTGAAAATGTATGCCAACGGTGAAAGTTGATAAGGGCAATTGGGGTTCGATTCATAAAAAGACAAGAACCGCACAAGATAGGTAGGAAAGCACGGAGACATGGGGTACTCCGTGGAGCTGAGTCCACATTAGGAAGTAGACAGATAGAAAATCCCAAAGGAAAGATAGAATACGGCTAAATTATTGTGAAGCCATCATTTGCCATATGCGAAGGTGTTTATGTGATGTAGTTACCATGGTCGAGCTATATCGGTTAGGAAAAGCTAAAAGGATAGGTGAGTCCCTTGTTCACCATGCAACTACCCATATTTATGGGGCATGGTACAAATCGATTCCGTAATAAAGTATTAAACTGGTTAGAGTCCAGTAGGGGGACGACCCAGTTGAGAGTATATGGAAGCCCGAGGAGAAGATCAAGCTACCCATTTTGAACTCTTTTTTGGTATGTTTCAGTTTTAGTTCGAAAAGTATAGGTTACTTACATATTTAGGTTTTAGCTTAGGTAGAGACCTTTAGATGGTAGGAATGGTTGTGAACGTGTCAATAGGACATGTTATGGATGATGGATGCTAGTGGATGTATTGTTCCGATTGTTTCTTTTACACATTTAGGACAATATACCGTCTAAGTAGTACACATACATTCACATTATCCCTTTTCTATTATTTAGCTTGTTAGATGTTATGTATGGGTGCTTGGTTGTAGATTTTTTTATGGAGCAATATGCATATGGATGTTGCATATAAGTTGAATGGTTGAGCATACATTTAGAATTGCAATTATATTTATTTTGAGGTTGCATATATTTTAGATGCATAACATAAGCATTTTCAAGTTAGGAGGTCAACTAGATCAGGAGACCGCCCACTCTTTGCACTAGTATAAGTTTACGTGCATTTCATGCTTGCATACACACACACACACACACATACTGTATTAGAACATTTCTAAGGACAATGATTGTCCATGGATGATGGATGAGTAGATGGTTGTAGCTATTGATTATTGATTCTATAAGTTGCATTTTTCCATCGTTTGAGATTTCAGGGACTTTGAGGGAGGAGAATGTAATATCCCAAAAATTTAAGAAGAAAATTAAAATTAAATAAAACAAGGACTAAAATAAAATTTTCACAAACGTTTGAATTTGGTAACGAAACTTGTAGCATTACATTCATAGCAATTTTCTAGACTATTTTAATATGTAACACTTCAAAATCGGAGTTAGTACGGATAAGTTATAGATGTTGGAAAAATTGAAAACGAAATAATTGAAAAATTAATAATTTACACTATGAGGGTCAACCAAGGGTTTGATGGTCGACCCAAGATTTTGACGGTTGACTGGTGGTATACGTCGACTTGTTGCCATGAGTGGTCGGCCCATGGCTATGAGCGGTCGGCCATTCATGTTCGAAAATCAATAGTTCTGCACCTCGTGCGAACGACTGAGAATGATTCCTTTGTGCCTAAGTTTTGCTATGTGTATGTGATGATAGCAAAATATTCTCTAGGCCAAATCAACGCTCCAAATTGATTCCTAACCTCTATAAATTAACACCTAGGTGTTATCCCTAAATTTAGTAGAAAATTTACCGCCTACCGAGACTCTGCCAAGATTTCTAGTTCATGGGCAAGGAATGAAGTTAGAGCTTGGATCTAAGGTGAGTGGGAATATGTTTAGTAAGTTGATTTATTACGATTAAGTTTATCATATTTTACTTGATCTAGGGTGTTGGTAATTTAAAATGTAAATTGTAAACTCTAATTAAACCTGAAATATGGATCAGAAAGTGAAGTTACTGTAAATTGATTAATTTGTAAACCCCTATTTAGTTAAAACCCTAAAAATTAGTTAGCTATTATTATATAACCTATTGAATGCATAAATATCAAACAAATGAAAACAAAGTATAATCTCAAGAGAAACTGGTTACTATAATTGCTTAGGGTTCTTTTATTATGTATGCCTAATTAATAAAAATTGGGTCAGAAAATAAACAAACCCTAATTTTTGTACAGCGACCGGTCGACCTTCACCCACAGCGGTCGACAGATAAGGTCTAACGGCCAGGCGGTTATAGCCTGAAATGCATAACCTATCCCTCAGCCTAAGGCCTAGGTTAGTAATAAAAATAAAAATAAATGTTATTGCTGTATGAGCTTATTTAGGGCTAATTGTATGTATATTGGAAGCTGTAAGAAAGATAGTTCCCAATGAGATAACGTTAGGATATTGTAATGTTTGTTAACTGTTCTTTACCCAATGGGGCCGATTATTCGATTGGGGCTGATTTTTATCGCAATTGGTACTCATAGGAGGTTCTATAGTGGACGCGCAACGCTGACCAATGCCTAATGGAGAGTGTGGGCCAGACACATGGGAGTCTGGGTTTGCACGGATATTAACACAACGTGGTATAGTTTCGATGTTGGATCCCGGGTTGTGCAATAAGAGGTGTAGACTACATTGAGAGGTGGACATAGATTGCAGACGATGAGACACTTCGACAAGTTGGCTTTTCAGTTTTTCCTCCTCGACCGGCAGTGGGGTTGCATGTAGTCATAGTTAGGGGAATGTTCATTCCTCAGTAGCTTAGTGTTGGTGATAGTAGTAGGAATTTGTGATTCTGATAGCCCCGACATGGAATAAGGTTCTAAATTTGATAATCTATCCTCTAGTCATTATTCGAAATAACCGAAAAGTCCAGGCCCTCAATTTGATCTTTCTAGTGCAATTCCCATTTTTCCACCGGAAGTTGTCTGCTCCTGACACTCCAGAGGATGCAGTCATTCTGGAGAACCCTGCCGATTCGGTTGCCTCTAAAGTTAAGGAAGATGTTTATCGTTGAATCAACGTAAGGAACAGAATTACTTTTGACGATGTGTTGATTCCATCGTGGGATGACAGGGCTTATAGACCCCAAGAATGATATATAGCGTGTAATAAGTTCATGTAATGGTCCATATGCATCCCATCATTTAATTCATACATTCGGGATATTCTTCATTATTTATGGATAGCTCCAGCACAGGTTCATCCAAACAGTTATGCTTTTCTTAGCTATACTTATAGGTATTTATGGAGTTCCTGCATAGTCCTCTATTCAAGCGATGAATAAGGAGTCTTTTTTTACTTTTCTTGAGTTGGTGAAGATTTTCCAGATTCTAACTTATGCATGGAACAAATTAAGCGCCTTTAAAAGCGAGTGGTTCTTCGTTCGCTGTCTGATCACTTCGCTCGATAATGGTTGGAAAGATGTAACCGTTATCCACTATCTTTATATTAGCACGGAGAAACGATATTCAGGTTGTATTCTTGACTACGTTACTCCTTTACAGGTATCGTCACTCGACCTAGAGGAAATCTTTATGAGCAGGTGGTCATGACTATAAAAAATACACCGCCTGAAGACAGAAACATTGAGTATTTACTTATGGATGAACGCCTCATTACATTTTTCTTGATAGAAGAGGGCCTCAACATAGGACTAACTAAAGTCGCTCAAACAGTAGGGATAAGACCATGGACTGCAGTCAGTCAAAAGGAAAATCAAACCGAAGGAGATAAAAGCCATGGGTACACAGGAATTCACTGGTATCAATGCAAAAGGAGATAAAAGCGATGTGCCCAGTCACAATGATGACAAATCTGGTCTTGGAGTCGAGGTTAGATCCTCGCAGAACTTGCAGCCCTCGGTTCCTGATAAGAGAAAAAACATATGTTCATAAACTTCCAAAGAGTCGCCTTTCCAATCAATTCAAGTTGTCAACGGCTCCTAAGCTTATTCAAGATGAATCTTCTTTTCAACCATCAGAGCATTCAAATCTGCCACTTGATTCTTTGTCTAGGCAACCAATCCCACATGATCATAACGCTTTTCATTTTACTGATTTGAGCATCGAGGCTTCAGAATCTCCCACCAGAATTGGCACTGAGATTCCTACTTCTATAGGAGAAGTCACTCTAACGAGAAAAGCTCCTGCACCTAGTTTGTCGAAAGGTAACACAAGGACACTTGCACACACTCGCATCCTTCAACATTACATTATGCTTGTCATGTTCTTTTTAATGCTTAAAGTTAATTGATTTCTGTTTTCCTTTGCAGAAATAAAGGTGAAGAAAAGGAACATGTTTGATTCCCTCTGGGATATACACCGCCTTTCCTCTGGTTCATGCTCTAGCACTTACCGCCAAGTTAGTAGTCGAGAGTATTATGATTCATTTATCACTCCGGTCGGGACCGGGGTCATCAAAATAGTGGTGCTAGGGATAAGCCAACCTAAGACAAACATTAATCAAAATCGAGATCTCCACCTCCAAAGGGTCCCGAGAAGCAAACTGATCGTTGTGACCTACCTATCGATCCCTCTCGTGGTCCTCCTCCCGCTTGAGTTCCTCCATAGTCTTTGGTTCCTTCTTATTCTCAGCGGTCTAGTGATCGTCATCGCCATAGTGAACATGTTGTTGCTCAAAGACCAGCGAATATGTTCCTGCCTATTGACCAGGTAGTATATCATAAAAGTTGGCTAAATGGCTTCTGTGATCATCATGGTTGGAAGCCCAGAGAGACGGTTATCAGGCTCGAAAATCGATTATATTTGGAACTATGGACAATAGTTAGACAGATTCGGACAGGGTTCTAATCAAGGTGCAATCAATATGAAATCACAAGAAAGACTCAGTGAGGCTAAATTTTAAATTTCAAGTCAATCGGAGTTTGTATGCTCAAGTTATGGACAAAGGAAGAATTTTATGGATCCATCGGGAACGATCCATAAAACAGTGTAAATCAACGAAGATCGTTCAATACATCAAAATATACAAAGCCAATGCACTTGAAACTCTTAGAGCATCATGAAGTGTGGAGCCCACAAAAACGATCGCATAAGAAAACTCCCTAATCTTGGAAAAGGAGGCCGGTCGTAATTGGAATGATCGTACAATTAGCAATAATGATCCATAGTTTTACAGAAAACGCGATATCTCACAAACATACATCAAAATTGTATGAAATAGGAAGGGAAAGTATCTTACATCATAGAGCACTCCCATGATAGATCTTAGCTCAACAGGATGAATTCATAGAAAATAGGCCCATCGTTATTGGAACGATCGTACAAATCAGCATAACGATCCATAGTTTTAGGGAAAACGTGATATCTCATAAACGATATGTCGAAATTTAGAGAGCAAGTATCATACATCATGGAGCACTTCCATGATCGATTTCAGCTCAAAAGGATTAAATCTTGAAAAATATCTCGATCGTTTTTGGAATGATCTTACAAATCAGCATAACGATCCATAGTTTAACAGAAAACGCGATATCTCACAAATTGTACATCTGAATTGTATGAAACTTGGAGAGCAAGTATCTTATATCATGAGCATCCCCAATGTTGATTACATCTCAAAAGGATGAAGTCTAGTAAAATAGGATGATTATCATTGGAGCTTATCAATGATTTGAACATAAAAATTGAACTTTTGCTTGCTGACGTTCGATCATGAAACTCAAACTGCATTGTTCCTCAATGACATAGGAAAACGGTTTAGACAGTTAAGAATGATGGTCATGCCAATTGAACCTCGAAGTCTCATCATTTTTTTGGTCTTTAGTTTGTATAACTCATTACGGAATTACATAGAACTTTACCATACCACATTAGCACGCACTATGCATCGGGGGGCACATGTTACTTTATCTAATCATGATTTTTACTAAGTTTAATAGCAATAGGTTTCTGAGCATCTTGTAGCTATGCCAGCTGGATCATCTTCTCAACATGATAACCCTAACATGGAATCAAATTCTGCAACTGAATCTTATAGTCCATCCTCTAGTCATTATTCGGAACAACCAGAAAGCCCGGGCCCTTAATTTGATATTTGTGATGCAGTTCCCATTCTTCGACCCGAAATTGTTGATCGTACTCCCGACACCCTAGAGGATGCAGTCATTTTGGAGAACCCTGCTAATTCGGTAACTCTAGAATTAAGGAAGATGTTCTTTACCAAATCTGCGTAAGGCACGAAATTCCTTTTGGCGATGTGTTGGTTCTGTCATGGGACGACATGGCTCATAGACCCCCAGAAGGTTATACGGCGTGCAACAAGTTGATAGATGATATGTTGGTTTGCCGGATGCATCCCATCATTCAATTCATACATTTGGAAAACTTTTCATTATTTAAGGATAAGTACAACGCAGCTTCATCCAAACGGCTATGCTCTTCTCAGTTGTACTTATAGGTATTTATAGAGTTCCTACATCGTCCTCCAACCATCGACGACATTCGATTAGTATTCACTTTCAAGCGACGGACAGGGAGTATTTTGTTTATATTTCTCAAGTCAACGAAGGGGTGCCAGATTTTAAATAGCGCATGAAACAAATTAAGTGCCTTTAAAAGCGAGTGGTTCTTCATTCGTTGTCCGCCCAGTTTTGCTCGATAATGGATGGAAAGACGTAGGTGTTATCCATAATCTTTATATTAGCATGGAAAAATGATATTCAGGTCATATTCCTAACTATGTTACTTCTTTACAGGTATCGTCACTCGACCTAGTAGCAATCTTTGCGAGGAGGCGGTCACGACTCTGAATAATCCACCGCTTGAAGATAGGAACATCGAATATTTGCTTATGGACGATCGCCTCACTACTTTTTGCTTGATAAAAGAAGGCCTCCACGTTGGGATAACTAAAATTGATCAAACTATAGGGATAAGACCATGGGCTGTAGTTAGTCAAAGGGACAATCGAACCGATCCCGTTGTGTCCTTAGCTATGGGTACCCAAGAATTCAGTGGTATCGATGCAAAAGGAGATAAAAGCAATTTCCCCAGTCACAATGATGACAAGCCTGGTCTTCGAGTTGAGGTCTGATCCTCGCAAACTTCGCAGGCTCGAATCCCGATAGGAGAAAAAAGAAAACATTTACTCAAAAGCTTCCAAAGAGTCGCCTTTCTAATCAATTCAAGTCATCGATGGCTCCAAAGCTTGTTCAAGATGAATCTTCTTCTCAATCGTCAGAGCATTTAAGTCTGCCACTTGATTCTTTGTCTGATCTACCAATCCCACATTATCTTAACGCTTTCATTTTACTGATGCGAGCATCAAGGGTTTGGAATCTCCCACCAGAATTGGCACCGAGATTCCTACTTCTAGAGGAGAAGTTACTCCAACGAGCAAAGCTCCTGCACCTGGTTTGTCGAGGGGTAACACAAGGACACTTGCATACACTTGCACCCCTCAACATTGCATTATGCTCGAATTATGCTTTTTAATGCTTAAAGTTAATTGATTTCTATTTTTATTTGCATAAACAACGGTAAAGAAAAGGAGCATGTTTGATTCCCTCTGGGATATACATCGCCAATCTTCTGGTTAGCGCTCTAGCTCTCACCATCAAGGTGGTAGTCGAGAGTATTCTGATTCCACTTATCTCCCTGGTCGGGACCGGGGTCATCAAGATAGAGGTGATAGGGATAAGTCACCGAAGACAAACATCGATCAAGATCGAGATTTCCCCTTCCAAATGGTCCTGAGAAGCCAACTGATCGTCGGGACCCACCTATCAATCCCTCTCATGGTCCTCCTCCTGCTTCAGTTCCTCCATAGCCTTTATTTCCTTCTCATTCTTAGCGGTCCGGTGATCATCGTCGCTATAGCAAACATGTTGCTGCTCAAAGATCCAGCATGGAACGTACTGAAGTTGAAACTACTACTGAAGATCCTATGGTCAATCCAGCTACTCGTATGGCACAACTTCGTCAATAGTTTCCAAACTTATATTTTGAAGGGTTCTTTTTCCCTTCCAGCCTAAAGAAGGTCTTAGACCATGTTCAGAAGATGACTATTGACTATGTCAATGACATCTACATGTAGTACCGTGAATAGATGAAGGTAGCAAAGAAAATGTCAAAAGTATCTTTTGAGCGCATGGCAAAAATTGGAAAGTCAAAATGCAAGGAAGCTCTAAATAAAAGGATTATCGACACTTTGACAAATGAGCTAGAGGCTTTGAGGACGTCGTTAGCAGAGGCCAAAGGAAAAGCTAATGCTGCTATCAAATCCATGGAGGAGATGAAATCCAGTCACCTTGATATTGTTCAGGTATTGCATCATCGAGATCAAGAAATAGCACTCGAGCGGGATGTAGCTCGATGTAATGAATCCGCAGCCTTGAAGGAGATAGCGAAACTCAAGGCTAAGCTCGAGTATTCGAATAAGGAGAAAGATGATGCTTAGAAAATTGCTTAGGATGCTTGTGACGAGCTGATAAATGTTAGACTTGAAAGAGACATGACAATTGAATGGGCCAAAAATGTTGACGCACTTATTCAGCATAAGGCAGAGGCTACCAAGGATAAGGTTAGGGAGGAGATAATGAACGAGCTTGACCCACTTCTTTTTCTTTACAATGCAAACATTCTCAAGCATAGAAATTTAACATGGATTGGTGACTATTATCCTTACCATCTTTGGCGCACGTGGGAATTTCTTATTGTAGAAGAAAAGAAACTTCTTAATTCGAAGAATATCGACCAATCCAGGATTGAAAGTGAAATGCTATTGGGAGATGAACCCAAAACATTGCACTATATCCAGCTTACACTTTAGAAAGTGTATTTGCTGCTTCTTCACATGAAGTGGGTGAAGGATCCGGGTCGACACCACCCGATATTACAACTGAATTGCCCTCGGTACCCCAGGTCATCCCTAGCCCCATGGCAGGCTCTTCAACCATCCCTAGGTATGATCCAGACAAGCCTCAGCTTTCTCCAATTCCCAAATGCAGTTCTGAGAATATTTCAGCTCAACTTGGGAGAACCACGAGGAAGGTATTCGGTCGACATTTCCCGTCTTTCAAAAAGTTAGGATGTTATCAGTTGATATTTCTAATATTTTCGCCTATTTTTCTTAGCTTTGAATCTATCGGGTGTCGTTCCTCTTCCCTCTCAAGAGCTCAGTCGGAATCACAAGCGGCCGCGACAGAATCCATTAAAGTTATAACTTTGGGCGCTGCTAAAGGTGCTCAAAAGAACCCTTTTTTATTGACGATCAATTTATGGAGGCATTATTTAAAGAAGGAAGTGACCCACAACATGAAATTCCCTTTGATGAGGATGTTGTAATCATGGATTCTTCCAACCCTACTGACGAGCTCAGCATGAAAGAGATAACTGGGAGGGAAGAATTGTTGAAAAAGAAGGCAAAAACTGAGCCTGTTGATTTGGATTTCAATGAACCGATTCCTATCCTACTCTAGATGATCCCTCCTGATGGAACAATTCCCCAGGATGAGGTCCCCTCCCTGCTTATAGTGTTGAGAGTGCCTCAATCCCTCCTACTTCTGAAGATGATACCGCCTCGATCCATACAGCTGAAGATGTTTCTTCGATGAGAAGCCGAGGAGGAAAAGGGTCAAAGAGAGGAACGAGTGCTAGTTTGAAAGGAGCCACTCCAAAGAAGCAAAATAAAGATAGGAAATCAAAGAAATAATCCGTCTGGAGTGATTGATAAATAGCTTGGATAGCTACTTTTTTCTCCTTGTTAGTCGTGTTTGTTTGGGTATGACCCCCACTTCTATTTCTCATTTTGGATAAACTTGTATTGTATACGGCAAGTTTTAGTGTGAATCAGAATTCTTTTATTTTTGTGTATAATTCTTGTAAACAATTGTTTAAATGATCGAGTTATCACGCTTTCCATTTAATATATTTATGATCTATTACTCATCGGATCGGACATCAAACTGATTTATCCATCCCAAAGCCTCCCTAAGGTCATGGCCTAGAGTCGCATCAAACACTAGGCTCAAGACTTAGTGTTATGCTTATCGAATTCAACGGTTTGAGTAATAGTACTCCTACCCCAGTCTCGGGTTAGCGGAGTTATATGGTGGATGGTCAAACTTCATCCTTAGCGAGTTTATACTTTTCTGTTGATTTTAGGCCAGAGTTCATGGAATAGTGAATGGTCAAACCTCACTCATCTATTCATTTATAGTCATATATGCACTCTAGTGATAAGAGTTAGTTGATGGGTAGTCGAATTGCATAGCGAGTTTATACTCTTCCTGTCGATTTTAGGTCAGAGTTCATGGAATAGTGAATGGTCGACCCATCTATCTATTTATACTCATATCCGCACTCTAGTGATAATAGTTAGTTGATGGGTGGTCGAATCGCACCTAATTTATGTTAAGAATCTAGTCCGTACTCCACTAACATAAAGTTATTTCATGGGTGGTCGATCCACACATTTATGTTTATGCTCCAGTCCTCACTCTGGCGAACTAGGAGTTATTTTGCGGGTGCTCGAATCATACCCGATTTATATTTATACTCCAGTCCACACTCTGGGGACTTTGAGTTATTTCACGAGTGGTCGATCACACCCGATTTACGTTTAAACTCCAGTCCACACTCTGGGGACTTAGAGTTACTTCGAAGAGCAGTCACATCATACTCTCCATAATTGATTGATTTGCCCCCAGGGATTAGGGGTTTAATTTAGCAAGCGATCGAACATGTCACGATCACTCTTATTTTATTCCAGTATTGTGGTTTGGCAGGATCTATTCAATCATCAGATGGTCGAGTCACATCTATTCCTCATCGTGTACCATGTCCATCGGATTATGAATGGGAATTAAAATGAACAAGTGGACCAAGCACATCTTGTTTAGTCCTATTAGGAGCTAGTGGAGGGCTGAGTTGTAATCCGATCTGTAAGACCCGTGATGGATCATCGTGGCCAACTGCGAAATTAATTGCCCGCTCAACCGGTGTAGTCTTGGTCTCTTTGGGCTCCTCCCCATCATCTCTTAGATATATATCTCTATAGAATCGACTATGGAGCCCGAGACAAGGCTCAGGCGGTGGTTGTCAATCTTCGGTAGCTTGAATACGGACAGTCTTGTCCACACCCTTTCATTTCACTTTACGTTGAGCATCCCTCAACTCAGCTACATAATAGGCACGTCATGTTTCCTAATCACCATGAACAACTCCAACACCATTGCCTGTCAAAAATTTCAAAGTTAAATACCATGGGCCAAGGGCTGTCCAGAATTCGAATATGACTGGTGAACCCAGAAAAACATTGTAAGGAGACTCAACATCCAAAACAACAAACGGCAGGATTTGCACTCTCCTTCGGCCTCCTTCTCCCAACTCTACATGTAATTCCACATAACCAACAACTCTAGTTGCAATGCCCTTAAAATCATGTATGCGAGCTTTAGACGGCTTTAAATCCTTTGCTTCCATCTTCATATGATCATAAGCTTTCTTGAAAATTATGTTTACAGAACATACAAAGTCATCCAATATCCTTTTCACAAAAGCTGGGCCAATCATGGCCGAAATGACCATTGGGTCAACCGTTAGAGCCTCCACCTTGTCTGCAACTCTATTTCTAAACACGATATCATCTGTCATCCTACGTTGCTATTTCTCCAGAGCTCCATCCTCCATTTTTAAATAGCGGTCGAAGTCCACATGCTTAGTCGCACTAACATAGCGCTCCATCTCATGCCAACTTTTATTAGCCAGATGCGGTCCTCCGAATATTGTACTGATCACTAATCTTCCTCTGGTCCGCGCAGGTTCCTCAGCTCTGTGCAGTACTTATCCTCGGTTGGGATCGGATGTCCCCTACCTGCCATCGTGCAGGTTTTTACGAACTGTTGTAACTTCTTCTTTTGAATCAGCTTTTCAATGACATCTTGGAGGTGTCATTGGTGTTATGCCCATAACATACATGAAACCGGCAATATTTCCTGGTTTTTTTTTGCTTCTCAGTTGATTCTTTCAAAGGCAGCTTCCTATATTGCATAGTATTGCAGATAGACAAATAGATATTCTCCAGGGTCGTATTCAGTGGCGTGTAAGTGTTGTACATCATAATCCTATGGTTTCCTCATCCAGAATCCTTTTCGTTCTTGGGTCCGATTTCCGCCTTTCTTTTGCTGATTCAGTTTGTTTTGGATATTCACTTGAACTTTCCAAAGCTTTCGTAAGACTGCTTTATAGTAATGTTACTATGCACCCTTTATCCACTTGGTCCAACAACATTCTTCTTCCTGGTGGATCTGGCTTCCTCCTTTCTCAAGTAACAAGCCACCTTTACATAAAAGCATTCCAATGTTAAGGGCAGCTTTCCTACTAACCAATTGTTGAAGTCGGATTCTAGATCAATCCCTCTCATTACGGCCATCAATATCGCATAGTGATTTGGATTACTAATCTCCATAACAACTGTACGAAATCTCTCCAAATAATATTTCAATGATCCTCCTAGAGTCTGGATCACGCTAGATAGGGACATTACATCCTTTGAACAGGTTGCATGCATTCAGAATTGCTCAAAAAACTTTGTTACCAAACCATCAAATCCAGATATTGATCGTAGGGGTAGCCTTGTGAACCACGTTATCGCTATTCCAGAGAGAATTGTGGGAAAATATCTAAACTTGGTTGCATCATCCATGCATGTGGAATCCATTAGCCATTCATGTCTCATGATGTGTCGTCTAGGGTCGGTTTTCCACTTATAGGCAGGCATCAACGACATGTTAACCTCCTTGGATATGCTACATGGAGAACGTTATCAGTGAACAGGGTATGGATTCTTGAAATTCCATAGTCATCATTAGTCAAGCCCTGGTTCTCCCTTACTAATTGTCTAACCATTGCCGATAAGTCCGATGTTTAGATGGTTGGTGCCAAGCAGTGGTCATGTTCCACCTCCCATGAATGGTCCGGTCGATGCCTGCGAGCCGTCTCACGCCCACTTGGTATACCATCTCCCCGATGTGCATCTCACAAATTCACTTCATCATCATTTCAAGGAAGCATTTGGTTAACATTTAACCGAACTCCAACATTCAAATCAACATTAGCAGCTCCGGTTTGAATCCCAATGTGCATAGGTAAGTTCTCTTCTCTGGTAGAGGGATCAACAGTGATCATTCCTGGGAGACCACGATGGTCTTCCCATTGACGACCTAAAGTTTCTGCATAATATCCGTTTATTCTACGATGCCTATGTCTGCGATAACCATCCGACGAATTAGAGCTCTCCAATGTCGAGTAAGTGGTGGGGACCCTCTTAGATTTCCCTGCTGTTGTTGAGTGACTTGATTCATTAGGTCAATATTGGCCTGGATACGTTGATTCAACTCTCGATGGCTATTTGTTAGCTCTTTTTCATCAGATTCTAGAATTTAGCTCTTGTAATAGAGTTAGTTGAATTTTAGACTTTAACTATTTCAACATTCACATTTTCTTTCTAATTGCTTGGGCTTGCTTGTTGGATTATAGCATTTTCATTTCCTTCCACGTTCTGAAA
Organism: Allium cepa; assembly: GCA_030765085.1. Classification (NCBI taxonomy): domain Eukaryota; kingdom Viridiplantae; phylum Streptophyta; class Magnoliopsida; order Asparagales; family Amaryllidaceae; genus Allium; species Allium cepa. The sequence goes on from CM060941.1 coordinate 1,022,189,896, forward strand.
AGTAGATCTAGTATTCCTCACCATTATTAATAACGTTGCTTATATTTCTACCAATCCGAGTTGTATGAGAAACTTCATGAAGATAACTACATATCTCCTTTGGGGAATTTATCCAATCCCCTAGCAACAATGTGATCCTAATAAACTAAGTATCAAGCCTTCTCAGTGAAAGCACCAAAATGTTTGCAACTAAATTGGTCACAAACACCCAAGAATAGTTCTTGCAGAGAAGTAAGTGAAGAAGAACAAAATTAAACTGAGAAAATGAATTAACAAGTAATAGAGAATCAACTACAATCAGAGATACAAAAATCTATAGTGGTTCGGCGTTGTATGCCTACGTCCACTTTGAAGATTATCCTTTAATGACTTATGAATGCGATTAAAGTAGTAGAAAATAGCAAGCACTCAATTATAATTGATTCTAGAGTAACCATAAACGTAAAGATCTTGAAAATGAACCAAAAGGCCTATATTTATAAGGAGAGATGATGAGATATTTCGCTAGGAATTGACTCTAGGTCCATAGTAGCTCACCATAATGATCGGCCCTAACTCGATGTTTAAGAATGATCGGCTATAGTTATGCCAATCGTTATTATTACCTCTAAGTGATATGCAATCATTTTTGAGGGGTCCCATATGCCTCCTGAACTTGTCCTTAAAATATGAAGTCGTTCTGAGTTGTAGATCGTGAGATATGGATCAACCCTTGCCATATTTGAGATGTTCACTAGGCTACGCCGATCGTTTTGAAGGATCGGCAAAAAAGATTGGCCTACAATGATCGGCTATCTTCATATCTCAAGGTTTTGACCAGCGATCATTTTTATGGGGTAAATTCTTCAATAGATTGATGCTATAAAAGTGTCAAGTGGATTGGCATTATGGATTTTGAGATATCAATTAATCTTCGCTAATTTGAGCTGTTTTATGGATCATTCCCGATCGATCCATATAGATCTTTGCTTTGTCCATAATTCGAGCGTATGAACTCTGATCACCGAACCATGCCAGTCACTCCATCAGTTTTAGATTTGCTTGACCATCATCCACAGTGTCATATATAATCGATTCCCAGAGCTGATAACCATCGATTCCTTGCCAAGTCGACGATATCACGGCCTGGCCAAAAGGCAGGATAACAGTGGTCGAGTTTCCACGTTTAGCAGCCTAATGGTGATGTTTACATATTAAGTAGCTTTAGGAGCGATGGTCGATTGTTAGTAATGGAGGTTCGACCCATAGTCCAATCCTTGTAGTAACCTACACATTGTTGTAGTGCAGGTGTGTGAGTTGGATAGAAACCCCTAGGTAATGGACCCTAGGAATATACATACACTTGTAGAACATCCTATGTTACTTAAAGTAGAGTTAAAGTTAATAACACATAATCATCATATATTAAATTTGTACTTATTCACCAAACTTTTGTTTTACCTAGCCCCATCTTTTCATTTTCCTCCACCATAGGATGACAAGTTAGCGGTTGATTCGGCATAGTACATGGAGAAAGGAGCTACACATTAGGATTCTCAAATTATTTATCACTCATCATGTAGTTACTTGTTGTATTAAAAGTCTGTAAAACTTATATTGTACTTTGGGAACAATGTTTATGATGGTGAATATGGCAATTAAGTATTTTTGGGACTATTTTTTGAAATGTCTATTTTTCAATACTTATATTTTAATTCCTTCCGCTATGAGATCTAAAAGTGTAGAATGTCTTAAACTTATCTTTATAATTATGCTATGAAATGTTATAAAAACCCAACAATTCGCATTTGTCGACATGTCGTAAGTTCAAAATACATCCTACCCTTTGGATCGGGTGTCGGGAAGTGCGGATTGTTGTAGAAATGGAATAGTAATGTTATTCCATCATTATTTTTTGATTCGAGGGATTACTCAAACACATTTGATATGTTTACATGTTTATCTCTATATTTTGAATGCTATTAGAAAAAATACATATATATACATACTATATTTATATGTATGTATTAAATTTACATTGGTATACATAAATCTTTGGAGTTGTATTAAATGATAGTTACATATCATTATTACTAGGAAAGAGAATATATGTTGTATTCATGTCAATATCAATGTTAATGAGAGATAAATTAAGTGATATTTTCCTACATTTGTATACCATTGGGTTTTTATGGAAATACGCTGTGATATTTTAAAATTTTACCAACAAAGTTAACTATCCGTCTTAGCTGAATAATTCAGGGTAGCAACCTAAATCTACGGTAGATTTTTCCCATTGTCACTAAGCCAAACGCTTTGCCACTCAGGCTTTGCTTATTGGGTTCTATTTCAGGTTTCCCTTACCAATTCCAAAATTATTACATGGACACTGCTTTTAAATAGTTACATTAGCATGTTAACACACTGTTTATATTGAATAAAATCATAACCATACTTCTGTGATAAAGAGACACTACTTTCAGAAAATAGGGTATAAACAAAAAATGACCGTTTGTAGTTTTCTAGTAGATTGAAAATATTTGCAGTAGACTGGTAAAAAGGAATAAAAGTTTCAAATAAAAGCTTCTTATTTAGCCGATTGAAATAGCTTTACAAATCGACTTAGAAAGTGTTCAAGTCGAATTGTACTGGTCGGTTTAGAAAGTATACAAGTCGACTTGTACCAACTCACTAATGCTCTTTTCCAGCCTGCTACTAGCCTGATAGTGTTATTGTTTATTTGTGTGTGTAATTTTATGATGTATGCATGTGTGTATAAATATAGATACTTGTTTAAAATAATATTTATGTGTTTGTGAAATACTTGTGAGAGCTTGTACATAGAGAAATACCTAAGACACTTATATATATGTGATTTTATTAACTCTTGCGTATGTTATTTTCTTCTTTGATAACTCTTGAGTCTTCATCCTCAAAGTAATTTCCTACACAAAATATCTCGGTATGCTATTATATAGATCACTATCAAAACACTCAAATATGGGTTCTAACATTCTCCTCCTTTTGATGATAACAACTATACAATGTTTTCAATACTCCCTCTGACTATATACTCTTCCTATATCAATAAGCCTTATCTTATTATTTCTCCCTTTTTATCATCACCCAAAAGGTCAAAAATAAAGAAAATAGAAAGAGTCATTTATATTAAGGCATGGAATGCATAGTCATCACATAAACACATCATACATTAACATCATACATCGTGAACAAAGATAAAGTAAAACAAATATTCCACATAAGGGGTTCTTAAGACAATATATGGAAGAAAACCTACTCAAATAAATAACATTAAAGTAAACATATGTCTCATACCCATTATCCTAATTTAATGATCTTCTTCCATATTGCTTTGTTCTTCATTGTATTGTAGCGGAATTGATGACATAGTTGGAGATGATAACCTTGAATGTTCCTTTGATTTCTGTTAACCCACTTTTGAGCCAAAGCATATTTCAATTAGACTTAGAAGATTTAAACAAGGATGAAACGGCTTGGAAACTTGGCGGCACACTTAAAAGGACTAGAGAATTGAGCTTAGGAAATTTAGTTGGAAATTTGCAAAGTCATTTACTCAAACCCGAGTTAAGGCCTTAGGTCAATCCCGAGTTAAGGCCATGGGCCTACCCCGAGTTAAGGATTTGATGAAATAAGGATTTAATGAGTTAAGGATTTGATGAGTTAAGGATTTGAGTTGGTAATGAGTTAAGGATTTGAGTTGGTACCGAGTTATCACTAAAGCATCTTCAAATGGACATAGAAAATTGAAACAGAATTGGAATGGCTTGAAATTTGGTAAGAGCACTTAGAGAAGGGAGGACTTGGGGAAAATTTCACCACGATTAGGCCAAGCACATAAACTCGGTCCCGAGTTAAGGGACTTAACCTAGCACCAAGTTTAGGATTTGAATCGGGTCAGCTTGGGTCTTTTGACATGATTTAACGTTATCTCTTAGACTTCATTGCTATTGGGCCTTTGACTTTATCCTGCCCAATTTCTCTATAAACCAACCAACCTGCTACCAGAAAATGGGATTCTTTTTGCTAGATCTGCTTCTACACTCTTAGACTTAGAGCTTCCATTACACTTTCTTCACTTCTATTATCCTTAAATAACATTCTTAACTCCATTGTAAATCTGGGATTCACTAAATGGTGACCAGATCTAATCTAAGAAGTTGTAATCCAAAGAGAGATCAATAAATAATAAAGATTGAAGTGGATTTAGGTCGGAGATTATGCCTACTGTAAAACTTTTGTGTGTTCTTGTCTACTTTCTACGTTTTCTTTTACTTTCTAATGAACTGGTGCTTTCATCTAATATCTGGGCGTTGATCCACTTTTTGGATTAACATTTTGATGCTTTCATTAAGAGCCAAGAGCCAGATTTGAAGACTTGAAGTTTGAATATGAGATTTGGAGAAGATGAATAGGCCTAACACTAGATCTAGGGTTAGAGGAAGTCAACTAGAACCTGGAGGCATAGGATACATCCTAAATTCTCACCAATCCATCTACGTGACCAAGTAAGAGATGGAGAGAATGATGAATGAGATGCATGATGGGATGATAACTGGACAATAGGAGATGCCAAAAGGATTTTTCCAAACGATTGAATAATAAGGAATAGCTAGAGCTGTTGGAATTCAAAACTAAGGATAAGGAGCTAATGTAGGAGCATCTTGAGTTAGAGCGGAGCAAACAGGAACAGTGCCTCTATAAATAGAACAGCTTAGTACCAACCCAAACCAAATCGATAGCGAAAGGATCATACGGGGGCAACATTGTATGACTATTGGAACGATGGGAATGGACAACAATGGAGCTAGAAATGCAAATCAAAATGTAAATGCACAACAACTAGAGGAATATGTGCCAAAACTTTCCCATAGGAACAGAGGACATAATGAAACCAGAGCTGTAGATCAAAACGCTATTGTGCAACTAGAGGAATACGTGCTAGAGTATGTTCCAGAATTACCCTACAAGAAAGGGGGCAAAGTATTGCTTTTGGATGGTGACCTTCGTTGGACTGTGAAAACCGGCTTGCTGAGTTGGTAAGCAGAATGATCGGAGGTGGACCTCCAGATCAAAGCTTTGAGGATATGAACAGGAATCCGTTCACTTCCAATATCTAGTATGAAAGAAATCCTTTCGATTTCAAGCTTTCGACGCTGAAATGTACAACGGAAAGTCGGATCCTACAATTCATCTAATGACATACATCTGACATATGGAGGTGTTGGGTGCTTTTGAGGAGGTAATAGGGTGGTGCTTCCTATTGTACTTGGTGCACTTGGCGGCAACGTGGTTTAGAAAGCTAAAGGATGGGTCCAATAGAACGTGGACTGATTTGATGAGTAAGTTCTTAAGGCAGTTTAGAGTTTACATCTTATGGACGAAGAGTGTGATGACGCTATCAAGCGTGAAACAAAGGCCATGAGAGAAACTGAAAAGCTGTCAGACAAGCTTCAACGTGGTAGCTACGAGCGTCGATAGGCCAGATCCATTTATAATCATAATGGCGACAGTGTCTAGAGTTGCGAGCAAGATCGACTTCAAAGTTGCATTGGAGGAGGATCCACCGATGGATCTTGCGGAGTTCTACCAAGAAGCTGAAAGATATTTGCGTTAAGAAGACATTGAAGTTGAGGTAAGGATAATGAAGTTAATGCTGTGGATGAAGACCGTCCGGAGCAGGAAATGGAAAAGACAAAGGAAAGCCGATGACGATTTCGAGGAACCAAAACGACTAAGGAGGGAGACAAAATTCTCTTCTTACACTGACTAAATTGAAATCCCAAAGAGGATATATCTTGAAACTAAGGGGCAGGTCCTTTATCGAAATCCCTTTAAGAGAGAAACTACCATTGGGAGAAATGATCTGGAAAGTTTGCGTCTTCCTTGAGCTTGTGGACATGAAACGAACAAGTTCCGACACCTTCGTGGTCTAATTGAAGATCTGGTTCAGAGCAACCAGCTGCAATAGTATGTTAGGAACTAAACTGCAATGGTGTGGCTGGAGCAACCACCAGCTGCAGCGAATACGTCAAGGAATAACCAGGGATCTAGTTCGAGACTCGAGATCCCATATCAGGATGAACGGGAGTTAAGCTCGATTCCTGTGCTTTACTTTTTCGCTTCCTTTCTAGTATTCTTCTTTTCACATTATGTAATATATATAGACAATAACCTAATGATCGCTTACATGTGTACGGCATCCCGAACGATCCATAGGCACGCTCTGAGTTGATATTTGAGATCACTATTTAAGACGAAAATAACCTCAGACCGCTTACGCATGTATGAGACCTAGATTAGTCTCTAGGCACACTCTGATTCGAATGTTCGAGATCAACGCTAAGGATTTCTGCTTGTTTTTGCTTTGATTTTAATATTTGACTTTTGAAAAATCCAATTGAATCTGATGACTAAGATAGTTCGCTTTTAAGTCCCGTTCAGAGAGAAAGGGTCAGAGTGCAGGGCACAAGTCCCCTCGCCAGAGAGCGAACGGATGGGCTTGTACAGATTGGATTGCTTTAATCTATCATTTAATGGGACGGGGCGGGAGTATAAGAAGTAAGTCACCTCGTCGGAGAGTGAGTGAATGAGCTCGCTTATTGTTGAGTCCCCTTGTTGAAGAGTAAGTGGATTGGTCTCAGCAAGGACCTGAAGAGATCAATGGTAGGTCCCCTTACCCAAAAGTGAGTGGATGTGCCTACTCGATCATTGGTTCTCCTTGCCAGAGAGCAAGCAAATAAGACTCGGCAAGTGACCATCAAAGAGATTGAACCCCACAATGGATAAAGAGTGGTCTAAAGAGATCAAGTCATAAATTGGAAGATGAATGGTCCGTTGAGACCATGCCCCGGAGCGAATGCAAATTGGATAAAAGGGTTTGGATGCATTGCAATCGGAGAAAGGAAGAGAAGCCCTGCGCAAACATAGAATGACTTGGATTCAAGAGATGGTACTTTTAGATGATAGAGTAGGATTCGGATAGGTAGAAAGCTTGATTTACAAAGACAGAGAGTTAGATTTTGGTTGGATCAACTGGAGAGTTAGACTAGAATAGCCGGAGAGTTAAACTAGAATAGCCAGAGAGCTCAACTATTTGAATTTGGTTATGGATTGTTGGAACTTATTCTTGAGCAAAGCATACCTTACATTCGAAAGGCGTAATTTGGGGGGCAAATGTTAACTTGCTTTTGAGTCAAAACATATTTCACTAGACTTGGAATATTCAAACAAGGATGAAACGACTTGGAAACTTTGAGGCACACTTAAAAGGACTAGAGAATTAAGCTCGGAAAATTTGGTTGGAAATTGGCTAAGTCCTTAACTCAATCCCGAGTTAATGCCTTTAGTCAACCTCAAGTGGACATAGAAAATTGAAATGGACATAGAAGATTGAATGGAATCATAATTACTTGAAATTTAGCAAGAGCACTTAGAAAAGGGAAAATAAGGACTTGGGAAAATTTCACCATGACTAGGCATGTAAACTCGACCTTGAGTTAAGTACCTTAACTCGGCATCGAGTTTAGGACTTGATTCAGGTCGGCTTGTTTCTTATGTCATGACTTCATGCTATCTTCTGGACCTCATTGCTATTGGACCTCTTCTGACTCTACACTACCTAATTCCTCAATAAATACCAATCTACCTGCTACTAGAAATGGGGCTTCTTTCTACTGGATCTCCTTCAACGCTCTTAGACTTGGAGCTTCCATTACACTTTCTTCACTTTTATTCTCCTCAAATAACATTCTTAACTCCAATGTAAATTTGAGATCCTTTAGATTGTGACCATATCGGATCTAACAAGTTGTAATTTAGAGAGAGATCAACTAACAAAAAATATTAAAGGGGACGTAGGCTGCAGATTACCCCGAACTACTATAAAAACATCTATTTGTTCTTATCTACTTTCTACTTTTTCTTTTACTTTCATCTAAACTGGTGCTTTCATCTGATATTTGGGTGTTGATCCACTTTTGGGTTAACAGTTTCCTTCCAAATCTTACCTACCTTTCCCATTGTACCATTCATTTTTTCACACCTTTACGCATGCTCCATTCATTGTTCTAAAGAATTTCCTAGCTTTTTGATAGAGCGATGGTATTGGTAATGATCTTAGATGGTTGAACAAACTCTTTATTTGTATAACTATCGCTGAATTTTCTTGCTCTTGATCATTTTCTTCATGAATTTCTTGGGTTTGTTGGTGTGAGTATTGACCAGCATCATGTATTTTTCAAACTTGTTTACTAGTATATTCATAGTAAAAAGGATAAGATTCAATTAATCTTTTAAAACGCATTAAACTTATAGCTCTTTGATCGACGCATTTAACTTCCCTAGTATCATTGGGTTTTTTTCAAATTAATTTCTACATATTGAAATATTTTAGTCAAATAAGCTCCATTAAATATCATTTTACTTTTGTTTCTTATCAAAAGTATTGATCTCATAATGTATTAGTTTTTCCAAGTTATCCTTTATGTTTCCATAAATTGCATATAAATTTTTATAGTTAGATAATAAATTTCACCATAGCTTCCCGTTAGTGGTAAAACACTATAAACATCAACTGTCCCCTATCGCTTAACAATTCAACTTTCAGCTTTTTTTTTTCTTTTTCAATGGCCTCTTTTCCCTCCTCCCCTCCCCCCAACCTTTCAATTCCCCTACTCAATCAACATCAATTGGCCCTTATCGCTCCTCCTTTTTTTGTCCTCCCATGCCAGATCCTCCTCTTTCTCCTAATTTCTCCACTCCAGCTAACCTGAACTCCACCATGGGTTCCTCCCCTTATGTCTCAAACCTACCCACTATGCCTTCTCCTCTGCCTCCTTAGAGTGCCTTTTTCAATTCGAAGCCTTGAAATGTTGGGCATTACTGTCCTGTTGAGATTCCGCTGGTTTTTGATGGTCATGCCTTGATCCCTCCGACCAATGCTATCAGTGCTAGAAATGAAGTATGGGGCGAGTATTTAGGTATCGTTTGTTTAAAGTGCTGAATACTGAATGCTGAACGCTGAATGCTGAACGTTGATTGCTGAATGCTGATTGCTGAATACATGAAATATTGTTTGTTTGCTATCTAATTAAAATTTTGTTTTAAGATCATAAATTACCATTTTGACAATATTACCCCTCAATTTTACAAGTAATTATTCTTTGGCAAAGTGCCATTGAAAATGCACGTTTAATTACCTTATCTTATGTCTTATATTTTTTATAAAATAAAAAAATGAACGATTGATAAAATTATTTATTTATATTTTTTTCACATCTGCACTACATATTTCTTTCTATATATATTTGAATGAAAAATATATCGTAAAATAAATCATATATATTTCATTTTTGTTTTTATTAATCAATTTATAAAGTACTGAATAAAATTATAATCAAAACAAAATGAAAAAATTATTTCAAAAAAGAAAGAGATAACTAAAAACAATATTGATATTATGTCTAATTTTTTACAATTGTTTGATATACTATATAAGACAACTAAATGATGTGTTACATAAGGGTATAATTGAAAATTCAATGCAATAAGTGATCAGCACATCCAATAAGCACTAAAATTTTGCTTATTCATTTCACTTAATAAAAGAGCTTAATGAGGTCACTTGTTTGAAAACAAACAAGTTATTAAGCTCTTATCACTTGTCCAAATAAGCATTCAGACTTTTTTATCTTGAAACAAACGGAGCCTTAGCCGGGTTTTTTATTGACAAACCACTGTCTTATATGACAGTGATTCATCACCTGAAGAAAGTATGGAAATTAAAAGGGTCTATATTGATTAAATCTGATGGGTTCTTGTTCATATTCCATCTATCTAACGAAGAGAATAAAAGGAAAATTATTAAAACTGACCCAATAATCATAAAGAACAAATTATTCATTGTAAAGCCATAGGATCCCTCGGTAGGCAATAGTTGTAGCACAATAAAATCTATCCCAGTGTGGTTAACGCTATCCGTCCCACCTAGGCATTAACTGGCTTGCGTCAAGGCTGAGAAGATTACTCTGTATGGATGGCTCAACTGAAAAAATGGAGAGTATGCGAAATGTTTGGTCGAAGTAACACCAGAATTTGACTTGATTGTTGAATTCGCAGTAAATTTATTGGATGGGTCAGAACAAATGGTGCAGGTAAAATATCTATGGAAGCCTGAAATTTTCACTTCCTATAAGCAATTTGGGAACTCAACTAGCAATTATATGAAAGCAAGTATGAAAGTGGAAGTAAATGATAATATGGAAGGGGAGAGAGATAGTGAAATAATTGTCAGGGATGTGGAAAATGAGGTTGTTACTAAAGTGGTTAAAAAGAAGAAAATATGGATAAAGGTACAAACAAAAAATTAGAGCTAAACAAGCAGTGGGAGTTGATTCGCATGATGAGCTATGTCGAAATGAAGAGAAGGGTAAGAGTCCAACATAAGAAGGCAATATGGGTGAAGCAGCTGTCAATTTTGAGGAAATCGAAAACACTGCCAACAATGTAAATGCAGTAGTGGAAGTTGAGTATCTCTGCACAAAGAATAAATTTCAGATTCTCCAAAATGAAAATGAAATAGGCAACAGTTTTGATTCCAGTGAAAAAGATGATCGAGGAAAGGAGGGTGAAATCATGCTAATTTCTCAGAAATCAGTGCCATACCAAAATGAAGAAAATACAACAGCATCGCTAGAAATTGCTAATGAGAAACAACAGATAATGCACAAGTGCACAGGGATACAATTGTGCATGTGAATGATTTAATCCAAGCACCAAACCCAACCACTCCAAGCAACACCCAAGCAAATATGCAATCTCCCCGAAGCACAACCACAAGTATTGCTCCTTCTGACAATGATATGTGTAAAGAACTGAAAAAGCAAATTTTACAATTCATTATGTCAATGCATGAATCAATCCTCATTACCTCCAAACAAACCTCCCCACACAATCAGCCATATTATACCTTCCAGGGTTCAATACCTGGCTGGTCCACCCGTCCTCCATCACCAAAGTTCTCTTCTGCTGTATCAAATAGTTCCAAGAAAAAGAAAAATCATCCGAAGCATAAATTGGCAGAAACTCCTCTCCATCTTGCAACTACTACGGGGTCTCCTTCAACAAGGAGCATGAAAAATGTTGTTCATCAATCTTTAAAGTATACTTAATGATGCACCACTTTGCAATATGAAACATTAGGGGTGCTCATAGCCCATCAAAACTTAATCAAGTTAAATATCTTATCCACTATCATAAACTCTCCCTCTTTGCTATTTTAGAATCAAAACTTAATAAGCTTCTCACATACAAGGTTGACAATCATATCAATTCATCATGGTCTCTTAATCATAATTTAAATAAAGCACCTTATGGTAGAATCATGGTTATCCATGACCCTACTGTTCTTTCTTTGTCTCCAATTCTTTCAACAACTCAACTCATCCACTTTCATACCACTCTGACTCTAAGCAGTAGCTCCTTTTATCTCACCATAATTTATGCTCATAACACTTTGGCCACAATATAATCACTGCTCAATCTACTTCCCGCTTTCAGGAAAAATTCACACCCTTGGTCGGTCTTTGCGGATTTCAACTGTTGTCTAAGCTATCATGATAAACAAGGTGGTATTCCACTTCTCCCAAAAGACATTCTCCCCTTGAATGATGCCATAACTGATTCTTGTCTCCTACCAATCTAATCTTCTGGTGCTAGGTTCTCGTGGAATAATTGAAGTAGAACTGGCTTTAGAATCTTCACAACCATTGACCACTCATTTGCAAACCTTCAAGCTCTATCCACATAGCCAACCTTATCTTCTTTCCTTCCCCATCCAGTTCTATCTGACTACTCTCCTATCATTTTTTCCACTGGGGAGAAACCACTAAAAGAGAAAAAAAGCTTTAAATTTTATAATGCTTGGGACCTTGAGCCTAAGTATACTAATATAATACAATTTGCTTGGTCTAATTGTTTTTTTGGAAACCCAATGTATATATTTTGCAGGAAGCTCAAGGCAACAAAATAAGTACTAAGGGAGTGGGCTAAAAAAAGTTTGGTGATGGTTCTTTGTTATCAACTAATCTAAGGATCCAACTCAAAGAGGCCCAAGAGTTAATGATGTCCAACACTGATGACCCTGCAGCGGCAGTAATGAGAAGAGTCTATTTGATAAGCTAAATGAAGTCTTGAATACTGAAGGAATACGAGGAAGCAACATCTATGTCATAAATGAATCATTGAAGGGGACAACAACATAGATTACTTTCATGCATCACTAAAGTTAAAGCAATCACATGAGCAGATATGCAATATATATGATGAATTGGGGGTTCTGCATTCTAACCCCGAGGATGTAGAGACTGCACCTCTCAACTACTACAAAGATTTTTTTTGGTGATTCAACTAATTTTCAACCAGACCTTGATGAGCTATCTCACATTCAGCTACCAAAAATTAAGCCTGATGAGGCTCTCCTTCTTGTGAGCAAAGTAACAGATGAAGAAATAAAGGACACCCTTTTCTCCATGAATAAGAAATGTAGTGAAGGCCCTGACGGTTTCAATGTCCAGTTCTTCTTACATAGTTGGAACATTATGTTATACGTCTATGTTGAATATGCGCTTATATGTTTTTGTTTGATGATAATAAACATATATATTCATTTAAATGTATTTGGTAATGTACTATTTTGTTTTTCATAGATTAAATAAATATTTGTTGAATAAAATTAAATTACACTAAATTCGAATTTGAATTCAAACAGAACAAGTTAAACAGATTTTGAATTCAAACAGAAATTTTATTCAAACAAATATTTATTACAATTTTGAATAGTACAATTTCAATCTCTCACTATAACTATACAACTTTGATTACAATCACATCACATTTCACATTTACAGTTAACCTCACTACATATCACTCACACTCGTATTTTTATCTTCAACTGCATTCCAGTTTGAATCCAGCATCTGAGCAATCTGCAAAAATATTCACTAACGCAGTAAAATTGAAAAAGAAATATTTTTGCAATATAAAATGAAATACGATTTTTGAAAATATGATTTGCCTCAGTTATTTGGGTTGTTCGTCATCATTCACACTTGATTTCATCACAAAGTCGTGCATATAGATATTACAGGGACATGTAACCATAAGTGGCTGCAATACACACGTGTACATTCATATACGTGTGCACTGTCTCGCCAACTCGTGTGCGCAGCCAAAAATAGCAAGCGTGCATGCACAACCAACTCGAGAATATACACGATCAAGACCAAATGCAAACTGCAGTAGTACACTTGAACAACAAGTGGAGCATCTGTGTAAACTGGGCAAGTATGGACAGAAGACAATGCCAACAACAAAGACCACAAAAGAAATGCCATCAGACATGACCAAAGAGAAGTAGTGCAAGCATATGAAATGGGAACTCAGTGATATATGCAACAAGTTCAGATAAACAAGTCCAACAGCCCAAATGAACAACAAAGGGTCAAAACTCAATGCACATGAAACCAAAGGCCGAGCAATTGATATATGGTGATGCAGTCAACAGCTACAAAGTATGCAACTACGTGACATGAATGCAACTACAACGATGCAAGCGAAGAACCAAAGTCAGTGGAAAGCTTCAAACTGCATAAGTGACCATGCAAACTGACTCGAACCAATACAGTGACAATATGCAGCATACCAGAGGTCTCAACAAGAAAATCAAGTACAAGGCAACATGTACACCATGATATAATGTGCACCAGTAATGCAAACTATAGATACAAAGAACAAAGAACATGCATGAAGAACCAGAATACAAAGACACAAGGGCAGTAATACAAGATCAAGTGACAACATAGAGCAGTCATAATGAAACTGCAGTGCAACTACAATGAACAACACCGCACCAGAATGCATCAAAAGCAAACCGAGTACAAGCCATAACATGTCAATACAAGCACTGAAGTTCTGCATCAAAAATGAAGACACCAAGTAAACAAACTCAAGATTACAGGGCAGTGGACAGTACAAGCCTGCAGAATGCAAATGGACTCGACCAAGTATACAAGTGCTACAAGCAGCAATGTGCAACTGCAGGTGAACAAATATGCATATACCAGTGATGCAACTTAAGCCAAATCATTTACAACATGTACACAGCAAAGACAAATGAATCAACAATGCTTGAAGACTGCAGTATAAATTAAAAGACCAATATATATGCACAGAAGCAACTACAATTATGCAATAGTGAAAAACACAAGTCAGTGGTGAAGTAAACAACAATGTCGAGCTCACTGCAACTCAAGGAGATAGTTGACCAACAGTATCAAGTTCATGTATGCAACAGTGCAACAGATCAAGTGACACAGTGAATCGAAAAATGCATTTGCAGATGAGCAACTACTAGATGAACAACAGGAATGCATGTACAGCAAAGTCAGTATCAAAGAGACAACATCAGTATACAATATAGCATGTGCAACATTGAAGTCTTAATTCACAGTAAAGCCGAAGTCAGAATTTTCGAAAATAGGATGCTAAAGTCAAGTCAGAGAATTCAACAAAAATATTCGTCTTTGAAAAAAGTCAGAAATGAAAAAGGGGAAGTTTTAATGCCGTGTGAATCAAGAAAATCGAACGCAACACAATCAAAGCCGTGCGTATCAAGGTGTAATTAAAATCAGGAAAGCATAATTTAGGAAAGTATCGAATCGATACAAGCAAAATCAAGTGTCCAGAATTCATATAAATACAATCCCAAAATCATCATCGGCTGTGGAGAAAAATCGAATCAAATCCAAACACAAACCCAAGTTCATCATCGGCAATCGAGTTTGAGTTCTAAAATCACAAAAGCACAAACAAGCAAAGAATTTACATACCGCAGCAGTAAAATCAATCATAAGAAGCAGCTGCTTACAATTTGCAACTTCGAAGTCGACGCAAATCAATCGTCAGAGAACGAGCAAGTCGAGCAACGCAATCTCAAAGTCAACCAAATCATCAGAGAACGAGCGCGAGCAACATCAGAGGAATCGAATATTGAAAAGCCCCAATTTGGATCGCAAGCCCTAATTTCAGAACGAACAAAACAACAGAGGCCGCCATTTTTCTTCTCAAACAAAAGACAGTGGATCGGGTTAAAGATAAAGGGGCCGGCTTTTGTTAATTACAAAGGGTTTTTTAGTTATTTAGGGTTTTAATTAAAGGGGTTTTCTTATTTTTTAATTGAGCAAAAATTACGGGTCCAAAGTTGTATTTTAATTTTTGCTCCTGGTTTTATTTTTGAAACTGTTTTTTCTTTTCGAGTCGAAGAATTTGTAAATCACCACCTAGGGATTAGGTAGTGTCAGATTGTCTATTTAGAATTAGTTCAGTGAGCAGGGTGTGCGAGTTTGCAAAGCTCTATAGGCGGGAGCAGTGTTTGCGAGTAAGCGAAACTCTATAGGCGGGAGCAGGGTGTGCGAGTCTAGTAGAGTGTTTGTGAGCGGGAGCAAAAGGGTCTGCGAGTCTAGTAGAGTGTTTGTAAGCGTGATACTGTTTAATTCTAATAGAAATCTGGGAATGCAGCAGTAGGCAGGGGTTGCCGAAGCTGGGTAAATTTTGTGTGTGATTTACTTTTCAGCATATTTATTTCTGCAATTATATTTCTGTGTTTAATTCGAGAATATTTGCTATAACCCTATTCACCCCCCCCCCTCTAGGGTTAATCTAGATCCTACAGTCTAGTATACCAAAATAGAGAATGATCAATTATAAACTCGTCGCACAAGTTTATAACTTAAATTTCCACTACACTGGAATTCTGTAGTAAATATTATAACAATATGAACGTTGTAAATAAATTACAATAACATCGTTACACTATTTTGAATAAATAGTATAACCCGAATAACGAATAGAATATAGAATAATATATATAAATATACAGACAGACTAGAACTCTAACCGGATTATGTCTGAGGCTCGTCGTAACGATTTCCTTCAGAATTTTATTTTAAAATTCTCCTAAGATACAACAGATGAATTCTGCTGGAAATTGTAATGAGTATATCACTCTGTGATTTGAATATTAGAACAGCAGTTGTGTTTAGAAGAGAAGAGATAATTCAGATTGAAAATTCAGTGAGGAAAGTGATCAGTTTTCCTCCTTATTTATAGTTGGTCTGTATCCCTTCGAACGGTCGCGACTGCACCCGTTTGTCCAAACGGTCGCGCCTGTTGCTTTTCATCGCACCTGCCTGCTGTTCGGCCGCGTCTCCTTAGTTGGGCCGCACATGTTCGTTTGCGCGTGCGCGTGCTTCAGAAGTCATGTCTCTTCAGTCCCCGTGTCCGTTTTTACCCGCCCGCTGCTTGTCTTTTAGACTCGTACCCGCACCCGTACCCGGCCCGGTTCGGTTCGGTTGGACGAACGACGGCGGCGGCGCGCGTGTGGTGGTGATGCATGATCTCCCTCCTCACAACGAAGCATACATTTGGGAGCCCCAGGCCCCCAACCTCCACTTGAGAAAGGCATATATAAACTAATATACCTCTCAACAAATTGGCGATGTGAGACTTTATGTATTTTTCATTCACTTGATTTCTTAAGGAATTCCAACAATCCCCCACATGAATGATAATATACATATCCCCCACACAAAGTGAAATATCACAGAGTACATATGGAATAATTCTTTATCGTGGATAAGTAGATATTTCACTTTGAACTTTCCCTAGTTAAAACTTATCGGATTTACTTGGCTAATCGGTGAGTTATTTCATCTTGAACCGTCGGCCTTTATTGTATATCCAGACAATAAGTTTTACGAAGCATTGATTCCCTTCTCATCCAATCTCTTGGTTGTGTTCATTTTGGTCCTGAACAATTTTTGGTTCTGCGAGTGTTTTAGAGAATAAAAGCCTTTTAATATTCTCATAGAGCCGACCCAGCTCACACTAACATAGATGATCGCAACCATTAAGAGTATCCTACATATACCCCACTTGTTATTTCCAAGATATGGTCATCATTAAAAAACATAGTTTTAACCTTTAAATACTTCTGTAGGCATGCATTTATGT
The DNA here is from genome assembly GCA_030765085.1 of Allium cepa. NCBI lineage: Eukaryota > Viridiplantae > Streptophyta > Magnoliopsida > Asparagales > Amaryllidaceae > Allium > Allium cepa. The sequence continues at coordinate 1,022,206,984 of CM060941.1, forward strand.
TGTGCACCATAGGAATGGAGTTGGACTATGTCCGTGTAAATGCATTACGTCTTGAGTTATTCAGAACTGGTTTGCCTATTGATCCTAGTCCGTGGGATCTCCAGTCGCTAGGATAGGTTTCCGTATAAGATAACTCTTTGTGGTTTAGGCTTTTAAACCCATTTCCTTCGATGCGCAGTCAATTTTCTCTCTTGATAAACCTTTAGTAAATGGATCCGCTAGGTTATCATTTGTTCTCACATAATCTATGGAAATTGTTCCATTTGAGAGTAACTGCCTAACTGTGTTATGGCGTCGACGAATATGTCCTGCTTCCATTATACACAAAGTTGTGCGCTCTACTTAGCGCAGCTTGGTTATCATAGTGTATACATATGGCCGGTACAGGTTTAGGCCAAAATGGAATATCTTCTAAAAAGTGATGAAGCCATTCTGCTTCTTCGCTTGCTTTATCTAATGCAATGAACTCTGATTCCATAATGGATCGAGCTATGCATGTTTGTTTAGTAGATTTCCATGACACTGCTGCCCCTGCTAGGGTAAAGACATAACCACCTGTTGATTTTGATTCCTCTGAATCTGCAATCCAGTTTGCATCACTATATCCTTCTAAGACGGCAGGATATTTTCCATAATGTAAGGAATAGTTAGTGGTATTTTTTAAATATCCAAGCACTCTCATTATTGCTTTCCAGTGTTCCTTCCCTGGATTGCTTGTATACCTGCTCAAGCGACCTACTGCATAAGCAATTCCGGTCTTGTGCAATTCATGAGATACATGAGACATCCTATTACACGAGAATATTCCAGTTGCATTACACTCTCATTAATGTTTTTATGCAGTACTTCTGATGGATTAAAAGGTGTACTTACTCCTTTAATTCCAAAATTTTGAAATCTTTCAATCACTTTTTCTACATAATGTGATTGAGATAACTCAATTCCATTAGGTGTTTTTATTATTTTTATTTCCAAAATAATATCTGCAACACCTAAGTCTTTCATGTCGAAATTGTTGATCAACATTTTCTTTATGGTCTCAATTACCTGAGTATTTGGACCAAATATTAGCATATCGTCCACATATAGACAGATCATCACATATGATTGTCCAAGTTGCTTATAATAAACACATTTGTCACATTCATTTATACGAAAACCATTTCTCATCATGACACTATCAAATTTTGCATGCCATTGCTTTGGAGCTTGTTTTAGTCCGTATAATGATTTGACTAATCTACAGACTTTGTTTTCATTTCCTTTGGAAGTAAATCCCTCAGGTTGCTCCATGTAAATCTCCTCATCGAGATTTCCATTTAAGAATGCTGTTTTTACATCCATTTGATGAATCTCTAGATTATAGATGGATGCAATTGCTATTAACATTCTTATAGAGGTTATTCGTGTTACCGGTGAATATGTATCAAAGAAGTCTACTCCTTCTTTTTGACGATATCCTTTGGCTACTGATCTGGCTTTATACTTGTCGATAGAGCCATCTGCTTTCATTTTCTTCTTGAAAATCCATTTGCAGCCAATTGGTTTTATTCTTGGTGGAATATCAACAATTTCTCAAGTTTTATTACTTAAAATTGAATCAATCTCACTTTGGATTGCTTCTTTCCAATATGAAGATTCAGAAGATGACATTGCTTCCTTGTACGTTTGAGGTTCGTGCTCTAATACATACGTAAAAAAGTCCGAACCAAATGTTTTGGAAGTTCTTGCCCTTACGCTTCTTCTTGGTTCAGCATCCTCAATTTTATGATGAGTTTCATCTTTATTTGAATCGTTTGATTCTTCCCTTGTCCTTTTTGGGACTTTATTTCCTTCGTTCCTTTTGTGCGGAAACACATCTTCAAAGAATGAGGCATCTCTTGATTCCATGATTGAATTTACATGAACATCAGTTATATCGGACTTGAATACCAAAAATCTGTAGGCACTACTATTTTGGGCTGGCCCAAGATAATAACAATCTACTGTTTTTGGTCTAAGTTTGACTCTCTTGGGAGGCGGAACTGGAACTTTTGCCAAGCACCCCCACACTTTGAGGTATTTAAAGCTTGGTTTGTGTCCTTTCCATATCTCATATGGAATTGTTTCCGTTTTATTGTGAGGAACTTTGTTTAATATGTGATTAGGCATATTTAAGGCTTCCCCCCACAAGTTCGTTGGTAGACCAGAAGTTAAAAGCATGGCAGTAATCATGTCTTTTAACGTTCTGTTCTTCCTCTCGGTTACACCATTTTCTTGTGGTGAATATGGAGCTGTTGTTTGATGAATTATACCATTTTTGGCACAGAACTGCTCAAATGGTGATTCATATTCTCCACCTCGATCAGATCTTAGTATCTTGATCTTTTTATTTAACTGATTTTCTACCTCAGCCTTGTATTTTATAAACGCTGTTATTGCTTCATCTTTACTATTTAAAAGATATACATAGCAATATCGCGTATAATCGTCAATAAAAGTAATGAAATACTTTTTCCCACCCCTTGTAGGTAGTGATTTAAAATCACATAAATCTGTATGTACCAAACCTAATGGTTCGGTGCTTCTGTCAACAGATTTAAATGGTTGTTTGACCTAACAGTTTTTCCATAAGTGAACTTGAGGATTACTGTGCCACTGCGTTCGATCATGGAAACTGCAGAATTACCCATGTAGAGTTTTTCTTCGTGATCGAATTTTTGATATGTAGAAAACATGGATTTGTCAGAACAAACATGACGAGTAGCGCCGGTATCTACCCACCATTGGTTAGGATTCTGAACCAGATTGCATTCAGATACCACCGAAGAGAAGTTGGACTCGTCTACTTCCATGTTATCCATTATATTTGCCTCTTTATTGCGTTCCTTCTTATGTCTGCAATCTTTAGCGGCATGTCCAACTTTTCTACAAACCCAACATTCGCCATTAAACTTCTTGGTTCGTTTGTTGTCTTTTGGTTTGTTGTCTTGAGCTTTCCTTTTCTTCTGTAAATTCTTCTTTTTGTTTTTGGTCTTTGACCCTTCAGCCACAAATGCCTCATCGCTTTGTTTTGTTATTCCACGGTTATTTACCTCAATTTTCAATCGAACTATGAGATCCTGTAAAGAGATTTCCTTCTTTTTATGCTTCAGATAATTGCGGTAATCTCTCCATGACGGCGGCAGTTTTCCCGTGATGGCTTCAACCAAAAACGATTCTCCAACTATATGTCCTTCCGCTTCGAGTTCATGAATGATGATTTGCAATTCATGCAGTTGAGCAGTCACTGGTTTGGAGTCAACCATCTTGTAGTCCATGAATTTGTCTACAATGAATTTCTTAAGACTGATATTCTGCGTCTTGTACTTTGTGATAAGTGCATTCCAGAATTCTTTTGATGTCTTTGAAGGCTGATATACTTTGTATAGCACCTTGACGAGACAATTCAGAATATAGTTTCTGCATAAAAAATCGGAACGCTTCCACGTATTCACCTCTGCTTCCTTGCCTGGTGCAGGAATCGGTTCCTCCTCCTCGAGGTACTTTTGCAGACCAAGTGTGGTGAGATAAAACAACATCTGATTCTGCCATGTCAAGAAATCATCACCATCTCCTTTGAATGGTTCAGGCCTGTTGTGAGTAGTATTCTTTGAAAATTTTACTGTTGCCATCTCTGTTTTAGTAAGAAAACAATAAAATTCTTAAGATGTTATACGTCTAGTATACCAAAACGAGAATAATCAATTATAAACTCGTCTCACAAGTTTATAACTCAAATTTCCACTACACTGGAATTCTGTAGTAAATATTATAACAATATGAACGTTGTAAATAAATTACAACAACAGCGTTACACTATTTTGAATAAATAGTATAACCCGAATAACGGATAGAATATAGAATAATGTATATATAAATATACAGACAAACTAGAATTCTAACCGGATTACGTCTGAGGCTCGTCGTAACGATTTCCTTAAGAATTTTATTTCAAAATTCTTCCAAGATACAACAGACGAATTCTGCTCGAAATTGTAATGAGTATATCACTCTGTGATTTGAATATTAGAACAGCAGTTGTGTTTAGAAGAGAAGAGATAATTCAGATTGAAAATTCAGCGAGGAAAGTGATCAGTTTTCCTCCTTATTTATAGTTGGTATGTATCCCTTCGAACGGTCGCGACTGCACCCGTTTGTCCAAACGGTCTCGCCTGTTGCTTTTCATCGCACCTGCCTGCTGTTCGGCCGCGTCTCCTTAGTTGGGTCGCACCTGTTCATTTGCGCGTGCGCGTACTTCAGAAGTCGTGTCTCTTCAGTCCCCGCGTCCGTTTTCACCCGCCCGCTGCTTGTCTTTATATTTCAGGCCCAACCCAGTTTCAGCCGAAGCCCAAAAACTCTTAGACAATGGCCTAGCAAAAGAATGGTCATTTTAGACCCGTACCCGGCCCGGCCCGACGGACGGCGGCGGCGCGCACGCACGTGCGGTGGTGATGCATGATCTCCCTCCTCAAAACAAAGCATACATTTGGGAGCCCCAGGCCCCCAACCTCCACTTGAAAAAGGCATATATAAACTAATATACCTCTCAACAAATTGGCGATGAGGGACTTTATGTATTTTTCATTCACTTGATTTCTTAAGGAATTCCAACACATTATTGCGCCTTCTTTTTTAAAATAAGTGCATAATTTCTTTAATAAATTCAAAATTCTTGTGGAAGTCAATGCTACTAATCTTGCTCTCATCGCAAAAACAACCCCAGCAAAACCTGTTGCCTCCTACAGACCCATATCTTGTTGTAATGTCATGTACAATTGTATATCAAAGATATTGGCTTCCAGGCTTGTTAAGGTATTAAGCAAAATAATTGTTAATAACCAAGCTGCATTCCTACCCACAAGAAGTATACTTGATAATGTAATGCTAGCTCATGAGTTTGCTTAAGGGATATGGCAGACCCCAATCTACCCTAAGTGCAATGTTAAAGCTGGATTTGAGGAAAGCATATGACAGTATTCACTCACTTACGATAGTTAGAATAATGTCAACAATGAGATTTCCAAAAGTGTTTGTTGCCTGGATTTATAAATGTATCTCAACTCCCACCTTTTCTTTAAAGTACAATGGCTACACTTCTGGTTATTTCAAAAGTAGACAAGGAATCAGGCAGGGAGATCCCTTATCTTCTTAATTTTTTTTACTTGTGATGGAAGTGTTAGCATCCATGTTAACAAGAAGGTACTTAAATAAGGAAATTCTGTTTCATCCTAAGTGCAAATCTCCTCATATATCCTCTATCTATTTGCCAATGATATCATGATATTTACCAGGCCTGATAATGATTCTATTTCATGTATCGTTAGAACTCTTGAAAAATTCCACCAATATACTGGGTTGAAGCTGAATTCTGCCAAGTCTCATATTCTTACTTCTAGAATATCATCTGAAGCTACAATTGCCCTAATATCTCTATATGGATTACAACTCATGTATTCTAACATGACATATCTCGGTCTACCTCTTTGTACCTCAAGAGTCACAATAACTCACTGCCTACCCCTGTTTGATAAGATTTCTACTATCTTGAACAGCTGGGCAAATCAATTTCTATCTTAGGCTGGTAGACTTGTCTTAATCAAGTCTATAATCTCTTCTATGATGGTTTATTGGGCCAGGGCATTCATTCTTCGCTCTAAGCTTCTTAAAATGGTGATATGTGCAATGCTAATATTATTTTGGACTGGGTCAATGCACTCAAAGAAAACAGTTCCGTGCTCCTTTGCTAAATTTGAGTTAACAAAAAACAAGGGAGGTCTTGGTATTTTTGATATGGACAAATGGAACAAGGCTGCATTCAGTTATCATTTCAATGCTTTGCTCTGTGGTCATGATAGCCTATGGGTTGAATGGATTAAGAGGCATAACATTAGGACCAAACCTTTCTGGACATAGAAATGCTACAAAATTGTAGCTGGGTATGGATGAAGATCCTTGACTTGAGAAGCATGTTCATCCCCTACTTAAGATACTTTCTATCACAATTCAGTCGTAAGAGTTTTTGGAATGAACCTTGGATGGCCAATAGTATTATCTTATCTACTAAATTGGATCCCCATCATATTAATCAGTCCGAGGTTTATAGAAATGCTTTAGTCATTGATCATATAGCTGATGGTAGATTTTTTTTTTTTTTACCATATTCTAGTAATCAGGAGATTATGGCATTATGGAATAGTTTCCATGGCAATTTGTACCCTTCCTCGACTGCTGACATTCTTCTCTGGAATGATAAACCACATACTGTTTCTTTGGTTTATGGCCACCTCACAAACATCAATTGCTTACCAAAATTTGAGTGGCATAGAGTGCTACGGAGTAAAAAATCTTCTGGCGGGGACATTTTAATGATGTGGAAGGTCCTAAAGAATGCTCTCATGACTAAGGAAAAGATGATTTATTCTGGCATGAATGTAGATCCCTTATGTGTATTTTGCAATGCATATGTTGAAAGTATCCAGCATATCTTTTTTGAGTGCACTGACCTTCTATTCTTGTGGAGCAGACTTCTGAGCAAGTTGGTTTGGAATCATGGGTCTGGAATTTCAAATATTGAGTAGGATATGATAGGTAAAGCAACTAGATGGAGAAGTGAAGATGGAGCTATTTTGTTTTTCGTAGTCAAAAAATACTTAAAGTTTGTTTGGGTGGAAAAGAATTTGTGGTGCTTTGATAACAAGAGAAAGTGTTTTTCTGTTTTATGGACATGTCTAAAGCATGCAAATGAGCATGGGATGAGGGCAAATAAACATGTTTTCATTGATCTTCATAGGGAAATATGGTTGTAGTTCATATTTGTGTTATTTGTCTTGTTTTGTCTTTTCTTCTTATCTTTAGTGTCTCTTTTTTATCTCTGTGTTTTGCTTGTGATTATGAGCTTGTTCATAATCACTTTTTTCACTTTTATTTTTGAATAAACTGGCAGGAGACCAGTCAACCCCGCTAGCTTTACTAAAAAAACACTATAAACAAGCACTTTATTGATATTATGAACTTGTGATCATAGATTTATCATTTTAGGGTCTCTATTTCCATTTCAAAATTTGTGACTAAGAATATTTTTCCATAATTATCAATGTCTTTTAATTCATCATCTTCACTAGAACATGCCAAACTTTCCCCTAATCGTTAGACGGTTAATTTATTTCAGTCGCTATAACAATACTCTATAACATGTCCTCATCATTATTGGTATAAAAAATTTTCCATAAAGATTTGAATAAAATAAATGAACTAGAAAAGGATAAATTTTTACCTTATTATTGCTACTCCACCAAATACAAGAATCTGGCTTCCTTTGCTACGTTTTTTACGCAAAATTCGTAAAACCTTGGGTATTATAAAAGGTCACTTTGAAAATCTTTCCTTTTGGAATGCTATTAAAGTTTTTTATGATCACTCTATCATTATAAAGCCATTCCTTAATTTGATTAATAGAAGCAAATACTAAATGACTAATTTGGGAGGAAGAAGGCTTTAAGACTTTTTTTTTCTTAGGACCCATTGAAAATAGGGAATTTGAAGTTTTTAGATCTAGGTATTGTGAATTCAAATAGAGAAAATGGAGTAGTTCCAATTGATAGGTGAGTAAATTTGAAAAGGAGTTGAACCAAAAATGGCTTGCATTAATAAAATGATCCATAGTCTACGAATCAATTGAAAAATATCAGCGGTCAACTGACTTTAAGGTCAAAATGAATCCGAGAGAACTAGGTAATTCCAATCAACTATAGAGTAATGGGTATTTTACTGTAAGTAATGTAAGTCGAATGATGATAATTTTATGTTGATAGAAAATTAAAATAGCAAAAATATTTATTTTAATATATATATAAAATCTAATTTCTAATTGTGAAAAGAAATATTAATAACTCAAATAGCAAGAATATCACCATATAATTATTATAATAAGTCATAGGTTCAATCCTAGTTGATGCACATATGACTTCATTTTTTATTTTTGTCAATTTTTTAGTCAAATCATTAAATTTAATTTTGTATACTATATTTTTTGCATTACTTATTTTCGACCACAAAGAGGAGTTGTATTGGAGTGTAGTATTTAATCTAATTCATTTAATAAAAAAGTTCCTAATTATATTTTACGATTTAGAAAAGTATTCTCGCATAATGGTTTAATAAAAATATCTAATACTTGGTTTTTTGTATTAATGAATTCTAGTGAAATGATTTCTTTTTCTACATTATCTCTTAAGAAATGATGTCCTATAACTATGTATTTAGCTCTTGAATGGTTAATAATATTTTTTAAAATTTGACTACGCTTGTATTATCAAAATAAAAAGGTGATTGATTTATATAAACTCCAAAACCCATACTGTTTGTTGTATGTAGATACTTAAGCACATTCCAACGTAGCATGTATTCTACCTCACAAAACGCCAGTGATACACAATGTTGTTTCTTATTAAACCAAGATACTAAAGATTGACCGATAAAATGGCACGTACCACTCGCACTTTTCCAATCTGTTTTGTAGCCTATAAAGTAAACATCATTTTAAGATACTAATTCAAAAGAACAAACTTCGTAACATAAAAGTCTGCAATTTTTAGTATCGGTATGTAAAGCAAATATGTTTCACTACTCGTAAATATGATTCTTTGGGATTTACTTGCAATCTTGCGCACAAACAAACATTCGTCATAATATTAGGTTGACTAGCCGATAAATAAAGTAAGGAGCGTATCAAGCTTTTATATAGCTTTTTATTCATTTCTTTGTCATTTTCATCTTTATCTAAGTGTATAAGTGCTCATAGGACTTGGTTTACTAGAGATATTTTCCGTACCAAACCATTTAAGTACATTTGCACACTATTTTCCTAGTGAATGAAAATGCCATCTTTAAGCTGCTTAATTTTCAAACTTAAGAATTGATTAACTTTACTCATACGTGACATTTTAAATTCATTTATCGTTATATTTGAAAATTCATTATAATAACTTTTCACTAGTTGAACAAATGTTATATCACCAACGTAAAATAAAGTTATTAAAATATCATCGTTCCCATTTTAATAAATAATGTATAGTCAACTACATTATAAACAATGAGCTTATTTCATTATAAAGAGCTTTTTCCATTAAAATTTATTATAAATAAAGTGCTTGTTTCAATGGGACTAAGGTTTCACTTTTCAGCTGCCTTTTCTCAACCTCCTTTTCCATTCTCTTTCATTTTGCGAATCCCGTTATTCTCGACCATTTCTTCCACTTCTACTGCATACTTGCCTCATCTATCCTTTTACCTTTCCCTAGCTTTTCCTGCTACTCAAGCTCTTACTTTTTATAAAAACCACTCCTTCATACTTTCTCAGTTGGTTATCCAAGTTAGGGCTGTTACGGTTGAACCATCAACTGCTCAACCGTACCAACTGTTCATGAAGTTACAATCTATAACGGTAGTGGTTGAAGAATTAGAAAACCGTGGTTAACCATACCAACCATACATGATGGTTTTGTATAATATTTAACATTAAAGTATAAAAATTAGTATTTTAAGTTAAAGGAATAGCATGTACAATAATAATATGTGTCTTCATGAACTATTAACATATGCATGCATATTGCTTCTTTTGTAAGCAAATAAATAAATTTGCAAAATACAGTTAGAGCTATATGAATTTATCATCAATAATGCATATAATTGAATATATATGTACAACATGCTACAAAATTGAAAATATGATGGTTAACCATCATAGACGCTTGTGGTAACGGTTATAAGAATTTATAACCATCAACTATGGTTACGGTTATGGTCAGTGGTAATAACGAAAATTACTAAAGTCAAGATCTGTCAAATGGAAATAACGACGATTATGAATCAGCAACTATGAATACAGATATGGCTTCTGCTAATTCGTTTACTTTCCTCTGGTTTCTTTTCAAATCAATCACCTATTCAGATCTAGGGTTTCATAACTAATCAATCCTAATGTATATTGAAATCATAACAAGTGGTATCAGAGTTACCCATCATTGATTTCATTAGGATTTTTTTTGTTTTTTTAATTATAAGTAAGTTCTAAATTAAATTTCATCTAGAAGTTATTAAATTCCACTTAAGTTTCAGATCTGCTTGATCTATGTATCAAGGATTTTGTATTGTGATGATTTCGGATTTGGTATTAATTTTTTTTCTATATATTATAGTCCGAAAAGCTTATTTTTGAAATTGTTTTAGTGTAGAAATATAGATCTAAATGATCTATAAGTTATTTATGAAATAAGTTAGAATTTTACAATCATTAAATTATGGGAAATGATCTAAATTACTCTAAATTTCAAAAACAGCTTATGTTGGTTAAAGCATCTATATGTTTGTTATTTTATGTTTTGTAAATAATTTATGAATTTTAATGTAAGGAATATATTATGATCTGATATATATGGTCATTTTCTTTAAGGTTTATAAATGGTATGGATATTTTTTCTTGAAATTTGGTTAATTTTATTTCAAAACTCAAACAGGATTTTACGGCCCAAGTACAAGCATCCGAGAATACGTATCGAATAAATACAACCGAGCACTTCATGCTAAAAGCATACTTTTTACTAAAATATTCCTTTTTTATGGCAGAGATCAGCTATGGCGGCTCTCGGTTCCTTAGTTGATCTTCTCCACTAGCTGCCATCCAACTTATCCTCTCTAGTGCTTGTGCTTCTTGTGTCGTTAAGCTGGTAAGGTTTCTTCTTGCAATTCTTTCTATTATAATACTTATATCTCGATTGGTTTGAGCTGATAGTGACAAAATTTCCCTCTTTCTATTTTTAAAAGCCCGATCATTGCGCTCTCTCCAGAGATGCCAGATGGTGGTTGTGAGGCTAATTTTAATCAATTCCTACATCAGAATCGGCATGTGACTCCTCTCGTTTAGTATTCCACTTCCTCCTTCAAAGAATTTACTTTATCTGTTTGAATGCTCCAAGTTCTCTTACTAAAAGGGCAGTTAAAAAAAAGTATTCATGACTTTCTGCTTCTGCATAGCATAGATTACAAGTCATGCCTTCCAGTATCCCCTAGTTATGTAGGCGATCATTGGTAGGTAATTTGTTCAATGGTGCTTTGTATAAAGTATGGGCCATTTTAGGGTTATCTGATCTGCTCCAGACTAGTCGGTGCCAAGATACAATAGGAAATTTCCCCTTGATTTCTTCCCATGCATTGTAAAGTTTAAATGGACCATTTGTTGAATTTTTCCAAGCCCATGTATCTTCTTTCTTATAACTGTGTATAGGAATTTCCTGTATTTCTGTTTATATTTCCTAGTGATAATCTGTTTGTCACGGTCCTAATTTGTTTCAGTGATGAAACTGGCTACTTTGCATGAAGGATTATCGTAAGGTGAATACCCTTCCTATCCCAGTCTGTCTATAAATCTTTATTTTGAGCTATCGGTTCTTCCAAAGATCAGTGTTTTCACCATTAGCAATTTGCCTTTCAATTGAAGATTTCAAACCAGCTCTAAGTTTCAAATAGTTTTCAAAGTTATAGAAGCATTGTTATCTATTTTAATTGCCTAGAAATTGCCTTACAAGTATCTAGGTTTCATCCACCTAGCCCAAGATTATTTGAAACCAATATTTTCCAAGCCAGTTTCATTCTATAAACTCTTTTCAATTCAAACAGATTTTTGAGTCCTACTCCTCCTTCTTTTTTAGGTTTGTTACAAGTTTTTATAAATGACTTTATGCAGTTTCCCTTTCCAAATGATATTTGCACAAATTGCATTTATTTTTGCAATATAATAGTTTGGTACTTGAAATGTCTGCATCCAAAATCTAACCTTTGAAGTAATAACTATGTGAACAAGTTCTACCCTTCTAGCAAATGATAGAAGTTTCGATTTCCATCCCTGTAATTTCTCTCTTATACTGTCAACCAATTTCCCACATTCAGCAGTAGTGTTGTTTGATAGAGGAACTCCTAAATATTTGATAGGAAGCGAACCTTTTACAACTCCAATTTTACTTAGTAGATTCTGTTTATTTCTATAAAATTTGTTGAAATAGCATTTTGTCTTTGATTCATTAAGTTTCAACCTGCTATTATTTCCAGGTCTTTAAATATTTCTTCGATAGTATCAACAGTAGTTAAACTAGCTTTAGTCACAATAATAAGGGCATCAGTATATATGAGATGAGACACTATAGGTTGTAACCTGTAGACCGAGCTGGTCTTATTATGAAAACATGATATTTCCGTTTGTGGGGAAAACCACTCTATTGCCACAACAAACAAGTATGGGGATAGTGGATCTCCTTGTTAATCCCTCTATTACTGTGAATATGACCTTTAGGAATCCCATTGATGAGAATAGAGAATGTAGGAGAGTTTAAACAGTGGTCTATTAGTTTTAGAAGCTTATCTTGAATTCACATAGAGCTTATCATATGAATGATAAATTTCCTATTTACCTTATCATATGCTTTATGTAAATCAACTTTTATGCACATTTTTTCTGCTCCATGTTTATTGAAGTCTCTGATTAGTCATGGGCCATTAGGGAGTTTTCTGATAAAAATCGACCTCTAATAAAAGCGCTTTGACATTGAGACATCAAACCTGGAAGCACCTTGTTCAATCTCATGCATATAATTTTACTGAAGATTTTGTAAGTGACATTACAACAGGCTATTGGTCTATATTCTTCAATTCTTTTAGGTTTTTTAACCTTAGGAATAAGTGAGATAAAAGTATGATTAATTTCTTGAATGAACTCACCGGTATCAAATGCTTCTTGATAAGCTCTTAACATCTAATCTTTTAGGTGTACCCAGTTCACTTTGAAGAAGGTCGCTCCTATTCCATCACGGCCCGGACTGGAGTCATTATGAATAGGGAAAGTGGCTCTCTTTAGTTCCCCTTCTTGAATCCTAGTTGTCAGCATGGCACATTCTTCTGTGGAAATTTTCCTTCCACTTTGAATTGCTGGTAAGTTTTGCTCATATTCCCCATTGTATAATTAAGAGAAGTATGTAGTTGCTTTCTCCACTATTTCTTTAATGTTTTCAGAAGCATTTCCATATTCATTAAGATAGTTAAGAAGGTTATTATGATGTTGCTTTTGTGACATTTTAGTGTAAAAAAATTATTGTATTCATCTCCCTGTAGTAGCCACTTTTCTTTAGCTTTTCGTTTGAGATCTACTGCTTGCTTTTTAAGTTCATCCTTAAGCTTCTTTTGAAGAGAATAAAAGTCTGCATTAAGTCCTTCATGTAGAGGGTCATCATCCAGTTGTAGTTGAATATCCTCTAGTTGGCTTTGAATTTTTGTAATTTCTTCAGTATGTTTTGGTCTTATCCAATTCCACTCCTTCAGTCATTTTTTCATCTTTTTAACCAACATGACATACTTATACATCTATGTTCCTTGTGGAATGTGTACAACATTAAAATCCACAACCTCGCCATAACCCTCTAACATATGCCAATGGTTAACATATCTAAATGGTTTGCCCTTTGTGATGTTTGTATCTTTGTTAAATTGAACGAGGAGGGTACTGTGATCACTTGTAGAGCTTGGCAATACACTTATTTTAAATCAGGAATTGTATTAAATAACTCTGCATTTCCTAAAGCTCTGTCCAGTTTAGAAGTAATCTTCTTTGCCTCACCACTTATCCATGTCTATTTCAGGCCAGAATGGAATGCCTTTATCAATCACTTGCAAGCACATAGTTGTTGAATTCTGCCACTTGGGAAAGCTTCAATGAAATTCCTCCCTTTTTTACTAGTACTAAGCACTGCATTAAAATCTCCCACAACCAACCAAGGTTGGGTAATTAGTTTAGAATTTGTAGTAAGTTGCTGCCATAGTTTAGAACCATTTATATATATATGTGTGTGTGTGTGTGTGTGTGTGTGTGTGTGTGTGTGTGTGTGTGTGTGTGTGTGCATAATTAGAACCATTTATACAAGTAATATAAATCCAGTTCTGTGATTATTTTACATTAATAAACTTTTGATTAAGTAATTTAGATATATAAGGTATTTGGGTTATTTAAGAAATTTTGATTAATTAGAAATAAAGTATGCTCCTTTAAAAGTGTTTACGTTTTTTTATTGAAATAAATTTTAAGATGACACTAATTTACATTTCGGGCTACATAACGGTCAACTGCATTTATTTTTATCATAAATGCATTAGATGTGGTTGTTATGGTAATAAATGAATTAATTTATTATCATAAATGCACTAAATGTGTTAGTTACAATTAATTTAATGATGTAGCATGTTTGTATTTGGAGTAGGAAAAGATATATGGTTTATTATTAGATGCATTTATGTTTAATAGTTGCAGACATTTTATATGTTTGACCCATGCTTGTTGCAAACATGTTTCGCTTTCATGCTTTGGTTGGCATAAAATAAAAGGAGTACCAGTTTTCATATTTTACCAAAATGCATGATTAGTGACCTTAATTAAGTATTCAAATAATAAAATAAAGATAAAGTGATACAGTAATGTTAGTGCCAAAATTGGTCACCAACATCCAATCGTCAATGAAAGCACCAACTAACATTCACAGATAACAGATAGAGTGTATATAGAAAGTATAAATAGAAGAGTGGTAAAAATTTAAAAGAAAGCAGAAAAAACAGTGGATTTATAGTGGTTCGGCTGACTCTGGCCTAAGTCCACTTCAAAAATTTCCTTTTTATTGAGAATCAATTACAGTTACAATCCATAGTTTTCAAAACAATAATGACAGAGTAGCCTTAATAAGGAAGAAGGGAAATAAAATAAAGTCCCTTTTTTGAAGCCCCGATTGTTGTATTTATAGGCAAAATCTGAGTTGCCGGACTTCCTGAGTGATCCGGGCCCATTAAGACCACAGTTGAGTCCATACAGCCGACCCAGCTTCCTACCGGCCCAGCTTCCATCCACCCAGCTTCCAATCGACCCAGATTCCTACCGATCCAGATTCCTACCGACCCAGCTTCCAACCG
Organism: Allium cepa; assembly: GCA_030765085.1. Lineage (NCBI taxonomy): Eukaryota > Viridiplantae > Streptophyta > Magnoliopsida > Asparagales > Amaryllidaceae > Allium > Allium cepa. The sequence continues at coordinate 1,022,222,002 of CM060941.1, forward strand.
ACTCAGCTTCCAGCCGACCCAGCTTCCTGCCGACCTAGATTCCTACCGACCTAGATTCCTGCCGATCCAGATCCCTACTAACCCAGATTCCTACTGACCTACCGACCCAGCTTCCAACAAACCTAAATTCCTGTCGATCCAGATTCCTACCAACCCAGATTTCTATAGACCCAGCCTCCTACCGACCCAGATTCCTACCGACCTGGATTCCTACCGACCTAGTTTCCTACCGACCCGCTTCCAGCCAACCCGAAGTATTACCCTTGATGACTTGAAGAAACCATTAAGAAAACCCGAAGCAAGTCTAAATACGACTCAAAGCAAACTCCAGGCAACCCGCGACAATTCAACTATTATCAAAACTCATATTTCGAGTATCCCGCGACTTTTTTCCATCGAATTTTCCGAATCCCTGCTTCATAATCATGATTACCATCCGTGATTGATCGTCAATCCATCCAATTGACTAAAACCCATCGTATTCCGGTCTCGATAACCAAGCAACCGATTTAGTTAAAACCGCATATCTATGGCCTTGCCAAAAGGCGGGTTAGCATTTGCCCCTCAAAACATGCCTTGCTTTTGAAGGGGTGTTTTAAATAGCCTTAGATCTGTTAATTGAATCCATGATCTCTCTGGATCATTAACAAAATCCATGACTGTTCTGAGTCAATATCCAATACCTAATTCATTCTATATCCATTAATCGAATTCAATATCTCTTTAGATCATTTTCTCCTAGCCCAGGACCTCTTCGGGTCCTATAATCCATAGTTAGGGCCTCATCGAGTCCATATCAAGAGTCGGGACCTCGCTAGGTGCTATAATTCATATTCGGGACCTTACTGGGTCCATATCCAATGTAGGGACCTCGTGGGGACCTACAATCCATATCCAAGACCTTATCGGGTTCATATCCGAAGTCGGGACCTCGCCGGGTCCATACCTAGATCTAAGACCTCTCTGGGTCCTATAACTCAAATCTAGGTTATTTTATCCTACTCCAGCCTCGACTCTTTAGTCGAGGACTTAATCCGTGGGGTATCCTTCTCCGGCCTCGATCCCTAGTCGAGGACTTTATATTCTTCGGCCTCGACTCGGTCGAGGACTTTTATTTTCTCCAACCTCGACTTTCCAATCAAGGACTTTTATATTCTCCAGTCCATTCGATGCTCGAGTCTATTCCATTGCTCTCCGGCGAAGGGACTCATGACATGCGATATATGCCCCATCTCTCCGATTAGGACCGTAACCTTATGACCCGTACTATTTATTACATTAATATTCCAAATCCAATCAACACAGAGTTCCATTGATAAAATAAAAGTCCATACAATAATGAAAATAAAATGTCCATAGTACCAAGAAAGAAACTAGAGTTCACAGAAAATAGAAAAAATAAAATTTCATAAACCCGAGCATCATGGTATATCATCATAGAGCATGCCTAGAGACCGTCCTCGATCCCATACATGTGTAAGTGACTTAGCCGTCTTTCTTTGGGGTTTACTACTTATTCAAAGCCATAAATCCATTCAGCTGATAATAAGGCAATGATGCCTAGATCCAGTGCCAGCTACGTCTGATGTTGGCAGTGATTGTTCCTGTTCCACTACCACAACTCGATTCCTTATGTACTGTTGTAAATGACCATTCCTTATATGTTCCTTAATGATATCCTTCAAATGCCTGTAGTCATTTTTGTTATGCCCATCCAACTCATGGAATAGGCAATGCTTTCCTGATACCCGTTCGTGTTCAAAGGGTTCCCTCTTTGCTAGCCTTCGATACTAGAGACGTCCTCTAGTATCTAAATAAATTCTTTCCAGAGTCTCATTCAAATCCATATAAGAAGAGAATTTTGATTCCCTCTGTTTCCTTTTCGAGACGTTATTGCTATCCATTTTCCCTTTGCCTCTGTCATCCTTGTTTGAATCCTCCCTGGGTGGACCTCCAGCTTTTACCGCATAAACCTCTACCTCTCTTCCTTCTGTTTCAGCCTTCGCATCTTCCTGTATCAGAAACCTTTCTGCTTCATGGTAAAATTCCTCGAGATCCATTGGTGGATCCCGCTCCAACGATATCTTGAAATCTGAATTATCCACAATCCTTGAGACCCCGCCGCCATCAAAACCATCGACGAAACAGGTCGATCCACCGAAGCCACTACCGCATTGAATCTGGTTAAGAAACCCTTAAGTGATTCTCCCTTCCATTGCTTCATCGATGTGGACCCAAAATTGCCTCATAAGCCTATCAATCAGCTCCGTCCATGTGCCAATAGAGCCACTTTCCAGTTGTCTGAACCATAGTGCCGCTATATCCATCAAATACAAATGGAAGCACCACACTATGACTTCCTTTGATGCCCCTAGTACTTTCATGTGCCTCATATACCTTGTGAGGTGAACAGTGGGATCTGTTTTCCCATCATACATTTCCAGCGATGGTAGTTTGAAATCCAGGGGATTCCTAGCCTGCCTGATCAAAGGAGTGAAGGGGCTCCTATTCATGTCCTCCAAATATCTATTCATCATTCCTCCCCTCATAGCCTATCTGATTACGTCCACTAACCTGTCATTGTCATCATGTAACGGCCTCTGTCCGTTGTCTCCACCTTACCCCTCCCTCGAGTCCATGAGGGAATCTTGGATCCTACCCTTCTTGATGAGCATCCACTTCCCTATTAACGTCAAATTTCCCAGCATCGCCTGGTATCCTTTCTAGAGTGGAGCCTACACGATCCGGGGGCATGACCGCTAGTTCAGGGGCCGTTCCCGATGGTCCAAGTCTATCCCGTACGCCGGTCACTCCATGCCCTTGGTCCTGATTCCGGACTGCCTCCCTTCCTACCGCTCTAGCTTCGTGATCCTCATTTCTAGCATCACCTGCTACTCCATTCTTTTGGTTTTGCACTCTATATTGTCCAATCTGTTGGAGTAGGTTCTGTATCATTTCCTCCTTCCTTTTATCTATCCCTTTTTATATAGCATCCATCATCATTTCGATCTCATCTCTGTTGATGAAAATTGAGGTCTAATTAGCTCTTGAGGAAGCCTCATGACTTCCTTTATGCTGACTCATTTCCGTTTTTATTTCCTTGTTGATTGCTTTGTCATAGCTTTCTATGAATCCGAGTTCGTAATCCTTTAAATCCAAATTCCAAGCTTTAGATTCCCTCGGTGTTAGCTTTCTCAGTGGAAGCACCAAAGTGTTAGCGCCAGAATTGGTCACTAACACCCAAACATAAATGAAAGCGCCAATTAACAATCATAGATAATAGATAGAGTGTATGTAGAGAGTATAAATATGAAGAGTAGTACAAATTAAAAAGAAAGCAGAAAAAATAGCGGATTATAGTGGTTCGGCTGACTCTAGCCTACGTCCACTCCAAAAATTTCCTTTTTATTGATATGAGAATCAGTTAGAGTAACAATCCAAAGTTTTCAAAACAATAATGGTAGAATAGCCTTAATGAGGAAGAAGAAGGGAAATAGAATGAAGAACCCTTTTCTGAAGCCCCGCTTACTGTATTTATAGGAAAATCCGAGTTACTGGGCTTCCTTAGTGATCCGGGCCCATTAAGACCATAGTTGAGTCCATATAACCGACTCAGCTTCCTACCGACATAGCTTCCTACCAACCCAGCGTCCAGCCACCTAGCTTCCAACCGACCCAAATTCCTATCGATCCAGATTCCTACCGACCCAGCTTCCGACCGACCCAGCTTCCAGTCGACCCAGCTTCCTACCGAACAATATTCCTACCAACCCAGCTTCCAATCGACCCAGATTCCTACCGATCCAGCTTCCTACCGACCTAGATTCCTGCCGACCCAGGTTCCTGCCGACCTAGCTTCCTTCCGACCTACATTCCTACACACCCAGCTTCCTACCGACCCAGTTTCTTGCCGACCCAGCTTCCAACTGACCCAACTTCCTACCGACCTAGATTTCTACTGACCCAGCTTCTAGTCGACCCAGATTCCCACCGAACTAGCTTCCCACCGACCCGACTTCTCATTGACCCATCTTCATGCCGACCTAGCTTCCCACCGAGCCAGATTCCTGCCGACCCAGCTTCCTACTGACCTAGATTCCAGCCGACCCGGATTTCTATCAACCCAGATTCCGACTGACCTAGATTCCAGCCGACCTAAAGAAGTACCCTGGATGACTCGGAGAAACCATCAAGAAAACCCGAAGCAAGTCCAAATTCGACTTGAAGCAATTTCCAGGCAACCCGCGACAACTTAACTTTTGTCAAACTTGTATTTCGAGTATCCCGCGATTTTTGTCCATCAAATATGCCAAATCCCAGCTTCATAATCAGGATTACCATCCATTATTGATCGTCTATCCATCCATTTGACTAAAACCCATCGTATTCCAATCTCAACAACCGAGCAACCAACTTAGTTAAATCCGCCTGTCTACGGCCTTGCCAAAGGGAGGGTTAACAAGTAGCATTCTGCATAGTTATATTATGGTACAGAAATACATCATAGCTACTACATTCATTCTTGTTATTTAGTATGACACTTACTATGTCATTTATGTATAATTTTATGTGGCACTTAATTGTGTCATTCATCCATGATATTTATTATATGATTTATTTATGATGCCTTGTATCATATTTATTTAGGGAATGTCATGAATGCAACCACATACTTAAAGTAAAATATTATACCAGTTATGATTAAAACATGTTGTGCCATGGTTATAATTTTGAGATTTTCAAGTGTTACATAAACCTAAAACATTATTGCAAGTGTTTTATAACACTCGAAATATTGTACATATATTAAGAAATAAGTTCAAATATATTTTTGGTGTCTCTTTGCAAACTAATTATAAGTATCCTACATTCCAAGTGAGCTAATTGAAATTATATTTCACCAAAGTGACATCTCTAATTTTAATTGTTCATGATAATCTTTGATATTTGTGTATATTTACTCATGGGATGTTAGCCGACCCAAAGGAAGAGTAATATTTGGCCAAATAACTTACGCATGTGTGATGATAAATATGTGACAACTGTAAGGTTTTACAAGTGAATAACTAATCAACCCAAAGGAAGACTGTTATTTGACTTGAATTCATTGTCAGTGTTTGCTCATTACAACAAGAGTACCACCTTTAGTTAATATTACTATCCAAAGACTTGATATTAATGTTGTGCTAGATATCTTGAGAAGAGACTTACCAATTATATGAATTTACTATGTCTGATATTAGGATATGAGCATTTACGGTCAATCCTTAATTTTTGTTCAATTTTTAAATAATTTGACTAAGGTGTCTGCAATTTTAATGTCCTCATCTTGTTTGGGAACAACTCTAAGGATTATTAAGAGAATATTTTGTTTGTTCTTAACTTCATGGATCCAGCTCTTGCAATTAGAAGGGTCACATCCACCCATATTATGGTTGAACGCTCCTATAGTGTTATGAAGAACATTCAGAGGTGGGATAATTAAAAAAGCAAGGGTCAAAAGATCATAAAGTTAAATATTTCAAAAACCTTTAAGGATGTGGTATTCGTAGGGATAATTAATTTTAAGGAGTTCTTTACAAAAAAACGAATTTTAAAAAAAAAGATAAGGGGAACAAGCACGCTTTACATTGCTTGATTCCATAAAGTCAAAATAAGGGAAACATAAATGAGTGCTATATGGAAAATGGTTTCTTCAAAGTTAATGCACTTAAGTTATTTATTTATTTGATACTCTTTTTATTTACAGTGTAACCATTTTATTATTAATTAAGAATAAAATGATATCTTATTGAGCTCATTTAGCATTGTGGTAAGAAGAACAGTGGTTGAAGCATGTAAGATTGAAAGTACTCATTTAACATACACTGTAAATAAATGTATTAATATAGATAAAGAAGTCGCTAAGGATCTAGAAGAAAAGAAATAACATACAAATATATTTATAGTTATTTCTTTAATGAGATGTACATACATATAAAGTAAAGTATACTAGATATTTCTGAGTTATTATTGAGATTTCAGTTATATTGTTTGGATTTATTTGATATCTTTGTTATGTTGTTACTTAGACAAACTTTGGTTTTTCTATTTCTAATATGAACAAATAAGGTTAAGACTGTTAATTTAGAAATAATAAGATTGATTTATGAATAAATTAAAACTTTGCTGAAATTAAAGCTCCTAAGTTTTAAAACATAGCCTATATCTACTTATGCCAAATACCTTCCATAATGAAATCTCAAATTTTGATTTGGTGATTAGTATGATTATTTGTTTTAGCTTACTAAATAATCTAGATTGAGGCATTAAAGATAAAAAATAATTTATTAGTATTCCAAATGACTTAAAAGTTACAAGTTTTATAACCCATACTAAGGAAAAACTTATAATGAGAAATGCAACAACTTTTGAGGATGTTAAGTTTGGGGGAGAAATAAATTATGGATCAAAGAGAATCATTATCTTTAATTCAACTACAGTTACTTCTTTGGATAATATATATGATTTGCTTCCTTTCATTGACAAGAATTAAATCATGAACTATAATAAGACAATGTTAAACAAAAAAATTCTTCAAGTTACAGTTAATGTTTCAAGACAACAAACTCAACAACCTCAAGGTGCAAGGTCACTAAGGAAATCCACTAGAAAAATGAAGAAATACTATTTCGGATGACTATGTAGTATATCTCCATAAAGATGAATAATGGACTGGTAAAGATGATTATGTAAACTTATATCAATCCATATAAGGCATTAATTTGAAATGTGGATTTAAGATATGAATATATAGTGTAAACCTATAAGGATAATAAAGTTTGATATTTTCCCCCTAACTTAAGTTCTAAGATCATTGGTTATGAATAACTATTCAAAACCAAAAGAAAAAAATGGATTATACGGAAAGGTATAAAACTCTTTTATAGAAATGACTATTCTTAAAAGGATAATAATTTTTTTAAAAGAAACTTCCTCTTCGGTTTTAAAGAATCTTTAGAATACTTTAGGGGCATGTTGCGTATTGTAATTTTGATTAATATCTGATGGATATTATAGTCGTGTTTCTCAATGGAGACATTGATGAAACAACTTAAGGAATAGATTACTCTTTTATATTAGGGATTCAAATACACCATTGTTATTGATAGGCGTGATATTTGAATTATCATAAAAGGGCTAGGCAAATAAGTGCTTAAAAATGTTTGGTATACAAATTGCAAATCAGTTGATTCTCTTTTTCCAAAAGAGGCAAATACAGTCTTATATAGTAATATAGGAACATCCTTAAAATTAAAAAATGCAAAAGATTCCTCATGAATTTGCGTTGTGGAGTCTTATATATGCTAAGGCATATACATATATTGATATTGCGTGTATTATTTGGTGGATTTTTTTACTAACATTGAAAGTGGATCAATGGTTGGTAACCAAAATGGTTACGAGATATCTTTATGGAATAAAAGATTATATGCTCATAGATAAAAGATAGGATTGGTCGGAGATTATAAAGGATTACGATTCGAATATTTTTTGGATGTCAAGGGTATAAAAGATTTACTTCAAGTAATAATATTTTTTTGATGGGGCTATATAAGGAAAATTGTCGTACAGATACTTATAGCCTCTTCTATTTTGGAACTAACATTTATTTTCTGTTATGCGACATCCGACGGTGGAAAATAATTGCAAAATTTTATCACAAAGTTATGAAATATCAGAAAGGAATTGAAAGACTACTAAAGTAATATTGTGACAATAAACAACATATCATTTTCCAATAAGGGAAGAGTGCAAAATAAATTGTAAATTATAGAGCATATTATGACAAACTCATTATGGCGGATCCGCTTACAAAAGAGTTATCATTCAAGGTCTTTCATGAGCATGTTGCTCAATTCATGTGACTTTTATGTAAGGATATTTTAGTTTAGAGGGAGATTGTATTTGTTACTGTCACATGATACATTGCTTTATAATTAAGTTATAGATATATATCAAGTTCATTTTTTTGATAGGAAATAAAGTAATAAAGTTTTTTTTTGCACTCTAGGTTGTTCAAATATTAAACATTTTGATCTCACTAAAATAGGACCACTTGGAAATAAACATGTATAGATCACATCTCATGTAATTTCCATGTTACACATCCTTGATTGATTTATGTCGTTTGATTGTGTTGGTATATGTGACTACTGATGAGTTTAGTTACACTAAAAGTAATGAAAGCCGCTTTGATCCTTTGCCAGCATAGTTAATGGACGAGATTTTCCAGAAACACCTTATGTTATAAATAAAAAAATTTGGAGCTCATAAATTTAACCATTTGCAAGATTATTACATATATGGCCTAGGGGAAGACTGTTGGAATATTTCAACATTTGGGCCACATATGTAAAATAAAACGTGTCGTGTTATTTTGGTGTAAAGCCTAATTAAATTAATCAAATTATGGATTAAAGTTAAAAGACTTACATGTATAATTGTCATGGTGTTCATGTGTAGATACTGGAGCAATTCTAATTTATTGAAGGGCCAAATTAGAAAATGTCAATAATATAAATAAGGGGTTTTGGTCTTCAAATTAGATAAGCTCTTGTTATTTTCCTAATCTCTTCTATGGATATAATTCAGATCTAGGGTTTATGTCAATTTGGAAGATCATATCCAACTTTATCTTTTAGATTTATCTCTTTCTCTTAATCAGTTTCAGAAAGCAAAAACTATGGATCAGATCTAATATAAGGTCTAGGTCTTGTGTCAATATGGAAAACTAAACCAAATTTACTTTTCCAATCAGCAACTATGAATTCAGGTATGGCTTTTGCTAATTCATTTACGTTCCTATGATTTCTTCTCAATCAAATAAGTATGAGTCACCTATTCAGGTCTAGGGTTTCATGATCAATCAATCCTAAAGTATATTTAAATCCTAATAGTAACACTTAGGTTCTTCTATTGAAGATACATCATGAAAGTCTTGAGAAGTATAGTTTGTTTCCTTGTTTATCAAGCTAGTTTGTATGGTGCAGTTGGTCCTAGCTTATCTTGGATATGTGAATTGTTGTAATGGTAGAGTATTTCATCTACTTGCTTTTGTGAGTTTTCTGTTTACAACTTGTTGGTTGAGCAATTGTGAGTTCGCTATTGGCTACTTTATAGAGAATTTTTGTATCTTCGACGTTTGTGCCACAATTGTTGAGATTTTCTACCTCACACTTGTATTAATTGTTATATATAAAAGTGGGCAGACCACTAAAAAAACTTGCTTACCTTGACAAAAAAATGCAGTGTCAACTTTTCCAATTTTAAATCCTTAACTTAGAAGATAACTTTTTAGTCTCTTATACCAAGCATGTCGTACTTGTTTAAGGCCATAAATAGCTTTCTTAAGTTTATAAACATGGTCTAAAAAGTTTTCATGTACAAAGATTGGTGGCTATTCAACATAAATATTTTATTTAATAATAATATTTAAAATTTCACTTTTTACATCCATTTGATATAATTTAAAATTACTGTGAAATACAAATGCCAATAAAATTTTATTGCTTCTAAAAGTGCTATATGGGAAATGCTTCTTCACAGTATGTTCTCTCTTCTTAATTATACCCTCATGCAACTAATCTCGCTTATGATATCACAATTTTCATCGACTTTATTCTTACTAACCCACTTTGTTCTATTATAAGTTGATTATTAGGTCTCTGTACTAATTCTCGAACTTCATTACATTGAAACCGACTAAGTTCTTCTTGCATTGCTAAAATCCAATGATCATCTTTAGCGGCTTCTTTATAGTTTTTAGGTCCATTATTAGAAATTAAGGCAGCACATCCTATTTAATTTAATTGCCTTCTAGTTATAACTTTAGTGTTTACATCACCTATTATATTATCTAATTGGGGATCTTTTAAGATTCTAGGGCATGATTTTAGAATATTATTTGTTTATATAATATTTTCATTTAATTCTTCAAGAGGAGTTTGATTAGTTTTATTTGAAGGTTTACTTGTGTCTATAACAACATCATCATCACCATCATTTTTATCTTTAAAATTTTCATCAAAAGGAACATGTAATATTTCTTGAATTATATTTTTTCTTTTTTTAAAGATCATATAAGAATTGCTTTGTTCTAAATAACCAATAAATATTCATTCATAGACTTTCAGGTAAAATTTTCCTAGAGGATTCTTTGTCTTAAGATTAAAGCATTTTGAATCGAATACTTTAAACTAAGATACCTTAGGTTTCTTCCACGGAGAAGATCATAAGGAGTATTTTTAGTTGAAGGTCCTAGTGTAACTCTGTTTAGAACATAACATGTTGTAGAAACTACTTATGCCCAAACAAATTTTGGTAAGAAGTTACTTGATAAGGTCCTTGCTCATTCTGGTAAAGCTCGGTTTTTCGTTATGTAATACCATTATTTTATGGTGCTATAGGAAAAGAAAAATCATGACTTCTACCCTGTTTATCACAAAATTCTTGTAAAAATAATTTTCAAATTCTACTCAATGATCACTTTTATATTTTTAATTTTTAAATTTCTAATTCCTTTTGTAATGATTTTAAAAGATTCAAGATTATCACTTGTGTTTAAGAAAAAGTGTTCATGTATATCCGGAAAAATCATCCGTCATAACAAACATATATTTGCTGTGATTTTTGATCTTAATTGCATAGGACTAGATAAATCTAGATGTAAAATTTCTAAAGGTTATTTAGTTCAAATTTCATTATTTGCTTTGTACGCAGATTTCTTAAGCTTGCCAAATTGACATGCATCACATAAACTATTTATTTTTGGTAAACCACTCACATTTCCTTTTTTAGAAAGTTTATGAGTATTTTTAAAATTTAGTGACAAAAATGCTTGTACCATACCCATAGATCATTTAGATTTGCAACTAAACACATATCACTTTTATGTTTAAAACATAGATATTTCTTTTTCTTATTCTTTTAAAAATTAAGTTTTTGTTTTGGTCGAAAATGTTATACATATCATTTTCAAAAGAAATTTTGAAACCTTTACCACAAAGTTGAATTACACCTAAAATATTGTATTAATATTTCAAATAATAACACATTAATAATAGTATGAGAGTTAAATATGCATATATTTGTGATGTATCCTTTCCCAATCACATATTCTTGAACTTGTCTCCAAAGGTGATGATTCCTCCATCCATATAAGTAATGTTGGTTAGTATGTTCACATTCCTGTCATATGCTTGTAGCATCCACTATCAAGAATCCATTTCACTCCCTTTATTCTGGGGCACCACAAAAATAAATGAAATCAGTTGGTACCCACTTTCTATGCTAGGGTCCTGGTGGAGAGGTAGAAGATAACTATACCCAGGAGGGTTTGGTAGAATGTTTAAAAATGTGATCATTATTATTGCAAATATTTTCCATAAAATTACCTATGCACTTATTTCTATTCATATTACTATTAATTTTAGAAACCCAAATACTAATTGTTTTATTCTTGGTTTGATGTGCTACATTGCTATTTTTAGGATTCCTATATTAGTATATAAAGTGAATATTTCTTAGGACTAGATTTGTTCTTTTTTTCTCTTTTAAAATCATTAGTCAATTTTGTTGTTTGATGGTTTTGACATATTTCTCAAATTTGATAAATTTTCTTTGCCATTGTTGAATATTGACACATATATGTAAGTTGATATAACTTAGCTTTTAATTCATTCACTTTTTTCTTGAAATTTCTAGATTAGTCTTAAGATCACAAAATTATTTTGGTAATTTGACATTATCATATCTATATGTTTTAATTTGATTATTTAAAAATGAGTTTTGAGATGTTAAATTTTCACAAGAATTATGCATATCCTAATTTTTCTTGTAGAATGGTTTTCTCGCCTTTTAACATGTTTATTTCCTTTTTTTCTCTATTTAGTTTTCCTATAGTATCATTATATGTTCTCTTAAAAATTAGAAGTTTTTCATCTATACTAATTTTAAGTAAATCATCATATGACGGTTCGGAGTTAACCTTATTAATAGCGATGAAATCCTCATTTGCATGTTCCAAGTTGCTATCACATTCAAAAGATGAAGGATCCAAACCATCCCAAGTATTTCTACCCAGATAAGAATCTTGGCTGTAGGTAGATTTGAAGTGATTCACGTTTATATGTTATTATGGAACCTTTATTGATGACATATATTCTGCTGTGTTGATTTTAAAGTGGTTAACACTAGTATATTATATTATGATGAACTAACTTGATAGATACAAGCGATTTTGATATGATAAGTATAGCGTTAGTCCGTATTGACGTTTTTAATAGGTTGATCTCATCTATATTTCCTTTCATATCCATCTTCCATAGGTTGACAGGATACTAGGGGAGTGCTTGGAGCATAATAACGGAAATGGCAACACAATGGAGTTACTTTATTCTGATGTACACTATCTTAATATTATGTACTTCTAGTGGACAAACGGTACATGACAGTGTTATTCTTTATTTGATGTAATGATACTCATGACTATTATATAATATTGTTCAGGTATTTCTACAATATACGTTGTACTTTACAATATTCCTGCCTCGGTGAGTTTCTGAAAGTTATAGCTAAAGTAGATAGCTTTATGGTTCTACTCTATTCACCCTAATGATCTGACATTTATGACCTTTGGGTTAGACGTCTCAAATAGGACATAAAATTAGAAGGTTGTGAATGTCAGACTGTTACAACCTCAATTGTACTCACATTTTATAACATTCATTAGCTATTTATTTATCACATACATGATCGCCATCATAAGTGAGCCTATAATATAAAATAGGGTTAATTCATCATCGCATTTTACTTACAACATTATAAGTATTAAAAAAATACATCCATAGAACCTACTTATAGGGTCATATTTTGTTAAGAAAGAACTAAACTTAATTGATAACGTACTATCAATTAATTATCTCAAATTTTTGTATGTCATCATTCTTGCATTTTCTTTAGAATTTATTCAAAAATTTCTAGTCATTAATTACATCACAACTTCAATCAAACATTCCTAGAAAACATAATAGTTAAGCTATTGGAATTTAACTTTTAAGCTATTGAAAACATAGTGTTCTTACTATTAGAAATACACTACCAATGTTATTGAAACATGATTTAGATCTACCGAAAATATGCCATTGGTAGTTATTGAAAATGTGGTTCTAGAATCTTACAAAAAGTACGATATTTGTGCTATTGTAAACATAACCTCAGGGCTATCAGGAATACGCCTTTATAGAGTTATTGAAAAGATGCAGCCCATAGCACCTAAAATTACGATTTAATTGTTATTGGAAAAATGACTTTTAAAGCTATCGAAATCATAACTTTATTGACTATCGAAAATATGGCTTGATGATCTATCAGAAATGTTATTTATATGATACAAAAAATGTGTTATCGGAAACATGGTGTTTTAAGTGCTATACAAAACATGATTGGAAATTTGTAAATAAGTAGAGATGTTTATTACTTAAAAAAGAAATCCCTTTTGACTTAATTTTTATACGTGTCGAATTCTAATTTTTTAATTTTCAAATCGCAATGGTAAAATTCTACCAAAATTGGTAATTATCTCATTTAATTCCTTATTAATTTTGTTAACTCCTTGACTAATTCTCTAATTAAGGTAATTCATTACATCACTGTTTAATTCATATATCAATTGGAAAATTTACGGGAAAGTTCTAAAAAATTCACTGAAAATCATAAACTTATTATTCCCACTTTCATTAATAAATTCATATCAAAATATTAAGTTTTATATTTAAAAAAATTATTTTACAAGAAAATTACTTGTTTTCATCTTTGAAATTTCATAATAACTGATATATACATAGGGAAATTAGGTATTCAAAACCTGTGTATGTTTAATATTATAAACAACACACACAAATTTCAAATTATTTGAATATAGATAATTTATGTTTCACTTTTATATATGTCATTAGCCAAAAAATTCATAATCATAATTCACATAGATTCAATCTGTCATTAAAAAAATCGCTTATAACCATTATAAATAGAAAATTGACATTAATTCCAAATCTAGCCAGACATAGATAAGAAAAGGTTGTAACATTACTCAATTATTGAATAAATTGGATTAAAATGCTCTCTTTGTTTGAAATATGAAATCTTGAATTTGTTTTTGATTTTTCTCCTCCTCTTTTGCATGGCAATGACATCCAAGCTTTGTTCTAGGGATATTTCATTTTGTATGAATAAGGCGATGATAATAGAATATTTCAAGAGATACAAGGCTCACTATTGGGCTTGTTAAATTCCTTTTTTATCTACTCTATTATTTTCATAACCTTTTATTACAATCAACCCACTTCATTCCTTTATATATAATAGCTAAAATTGCCTCTTTAAAATTTTATTTTTCCTCAATAAAATTTATTTTCATCATATCATAATTAAATTCCCACTATTTTACTATACTAATCATGTACCGCATTTCACTTTATTAATAAAATTATCTATTGAGTTATTAAATATTACGTTTTAGATTAATGAATAATTTACTATAACATCCTCACAGTTGGCTTACTCCAAAAAACGTTACAGTTTCCTCTTCTTATAAGAATTTCATCCTCGAAATTTGAACAAGGCACACAAATGAATATATAAGTACACATAATGTACATCACAAGTACTAATAATTCACAATCCATCTTCACTAGAAAATCATCATAACGTATTAGTGCATATACTAACGCATATCAAATGTACTAGTGTCACTACTATCCATAAAAAAATCATACTAGTATATAGCTAATTGAAAATCAAACATCAAACATACAAGGATAAAAATTATTGTTATATCCTCTTCGTCCCAAGTAGTATCATCAACATCGTGGCTCCATGTGATGCAAACAAGTTTGATAACTTTGTTCCTCAACTCCTTCATATCATGACCCACCATCTCTTTCAGTCTATATATTTTTATCAAATTTGGCCCAATAGCTACATATTCAATCACACTTGGTTCAACTACCATGCTAGGGTGGGACCTTCATAAAAATGCAGTCGCCAACTGCAAATTCTAACTACTCCTATATTACACAACTTTCATCCTTTCTCGGATCAACTTGATATTTTCAATAGCATTACTAACTAAATTTGGTTGAAAAATGAGTTTTTCTCCCATATCTGACCAACAGATAGGTGATTTACACATCCATTAAGTTCCTTGAATGTCGTCGTTCTAATGATCAGTCTATAATTGTTAGTATATGTGAACTCTACCAAATGTAGATGATCTTCTCAGGATCCACAAAAATCCAAAATGCTGGCTTTTCGTTGGTCCTCAAGAACTTGGTCAACTCTCTCAATCTGTATGTCCATGTGTGGATGGCAGGCTATACTCAAGCTTAATGCTATATCTAATGTGCTCTATAGACTCTTCCAAAACACGTTGGTAAAGAGTAGATCTCTACCACTTATTTTTCTTGGTATTGCAAGCAACTATACAATATTTTATACATACAGCTTTGTTAAGTTGGTTGTCATCCTTGTTGACTTGACTAGGATTAAATGGGCACACTTGTTAATTTATCCACTATTACCCAAACACTTTCATTACCCAATCTTGAACATGGCAATCCATCAACAAGCTCCATTAATATGGAGTCTCACTTCCAAGGGATGAAATAATCTACTTGGCTTCTGATGTTTGATCTTAACTTATTTGTATGTAAAGCATATTTTAATGCATTCAACAACATCCTTCTTGATTCCTTTCTAAAAAAAATTACCCTTCAGATCCATATATATCTTTACACCACCAAGATGTATGGTAAATTTTGATCGATGGCTTTCTTTTAATGCATCTTTTCAGAAATCTCTCATATTGGGGACACATAATCTTCACTTCTTCTGAGACAATCCTTTAAATCCAACATGAATCCTTTTAGGTTATCGAAATCAATGCCTCTTTCTAGTCATATTATTTTTCACCTATCAATGGGTCCTCTTTATGTTTGGTGGTTGTCTTTTCCGTAAGAATTAGGCTCATTTCCAAACTCGCAATTATGCATGGGATATTGTGACGACCGCCCATGACTCCCGCACCAAAACAAGGAAATAGTGCGTTGAAAGGCGTGCCAGGCAGCCATGGGTGACCGTCAAGGGTAGAATAAACATCGCAGAATCTATCGTATAACTCACAGCGCATGGATAAAATATAATAGAGGAATATAATATAGTGAAGCTCCATAGAACAGAACATCATCATATAAGCATCATAGAAGTTTTATACAAACATATGAATCATCCATACATCAAAGCCTCACTACATAACACTCAAACAAATATAGCAGCGGAACACCCAGTACATAATATGAAAATAATATGCAAAAGCCTCTTGCTCGTCTTCGTCATCATCAACGTAGACCTCCATGAACAGCACCTGTCACCTGCTACCTAGTCTGCCCATCCCAACATGGATGAACAGCCCAAGGTAATAAGAGGAGACATAAAACCTTGAGTCAGACAAAGTCTTAGTGAGCAGTAAATCGACTATCAAACATACCAAAAGAGTATAAAGGATAAAGGAATAGGAACCAAACCATCCCACTCCACCTCTTTCTACAGTGATAGCCCCTAGACTCAAACTAAAGTGAAGCAAACATAACATAGCAGACAATTAAGGTAAAACAATAATCACTCGAGTCAAGGTCGATGTTTTCCAAATACAAACCCCCAAGGCCTAAACCAAGATCAGATAAGCATCCAGAAAACACCGCTCTTGAGACCGAATGATGATACAACCAAACGTCCAAACATCCATGACTCCGGCTATCACTGTTATCATTGCCTTGATTTCACCATTAGTTGAATGACCACCTGTCAAGGGCTAACGGTAACCCCGGTTCTAGACATAACTCCGCACGTCGTCGCAGCCCGTGCCTAGGAATTTTCGCAACTACCCAGAGTACTAGCACGTCGTCGCAGCCCGTGCTTGGAACGTCGTCGCAGCCCGTTCCAACGTACTCTTGCTTTGAGCATGCTAGAACCTTCAACAACGATGAGATCTCAGCCTCCTAGTCATCCTCCTTGACGACTATTTTCATAATAGCTCAAGCGCCTCTCAAGCTAACCATTATCATCAACCCGGATCGCATCACCGAGTTATCAACATAGCTTCGCACGTCGTCGCAGCCCGTGCTTGGAACGTCATCATGACCCGTCCTATCTCATCATCATGCTTTGCCTCCTCGCATCATGGCAAAGTCCATATCAATACCATACTTTGCCTCCTCGCATTATGGTAAAGTCCATCTCAACATCATCTAATCCATACATATGAGCTTCAACATCCGCTTCATATGCCACAAGCAGCTTTCACCATTCAAGAGCCTTTCCACTTAGCTTTTGAATCATCTTCGACCATCTTGTCTAGATCTAACTATTAATCAACTAACATACATAGCAATCAATCAAATCAATCATTAACTTAAGCAATCAAGTAGTCAAATATGGTCTAAATAGGCATTTATAACTACAATGGCAATTTCGTAAATAAATGAGCATAGATATAACATACATGAATCATGGGTTTCTAGCATAGATCTAACAAATATAAATCATGAGTTTTGTCTCTACAACTTGATGAATGAACTTGCATAAGTAAACATCTTCATAAGTAATGGATCTACACTTGGATCTAAGGAAAATGTATAAAATCACTATCTACAACACTCCAACAAACCACCAATCCAATGTACTCCTTTGGGTCCGCGTGAGAGATAACCACCACTCACCGAATCACCCAAACACTTCAAAAACCAATCACTTCAGATCTGGACAGCGAAGCTTCAAGCTTGATTCGTCGAAATCCCGCTTGAAACGATGAAATCTAGCTTGGTTGGATGAAGATCTTCAACTTTAGCTCTTGGATCTTCAATCTCGATCTTCGATCTTGGATGGATGTTAGAACTAGATTAGAGTGGAGAAAAGAAGATGAAGAAATATTGTAGTCGAGCTCTCAAAATGGCAGCACTTCGTCGCTTCGAAATCCGGTGCCAAAGGTGAACCAAACCCCTCTATTTATAGGCTGGAACGCCCCTTAGGTCGCTCGCTTTTAGGTCGCTCACGACCTAACTATGGCCGACCTACGACCTAACAGCCCCACACGACCTAACCAACACGGCCTAACGACTTACGACCTAACAAGGGCCGCGACTTAACACTACAAGCAGCCTACAGACTCGAGTCAACGACTCAACAGGTATGCACGACTCACGACTCAAGCCCCTAACGACCTAAGACACAACGTCCCAACACGCGCGACTCAACATGTTCGCGACCTAACTCGCACGCGAGTTACGACCTAACGACTTAACTATGTTGCCGACTCAACACAGGCACGACTCAACACAGGATCACACGACTTAACTATAAGACGACCTAAAACACACATGACTCAAGCCTTAGGTCGTTCACGACCTAACACTAAACCGACCCAACGACTCAACGAAGCCACGACCCATCACTAAGTCGTTCACACGACTCAGCGACCTAACTACAACACATACCATCCACTAGGTCGTTACTTCCTATAGGTCGCTACAACTATTAGGTCGCTCATTCCTCTAAGCAGCTCACCACTAGGTCGCTCCCCACTAGGTCGTTAGAATCCTTAACCCGCTAACTACCTTAACTCGTTAACCCGCTATCTTCCTTAGGTCGTTCCAAAACTCCTCCGACCTAACTATCATACGACCTAAGTCCCTAGCTCGCTCTACCTCACTAAGTCTCTAGTATCTATAGGTCGCTCCAATTCTATAGGTCGCTAGCTTTCCCTAACTCGCTCACACGACCTAAACTACCAAACGACCCAAGCTTCCTACGACTTAAACACCACACGGGTTAACTTCCACACGACTTAAGCTTTGGTCGACTCAAACTCTAAACGACTTAACAACATCAACGACCTGAAGCATATAGTTTTACAATGTTTCGATCCGTAAAATACGGGTCGTTACATTCTCTCCCCCTTAGGAATTTCGCCCCCGAAATTCCAAACAAACAAGAGCAACCAAAGTTATTCCGCATGCCTACCATCCATAGTAATCAACAAACCATGCATCCAATTCCTAACCTAGCATGCAGAATTCTAAGACTAGAACAAGGTACAAATTCATGAGATGTCACGACACCTTAGGGCCATACCTCGAAGAGTTCGGGATGAGCTGCCTTCATCCTCTCTTCCTCCTCCCACGTACAGTCGTTAACATCATCACTCCATTGTATCTTGAGCAACGTAATCGTCTTCCTCCTAAGCTATTTCGTATCGGTTTCAACAATACGAAGCGGCTTACGAGGTCTTCTAACAACTGGATCAACCTCCAAATCTTCACAGCTATCAGCAGAAACCACTGTATTAGAGTCATGCACATATTTCCGTAAATAAGATACATGGAAAACATTGTGCACACCCGCCATCTTTTCCGGTAACTCCAATCTATAAGCGAGCTTTCCAATTCGCTCGATAATCGGGAATGGTCCAACAAATCTCGGAGTTAACTTTCCTTTCTTCCCGAATCGCCATTCTTCAGTGGAGAAATCTTCACAAAAACCATATCACCTACGTCGAATTCCAAATCCTTACGACGATTATTGGCATAACTTTCTGACGGTCTTGGGCTGCCTTCATTCGTTGCCGAATGATCTCTATACAATCCGTAGTCTGTCGAATCATCTCTGGCCCAAGTACCAACTTTTCCCCAGTTTCCAACCAACATGTCGGAGAGTTACACGGTCTTCCATACAATGCCTCAAATGGTGCCATACCAATACTCGATTGATAACTGTTGTTATACGCAAATTCCACCAAATGAAGATGATCCTCCCATGATCCTCCGAAATCCAAAACGCATGCCCTCAAGAGATCTTCCAAAACTCGGTTGACTCTCTCAGTCTGACCATCTGTTTGGGGATGATAAGCTGTACTCAAACACAACTCGGATCCCAAAACTTCCTGGAAACTCTTCCAAAATCCACTAGTGAACAATGGGTCTCGATCGCTCACTATACTCTTCGGAATACCATGGAATCGAACTATCCACTTAACATACAACTCAGCCAACTTCGATGCAGTCCTAGTCGATCGAACAGGAATGAATCTTGCACTCTTAGTCAACCGATCTACGATGACCCAAATCCCTTCATTTCCCGCCTTGGTTCTAGGTAGGCCATCGATAAAATCCATCGACACTTGCTCCCACTTCCATGTAGGAACCTCTAATGGCTGAAGTAATCCACTTGGCCTTTTCTGTTCAGCTTTTACCAACTGACAGTTCATACATTTGGAAATAAAATTTCCAACGTCCTTCTTCATACCTTCCCAGTAATAGGTTCTCTTCATATCCCGATACATCTTATTTCCTCCTGGATGAATTGTCAACTTCGAGTGATGACTTTCCTTCAAAACTTCATCTCTCAACTCATCGATATCGGGAACAACCAGTCGTCCTTGCTTCCGAACCCAACCCTCTCGGTCGACTTTGAATCTTCTATCCTTCTCTGGGTCCAATCCAGATTCCAAATCACGAATAATCTTGACAAGCTTATCGTCTCGCTTTTGGCCCTCGCCAATCCTTTCCACAAGAGTAGGTCTTATCGATAGGTTTGCCAACATTTCAGGTTCCAATTCACATCTAGGCCTGAAGTCAAATCCAGCCAAATACTCGAGACTCTTCCATTCCGAAAACATGGCTCCCAATCCGACATGTCTCCGACTTAACACATCAGCCACTGCGTTACCTTTTCCCGGAGTATAGGCTATACCAAAATCATACGATGCCAAGAACTCTAGCCACCGTTGCTGTCGAAGATTCAAATCCTTTTGAGAGAACAGATACTTCAATGACTTATGATCTGTAAACAACTCGAATCTAACTCCCAATAGATAATGTCTCCACATCTTCAAAGCAAATACGATCGCCGCTAACTCCAAATCATGAGTCGGATAATTCCTTTCATGCGGCTTCAGTTGTCGACTTGCATATGCAACAACTCTATCCTTTTGCATTAGCACTGCTCCAAGTCCAGTACCACATGCATCGGTGTAAACCACCATCTCATCATTCCCACTTGGAATAGTCAAAACAGGAGCACTTGTTAGTCGCTCTTTTAGGATTACGAAAGCTTGCTCACACTTAGCATCCCATCTGAAAACTTGGTTCTTTTTCGTCAATCCTGTTAACGGTGCAGCTATCTTGGAAAAGTCTTTGATAAACCGACGATAATATCCTGCTAATCCAAGAAAACTTCTCACATCAGATGCATTCTTAGGTCTAACCCAATCCTGGATCGCTGCCACCTTAGCGGGATCAACCGCTATTCCACTTCCAGAGATAACATGGCCTAAGAATCTCACTTCACTTTTCCAGAAGTGACACTTCGAAAACTTAACCTTCAGCTGATGCTTCCGTAAGATTTCCAAAACAATACGCAAGTGCGTCTTGTGCTCTTCCTCGGTTCTGGAGTAAATCAGAATATCATCCACGAACACAAGCACGAACTTATTCAACCGATCTCTGAATACTCTATTCATAAGATCCACAAAATATGCTGGTGCGTTAGTCAATCCAAATGGCATTACCAGCCACTCATAAAAACCGGATGGTGTCCTGAAAGCAGTCTTCGGCATACTATCCTTCGCCACTCTTAACTGGTGAAATCCCGTTGCCAAATCCATCTGGGAAAACACCTTCGCCTCGTGAAGCTGATCAAACAAGTCATCTATTCTCGGCAATGGATACTTGTTCTTCTTAGTCACCTTATTCAGCTCACGATAATCGACACACAACCTCAACGATCCATCCGCTTTGGTTGCGAACACAACTGGTGCACCCCATTCGGACACGCTACGCCGAATGAATCCTTTCCGCAAAAGGTCATCAACTTGCACCTTCAACTCTTGTTGCTCCCTAGGCGCCATCCGCCTAAGAGGCATCACAACAGGTCTGGCTCCCTCAACTAGATCGATACGAAACTCGATCTCCCTATGCGGCGGTAATCCTTTGACTTCGTCAAAGACATCCTCAAATCCATTCACAATAGGCACCGATGACAGTCCATCCCGTGGAACAACCAGCGAATACATGAAGCTCATGAAGACGCCTTCCTCATGCTTACATCGTATCACAACTTTTCGCCCTTCCACATTCCCGACTGTCACCTCTAGCCTCTCACAATCAATCCTTGCCGCATACTTCCTAAGCCAGTCCATACCCAAAATAATTCCGAACCCCGCAAAGTTTAGAACAAAACAATCACAAACAAACGAGCAATCATGACTCGACACAACTAGACCACGGCATATCATACACAAACATGACGAACCCCCAACTGGATTAGTCACAACCAATGGCCTATCAACAATATCCGGTTCCAAACCTAACCGGCCTACAAGATCATCACAAACAAAAGAATGCGACGCTCCAGTATCAAACAACACTCTAACTGGAACACCACAAATGTAAAGAGTACCTTGAACCACCACACTCTTCCCCTTCTCTTCAGCAGTAAGAGCTTTTGAAAACGACGGCACAGCTCCCAAAGCATAAGCTTGCACAATCTGCCTGTCCTTCCTCGGTTCTGGACAATCTTTCTTGAAATGCCCTGGCTTGTCACAGTTGTGGCATTTCACCGGCGCCTTTGGATTCCTACAATCCTTGGAGAGATGGCCCTTCTGCTGGCAATTATAGCAAGTCATTTCGCCCTTCGGCTTCTTCTGGCCATCCTTACCCTTCTGTTGCTGTTGCTTCCTCTTCTTGTTTCCACCCTTCTGTGGCTTAAACCCTTCCTTGGTTACAGCAACAACAGAACTCTCCCTAGGAAACAAATTCTCATGCCTGAGAGCTTTCTCCACAAGCTTCTCAAACGGATCGTCCAGGTGATCCACCAACTGTCTTCCAAGGTAAGCATCCAAACCGGTCACAAACTTCTCATTCTTCTGATAGGGAGAATCAATATACGATCGAGCATACTTGGACAAAGCTTCAAACTCAGAAACATACTCAAGAACTGATCTTCCACCTTGCTTGAGTTCCACAAACTTCTTAAACAAGACAGATTTCTGAGTCGTAGAGATGAACTTAGCTTCAAATCTGACTTGGAATTGCTCCCAAGTAATCTCATCCTCCGGAGTATCAATGGTGATAGAATTCCACCAATCTGAAGCTCTCCCTTGAAGTTGCCTTGATGCAAGCTTCCTCCTAGTTGCATCCTCGATTCCCAAGTCACAAAAAATCCTTCTACAAGCATCTATCCATCTCTGCACTTCAATGGTCGATTCCGTTCCCAAGAAAACCTTTCCTCCAAGAGAAGTATAGTCCTTGCAAAGCTTAGCAAAATCCACTGGTCTTGGAGCTTGAACTTGAACTCCAACATCCACTGATGGCCCTGAAGCTGGTATCCTTCTCATGATCGAAGTCATCATGGCCTCAAACATAGGAGCATAATCAACAGCTTCTCTAGCAGCACGGCCTTCCCTAGCAGCTGGTCTCCCCCTTCGACTCATCCTTAATATCTACAAAAAGGAATGACTTAGAACACCTTGAGAAACAACTGCATAAGGAGTTCAAATCCTTCTAAACTACTATATTATATATATAGTAATCATTCATCAAAATACAATTACGTCTCTCATACGTAGTTACGTCAGCGAGCGTTGGCTAAAATCGATTAACCAAAGCTCTGATACCAAATGTGACGACCGCCCATGACTCCCGCACCAAAACAAGGAAATAGTGCGTTGAAAGGCATGCCAGGCAGCCATGGGTGACCGTCAAGGGTAGAATAAACATCGCAGAATCTATCGTATAACTCACAGTGCATGGATAAAATATAATAGAGGAATATAATATAGTGAAGCTCCATAGAACAGAACATCATCATATAAGCATCATAGAAGTTTTATACAAACATATGAATCATCCATACATCAAAGCCTCACTACATAACACTCAAAAAAATATAGCAGCGGAACACCCAGTACATAATATGAAAATAATATGCAAAAGCCTCCTGCTCGTCTTCGTCATCATCAACGTAGACCTCCATGAACAGCACCTGTCACCTGCTACCTAGTCTGCCCATCCCAACATGGATGAACAGCCCAAGGTAATAAGAGGAGACATAAAACCTTGAGTCAGACAAAGTCTTAGTGAGCAGTAAATTGACTATCAAACATACCAAAAGAGTATAAAGGATAAAGGAATAGGAACCAAACCATCCCACTCCACCTCTTTCTACAGTGATAGCCCCCAGACTCAAACTAAAGTGAAGCAAACATAACATAGCAGACAATTAAGGTAAAACAATAATCACTCGAGTCAAGGTCGATGTTTTCCAAATACAAACCCCCAAGGCCTAAACCAAGATCAGATAAGCATCCAGAAAACACCGCTCTTGAGACCGAATGATGATACAACCAAACGTCCAAACATCCATGACTCCGGCTATCACTGTTATCATTGCCTTGATTTCACCGTTAGTTGAATGGCCACCTGTCAAGGGCTAATGGTAACCCCGGTTCTAGACATAACTCCGCACGTCGTCGCAGCCCGTGCCTAGGAATTTTCGCAACTACCCAGAGTACTAGCACGTCGTCGCAGCCCGTGCTTGGAACGTCGTCGCAGCCCGTTCCAACGTACTCTTGCTTTGAGCATGCTAGAACCTTCAACAACGATGAGATCTCAGCCTCCTAGTCATCCTCCTTGACGACTATTTTCATACTAGCTCAAGCGCCTCTCAAGCTAACCATTATCATCAACCCGGATCGCATCACCGAGTTATCAACATAGCTTCGCACGTCGTCGCAGCCCGTGCTTGGAACGTCATCATGACCCGTCCCATCTCATCATCATGCTTTGCCTCCTCGCATCATGGAAAAGTCCATCTCAATACCATACTTTGCCTCCTCGCATTATGGTAAAGTCCATCTCAACATCATCTAATCCATACATATGAGTTTCAACATCCGCTTCATATGCCACAAGCAGCTTTCACCATTCAAGAGCCTTTCCACTTAGCTTTTGAATCATCTTCGACCATCTTGTCTAGATCTAACTATTAATCAACTAACATACATAGCAATCAATCAAATCAATCATTAACTTAAGCAATCAAGTAGTCAAATATGGTCTAAATAGGCATTTATAACTACAATGGCAATTTCGTAAATAAATGAGCATAGATATAACATACATGAATCATGGGTTTCTAGCATAGATCTAACAAATATAAATCATGGGTTTTGTCTCTACAACTTGATGAATGAACTTGCATAAGTAAACATCTTCATAAGTAATGGATCTACACTTGGATCTAAGGAAAATGTATGAAATCACTATCTACAACACTCCAACAAACCACCAATCCAATGTACTCCTTTGGGTCCGCGTGAGAGATAACCACCACTCACCGAATCACCCAAACACTTCAAAAACCAATCACTTCAGATCTGGACAGCGAAGCTTCAAGCTTGATTCGTCGAAATCCCGCTTGAAACGATGAAATCTAGCTTGGTTGGATGAAGATCTTCAACTTTAGCTCTTGGATCTTCAATCTCGATCTTCGATCTTGGATGGATGTTAGAACTAGATTAGAGTGGAGAAAAGAAAATGAAGAAATGTTGTAGTCGAGCTCTCAAAATGGCAGCACTTCGTCGCTTCGAAATCCGATGCCAAAAAGTGAACCAAACCCCTCTATTTATAGGATGGAACGCCCCTTAGGTCGCTCGCTTTTAGGTCGCTCACGACCTAACTATGGCCGACCTACGACCTAACAGCCCCACACGACCTAACCAACACGGCCTAACGACTTACGACCTAACAAGGGCCGCGACTTAACACTACAAGCAGCCTACAGACTCGAGTCAACGACTCAACAGGTATGCACGACTCACGACTCAAGCCCCTAACGACCTAAGACACAACGTCCCAACACGCGCGACTCAACATGTTCGCGACCTAACTCGCACGCGAGTTACGACCTAACGACTTAACTATGTTGCCGACTCAACACAGGCACGACTCAACACAGGATCACACGACTTAACTATAAGACGACCTAAAACACACACGACTCAAGCCTTAGGTCGTTCACGACCTAACACTAAACCGACCCAACGACTCAACGAAGCCACGACCCATCACTAAGTCGTTCACACGACTCAGCGACCTAACTACAACACATACCATCCACTAGGTCGTTACTTCCTATAGGTCGCTACAACTATTAGGTCGCTCATTCCTCTAAGCAGCTCACCACTAGGTCGCTCCCCACTAGGTCGTTAGAATCCTTAACCCGCTAACTACCTTAACTCGTTAACCCGCTAGCTTCCTTAGGTCGTTCCAAAACTCCTCCGACCTAACTATCATACGACCTAAGTCCCTAGCTCGCTCTACCTCACTAAGTCGCTAGTATCTATAGGTCGCTCCAATTCTATAGGTCGCTAGCTTTCCCTAACTCGCTCACACGACCTAAACTACCAAACGACCCAAGCTTCCTACGACTTAAACACCACACGGGTTAACTTCCACACGACTTAAGCTTTGGTCGACTCAAACTCTAAACGACTTAACAACATCAACGACCTGAAGCATATAGTTTTACAATGTTTCGATCCGTAAAATACGGGTCGTTACAGATATCATTGAATATAGCTATCGATCTAAAGCGTACACCGTAAATCTTAATGCATTTAAACCAGATCATTCAATAGTTATAACTAACACTACATTTTGATGCTTTCTACTAGATGAAATTGCAACCATATTTCCATTCCTAGCGTGTACTCTATCTCAAAGTCATATGCTGCCAACAACCATAGCCATCATCGCTGTCTCATATTCAACTTCATTCGAGAGAATAAGTACTTAAAGTGTCTATGATCAATAAAAAGCTCAAACCATTCTCCCAACAAATATGTATCTAAATCTGTAAGGCAAAAAGCATAGCTCAACTTATAAATCATAAGTGGGTTACCTTATATCATGTAGTGTTAACTACCTAGATGCATAGGCTATTACATGGCTTCTCTACAAAAGCACAGGTCCTAACCCATTTTCACTAACGTTGTGTAAACTACCATGTCTTGATTTCCATTAGGAAAATACGAGAGTATTTGACGATAGATGCTTAAGTTCCCAAAAGACACTTCATATATATCGGTTCAAATGGACTTCTCATTCTGAGTCAACTTAGTCATAGCTGCTGTTAATCTAGAAATTAATCCTTAATGAGTCTCCAATAATAGTTAGCCAAACCTTAGAAGCCTCTTACTTCAGTTATATTTTCTATCCTTTTCTAATTGTTGTTCATCTCAACTTCCAATGAATTTGTGGCCAATCCACTCTCAGATACAATAAGCTCCAAGAACTCCACTTCTCTCTTCCAAAAGTGGTATTAGGGAACTTTGTTTTCAACTTATTTTCTTTTAATGTCTCCAAAAAAAGTCTCAGGTGAACTTCATATTCCTCCTCATCCTTTGAGTACATCAAACCTAATTAATGAATACCAAAACAAACATATCCCACTTCTATAAAATACCTTATTCATCAAATCTACTAATAATACAAGAGTGTTTGTCAATTCAAAAAGCATCACTAGTCTCTACAGACCATCCCTTATCCTAATGGCAGTCAATGGAGTGCTATTTTCAAGAATCCTTAGTTGATGAAATCCTATAGCCAACTCTAGCTTTGACAAAACCATAGCTCCACTCAACAATCAACAAACATTTATCCTTGGCAGCAGATAATGGTTCCAAATGGTCACTTCGTTCAACTTTCTATATTTTATACATAGTTGAAGCAATCCTTCCAACTTCTTTATAAAAGCTGCTAAAGCTCCCCTAGGTGAACTACTTTTGTAATACTCGGTCTTTACACTCATGCATTCAAAAGGAGTCTGCCATAGTAAAGCACGGAGAATGAGACACTTGATGAGCATCCTGCTGTACATATTCTCTTAGGTTAACATTAATATGATTTTAAACGAAAATAACTTACCAGATTCTTATTCAATATTAGCACAAGGCAACAATGCACGGATTTTGCCATAATAAAACAATATATAAAGAGATATAAATATAAATCTACTCTTAATTCTATATCGAAATAGAATAAAATATAATACATATCAAAACTATGGTAGTCTATCCCGAAATACATAAAGCTTTCATTTGTTCAATGGGTAGCATTAATGGGGACTAGGTTGCTCAACTATTTTATCAGCCGCCACTTTTTTTATCTGTCTGTCTTTCTTTCTTTTCATTCCGCATCTTCCCTATTCGCACTCCTCTCTCTCGTTTCCAATCTTCTCTAGTTTTCCCCATTACTGCAGGCCTTAAATTTTATTTCCTTCTTACGACCTCCCCTATTTTTTTCTCGACTGTCGTACTTGCTTTATCTACCTCTATCCGCTTCAGATGTGACGTTTCATGCCACGATTCTCTTGTGCCTAGCCTAGGAACCCTCAGATATGTTTGTGAATTTGTCGACGTTGATTGAAGTAGCAGTTGTGCTTCAAAGTCTTTTCTTTTGCGTCGAGGCTTGTGTTATTATGGTTGCTCCTTTTCTTGGTCGGTCCTGAGTGTGGCAGTGTCTGTCCGTGCTTCTAGGTTCAATGCTTTGCTGAAGCATCTCTTCGCTGTCGAGTCTGGATCTAAGGAGTGTTTTCTAGTTTGGTTCTATCCTTGCCATGTTATCATCTTTTCATTTTTATCTCCTCGACGATTGTTGTGCAACAGAAGTGATTTATTTAATTATGATTGTTGGGCTTAAACTAGTTTTATGGATGATCCTTTACTGGTTTACACTCCTTTGTGGCGATCTGTGTTCAGCCGTAGAGCTACTTTATTTAGGCGAATTGTTCCAGTGTTCTTCTTGGTCTTGAAATTTTATTCTATATTTTCATATGGCTGCTGGTATAGGTTTCATATGTGCACATTGTCCATGCTCTTGTGCAAGTCTGCTATGCCTGAGAAATGTGTTAGAACCTTTGCTTCTAGTTGGATGGTGATTTAGTTTATCCTGGTATTGATTTTGGTGACGTCATTTGGTTATTAAAACTTCTTAATGTTATCATTTGTTAGAGATGGTGCTCCTATGGAATGTTATCTTATTGTCACTGTTTTGGCTCGCAACTTCTGATGGTGGTTTGGTATGCAACTTGGAAATATGTTAGTTGAGTGAAGTTGAGCCTTGGACCTGTTTGAGTTGGTTAGTAAGGTGAATGTATGTGTGCATGCCTTGTGCATCTTTGTATGAGCGTTAGGGTAGTTGGTGAAGTGCATTCCCTCAAACCTGAATCTATATATTTACAAGTGGGCGGTCCACTTCATACCGACATAACTATTGAGGGTTTTCTCCCTCACATCTGTAATAATTTGTAATAGCAGTAAGGTCAATATAAAACTAGTTGTCTGTGCAAAATAATAATTTTTTTTTTCTGCAAAAAACAGAACTGTGATAGTGCATAATGACATACAAGACAACATGTCAAACACACACTACTAATCTGAATGCATAACTATATATCATGTATATTATAAGACCAAGTTCAGATACCTTTACTGTTACAAAACATATAATATTGAGTGCCACATGCACATCATCCCAAAGTTTGTTGAAAACAATTGATACCTTAATTAACCTTTAAATCTGTACATCATCGGTCTGACCCATGAATTATAAATGAATGTTATATTTGTATTGGACTATATCTAGTGTGATTATAATCCTATCCATAAAAAAATAAGGCCATATGTATAATATTTAATACCCATTAGGAATAGAAATGATTCACAATAATTCTATTTCAACAAGGCACTTAAAAGGAGACATGTAATCAATATGGGCATTTCTCAACGCAACGAAATGTCAACCAATTTACTCCTTAGCACACAATAATAGTTTATTCCACACACACAATCCGTGCGTGTTCGCACGTGCGTGTGTGCGTGTGTGTTCACTCAAATATGTAACAATTTCTCCATTCTTATCAAATTTATCTACAATAGATATATGTATATAAATATTCTCCCAAACAACATTTTATACACTCCATTCCGTTTTATCTATAATACATTCATTGTATAAGGATAAATCTTTAATTCTAGAGGGTCCAATATAAATACTAGAAATAATTCGTCATATGGGGTAACCTGCCGTGATAATACCCAATGTGTGTTGGAAACTATCAAAGTAACAATGTATAGATGTCCGATATGGGTGTCCCCACACAATCCATGTGGTACCCCCTAGTGTCGTAACTCCAACCCTGTTTGTTAGAACCCTTATTCTATTGTTTTGATAGTGAGAATCATGCAATTGTATCTTGAGATATTTTGTGTAGGAACTTACTTTGAATATGAAGTCTCAAGTGTTATCAAAGAAGAAAATAACAGATGTAAGTCAATAAATTTTTATAAGTATGTTTTAGGTATTGTTCTATGTTCAGTCTTCCATATGTGGTTCATGCATGCACATATATTATTTTAAACAAGTATTTATATCAATATAAACACACATACATCATAGAATTACACATATTAATACACAATAACACTGTCAAGCTAGGAGTAGGTTGGAAAAGAGCACAAGTCAATTGGTACAAGTTGACTTATACACTTTCTAAGTCGATCGGTACAAGTTGACTTGAACGCTTTCTGAGTTGACTAGTGCAAGTTGACTTGAACATTTTCTAAGTTGATTTGTAGAGTTATTTCAGTCAACTAAATAAGAAGCTCTTCTTTAGAATTTTTTCTCCCTTTTACCAGTTAACCCCAGCTATTTTTAGTCTACTGGAAAACTATGAATGGTCATATTTTATTTAAATCCTATTTTTTGAAACCGGTGTCTCTTTATCATTTTCTTGAAAGGTCTCAACTTTTTTTGAAAAACAATTTCTTTTTTTACGAGGAATCATGAATATTTATTATATCTTTTTAAACATATAAATAGATTTTTATATTCACTTTGAAATCAACTTTCTTATCTCTTACAATCTTTATTCCTGTATACTTGCGCTTTTAAAATAATTCTCCATTTATATACTAAAACCATAACACAAAGCATCCATATCACTATACTTCCTTAAATGTAACTCATATATTTTGAACCACTTTGACCTGATTATACGAAGGGTGTACTAAAAGACAAAATCAGTGTTAGAAATAAGAACAAGACTTTGTCAATATCTTCATTTTGTATGACCTATTCCTCTAGGTTAAGGGTGGACACTTTTGTTAGTGGAAACCCGAAGGAAAGCTTCAAGATTGGACGTAGGACAGGAGGTCCGAACTAGTATGAAATTTTGGTATGATTGCATTTACAATTTATTATTCTATGACTATATTTTGCTTTAGTTATATTAGTTATACTGCATTATAGTTAAGCTATATACACAATCCATGCACTTTTATTTGGTATAAGAGCAAGGATTTTAAAAATCATAGCATAATTTTGAAAAATAAATTTAATATGGAAAATATGGGTTATAACACATTTCAGAAAGCACAATCCACTACATGTCCTCCTCTATTCATTGGTTCTAACTACTCTTTTTGGGCTACATGCATGAGAATATATAGGAAGGCTAATAGGGTTAAGGCCTAGCAAGCTGCTAAAACGCAGTATGATACTAACATGAGCACTTGGATAGAAGCCCTAAAAATTGCTACATCCAGTAATGAAAAAGCTATGAATGTTTTGTTTTATGCACTAGAAAAAATGAATTTTCAAGACTAATGTTGTGTGAAGCTGCATACGATGGAACATGTTAAAAGTCACATATCAATGCACAAATAAAACTAAACAGACCAAAATCATTTTATTGAAAAATGAATTTCTGTCTTTTAAGATGAAACAGAATGGAAGTAATGTTGATATGTATTTACTATTTTAGAGCATGCAACATGATTTAATAGCATGAAGGAGTACATTTACTGAATTGGATTTAGTATCAAAAATGTTGAACTCTTTAACTAACGACTGGGAGAGGAAAGTGCTTGCAATTGAAGAAGCAAATGAATTTTCCGCTCTCAAAATCGAAGAGCTATTTAGTAATTTAATGTCATATGAAGCTAACATGCATGTTAGAAAATAACTAGTCCAAGAAAAATGAACTATTGCTTTTCAAGTTGAAGATGATGTCTCAGAGTTGGAGGTAGAGGATTTTGTTTTCATTGCAAAGAACTACAAGAAATTCAAAAGAAATCAAGGAAATAGAGAAGAACAAATATTTGGCAATAAAAAAATGATAAAACTTCAATCAATGCTTTGAATGTGACAAATTTGATCATATGAATAAGCATTGTCCATAATTTAAACAAAGACAAAAGAAAGAATAAAAACAAATTTGAGAAGTTCAACAAAAAGAGAAAGCAAGATGTAACGACCCGCTATTTTGGACCATTCAAATCGAAAATAATACTATACATGTCCGACTTAAATAATTCAAAATACCGAATTGTTAATTTAAATTTGACAAAAACATATAAAGTAAATAAATCAATCACAGAATCACAGATACAGAGTAGTACAATAATACGCAGCAGAATAAATGAATAGTAGTTCATGAAGCTACTATATAACAAAGTTAGAAATAAAATACATCAGAATATCCCAGATACAGTGAAGTCTCCAATGCAACAGATGATTTCTCTTAACGAATCAACTGGAAGTGTTGAAAGCTAAGCGATAGTTGGATCTCCAAGTGAAGCTCCAAACTCCAAAGATGAGTCTCAATGCTGTATCACTTAGTCTGACCCGAGCGTAAAGCAAAACACAAAACACTCGAGTCAGGATTAACATTCTAATATCAATAAATCCAACTCAAGTGAAATATCAACTGAAATAAAATTAACTTAGAGGATGTTTGGGATAACCATCCTCTAAGCATCCCTGGAACTATCTATAGGGTAGAAATATACACTATTTCACCATGGTCATCTCAATTTTATTTATTATTCAGAAACAAAATAGCATTTCACTTCAAATATATTTGTTTTCAAATTTGATCACTTTCACAGTTATGATTCAAATCTACTCCAATCAAAAATTCAAATCTAGTCAAATCTCAATTTATCAAATTTAAAATTCAACTCAATTCCTAAATAACCACTTCAATTTTATCGATCTCAAAATTCGGATTTGTAATCACAAAATACCCCTTTATATTTCAATATATTTCAAACTTTAAGTATTAAACGTTTCAAACTAAATTTTATTCAATTTAGTTTTCTAAATAATAATTTCAAATTTTAGTTCAACCTAAATTCTCATTTTTATTCAATTTAGTTTCCAAAAACAATTCAACTATATTGATTTCAAGTACAGATCTGAGTCTCAAAATAACCCATTTAAATTCCAATATAGTTCAAAGCTTTAATGTTTAAATGTTCAATTTAACAGTTTCATAAAGATCTCGATTAACCTCATTTTTATTTAGTCTTGAAATGCTCCCTCATTTGATTCAATACCATTTAAGTAATCTTAAATTACATTTTACTCAATATTTTATTTTAATTTATTTAAATGTGAAATATTCATTAAATCACTTAAATCAAAAATCCAGTTATAAAAATCATACCTTTAGATTTCCCATTTAATAATTTCAAATCTATTTAATTAAATAAATCCTTATTTAAATACCATTTTTAATAAATCCAAATTTATCTCCCAATCTTAATTATTCAATTTATTACAAGAAAATCTTTTTTAAATATAGATTTACATAAATAATTAACCATATTACGTGTATTAAATCAATTCTAATTTAAATCAAATATTACTACTAAATCAATATATAAAATTTCCATCTTAAGAATCAATATTTATTTAACCATATATTTCTTTCCAAAATCATAGAAATTATTTCAAAATATTTATATATGGACCAACGGTGTCTGTATATATTTTCTATCATATGGTCAAGTGCTACGGATATTTATCATTTCAATCCGTCCACTAAATATATACGGGTGGATATCATTTCAACCCATAATCCGAAATTCAATTAAATGAAAATCGCTTGGATTTATCATTTCAACCCATAACGATTTTCTCCTATCCTAAAGTCCGTTTGGGTATGTATCATTTCAACCCATAGTGAATACTATACTAACAGGGCACTTGCAGGGTGATAACAGATATGATAATAATATAACAACATGCATATATCATCAATAACAGTATAATATAAACAATAGGATATGGTGTCATATCCCACAAGTGAACAGTTATAGATAATAGCATAAATATAACAATTTAAATAACTACAGCAGCATACTTCAATTGTTGTTTCAATTGAAATCAAATTTAATAAATATAAGAATGTTAATCATGAGTGATTGCTCACCTTTCGAGGCTAAAGAGAATAGACAATGAAGTTTAGTTACGAATTCCAAAGCAACGCTAGATAGACATGATTCGACGAAGAAAACAGGCACGATGAACAAAGCTGATAAATGGAAGAGAAAAAAAATCGAATTCAAATTAGAAATAGATCGATGAAAGATATAAGTGAACTTACAATTATATATAATTATATATAACTATTTACATATATAAAACATATTCTAAATTTAATATACATACATTTCAAATCATTGTTTTTAAACCAAACACATATACAATAAAAAAAATCAAACACATATGCAATATATATTTTGAAATAATACTTATTAACATAAAAACTTATATATAATGTACGTTCATTGCAACATATCAACTGCCGCGTATATAACTTTTAAACTTTATTTTTTAAAATATAAACTGTATAAACCTTTATGACTTAATAAACTTTATATTATAAATATACCATATACACTTAAAACCTGCGCAGGTGATACTTATATTTAAATAATAATATAACCAGAAACATATTATAGTTATAAATATACACATATATTCATATGTGCTTTAAAAAAAAGTTTTCAAAACGTCAATAAAACTAACTAATGACTCACAACATCCTATATAAACAGTTGTATAACAAATATATGATATATACTCATCTTAAAATAGTAAAATATAGAATGACAAAACAAAGAAGTCTGGATATAATATATATATATATGTGATGCACTAGATGTTCAAAATACAGCTATCTTAAACTCATATATAATATACACTTTACATATATAATAACTCGTATTAACATATATCATAAAATTTTATATAAACCTTATAGTAAATAAATAACTTACTTTATATAATAAATAGAACCTATGCAAGTTAAAATATGTAAGCTAATATAGGCTGCGGCCATTTCTAAAAAAAAAAATCAAAATACATTATATACTTAAACAACAATAAATTATGTACACAGTACATATTAAAAATTAATCTGGTCTTACTATACATATCATATAATAATAATAATATATATAAAACAAACCGATTTATATATACCATATATACGCACACGCATATAAACAAACTATAACATTTATAAAACCTTCATATGTAACCCGGATCAGATACTTTATAAACTCTATCATATATAACTTACATTTTTTTTCTCCAACTATAAGAAACTATATACATAGTTATATAACAAAAGTTATTGCAAAAATCAAATTTAAAATAATAATATTTTCTGTAACTAAATAATTAAATCATATTAAATACACATACTTTTTTTTTTCTTCTCTGTGAACATGAACACAAAGGCCAGGAAGGTGGTAGCACGATGGTGACACGCAAGTGGAGGAAGCTTTGGCAAGCAAGTTCGGTTATCACAGGGAGAAGAAGGAAGAGGGGAGAGGAAGAAGGAGGGGACGTGCAGAGGTGGTTTTGATGATAAGGTATAAATAGGCTAGGTGTCAGGTTTCAAAAATGCAAATTATAAATGCTATATTTTTATTATTTTATAAACACAAGTGCAGAGAGAAGATATAGGCTAGTCAGAGGAAGAGGAAGTAATAGTAGGCATAAACCCAAAGTTATAAAGGCAGAGGGAAAAACTCTTTGCACAATTTAAGGTGAGCTTTAAATTTTTAATAAATACAAAACATATCTAAGTTTATACGTTTATAACTTTCCAGCTGTAGTGTACATATATAATGAACGGTCATAATGAAAGAAGTGGAAACAGAGAGCGTAGGAAAGGAAAGGTTGGAAAAATAATTTTTTCACCTTTAAATTCCGGAGATTAATAAGGTAACGTACATCTTTAATGAAATGTACAACAATAGTCACAAGCTAAAATTTAGCTGAAAGTTTAAAGAAATGAGGGGTTCGTCTTGTTTGTGTATGGTATGTCGTAGTCTAGTTGTATCGAGTCATGATTGCTCTTTTGTGTGTGATTGTTTTGTTCTGAACTTTGCGGGGTTCGGAATTATTTTGGGTATGGACTGGCTTAGGAAGTATGCGGCAAAGGTTGATTGTGAGAGGCTTGAGGCGACAGTCGAGAATGTGGAGAGGCGAAAGGTTGTGATACGATGTAAGCATGAGGAAGGCGTCCTCATGAGCTTCATGTATTCGCTGGTTGTTCCATGGGATGGACTGTCATCGGTGCCTATTGTGAATGGATTTGAGGATGTCTTTGACGAGGTCAAAGGGTTACCGCCGCATAGGGAGATCGAGTTTCATATCGATCTAGTTGAAGGAGCTAGACCTGTTGTGATGCCTCTTAGGCGAATGGCGCCTAGGGAATAGCAAGAGTTGAAGGTGCAAGTTGATGACCTTTTACAGAAAGGATTCATTCGGCGTAGTGTGTCCGAATGGGGTGCACCAGTTGTGTTTGCAACCAAAGCGGATGGATCGTTGAGGTTGTGTGTGGATTATCGTGAGCTGAATAAAGTGACTAAGAAGAACAAGTATTCATTGCCGAGAATAGATGACTTGTTTGATCAGCTTCACGAAGCTAAGGTGTTTTCTCAGATGGATTTGGCAACGGGATTTCACCAGTTGAGAGTGGCAAAGGATAGTGTGCCAAAGACTGCTTTCAGGACACCATCCGGTTTCTATGAGTGGCTGGTATTGCCGTTTGGATTGACCAATGCACCAGCATATTTTGTGGATCTTATGAATAGAGTGTTCAGAGATCAGTTGAACAAGTTCGTACTTGTGTTCGTGGATGATATTCTGATTTATTCCAGAACTGAAGAAGAGCACAAGACGCACTTGCGTATTGTTTTGGAAACTCTGCGGAAACATCAGCTGAGGGCTAAGTTTTCGAAGTGTCACTTCTGGAAGAGCGAAGTGAGATTCTTAGGCCATGTTATCTCTGGAAGTGGAATAGCGGTTGATCCCGCCAAGGTGGCAGCAATCCAGGATTGGATTAGACCTAGGAATGCATCTAATGTGAGAAGTTTTCTTGAATTAGCAGGATATTATCGCCGATTTATCAAAGACTTTTCCAAGATAGCTGCACCATTAACAGGATTGATGAAAAAGAACCAGGTGTTCAGATGGGATTCTAAGTGTGAGCAAGCTTTCGGAATCCTGAAAGAGCGATTGACAAGTGCTCCTGTTTTGACTATTCCAAGTGGAAATGATGAGATGGTGGTTTACACTGATGCATGTGGTACTGGATTCGGAGCAGTGCTAATATAGAAGGATAAAGTTGTTGCGTATGCAAGTCGACAACTGAATCCGCATGAAAGGAATTATCCGACTCATGATTTGGAGTTAGCGGCGGTTGTATTTGCTCTGTAGATATGGAGACATTATCTATTGGGAGTTCGATTTGAGTTGTTTACAGACCATAAGTCGTTGAAGTATCTCTTCTTCCAAAAATATTTGAATCTCCGGCAGCAACGATGGCTAGAGTTTTTAGCATCATATGATTTTGGTATAGCCTATACCCCAAGAAAAGGTAACACGGTGGCAGATGCGTTAAGTCGAAGACATGCAGGATTGGGAGCCATGTTTTCAGAATGGAAGAGTCTCGAGTATTTAGCTGGATTTGACTTCAGGCCTAGATGTGAATTGGAACCTGAGATGTTGGCAAGCTTATCGATAAGACCTACTCTTGTGGAAAGAATTGGCAAGAGCCAAAAGCGAGACAATAAACTTGTCAAGACTATCCGAGATTTGGAATCTGGATTAGACCCAGAAAAGGATAAAGGATTCGAAGTCGATCGAGAGGGTTAGCTTCGGAAGTAAGGACGACTAGTTGTTCCCGATATAGATGGATTGAGAGATGAAGTTCTTAAGGAAAGTCATCACTCGAAGTTGACAATTCATCCAGGTGGAAATAAGATGTATCGGGATATGAAGAGAACCTATTATTGGGAAGGTATGAAAAAGGATGTTGGAAATTTTATTTCCAAATGCATGAACTGCCAGTTGGTAAAAGCCGAGCAGAAAAAGCCAAGTGGTTTGCTTCAGCCATTAGAAGTTCCTACATGGAAGTGGAAGAAAATATCGATGGATTTTATTGATGGGTTACCTAGAACCAGGGCAGGAAATGAAGGGATTTGGGTCATCGTAGATCGTTTGACTAAGAGTGCAAGATTCATTCCTGTTCGATCAACTAGGACTGCATCGAAATTGGCTGAGTTGTATGTTAAGTGGATAGTTCGATTCCATGGTATTCCGAAGAGTATAGTGAGCGATCGAGACCCATTGTTCACCAGTGGATTTTGGAAGAGCTTCCAAGAAGTTTTGGGGACCGAGTTGTGTTTGAGTACAGCTTATCATCCCCAAACAGATGGTCAGACCGAGAGAGTCAACCGAGTTTTGGAAGATCTCCTTAGAGCTTGTGTTTTAGATTTCGGAGGATCATGGGAAGATCATCTTTATTTGGTGGAATTTGCATATAATAACAGTTACCAGTCAAGTATTGTTATGGCACCATATGAGGCACTGTATGGAAGACCGTGTAACTCTCCGACATGTTGGTTGGAAACTGGAGAAAAGTTGATATTTGGGCCAGAAATGATTCGACAGACTTCAGATTGCATAGAAATCATTCGGCGACGAATAAAGGCAGCCCAAGATCGTCAGAAAGTTATGCCGATAAGCGTCGTAAGGATTTGGAATTCGACGTAGGCGATATGGTTTTTGTAAAGATTTCTCCCCTGAAGAATGTTATCCGATTCGGAAAGAAAGGAAAATTGACTCCAAGATTTGTTGGACCATTCCCGATCATCGAGCGAATTGGAAAGCTCGCCTATAAATTGGAGTTACCAGAAAAGATGTCAAGTGTGCACAATGTTTTTCATATATCGTATCTACGGAGGTATGTGCACGACCCAAGTATGGTGGTTTCTGCTGATAGCTATGAAGATTTGGAGGTTGATCCAGTAGTTAAGAGACCTCGTAAGCCGCTTCGTGTTGTGGAGACTGACATGAAACAGCTTAGGAGGAAGGTAGTCAAGTTGCTCAAGGTACAATGGAGTGAAGATGTTAACGACTGTACATGGGAGGAGGAAGAGAGGATGAAGGCGGCTCATCCTGAACTCTTCAAGGTATGGCCCTAAGGTGTCGTGACATCTCATGAATTTGTATCTTGTTCTAGTCTTAGAATTCTGCATGCTAGGCTAGTAATTGGATGCATGGTTTGTTGATTGTTATGGATGGTAGGCATGCAGAATAGTCTTTGATTGCTCTTGATTGTTTGGAATTTCGGGGGCGAAATTCCTAAGGGGGAGAGAATGTAACGACCCGTATTTTACGTGTTGATAAATCGTAGAATAATTGTCATTAGGTCGTTGTTATTGTTTAAGTCAACCAGAGCTTATCTTGTCTAGGAGCTTAGGTCATGTGGAAGTTAGCTCGTGTGAGCGACTTAGTGGGTTGGAGCGACCTATAGATTCGACCGACCTATAGGAAGAGAGAAACCTAGTAGTTGTAGCGACTTAAGATATGGTCCGATCTAAGAGTTTAGCCGACCTAAGGGATAACGGCTTAAGGTTTGGCCGATTTAAGATGGTTAACGAGTTAGTATTGGACCGACCTATAGAAGTAAGCAACCTATGGGAATTGACCGACCCAAGGAGTTTGCGACCTAAGGGTTAGTGGTATAGGAGATAGGTCGGATTGAACGAGTTACCGACCTAAGGAGAGTAGGCCATTCGAGCGACCCCGGGAATAACTTAGTGATTAGGTCGTATGAGTGTTAGGTCGACAGTAGTGTTGAGTCGTTAGGGAGTTAAGTCGGCGTAAGCTGTTGAGTCGCGTGGTACTTGAGTCGTTAGGTCGGCTAGGTGTTAGGACGACCATAAGGTTAGGTAGTTGAGTCGTTGGGTCGGCATCTGGTTAAGCCGCTAGGTCGGCAATACTGTTGAGCCGCTTAGATGTTGAGCCGTGTGTTCGGTTAGGTCGGTAGGTCGTAGGGTTCTTAGGTCATAGGTCGTTAGGTCGGCAAGGGTTAGGTCGTGGCCGACCTAAGAGCGACCGACCTAAGTACGAACGACCCAATTTCCAGCCTATAAATAGAAGTGCCTATCTTCATTTTTGGGATCCGGATTTTGAAGCGAAGAAGTGCTACCATTTGAGAGCTCGACTACAACACTTCTTCACTTCTTTTCTCCACTCTAATCTAGTGCTTCCTTCCATCAAAGATTGAAGATCAAATCGAAGAACCAAGAGCCAAAGTTGAAGATCTCCATCCATCAAAGAGAGATTTCATCATTTGAAGGGAAACCTTGTCGGATCAAGCTAGATCCTTTGCTGTCCAGATCTGGAGTTTGTTGTTTTTGAGGTGCTTAGGTGATTCAGTGAGTGGTGGTTATCTATCACACGGACCCAAAGGAGTATATTGGATCGGTGGCTTGTTTGTGCGTTAAAGATAGTGATTTCATGCATTTTCCTCAAGTCTGCATGTAGATCTATTGTTCATGAAGTTTTGATATCTACTTTACTACATGTTAACCTATGCTAGTTCATTCATCAAGATATTACTTAGAATTCATGCTTGTTAGATTTGGACCCTTTAATTACGAATTTGCCATCATAGTTATAACTGTTTATTTAGATCTTATTTGAATGATTGATTACTTGGATGAATGATTGATTTGGTTGATTAGTTGATTGGTGATTGAATTTGGACAAGTTGGTCGAAGATGATTCAAAAGCTAAATGGAAAGGCTCTTGAATAAGGAAAGCTTCTCGTGGCATATGAAGCGGATGATAAAGCTCATATGGATAGATTTGATCATGATGTTGAGATGGGACTTTGCTATGATGTGATGAGGCAAAGCATGATGTTGAGATGGGACTTTGCTATGATGCGATGAAGCAAAGTATGATATGAGATAGCCTTGGTTTAATCCAGACGGGATCATTCCAAGCATGATTGATAACTCGGTGATGTGGTTCGAGTTTGTTGATAATGGTTGGCTCGAGAGGCGCTTGAGCTAGTATGTGAATAGTCGTCGAGGATGACGACTAGAAGGCTGAGATTTCATCGTTGTTGAAGGTTCTAGCATGCTCAAAGCAAGGGTACGTTGGGACGGGTCACGATGACGTCCCAGGCATGGGTCACGATGACGTGTTAGTACTCTGGGCAGATTCGATAGTCCTAGGCACGGGTCACGACGACGTGCGGAGTTATGTCTAGAACCGGGGTTACCATTAGCCCTTGGCGGACGGATGAGATAATGGGCCGGTCATTCAATTAACGGTGAATCGAGGCAATGATAACAGTGATAGCCAGAGTCGTGGATGTTTAGATGCTTTGGTCGTATCGTCGCTTGGGCCAAGAGCGATGTTTTCAGGGTGCTACCCGATCTTGGTTTATGCCTTGGGGGTCTGTACTTGGAAAACACCGACCTTGACCCGAGTGATAATTTGCTTTACTTTAAATGTCTGCTTTGCTATGTTGATTTCTGCTTAGTGTGTCCAGGGGCTATCACTGTAGAAAGAGGTGGAGTGGGATGGTTGAGTTCCTGTTCCTTTTTACCCTTTATGCTCTTTTGGTATGTTTGATAGTTGATTTACTGCTCACTAAGACTTTTGTCTGACTCAAGGTTTTATGTTTAACTCTTATTACCTTGGCTGTTCATCCATGTTGGGATGGCCAGGCTAGGTAGCAGGTGACAGGTGCTGTTCTTAGTGACTAACGCTGTCGATGACGAAGACGAGCTGGAGGCTTTTGCATATTGTTTTCTTACTATATGTACTGGATGTTCCGCTGTTTGTAAGATTCTCTGAGTGTTATGTAGCGAGGCTTGATGTATTGACTTTTTAGATTGTCGTACCAAACTATTATGAGTTTATATAATGGATTCTGTTCTATAGAGCTTCACTATGTATACTTTCTATTGTATTTTATCCATGCGTTGTGAGTAATACGATAGAGTTTATTGTTTTACCTTACCCTGATGATCGTCCATGGCGGCCTGGCACACTTTTGAACGCATAATTTCCTTGTTGGGTGCAGGAGTCATGGGCGGTCGTCACATCGAACTGCCAAATGAAACTTCACCACACCGACCACATAGATCGCTGACTACATCAGTAGAATCCCAATGTAGCCTGTAGGCACTCACTGCCACATGACTTTCGCTACGTCCCCATAGATTGCAGTCTACCGATGTTACGTCGCTCTAGCAGCGAAATCAAACGTAGACTTTAGGCAATCACTGCCCCTCGACTTACGCTATGGAACACAGTAGATCACAGTTACACTGAGTTACGCTACTACCACAGCATAACCCCAATTTCTCTATAGGCATTAGCGCCCTCGACTTTTTCTACCAACCACAATCCTCAAGAACTACAGTTTAGTTCGGATATCCTCTGGGATCAAATTTAGAACCCCTCTTTAGGGTTCAAGGCAGAACCACCTCGTGGATCTCCTACTACAAATTTCAACTCTAAATGGGAGCGCCTTTTTCCCCACAGCATTCTCAAAACCTTTTTTATAATATACACATATAGTATCTTTCAAATCATACTCTTCATATGTATCACATATAAATCCCATTTACACAAAATCAATATCTCAAAATCGATAGTTCCTAAACTTGGCTTTCCAAATTCCTAAAATTTGCTTTTTCCCAAAATCAAAAGCCTTTCAAAGTCAATAGGTTCCACAAACCTTTTTCCCAAAATCATTCTCATAAAATCATTTTTACATTTCTTTTCAAATTTTAAATATCTATTTCATTCAAGCACTATGATGTACATATACCATCTGTACGCAATATCAAATCCGATTGCTCACTCGACACACAATTTCACT
Source organism: Allium cepa (assembly GCA_030765085.1). Taxonomy (NCBI): domain Eukaryota; kingdom Viridiplantae; phylum Streptophyta; class Magnoliopsida; order Asparagales; family Amaryllidaceae; genus Allium; species Allium cepa. Next base: position 1,022,265,214 of record CM060941.1, read on the forward strand.
TCCGAACTAGTATCGTCCACCCAACTTTCTTGTGCGGACTTAGATATGGTTTCTTGATCAGAAACCGTCATTCTCTTTGCATAGCCATAATTATGATAGAGAATTTTCAGAATCAATCAAAAATTCATATCCAGGGTTTACCGTCGGAAATTGAGTGAAAAATCCCAACTCGGATTGATATACTATCTCGAAATTCTATGCTTGAGTCTGGATCAAATCGTTAAGCAAATAGAATAATATACGTACATCCTACGTATTTATCTTCATTGATTATTAGCTAAATTTATTTTTACTCACATTCATTTTGATTTCTATTCACTTATTCACAATTGCTTCAATTTCCATTCGGGTTATCACTTCAATTCTTATCTCAATTGGTATTTAATTATAAACAGTTTACACTCTGACCAGTTTGAGTTTAGAAAATAGTTTTGAAAAGCTTAAGATAGTTAAGTGATTGTAAAATAGTTGTTATTTGTAAAATAGCTGTAGAATAGTTAAATAGTTGCAACATAGTTGTAAAATAGTAGTTAGTTTGTAAGACAGTTGTAAAAGTGTTGTAAAATAGTTAAATTGTTTCAAAACAGTTGTAAAATAAGTATAAGATAGTTTAGGTTTTAAAAAGAAAGGTTGTATAGTAAATAGCTACGAAAAATAGATTTAAGACAGCTTATATTAAAACAATTTATTTGAAAATAGTTTCAGAGTCGAACTGGTTCAATTTCCCAATCTCGTACTCCAATCAATTTCCAATTTCCACTTCCATTTAAATTGATTCAATTTCAATTCAATTTGAATTTACTTCAATTACAATTCCAATTAATTCAAATCATAATTCAATTTGAACTAATTTCAACTCCAAACTCAAATAAATAAAAGTGAATTATATTAGATTGTACTGCTACAAAATATTCCATACATTGATAGACTACACACTAGTAGTTCAAACATTACATCTAGATATCCAAAATAAGAGTCTTACAGAAGTCATAAACTAGACGCCTTCTCCATCATCTAGGGGTTTCAAAAATAATAGAGCCCTAGTATTCTTACAAGAATCCTCTCTATGGACTTCCTTCCAATGGGCAAAGCCCGAACAAGCACTTTTTAACAGGATGTCCCTACTTATAACATTTACCACAAAAGGTTTCTACCCATCCACCAATTTGGATAACCTTCATGCCTCTTGTAGGACGTTCCACAATCTTACTCTTCTTCCGTCTCTTGGGACAATTCCTAGCGATGTGTCTCGTTATCTTACAATGATCGCAAATAGTCAACTCGTTGACTGGTTCTACGGGTTTACGCTTTACCTTCTTCACTTCAGGGCAATGGTTTAGGAAATGTCCTTTCTTATGACACTTAAAGCATAAGATCTCAGACCGAAAATGTTGGAATGTACCCTTCAATTCCTTCCTTGTTATACTGCACTTGGCTGCGTAATGACCCTTACTATAACATCTGTAGCAAGTGACATTATCATAAGGCCCTGGTCCAGCCCTTTCCTTAACATGTTTCTCATACTCCTGTGTTGCTTCTTCTCGTTCCTTATGTGCAGCTACTCTCCGCTCTCTACGTCTTGCCTTCCATTCTTCACTTTTAGCCATCACTCTCTAAGACTGGATTCTAGTGGGACCTCCTAACCTATATTAGACTTTGATTAGTAGAATTTCCAAATTTTATTCTTATTTTCCATATATATACACACATATATATATTATTCAAAATCCATTTTATATCAAACCAACTTTGCATTATATATATTCACATCTATTTCGTTTACACGCCAAGTCATACTTCCAATTTTTAAGCCATTCTTGGTTTTCAATTCAATAATTTCCCTTGAAATTTTCAAAACAACTATTGTTTTAAAATAAGATTCCTACATTCAAAAAATATTTTGAATAATATTATTTATTATATCTTTTAACACTTTGAAATAATTTCAAATTTTCTAGACTTAGATTTTAAAACTTCACTATTTAAATTTATAACTTATACTTATATAAATTGTTACTTGCTTAAAAAATTTCATTCTACTTTATCATTATTTATTTAGAAAAATAAATGTCCCTTCATAAAGATACAATACCCAATTTATGATAATTATCATATCTGGAAATCAAAAATACCATATATTCCGTCATAATTATATGAGAAATAATCAGGGTAACATATTTCAAATGCTTTGAAAGTTCTTTTGAATTTTCTAGGATTCAAAATCAGTTTTGAATCCATTTTTAGCTCAACTTATTTGCATAGTTAATCCTTACCCAAATTTCTATTCGGTTATATATATACCACTTAATTCTTATTATTATATTTAATTTCAATAATCAACAACCAATTATCATAATAATTAGAAAAATTATTGCTTTATATATCAAAATATTGGCTTATATGCAAATCATTTTTAAAACCGTTTTCAAAATCATTATATAAGAAAATAACAAGTATGCCCTCATATAAAATGCACTCAACTCAATCTAGTGTACTACTGACCCTATCTCTAATGAGTAACCCCACCAGAGCCAGGGTTCTCATTTAATCTTCGATTCTAATCCCAAATGTAATGATCCAAAATTTTCGACCTCGAAAATCGACACTAATACATTCACTGTAGAGTGTCGACCAATCGAGTGTCGGAAATCCCAGACTGTTAGGGTTAAGAAAAAAAGAGGTAGAAGAAGAAACTAAAACAACAATGCAGAATCTCATAATCGCAACGGATCAAATTATAATATACAAATAACAACATTTACATAAAAAAGCTGTAGATGTCAATTTATATACAATATATTAGGGTATAGACAATCTCAAATAAACTGGACAGTAATAATAACCTGTCCCTAAATCCAGCCTAGACAATCTTTACTTCGCAGCGGAAAATAATCAATACTTCCCTGCCATCCAGCTTATCTCTTGAGCTCTAGAACATCCTAACCTGAAAATCTGTAATACTCGGTCTGACCCGAGCATTACAATAAGTAACACCCGAGTCAGGCAGGAAACCAGCATGAGTAAACCCATTTAATATGAGTAAACCAAAGCCAAGGTTCTCATTTAATCTTCGGTTCTGATCCCAAATGTAATGATCCGAAATTTTCGACCTCGAAAATCAACACTAATACATTCACTATAGAGTGTCGAGCAATGAGTGTCGGAAATCCCTGACTGTTAGGGTTAAGAAGAAAAAGAGGTAGAAGAAGAAACTAAAACAACAGTGCAGAATCTCACAATCGCAGCGGATCAAATTATAATATACAAATAACAACATTTACACAAAGAGAGTTGTAAATGTCAATTTATATACAATATATAAGAGTATTATCAATCTCAAATAAACTGGACAGTTATAATAATTTGTCCCTAAATCCAGTCTAGACAATCTTTACTTCGTAGTAGAAAAAAATCAATACGTCTCTGCCATCCAGCTCATCTCCTGAGCTCCAGAACATCCAAACCTAAAAATCTGTAATACTCGGTCTGACCCGAGCATTACAATAAAGTAACACCCGAGTCAGGCTGGAAACCAGCATGAGTAAACCCATTTAATACAGAAGACTTAAGTTGTAAAGCTTCCTGAAAACCAAGGTAACTCGTTCATCACTACGAGTTTTATCTTGCTATAGCCAACATTTATTCCACAAAATAATATCTAATACCGTTATGCTGTTTAAATGGCCAAGTTTACTTAATTTATTCCATTCCAGCCTATTTGATTCTATAATCAAATCTATAAAAAATTAAAATGCTTATTTAATTCGAAGTGGTTCAGGATATTGCTGATATTTGACCCCGGTCTCTACGAATCTATCGCCATCCTTTAAGCCAAGTTGTTTAAGTAAAAACAATTCAATTTAAAATTTCAGAATTTCGTATTCGCACATAAATTCCATCATAGGTATCCATCTAAATAACCGACTCACATTCATCAACAGTTCAATCCCAGGTATCTCATATCACAGAACTTCACGAATTAACGTACTAGAAATATTGAACAATCCAAAGCATTTAATATAATTTAACCATTTATAAGCTAGATAAACTGATCACACCATTTCTAATTAATTTAGTTAAAATAAATTAATTCAAACACTTATAAATTAATTACTTATAAATCCTGCTTAAACATCATTAACTAATTGCATGCATTTATTTTATTTTAATTAATTATTGGAATTAATTAATTATCATTTATAATTACATAAGACTTTAATTAATTTAAAGTTTAAAACATTTATTTTAACCATTTACATAATTACATTATTAACTATTATTTAATAACTTTTGTAACTAACTAAATAATTAACATATATATAGTTATCTCAACTTAATTAAATTAGCATCATTATTAACCTATGTTAAGGGTTAAATTAAAAAAATTTAAATTACTTTGTTTATTTTTCCCACATGTCTACGTAAAAACATTTAACTTAAAATTTTGTAAAAATTACTCGAAACTTTGTTTACATTTTCATTTTATTTTAATTTATTTAAAAAGAAAACTACGACCCGAAGCCTAAACTCCCGATCAAATCTTCTTCTTTCCTTCTTTAAAACTTGTTAATTCACTTGCGTACAAACCCGAGCTCAACTCGATACAACTCCCTTTCTTCCTCGTCTTCTCTCCTATATCCGATCCTTACCTTAACTACAAACCACAAAACCCAAGCGTATCAGTGCGCCGTGCAAGTGCACACCTCATCGAAGCATCTCCAACCATCATCGCCATCACCAGCAAGTCGATGACGACCCCACTGACCCATTCGGCTACCCAATTCCCTTCGATTTTCTCGAATTCAAAATCGAACATCTTTTCCATTTCCATAAAAAAATCCTCCGATCTACATCCATCTCGCTTCACCGCCACAGACCACCAAAGACCTCATCATCGAGCCCAGACCTTCGCCACACAAGCATGCTCCTTTTCCCCTACTCCGATCCAACCCGATGCTGTCGCAACACCACACTGGCCAAGAAAACCAACCTCGACCTGATCGAACCCTAAACCCTACTTTTCCATCGTTCCACCTCCACGACGAACTAAAAAACCTCCGACCATTTTTCCTAAGATCTTCGACCAACGAGCAACCTCCACCAGCAACCTCGATGCTCCTCCATCCTTTGATCGCCAAGAATCGATGAAATTATGAATCCCGTTCAACTTGCAAAATATCCACAAATACTAACTTAAAAATCTTGATATTATTATCAAAAATCACCAATTTTAAAGATGAATTCGATTATATAAGAGCAACATGAATGTAACATCCCGCCTTTTCGCACACTTTAAACCGACACACATGACGATTCAAACCATACGGTAGGGTGGATTGTTATGGGGTAAATAAGAAAAAAAAAGAAGAAATAAAACAAAACAGAATCTCACAGCGGAAGGATAAAATATAATAATCAAATATACAGTTCATGAAACTGTTTTACAAAATATTTTATTTTACTTGTACAATGAATATCAGAGTTACCCATACCAATACTATCAACGCAGCGGAATTAAATGGTGTAGTGAAATAATATAGTAGATACTAGTAATACAAATCTTTGTCTTCGTCCTCCAGAGCTAAATCCTCAAATCCTGAAACGCTCGGACTGACCCGAGCGAATTTGAAAAGACAAAAACACTCGAGTCAGAACTAAAAGATCTTATGTGAGTAAAATTAACAAAAATAAATATGAGTACAGTAACTCAAGAGATGCTCGGGATTTACATCTCCTAAGGGTCCGTTAAACTATTTACTATGTAGTATATTGCGCTATTATAATAATGTCTATTTATAAAATAAACTTACTTTTTAATAGCGTTAAGGGGTTACCCATATAGCCCTTAACACGGAATATATTCCCATAGTCTATACAGTACCGTAATCTCCCCCGTAATGGGCGTCGTCAGAGAGCACTCCATAGGTATGGTACAAAACAAAACTCGTAGTAAAGGCTCGGTATGGTAGGTGACACGGCACAACTAGGCAATGCCAGGATAGATATACCAATTGCTATCCGGGCTAGTGGAAACGCGCAGCGCGCAGCTGCCGCCCACCTCGAACAAACTCCCCCAAAATCAAAAATAAAAGTGGCCACTGAATCAATCCAAAGTTAAAGTATAATATCGAAGAGGAGTGTCCGATCAGAGGAATAACCTCATTAGCCCGAGAATCGCTCCTGTTTTAGCCACCTTATGCCAACTCACGGGAGTCGGGTCCACGTATTTACCTTACAGGAAACGCCGCCACCAACCTACTTCATTCTGGAATCTCCACCGCGTACACGGTTAGTCAAAGTGGTTTTCGGTATCGACAGAGAGTATGTCCATATCTGATGCCGGTCTCTTTGCCAACCAATCGTTATTATAACACCGCGGTCATTTAAAATAGTTTATACTTTAAAACCAGAATAAAAATTCCATTTCGAACTATGAATACGATATCATCTTAAAACCTAAAACAATATGATACATTTTATCCAAATATATTTCTTTTCCAAAATCATACTGCTTTAAAATTTAAAATATCTGGAAACCAAATATTTGACTTATACTTTTAAAGCATAATATTTCGAAATTCATATATTTTAAAACCATAACTTCTAAAACTTGAATGGTTTGGATATTCAAAGGTATATAAAATAAATGGTTTGACTTTAAGGTTACTTTATAAAGAAAATAATTTCTATGGCTTTACAAATATATTTCTTTATTTAAAGTCTAAACCAAAATTTAAATATCACTTTCAAGTTCCAAAACCACTTCAATTTCTATATATATATCCATTTGGAGTATTAATATTTCAAAACTAAAGTTGGAATTTATTCCTTCAACCAAATTAAATGTTCTATTATTTAGTCTTGAATATTTACATAAAAATCCATAAATAAAACTCCAATTTCTAGCAATTAAATATTTTCTTCAATTAAATTATACTAGAATATTCATTTTAAATTTATCTTGGAAAAATCCAGTTATAAATATCATACCTTAAAATTTTCCAAACTTAAACATATAATATGAATTATCAAATTCCATTTCTCAATTTTCCCATTTTTATTTAATAGATTTATACACAGCTTAAATTCAAAATTTTTAACTTCATATGTATATATATAGAAGAATAACATTTATAAAATATCAAAATTAAATTTTTTTATAAACCGTATCCCATCCAAACCATAGAAATCACTTTAAAATAATTTATATATAGACCACGGTGCCTGTATAAAATTTTCTATCCTATGGTCAAGTGATACGGATATTTATCATTTCAATCCGCAATTTAAAAATAAAATCTGCGGTTGTATATCATTTCAAACCACAATCCCGAATGAAATGAAAAATGCATGATAACTTGTAGTTTAATGATATACAATAAAACATCCATTCACCCATCATCAATCAAAATTATTTCAAACATCATCAGTTTAACAACCATCAATATATATACAATATAACAAGAAATAATTGACAGTTATTAACTAACATTTTATATTCAATTAAATTTATAACTGTTTAACTAGTAGTTTATATGCAAATAAATAAATTCTAACTGTCAATTTATATGCAATAAATGAATTAAATTGACAGTTAAATTAAATAAATGCGAATTAACCGATATGCTGAATAAAACATGCCAAACAATCATAAATAAATTTCTACTCATATCTAAAATAAATTTAACAAACATAAAATTTTTTAGAAGTTGTGAGTGGGTTAAAACACTCACCTTTTGAATTTAAATCGAATTTAAATTCAATTTAAACTCAAAAATCCAACGGTCTCCAAATCTGTCCAAACCAGCGTCATCAGATCCGGAATTTAATTACGATCCTAACAAAAGAAATTTCGCGCGAAACGAGCAAAGTATGAAAAAGTTGTTCAATTTTAATGAGTTGAAACAAAAATTAAATAAAACAAAATTAAACAACAACCTAATTAAAGCTTGCCACATCATAAAGCTTCTTCTCAACTCACGTATGCTCGTCCAGGGAATGAACCCATTTCAACGCACGCCTTCCCCATCTTTGACCGTGCCTTTAGACCGCCACAGGCCACCAGATGGTGACGCGCCTCCACCATTACGACTTCCCTAGCCGAGCTCTCCAATACCCAGAAACAAATTTGCAAATAGTCGCTCTAAATCAAAACGCCCAAATTGACTTAGGTTTCGAATTTCCTGATTTTTACCGCGATTTGCCGCTGACTCGAGTATCGATTTCGAAAACAGAGACTGCGCCTAGATTCGTATGGATGAAATCTACAACATATATTTTTTTTTGGAATTTTTCTGAGATGTTTGAATTTTCATTTGAAATTTGAATAGAAATAGATCTAGGCTTGCATCCATTTGAGGAGGAGAAGGAGTTGAAGAAAAGAACGTACAGACAAATGGTAGAAGATGGAGGCTAGGGTTTTTTGATCGTCTATTTATAGATAGATCGCAAAAGAATAGGTGTGCACGAATTTTAACGTGCAAACGGAAGTGGTCCCAAACGATAAATAATATTAATTACACACGTTACAGATTTAGGAAATAAATAAATTCATTATCATTTACATTTTATTTTAACGTATATACAAATGTAAATCTAGACGTTTCGTTTACGTTTCAAAATATATCCACAATTTTATTAATTTCCAAATTGATCTAAACAAATTTAGATGTAAATTAAAAGCTGATAAGTCTATCCATTGCAGTGTTAATTTCTCCACTTCCTTATATTTAGAAATTATAAATTAAGTTTTCAAAAACCTATTTTTGATTTTCAAACTTTTATATACTCATCTTTTACCAGTAATAAGGATGCATTAACATTTGTTCATGGTTTCACCTTATTATTCTCAACTTCCGTTTTAATTTTCAATAATTACAATTGTTGAATGTTGATACTTTAATTAAATTTATACATCTTGCTTTCTATAATCTATATCAACAAATGGTCCAATTATAAATAGAATTAGCATTAACTTCATCTTATAGGATTAACTACTCCAATTACAAAACAAATCTACGCTAACTGCACGATTTAAGTCAATTTTGTAATTGAGTCTACATTAAATGTTATAAATTATAAATTGAAACCTCAATAAATTCGCTTATTGATTTAAAATCTTTCTATTCAGTAAATAGACATTTTATGGGTATAAATAACATTTGAATTATAACACGTGTCATTAGTGCATGCTTCATTTCTTATAAACTCCCCTTTATTAACTAGAACACATTAACCAAAACAAAATAATTAATTTAGATTTATTTCAATCGATTGCCATTCTTAACTTAACATACTCAAAATGGTTAACCTAAATAATTGTTACCCTTTTACATTCAAATTCACTTACAACCATCATTACAGCAATGTTGCCATAGATTTAGATTTAATTAAATAAATTAGATAAATGGGTAAAGTTTTGTAATTATCACTAATGCCAAATATATATGCATTAATTACTACTTATTATTATGAATTCATTTATTAATTTACTAGTTGCCTTTGTCTTCTTATATCCTATTTACTACCAATCTTTCTATTTAGTTATAGTTTATCAATATATATATATATATATATATATATATATACCTAGGCAAATCAAGTTCTTGTCTTTTCTGTTATTTCAATTAAATCGGGTATGCACAAATAAATTGTTTATAACTTATTCTTACAAAATTATTTACATGCATTCAGTTACATCTAATTTAGTGCATTGATTTTCATTTATAAATTAAAGGTTTTTCCTTTAAAAGCTTTTATTACTAACCATACTCCAACCTCTACAGGACATTGATTTATTAAATTTGCACTTATTATGCATACTTTTAGCAACTCATATATACTTTGCGTCTATTCCCCAAATTTCACATTCTATTGTTACATAATTTGCATTGATTACTATTTATTATTATTGCTTTACTGATAAATTAGATATTTGCATTGGTTTTGCTTATGCTAAATTAATTTCCCATAATAAATAAGGTTTCCAAAACAATCAATAACATTTCCTTAGCCCAAACCCCGTTTACCAATTATTTTCCTTCAATAATTCATGTTGCTATAAATACGTACATTTACACTTTATAGTTATTCTAATATACCTATTCCAACACTCTTAACCCTTATCTTTACTTTCACCCACTTGTAACATAAATTTTTACTTTCAAATTTATTCCCATTTACGGTTAATCAATGTTATTTTACATTAACCAATTTTAATATTCACCTTTAATTTCACATCTTCAAAGTATATCTAGGAAAAATCTTTCCACCACTTAATTTACTGAATCTTATGCAGTCTTACTATAAATAGGTTTTAAATTACCATTACTGTACATTCAATTACTATCCAAAGTATTTATTCATAAATCAATTCGATATATACGTTTGTTTCCTTCTATTTGATTTATACCTAGTATACATTTTTCTAAATCCTGTTTCATTACCTTCATTAAATGGTAATCGCATTGAGATCAAATTTATTAGTTTATATCGCATTATTACCATTAATTAAAATTGGCTTTAATTTTTTTTTATTCAATACTCTAAATAAATAACATATTATTCCATAATTACTCTTGTTTTCACATATTCCATTCAAAATTTAAACCATAATATTTACATTATTTTATTGAATTGGAAATCTCATTTTAAATTGTTAACTTTTAATAAGAACAAATGGCAACACCAAATTCCTAACATTCATTTTATTAAAAATTATGGAAAATATGACAAATTTAGTTAACGAAATTTTTGGGTCGTTACAATGAAATTAAGATAATTTATTTTCAGCTATGATTCATTATCCACCGTTATTTCTTGTTCCTAGTAAAAATATTTACTAATTTCAAATAAAAACATTTAAAAAAATAGAATTTAGTTAATACAACATATTTCCTTAAAACATCATAACCTATAATGGTGTATATGAAGAGAAATTGAATTTTGAGGGGTTTTTGGGTCTGTTGAAACAAATAGAGTTATATACATCCAAATACAGGCATACACATAGTAATTCAAACTTTATTCTAGCAAAATACATTTCTACACCCATGCAAACACATTCAAGCTATTTCTACAATCAATCTCACATACAAAGGTTAATAAAAAGGATTTAGCTTTCAAAAAATTAAGTTTACTCACCTTAAAATTTAGAAGAGGATTTTGAAACTGAAAGCTGCCAACTTGATCTTCTTTGATTAAGTTGAATTTGAATTAATTTGAATCTTTGCTTTGTTGCAGATGAAAAACTGCTAGAGTTTTGTTTAATTTCTGGTTTTAGTTTGGAAAATGAAAGAAAGTGAAAGAAAGAAAGGATTGAGATATATATACACATATACATATACATACATACATACATACATACATACATACGTACGTACGTACATACATACATATATATATATATATATATATATATATATATAAATGTATACATCACATGGTTTCATCTTTTAAATCAAATTTTTTGTATTTGGAAAATGAAGAAAACAAATAAATTTTGACAACTATACACAAGATCTCATTCTTGTTTACAAATGTCTTAAGGAAATATTTTATATTTATTTATGTTTTATATTTTTATTTTATTTTTATTAAAAATGAAGAAATCCATTTTAAAGAAAATTTTTGACACTTGCGAGTTTATATGAATTATTATATCCCCCTTAGCCTACAAGTGTCCAACACATATATATATATTTTATATTTTATTTATGCTTTTATTTTAATTAATTTTATTAACTATGAAGCTTAAAAGATTTACATAATATTATAAAACCTATCATTTATTCCTAATTCATTTTTAGGATTAAGTTATTAATATTTTAATTAATAACCATATATATACATAGTGTTTAAAAGTGTAGAGTTTAAATATAAATTATTTTTGAGTTTTTGAAAATAAAAATATAAATTTGGAACAATTAAAATATCTTATGTGAATTTTTGATATTATATAAATATATATCCACACTTTTATAAACTTTCCTACATTTCATTTCATAGGGTATATATATATCCAAGGATTTCATAATTAAATATTCTATATAATTTTAAGTCAATATATATATCCCAATATTTTAATTATCAAAATTTATTTGTTCAACTAATAAAATCAGTAAATTATCCAATTATCTGATGTTAAAAACCGAATCGTCACAATAGCCATTCAAACATCTGATCATATGATTCAGACGTCATGTTTGACCATCGGACATTTGACCTTGTGATCAGACACCTCTTGAAGGATTCATTCTTTTGCTTTTTAGTCGATCAAATAAAAATTTAGTTATCTAATCACTGAAATTCACATTTTCAAATAAGCTTCAAATGAATGAAAGCCCTTAAATTATATTATAAAATGCGGGTTTCTATAATTTATTTTTTAGTGACCAGTAGGTTTTAACCAAACATATGATTAGCCGTAGAAATTGATTTTCTACTAATTGTCTAAGTTTTCACCAGCTATTTATATTGGTATTAATTTAGTCTATATAAACTTAATTATACATTATTTAAGCATAACCAAACTTCATGTATGCTAGTGTTAACATTTTACACGTGTTGGACGTTTTAATTAACCAATTAAAATATTATTACCGAAATCTTCATACTTACATAATTTCCACTAAGACATTGTTATAATTATTATTAATGTTTTATTAACATAATCATAAATATAGTAGTCAATGATTTTTATTTGATGATAATAAGCGTACTCGCACATACATATGTAATGTGTTTGTTGTAGTACTTTTACAATATCATAGAAAGAACTAAACAAATAAATTTTATTTAAATAAAATTTTAATAGCACACACAATTATAACAAGAGATTCCATAATATTTTATGTACACTATTTAACACTCTCTTAATACAATAGTCACTATACATATTTTCTTCATTTGCTCACACTTTTGTATCTTCTTGCTCCAGCCTTTGTCCAAACAGAAATCTGCTCTTTCCGACAAACAATTAAGAAGATAATAAGATAAAAGGAAAAACTGAAACTATAAAAATAAATAAAATATTTAAACTTGATATAGCCTCAGTTTGTTGGCTTTCTTTTCATATTTTAAACAGGCGCAAAAAGTCAACTAACATGGACCAGTGCAACAGCAAGGACCAATATGAAATGTTCATTTGGGACAGAAATTCAAAATTAAGAACGTTTACAAGCAACTTAAGACATGCATAGTGTACTACTGTACATGCTTTCATGCCGAGCAACTTGAAATAAACAATGCACATTATAGTCAACTTCACAATCAAAAACCAGCAAGGTCAAACTAAAATTTCAAGCACTTTATTTTATAAAGGCAATGTATATGCGCATGTGCACATGTCAAACTTGCACACATGCATAAAGCACAAGCAACAAAATATAAATTGAATTCTAAATGTACAAGTGTATATAAATGTACAAGTGTATAACACACATGTACACATAACAAAAGAAAATTCAAAACACAAGCACAAATTTAAATGCAGGAGCGAGTGTAAATAAGCAAACAACACACACAAACAAGCCAGGACAAAGTACAAGCACACAAGGTGCATAGTCACAGGCAAGCTTGCAAGAACAAGCACAGATGCACAGTGCGCTACAAAATGCAACATCTTGCAACAATACATGCCAACATCAAGGTCAGGATCAGAAATACTAGACTAGGTAAAGTAACACAAGGAAAGCACATAAGGCAAGCTCACAAGCAAGCATACAGAAGGCACTTACACAAGGGAAATCACACAATCAAGCACTCAGGCCATCAGTGCATAGGTGCACAATTGATTCAGATAATATGCAGCACATAAACCATAAGCAAGAACTGCAGCAAGCAACATCAGAAACAATATAAAGAATAACCAGATTCAATCAACTCGCGTGCAACAGGTACACAAGGAAGTGAAACTATCATAGCATAGTAATTTACAAAAACGAGTTAAAAAGGAAGAAGTAAACTAGGCATAGTTCAAGTGCAAAGAGTAAACCACGCAATGCAAAACTTCAACACATATGGCGAATACATAGGAATGAGTACGATGCCAAAAGCATGGCCGATTTACTTAAAGAAAAATAATCAAAAGTTTGTAGCTAAACAAGTCAAAAATCTCAAGCCGAAGACCACATGAAAAATCAAGCTAAAGATTCCAATCAAAAGCCAAGCTTACAGTATTCAGAAGCTAGAACCAAATCAGGGGTTGATCAATTCAAACAAATTATCCTAAAATATATGAAAATCTAAAGATATTTTTTTCCAAATCAATCATTATAGAACCTAGGTCACATCTGCAATTAAACAAGTCGAGTTTGGATTAAATACACGCATATAATCTGAAAATAAAAATCGTAACAAATATTTTTGGAGTTACATCTACAAGTGAACTCGATGGTTAAAGCAACCACAACAACAATCAAGATTTTGTCGAAGGAACCAACTGACAAAGGCATAAAGGAGTAAATTCAACGATTGTTTTTTAATTGATGACAATAAGAATCTAAAAAGTGGAACCCTAAAAGAAGAACAATCGAAGAAAGGGGATTGACCATATAATAAAATGAAAGGGGAAGTGTTTTCGGGCCGACACTATATAGTCTTTTTTGGTAAAGCCAGCCGAATTTATAGTGGGTCGTGCCACTGTATATAAATGTTGAAAATGTATTCTACACAAGCGCAGAAACAGCTATATATGGTTTTTTAGTGGCCATTCCACTTAATTATATAACAGAAGAGAAGCATTGGTGCTTCTGCAGCTATAAAAGTGAACTAAGGAAATAATGGTTCCTCCTTCCAAAAGGAGGAAGAATCACTACCAGCAGGGCTGAACACATGCAAATAATCTATAAAGTGAGAACAATATCCAAGTCATAGCCCAGGATATCCTTGCAGTATATATATCTCCTATCCCAACTATAATCATGAAGAAGAGATCGATTCCTCTTACCACGAGCTCCATCCACCGTAAGTACAAGTTCACCACCAACTATAGAGTAATGTAACCGCCTAAATTCACCATCATCATCACTAACAAAGGTATGGAAATCGTGTCTAGCTGGGTCGTATCTCATGTTGGACTAAACGTGGATCCAGGCCATCTCAGCAGGATGCCACACTGTATCAGAAGCCAGGGCAGATGGAGTAATTTCAGGATCACATATATCAAAAGGAACAGAGGAATCCATATCAGCAACAGGGAGGGGTGGTACAACAGAAGGCACCGAAGGCTCAACGGGTGGGATAGAAGGTGCCATAGGTAGAGAGATAATGAGCTCTTTGGGATACATTTCATGTTCGGGGGCCTAAGAAGAGGGTCCTAACCGATAAAGAACCAACAGAAGACAAACGAGAACATGCTGATGATATATGACCAAAGGACTGACAGGATATACATATGTCTTGCTTCCGACCATAACAAACTACAATCTCCGCTACCTGATCCTCAGTCACTCTAACTTTAATTGTATCCGGTAAAGGCTTATCCTGTGAAATCTCAATCAAAGCTTTTGCATAAACTATTTTTTCCCTAGCTACGGTGTTAGCATCAAAACATTTTATTTTACTTACCGCACTGGCTAGCCAGTTTAGACCTAATAATGGTTACAGAACGGAGAGAATAACAGGAATAGATAGTACCTGCTCTCTGGCACAGTCAACAGATGGACTCTATGCCATGACTATAAAAGGCTTGCCCTTGATAAGTACAGGATCTTTACCAAGAATTTTAAGCCGCTCCTCAGGTCTTGAGAACTTAAAGAAAAAAAATAGAGTTGTCCATGTGAACTAGAAAGCTATCCTTCGGTCGCCAAGCTTTGTAGCAATGCTCCTTAACCATTAGATATGGTGGGTTAGAGTCCAAAAGAAACCAATAATGAATACCAGCTTGAATTACCTCCGAATGGGGAATCAAAACCCCGTCTTTGCTAATATTATCAAAAGAAAGGGGCACAAAAACACCTGCATTTTTTGGCAAAGTAGAGAATAACAAGGACAATTTTAATCATGTATTTAGCTCATTAGGTTGGGGAGTTATTGAAGGTGGTATGCTTTCCTGTGAATTAGCATCAACTACGCAAAAATCAAGGGAGTGCTGCTATTGAATAGTAGTAGATGGATATGTACTGGTTTGGGCAATAACAGGATTATTGATTCCCAGGTTATTTATTACCAACCTCGATCCATCAATAATTTTGTTAGGTAAATCAGTTGAACTATTAACTAAACAAGCTGAACTGGAGACCATACCAACAGATATACGTTCCATATTGTGTAAATCCTTTAACGAAGAAGAAACAAGTATATTTGTATTCGCACCAATACAATCAACAAAGGTGGTTTTAATACCACAAATACAACCAGTCTCGATAGCACCAATTCAATCAACATCAGTAGAATTAGCACCAATACAATCAGTCTCGATTGAATGTAAATTCAAATCGGCAGTTTTATTACCACTTATAGCAATACCCAGGGCGTCACAACTTTCAGTACCCAGTAATTCGTCGTTCCAAGCAGAATTAGAGGACAATAACATATGTGATAGGGCAGAGGTAGAAAAAGGATTTTTTATACCTAAAATAGGGCCTAATGACGAGATAATGAATGACAAACAGCAGTAAATGCATCCATCGATAGAGGCATTTCAACTAGTGCAGACTGTTCGACACAAGAAGATAGAGGCGGTGGTATATCTCTATATCCAGAAGCGGCTGCAGCTGACTGAAGAAAGGAGCACAATGAAGAATCATCTGGTCGGCTAGATCTGGTAATCGATCTTGAGGAGTTAAATCTCGTTTTTCCTTTGCGATTCTTTGAGATGTAGATGGGGGAGGAGATTAAGAAGTGATGGTGAAGCGGAAGGTTATTGTGAGAGAGAGAAGGGCAGTAAACGAAGGGGTGAAGGATTCAGAAGGGGAAGGCAATAAAATTTCACCATTTTGAGGAGGAAACGATCGCCTTTATGAACTAACAATTGGCACTGTATAGTCTAGTTTAGGGTCTTATTTATTTATTTATTTATTTTTATTTAATTTTGAATCTCTAGTTTTTAACTAGGATTAAACTACGTTTGTATTTTGGAAAATTCTCAACTTAGGAAGAGAGTTGGGGTAGGATTTTTAGGAATATGTTAAGAATAATTTGGTTTGCAATAGCCATTTATAGTGAATTTGCAAGCGGTCGATTGTTTAATCTTAGTAGAAATCTTGAGGGCTAGAATTAGACAGGTTTTGCCAAAGCCGAGTAAGTTTGCGTGTTGTTTTTTTTTTTTTTTTTTTTTTTTTGCGTTTACGCTATTATTATTTGTGCTGCAATTTTTATTATTCCGTTAATCTATAATAAACCTTGTTCACCCTTCCAGGGTTAACTCGATTCTACAATAATTACAATGTCATAATCATCTTATTTTAATCTGACCATGGATCACCCATCTTCATACAACGTCAATAGCATTTTATGTAGAGTTAGTTGGCTATGGTTCATTTATTTATTCATGAATTGTTTTCTTTTCCATAAATCAAGAATTCAAACCCTTTATAATGGCCAATTCATAGTTTCTAACATTAATCCAAATACTCATATTCTAATTTAAGTGTATTTTAACATATTTATCACATTAAACAAGGTTATTATCCTAACCTAGACAATAATCAGTTAAAAAAAGCATATATAACATAATATATTTTAATTAATGATTTCTCATTCACCAATTGCCAAGGAAAGCTCTCGAATTGGATCGAACCTCCTTCTCCACTTTCTAGAAATACTTTAGGCCTTAATTTCCTTAAATCAAGTTAAAATAGATGGCTTATTATACACGAAAAGTATTTAATTTGATGAAGTATTGCTGTTGAAATTTGAGATCTTGGTTTTAAAAAATTGGTCTGCCCTTTTCCTTTAGGAAGAATAGTAAGGAGCTATAAAGGTATGCAAGTGGCTTTTAGAATCCAGATGACCGCTTCCATGTTTATTTAGGTATAGTGAACCTTAGGATGCCAAATTACCCTGATTCAAACCCAAATACTAATTCGATCATAAATCAAAAATCCTTAGTCCAATTAAAATGTTCGTATAATGAAACTTGACCAAAAAATATGAGCTTTGCAATTGCATAAGTTTCACCATATTTATTTCTACAATTTTACCCTCCTATGTAAAATTATCAAATTTCTTATCATTGAATCATTAATTAAATTACTAAAATTTATGATGTATTATGTTCACCTGTCCCCTAAAAGAATTTCTTCCACGAATCTCTAAAGAACAAACAATGTAACTCTCTCTTCCCCTCTCATGCAAACGCATGCCATACAAATATACACATTACATGGATAACATACCTATGGCCATTTACAAACTAATGAAGCATACATTACCAAGATAACATATATAAATGACATAACATACATATATGTAGGCATGAATGATGAAAATGTTGAAAAAACCTAGCCAGTTGGAAGCAGGTTAAATGGGCGACTTTTTTTTTTTCCATTTTGATCTTTGTTGAGCCAATGAAGCCTAAATGGTATTAGATCTAAAATATTTTAAATAATATCTTTATTTTATTTAATATGTTTGAAAGGTTTTTATTTTATCTAATTTATTATTTTTTAAAAGTATATTGAATACGGTTGTTTGTATGAAGTGCAAACTACAAATAAGAAGTGTATATGGTAAATGTGATCATATGTAGGTCTTGGGATTTACACTGCAACACATCTATTTCCTCTTTACATATGCCTTTATTGTCCAAAGTTTTGAACAAAAAATACATACGTTAAAAAATACATAATTTAGATGAATATATGTGTATATATTACATTTGGTAATTTTATATGATTTGAAATCTAAAACCGATAGTAATAGATTAGTTTCAATTAAGGAAGAACTTGGGATTAAATGTAATCGTTTTCAACAAAATATCTCATGAATTTAAGTTATGCAACATATACAAATATGTTTACACAAACACATACACACACACACATATATACGTATGTATGTATGAATACTATAGTTAATTTTTTAGATCTAAAATAACTTATACATGTAAAGATAATAATTAATAATTTATGTATAGATATTTGTGAATTTAAAGTTAACAATTAAAAATCAGATTTTAATTTAAAAAGGAAACAAAAGATCCATGATACTATAAAAATCTTTAGTTTAGAAAGGAAATATAAGTTTTAAATTTTATTCAAAAGTTTACAAATGAATTCTAGATTGTAAAATTTTTATCCTTACGAAAACAACACCTAAAATAATTATATTCTAAGCATCGACTACAAAAAATCAATTTTCAAGGCTAATTTAAGTATTTAGCAAGAAAAACAAAATATTATTATTTTGCATAGGCAATCAGATTATAGTGGTCGAACCACTTTACAACAATTATAACAGGTGTGAGACAGAAATGCATCAACAACTAAAATAAACAAATAAGAATAGGAGAAAGACAACAATGTCTTAAATACTATGCTAGATCATAATTACTCTTTCTTTGAGGAGGAAGAGCTGCTAGAACCAGGACCTAAGGTAGGAACAATAAATTGGATATATATCGAAAAAGCCTAGCGAGACTTGGAATGTAACCAACTAAGTCAACTCGGTAAATAGAATGCCTATCTCAACTATCATCTTATAATATTTCATGATTGCTCTTCCCACGATCATACATCAGAAATTAAGGACAAGGCGTCATCATCAATTTAATAGAACAAATATCTTTGTTCTCCATCAACGTCATCCCTAAACTTGAAGTATGTAGTAGTGGAAGGCGAATACTTGAATTGAGTGGACAAATGGACCCATGTTTTCTCAAGATGATTTCACATGATAGGATCAATAGGCACAAGAGGAAAAGTAGGGATTATTGTGGGACAAACAGTAGCAAAAGAATCCTTAAGATAGTTAAGGCTTGAAGAGAAAATATCGGCACACAGCAAATTCTAAAGATGGTCAAGGCTAGAAGACCAAGTATCGACAGTAGGGAGAATATCAAAAGGTGGAAAGGATCCCAAAAGAGGAAGGACCTTGCAGATCCACTTCTTAATTGGAGATCTAAGCAAAGGAATTTTCTCGGGAACGGTGTAAAAAAAATTCATCCACTTTCACTTGGGACGGGGCTTATGCAACGATTTTCCTTTCTTACACCTAAAGACGATACTTAATACATCCTCAGTATACATGTTCCAATCATTTAAGTGTCTGAAAGACAGGTCGTTTGGGGTGAACGAAAGAAAAGACAAAATAAAATCTCACAAAGGTGATGAGAAATATATAATATAACAAATGATCTTTACGAAAAGAAATCATCTTTATAATACGCAACATCAGAGTACATGAACCTATTATCAATGAATAGTTATAACAGCATGTCCTTACAATTTGATAAATACAACAAACAGACATTTAGAACGACTAAATAGGGAAAGAATATAAGATACGTGAATACGTCTTGGAGAATCCAGCTCGTCCCCTGAAATCTCTAAAGAATCTAATTAAATTTGGAAAACATGCTAGGGGTGACCTGAGAATTATACGAAACAATGCTTGGGTCAGTTCGGTAAAACCAGCGTGAGAAACCCAGTCATAAGGAATTTTGTCTATTTAACTTGTAAAACCTTTAAAATTTAAGGTATCTCGTAAGACCATGCCACAGTAAACACGAATGGATTTTTGCCTTATGATAACCAAAACATTTCTATAGAAAATCCAGCGATATTATAATAAAATTTAGGGTTAAAGTAAATATTGAATTATTGCCGAAATTGTTACATTAATTAAATTCCAGCTTAACAGATATACAATCAAGTTCAAAGGCTCGTATTGAAAAACAGATTCCAACTATGACTAGGTAAGGGACTACCATCCGATGATACACCTCTAGAAAATGTTCCCGAGGGCTACACACGTATCCGCCCCTCTATTACGCAGAGTCGGCTAGCCCCTTTAAGATGACAACTTGGATCACCTCATCCCTTGATGCCGATGCTGTGAACATTCCCCCTTGATGCCTACATGCAAATCAACTCTAAAGGGACAATCTAGAATAGGATGACAGCTCCTAATTATAGCTAACCACAAAGCTCTACTGCATACTCTATTTTAGCCATTTTTCCAAGTATGAGTCTTGAGGCTATGCTTTTACCTTTTCTACTAGCAGCCTATCTTTAAAGGCTCACACTACCCTCCTAGGAGAGATACAATGCCAACATTCATCCATACAAGTTATTCCAAGATCGAGCAAACGTTCAAAATTTACTATCTTCCATTTTGGAATCACCCTCCGAAAGAATAGTACAGCTCCATAGCATACTTCATCACAAACATTATTAGTTTGGAGTGGTTCGGATAAATTTGAAAAACCGTTATCTCCAAACTAAGCGATAATTTCCGGCTAACTCAGTTCTGTTTCTTTGGAAGTATGCAACAAGTATTCGAGTCTTCATTGAAAAATTCGAATATATAATCACACTTCCTGAGTCAAAATAGGTCAACATATGATAGTCGGTTATATAATTATCAAATAATCAAAAAACAATAGTTCAGAGATTTAATTTGCCACCTCAATCACTAAGCCTCAAAATAAATCTTTCATTTATTTTAAACCACTTTCCAAAATATTTATCAAAATATTCATATACTTATCTCATTGGCATAAGTATATTCAAAAATATTGTGAAAGATTTCTTATTTCAAAATCGTATATAAAAAAATCATAACAAACGTTATTTAAATTGAAGATAAAGATAACCTCAAACACTATTCCTTTGGTGTTAAGCATGGAACAGAAGTTCTACACCACCATAATTAAGAAGGTTAGTTAAAGGAAATCCTATCTCACATTCTTTTATAATTTACTTCTATAAATCCTTTTAATAAATCTCTTTCATTTATACAATCACTTTTATTTAAATTCCAAATCCATTTATAAAACACTTTATAAATCTCTAAGTCAACTTATAAATCTCTTTTATAAATATCAAAAATCATCTATAAAACTTCGTAAACTTTAATCAATAAAGTTCATTTGATAAATAATCAATTATTTAAAACACTTTAACATAAACAATTTATTATTTAAAAATTCTTGTTTTAATTAACTTTAAACCATATTAACAAGATAATGATTTTAAATAATCATTTAAAAAGTATTAAACTACTTCAAAACACCTTTGATAAAATAATTTAATAATTATTCTTTAGATATCATATTTAAAATGATATTAACTTTAAGCATCATATATAAGTAATAACTTTACTGGCAAGCACCATTGTTCATGTGGTTAAGTGATTCGGCTTTGGTGTGAGAGGCCACAAATTCAAAACTTGCGTAGCGTGATTCAAACGTTTATTGACATGTGATATGTTTTCCAAGTGACACGTTGTATATAAAGTACCAATTCGGAAAAAAAAACTTTACTTTAAAACCCTTTAAACAATATAATAGTTAACCTTAAGCCATTTTAAAAATATATTTAAAATGATTGACTTCACAAAATCAAAAAGAGCCTTAGTGACCACCATGGTTCTTATTTAATTCAGTTTGACTTTCTAGTTATAATATGGGTATTTACATAACAAGCCGATATGTAAAGGGAATCGGCAAATAACAATCAATCAACATATAGGTAAATGTCCAATTTACAAAAGTAGAAAAACTGGGTTTTATTTATGCTTAAGAGAAATCAATAAGGACTACTCAGTGAATAATTGCAGAACTGTGATTTATTATACCAAATAAATGTCAAATAAAATTTAATTAGAAGAATGGTGTTTATTTCTGCTAAACAGACGTCATTCGATTTCATATTCAATTGTGGTTTTTTAAGGGAAGCCGGTAAGAAATCCCTTGGATTAAAAACATCTTTTGAGAGTTGCTTTAAGAACAAAGCCGATCTTTAGAAATAAAGTAGCTAAAACTTTTAAACCTTTATTTGAAAATTAAACAACATTTTAAACTCTTTATTTTTATAATAATTAAAAAATAATTAATTAACTATTAAATAAATAACTAAATCATAGTTTAAAACTTTTAATTTTTCAATAACAATTTTTAGTAAACTAGTTTTTTAAAACAAAGGATTTCTAGGTCGCAACATAACAAATTCAAGTGCTAAACTTTCCTTTACATACATTCATGTATTCAGGATTATAACATATATAAACCCATCCAAACACAAACATAACAAAGTCACAACTTTATATCCTTTACATTAGTTTGAAGTCTAGGATTAATTTCCATACAACACATACGTATTAACATCCAAGAAATATGTATTCAGACATCAACATTCACCAAATCAAGCAATATATTTTCATAACCAAGAAAAACAATAATGTAAAGTTTAGAACTTTAAATATAAAAAACTTTTCTCACCTATAGCTATCCAAACCACTCTGCAACTCATTAATACTTTAGTACGACCATAGATCTTACTTTTAACTTTGAAAGATAGAGTTTTTGTGAGACCTTAAGGCCATGATGGTTTAGCCAAGATAGGGTAGCGCTCGACCATGAGGTGTAGGTGGGTAATGGAGGCTTGGTTTGGAGAGATGGAGGTTATAAATGAAAAAGAAGGTTTTAAAACAATGCTTTTTAGGATTCTAGAAATGAAAAAGACATGACTTCATATTTTTAGGCTAAGGAAGCCATGAAAGTGTTCATGAAGTATATGGTGGAAGTTTACTAAAATATGAAGGAACGGGAAAAAATTAAACTAATATTCATTAAGTTGGTTTTACATAACATAGATAAGCTAAATTACCTTTGTGCCCATATGTACATACCCTACTTTCATGAAGTACCACATCACCATGCCACCTCACCCTTGTCCCCCCTTCCAAATTTCAAAAATTCCATTTCCCCTCCAAAAATGCTATAATTACATATGTGTACTTATGTATGCTAAAGAAGTAATGTGTTATGACAATTTCCTTTTTTATTTTAAAATTTAATTGAACTTCATAAAATGTCATCTCATATAATATAATTTGAGTAAACATTTATCAACTAAATTATACTAATTTATTTATAAATGTGTGAATGTTTAACTCGAACAACATTTCCGACAACTTTTAGTGATGGAAAGTCAAAATTCAGAAAAACGAATTCTGATCACATTTTTTATTTTTCTTCAAACTAATTATATTTGTAAACAAATTTGGACAACTCTTTCACCATTATTATTTATTATTTAAAAGAGTGTTATTTTTTATTATAAAATATATTATTTGAATATTTAAAATTAATTGAATATTGGCAAATCAAAGCGGTGAAATTTCGGGTCATTGGAGTGAAGCTAAAGTAACGTGCTTACAGATGGAAGTTAAGTGACCAAAGGAAAGACAAGTAGCATAAATTAGATGTTTCCAATTATTGTTGACATCCACTAAGGCTGCTTCTCCTAAGGAAGTTTCTAGAGACAAGAAAGATGGAAATAGTCAACTAGGCCTTGTCTCAATCAATGTTTTCGCATATCCAAGTTTATCATGTTTTCCGTTTAAACATAAAAACATACCAATTCTCCAACAAGATTTGTCAACTAAGTAATATTAACCATAGACTGAAGAATAGATGGAATTTTAGAGAAATGAACCTATACAGGGATAGTGAGTACTTGCTTATGAGCGGAGTCAACAAGGGGACTCTAACGAGTGACGATGAAGTGCTAACCTTCAATGATAGTGGGATCGACTTCTAAAATCTTTTATCTATCCTTAGGAGAAGAAAACTTGAAGAAGAAAAGCGTGTTATCATATTGCATCTTCATCTTTCCTTTGAGCCTCCATGACGAACAAGGAGTGTCCTAACCAAGAAGTAAGGAGGGTTCTTATTAAGAAAGAAACCCACTAACTAATCACGCCAAAAATCAGTGCCCGCCTCAATTACTTTTGTAGGAAGGATATTTATACATTTGACACATTTAATATCAAATTTGTAGGAAACATACACACCAACGTTGCTAGGTTTCTTGGAGAAGAGCGAAGACCAAGGCTTATGGAAAGATGTGTTAGGGAGTGAATGGCCAGCCAAGGAGTTTAAGGCAGTTGCATCAAGAAAGGCAGAAACCAATGAATCATCGGGCAACATACTAGAGACTTCATTCACAATGGCATAAGTATTTAACAAATGTAGTTTATTTATGATTGTGTTTACAAACATTGTAAAATTATAAAATAGTTTTCAATTAATATTAGTTTTTTGACTGAACTTCCAAAAAAAAGGATAACTTAAGCATGTATAAATTCATGATAAGAACAATCAGATCTAAATAACAGAGAATAAAATCAAAGTATTAAAGAAAAATAATAAATCTAATGTATATCATTTATGGTGAACATATAGTGAATAAAAGGAAACAAAAGTGGACCCGAATCAAATAAATATAACTAACGTGCTTTTTATTGAGATGGACCAAAGTGGATTTGAATTACATGTTGTAAGATGAAAAATTAAAATACAAGATGAATCAAGTAGAGTACAAGCATACGAACAAGAGAAATATACAAACAAACTAAACCAAAGTAACACCTTAAGATGTTGCCAAAAGTTACACCTTGAATGAAGGATCAATGCTCTAAGATTTGGTTGAATCAAGCTTTGGATCATGTAGGAATTAAGGGATAACAACCACATTTTATTTTTGATTTTAATTTTGGAATTTTTAAGCAATGAAAGCATCTATTTTTGGCAATTATAGCATGAGAGTGAGTAGAAGAATTTTTTTTTTTTAGGAAGAATGATAATGAAATGAATGGAAGAAGATTTTGTTTAAGGTAAACATGAAAACCTATATATTCCCTCCCTTAAACCTTTTCCTATTCAGTTAATTATTAAATCTCATCAAATTTTCTACCCGCCTCTTTATATTTTTGGCAAAAAATGGAAATAAAGAGAAGCTAAAAAAATTCTTTTCATAAATGAGATTTAAGCGAGTCATAAATGAAAGTGCACAGCATCTCTAATATGAGTAACTTATGTATATAAGTGTATATGCAACATCAAGCTATATAACAAAGGAAATAATAAACTAAAATAAGAATCAATCATACCAGAGTTTTTATACTAGTTCAGATCTACAAGCCTACGTCCCATCCTAGACTTTGGAATTAACTAAGCAAGCCTCAGTTATGCCCAGAGGATCAGGCTTACAACAATGTGACGAAACGTAAATCCATACTCTTTGAATCGATAATAAACCATACATGTCCGATCCAAAAAGCATAGACTGATGGAAAGTCAAAAGAAAGAAAAGAAGAGAGAAGAAGGGAATAGAAGAAAGAGAGAAGAGAGAACAAAATAGAACAATATATAATCTCACATCGCAGCAGAATAACATATAATATCATGTCAATGATCTTTACAAAACAGAAACTATATATACATACATCAATCAGAGTTCAACAATCAATCACTAGTCATCAGCCTGGATAGTTATAATAAGCTGATCTTACAATTGCTAATAACATACAACAACAACAATGCGCAAAGCAGATAATCAAAACAGATATGTATATACGAAAATGAAGATCTCCAACTCTCCTTCTGAAGCTCCTAAAGCACCAAATCTGAACCTGTAATATACTCCGTCTGACCTAAGCATTGAAAGGGAGGAACGCCCGGATCAGTTTGGTAAACCAGAGTGAGAAATACACTCAACTGAATTTATTAAATTACCAAACTTTTCTTTTTCAAAAAATATCTCGTAAGCCATGCCCACACATAAACACATGTTTTTACCTTACGATAACTGTAACCATTCATATCAAATCATTTGATATTATATTAGTGTCTAGTGTATACAAATAATTTTAATCATAGCCGAAATTGTTACGTTGATTAAATTCCAGCGTATAGCCCAAAATGGGTAATACAATCAAAATGGCAGGCACATAGTGGATTTTGGATTTCCATACAAATGACTAGGTGAAGGGTCTACCTTCCAATGGGTACACCTCTAGATGGATGTCTCGAGGCGCAGAATATATGCCCTCTACCAACACAAGACCGGCCTACCTTTGTAACTAGGTAGTACCGAATATGTCATCCTCCAGTCGTTACCAACCTTTCCGTGGGCCCTCATAGCATACAGACCATAATAATTTACATCCTGAACGTCATAGCGGAAAGAAATATATCTAGAAGAGGATGATCATATCCTAATGGGAGTGATCCACTTAGCCTTGCTGCATCTAACCCCGTTTTGGTCATTTTTGGTTGATGAGCTGAGGTAACGATTACCTTTCACATATCACAAATCAATTCACTTTGAATGCCATTTCTGTTGACTACTAATTTCCTTCCACAAAAATACAACCCTTTAGCTCGTACGTCTCAAGGAGGGTGTTAATCTAAGAGAAGTTGCCTTCTCTGCCACCACTGATGTACGTATGTAAAAACCAATGTACGTAATCTTTATAAGTGCAATGTCAGACAAACGTCCATACAAGTTGTCCAGGAACATGACAAACCGAAGATACTTTCCTACCACATCCTATCGGGAAATCCCTAGGATTAGTAGCGTATAGTCCTTGCATTGAATATTACATAACGAAGAGATTACTGCTACTAGATGTGTATTAGAACCTCAAACGATCAACAAGCAGTCCTCTACTATGAAAATCTTAAATATCAATATCATCGATAACCAACCTGCACAATCGTCGCATAAATGTTGGTCCAATGTGGTTTTCAAATAAATTGATCCCGGTCTCTTCGTACCAACAACGCAAAAATGTTTCATAACTTCATACAGAAACTAAGTCCCATAGACTTATCACGTCTCCAACTTTCAACTTGCTATCCTTCGGCCAAGAAGGAAGCTCGATAGATTGGAGTAATACTTCGCACTATACGAATATTTTCCTCAACACAAACGATAATCAAGCCTACATAGAAGGCTACACACTAAGTGTACGACTAAATAGTTCTCACATCAAGTTGAGGAACTAAATTGGCCAAATCTGATAGTCGATTATTTAACTATCAAAGCAAACAACAAATATTTAGCACCATAAGCAATCATTAGGCACTTTTAATTAATCTTTTATTAATTAAATCACTTGCTAAATATTCGCTTCAAATTATCTTTAAAAATATATAATTCCAAAACCATTTCAAATTTCTATATTGGAAAACATTTCCATATACTTATTTAATAATAAGTAATTCACAATTCTCTTTATTTTCAATGCTTAGAAAATATTACATATACTTAAACCACGGTTAAGTATACATTTTACTCTTTTAAGGAAAACATTCTCTTAACAAAATTATTCGGGTCAAAACGAATGTTGCATAAAAATTCGTTACAACAACCCCAAATCACCAGTATAGGGATTCAATAATTAGATAGATATATAAATCACATTATACTAAACAAAACTTCTTGTAATATCCCGGAATTTTTGACAATATCAATTTAATAATCTGTGTTAAAAATTAAATTGATTTAATAATAATTCATTTTGTTAATAATAATTCAAATAGATTTAATAATCTTCTTTAATAAATATTTAATTTGGTTATTTTATTGTTTAAAAATAATAAAATTGATTTCTATTTACAATATAAATATATGGTTTATATTTTAAATAAATTAGCATTGTTTTAATTTTAATAAGTAAAGCATATTTTCTAGTTTTAATATTTACAGTAATTTGGAAAATTTGTTTTTATTAGCTTTTCAAAGTTATTGAATAAATGATTTTGGTCTAAACTAATAAATGAATCATGATTTAAATTCTAATATACATTAATAATATGGAAATTTTAATTTTTATTAAATATAAAGTTTTCAAAGCCATTTAATAAATAAATTTATGATTTTTAAATTGTTAAGAGAAATTTTTTTAAATATTTAAAATAGTTTTAGCTTGAGTTTTAAATTTAACTAAACAAACAAAAAGGTTTTATGGCTTAATAAAATAGTATTTTATTGATAAAAATATAATTTCTTTTAAAATGATTTTTATTTAATAATAAGATATTTATAAAACCAATATCAATTGTGTATTATCTTTATAAATAATTTTGAATTAAATTTGCAAGTTGTTATTTCAAATTGAATTTATATATATAACTTGATTTGAAATTATTTGATTTTGAATTTAATTTGAACTTGAAGTTCCAAAGTATAAATTTAAATTTGTTTTAAATTTCTATATGTATAAGTTTTAATTTATAAACATGGTTTGTTTTTATTTCATTTATAAATTTATACACATATCTAAATATAAACTATCAAAATTAAAATTAAGCTAACATACACATTAATTTGTAAATTTAATACTAATTACCTTTAAAAGAAACAAGTGTTTCATTCTTTAACATTCATTTAACATGTGTTCAAAAACTAACATAAAAATTTGATAAGTGTATAACATTTGTACAAGTGTAAAATTTAGTTTTATTTTTTCTTTTATTTCATTAAATCTGAAAATTCATATATATAAACTTGCATCTTCATTCACGCATGTTCTTTTTCCATTTCCTTAATCAAAGAAATCTTCAAAATTATAGAATCAAAATCATCTTCATATTAACAATCATGCCTGCATATTCAAAACCATGTTCAAATCTGCATATTCCACTTCCTCAAAATCGAAACTCCTTTATCAAAATGGTCTGCACTTCCTCACATTCAAACATCAATCTGCATTGATTCACCAAAATCTGCAAAATTCAAGAAGAGCCTGCATTCTGTTTTAAACATGGAAATGAAGCCAATATTCTGTTTTTAAGCATGAAGATGAACAAATCTGTCTGCATTTTCTTCTATCTACACAACTTCAGATGTGAAGCTGGTCAAAAGCATCCGCATGCAAGCATTTTAGCTAGGGATCATGAGCATTCGGATTTCAACATAATTGCAACTCAGATTTTAAACACAAAGAGCATGCCTGCATTTTCTTTTCTGCAAAATTCAAAAGCAAGAATAACAGAGCTCTGCATTTAAATAAG
Source organism: Allium cepa (assembly GCA_030765085.1). Taxonomy (NCBI): domain Eukaryota; kingdom Viridiplantae; phylum Streptophyta; class Magnoliopsida; order Asparagales; family Amaryllidaceae; genus Allium; species Allium cepa. The sequence continues at coordinate 1,022,295,182 of CM060941.1, forward strand.
GTGAGTAGCATTTAAATCTTAAACTGTAATTAGGTTGCATGTTAAATGTTTGAGATAAAAATATGTTTGTGTGCTTATAAAAAGTCTGATGTAATTATGATTGTGTATGCATGTTGATTTTGCTTTGCTGTGTTCCCAGATTCATCATCCTATTTAAAAGAATCTCCTACAATTGATTTAATTTGAGATAGTATACGGGTTTTAAAATATAAAAAAAAGGGTTTCCTTATCATAGATTAGAATTTAAAAGTTATGAAGTGAAGTGTTTGGCTGCCTGAAGTTTTCATTAAAACTTAAGTAAGTAAAAAGAAATATACAGGATGTTATCTCTGTAAACACAGGTAACATCATATGATCTTTAACAAAACTTAAACATGTTAAAATTGTAATGCAGCATCATAAAACAAAAGTAATTACAAAAACATGATTTTTAAATTAATAATTTGTATCTTAGGGTGTTAATTCAAGTGACAGTTTAAAATTGAACTAAAAATGGGTTTTAATCAAATCATGGTGATATATGACTTGAGAAGCTTTGGGATTCTTCTGAGTAATAGAGGAAGTATAGGAGATGCTCAGAAAAATCATGATTGGGTTTAAAATTTGTTAGATTGGATGCAGTTTGAAAATCTTTGTTTAAACCCTAGTTTTGAATGGGTTTAAGCATTGGGTCAGTTTGAGGTGAAGGATGGATCGAGTGTTGTGATGTTTGGGGAATGGGTAGAGGGTGTGTAGAAGAGTTCGTGGCCGGAGAGGTTGAATGTCAGATGATCGGAGTGGCGAACAGTCGCAGTTGACAGGTTTTGATAGAAAACCTGGTTTTCTGTTTCCAGGTTTTGAATTGAGGGTTGAACTTTTATTCTTTGATTATTTGTTCGATCTGGTGATGATGTCAGGGCATTGATGAGTTTCTGGTTGAGGTTCGGTCATCTCTGATGATCAGAGTAGGCGGTGGTCGCCGTGCATATTCACGGCGATGAGTTTCTTGGTGATGTATTTTGGGTTTGGGTGCGTTGCAGGGAAGGATTGGTGAGTTACTCGAAGAAGGTGGATGGGTGACTCGGAGTAGAGGTGGTTTTGCCTCGAGCAGTTTTGTTGGCACCCGGGTTACACTGTAATTTCCAGGTTTCTAAAACCTATTTTAAATCTGGGTTTTAATTTTTTTTGAAATCTGTAGTTTTATTTTTAAAGTAAGGTTTAAGTTTAAATTCAAATTCAAGTTTGAATTTTTTTTTGGATTTAGATTCAAATTTAAGTCCCAGTTTTTAAATAAAAATAAAAGTTTCAAAAATTTGACTTAATTAACTATTTTATTTTGGTAAATAGTTTAAACCTTTTAAATATGAGGTTTTTACATATGAGAAAGAATTGAAGTTTAATTTAAATCTGGAAATTTAAAAGTTAAATTTGAATTTCAGTTTTAAATTTTAAAGAAGGTTTTGAAGTTTTAAAATTAAATGCAAATTTAAGTTATTAAAATTTTGAAATGAATTTAACTTTAAAATTTTTATAGCACTTATTTGATTTGCAATTTTAAAGGTTTAAATTTATTTAAACTTTGATAAGTTTAAATTATTCTTATTTTAAATCATGTATTTAAAATGGACTTTAAAAGTAGTTCAAAATTACTTTGTTTTAAATAAATTTGTTTTAAACATAATTAAGACTTGTTTTATCTAAAATTAAGTTAAGATTAATGTTTTGAAATTTATTTAATTAACAAGGTAATTAAGGAATAGTTATTAATTTAATTAATTATTGATTAAGGTTAAATAAATATTAATTAATGATTAATCAATTTAAAATTAAGATCATTAATTAGATTTTTAAATTAATGATTAATGAGTTATTAATTATGTAATTAATTTTTAAATCAAGGTTAATTTATTCAAAAATTAACTTTAATTTATGAATAATTAAAGGTAATTTAAATTTGTAATTAATCTAAGTTAATTTCTTAATGAACAATTAAAAAATGTTTAATAAAGGTCATTAACCAGAATTATTTAACAATTAATTAATATGGTTAATTTTTAATAATTAATTAGATTAATTAATTTAATAATAATCATTTACGAATGGTTTGAGTATAATTACTTTATGCAGTAATCAAGAAATTAATTACTTAATGTAATTAATTTAGTTAAATGAGATTGTTTATTTTAATTAATTTAGTTTAATTAATTTTAAACACTTGGATTTTAAGAATAATTACTGTATGTAATTAATGGATTGAAAATCTCTTAGTTAAGTAATTGATTAATAATTACAGGATTGTAATTAAGTGGAGATGTTTAAGAATAAGGTAATTTGGGTTAATTACTTAGTAATTAATCAAGGAATTAATTAAGAAATTAATTAAAGGATAATTAATTTTTTTAATATAGTAATTAAGCTAGTAAATTACTAAATGTAATTAATTTGTGAGGATTAATAATTATAAGTTAATTACTTAAGGTAATTAATTTAAGAAGATAATTAATTAAGTATAATTAAAGATCATTAATTATTATAATTAATGAAGTAATTAAAGTTGATTAATTATGATTAATTAATCAATCAATAATAGGTAATTAAAGGTAATTAATTAATAAATTAATTAAGGATAAATGTAATTAATTATGGTTAATTAATTAATTGAAGTAATTAAAGGTAAATTACTATTTGGTTGAGAATAATTAATTTATGAAATTAATTAAGACTAATTACATGAGTGTAATTAAGGATAATTAATCAAGAATGATTAATTAAGGTGATTAATAATGAATGATTAATTGTAATCAATCAAATGAGTGAGTAAGCAAGATTTATATTGATGAAGCAATTAATTTAATTTATTTTAAATTAATTAAAGATGGAGTAATTAATTTAGTTCACTTTAAATTAATTAGTGATGGAGATAGTTAATTTAATTCATTTTAAATTAATTATATTGTAATGAATAAATCATTGCTTATGTATGAATGGATCTCATTGATTGTCTTGAATGCTTTGTGATCTCGGTAATGAGATAAGTAAGGTAAGGTTGTGTGATATGAATGCTTGGTTGCATTATGATGATAACTTAGATTATCAATGGGATGTTGATATATAGATTATCTATTTTGATAATTGATAATGTAGGTTACCTGTTATGTGATAATGTTGATTTTCAATTATGATTTATGAATTATCTATCTGTGTGTATATAGATACTGTATTGAATTGTTTTAAAAACTTTAAAAAATGGGACTTAAAAGACACGCTTTGGATTTCGATGACACCGGGATCGGGTTTCCATATTTGGATATCCGAAAACCACATCGATCCAAATTAATGTTAGGTCGTGAATCAAAGTGGAGCTTTGTGAAGACTCGAGGTGTAAGAACTATACGTTAGTATAACTCTGTGGGTGATTCCGTAATGAGTTTGACGGAATAGTACTTATAGGTTCGAGATGGAGATTCAGAGTGCAAGGGTTATCGCCGTTTACTCTGAGGGTGATTCCAAAATGAGTGTAACGAGATAATGCCTTCGGTTTCGTTCGAAGCCGGAACGAACTTGTATGGATTGAATGCTTTCAGAACATCGTCAGGTGGACGATGAGCATTCTAAGTGATTTGTTCACTAAAGGTAATCGTATCCTCGAGCCTCATCAACCGGTAATGGCTAAAACATGGGAGGTGCAGCAAGGCTTCATGGGTAGCCCCCACTTGAGTGTGAGATTTACCCCTGTCTAGTGGTCCCTTTTTATTTCGGCTGTGTGGACGGTTTTGAGCTCAAACCGTCAGGGTTATCTTGTTCGGAACTGTTCAGTAAGGAATGGGTTCAGCCTTGTGTTGCAGGGGAGCGGGCGTACTCCTCGATACAGTGATCTAGGCCACGTACTATGACGGGCGGTACCCCAGTAGCCCTGCCATTGTATGGAATCCAAAATCCAATAAGTGCTAACGGTTTTGATTGTATTACCCACTTTTGTGGCTAGTAGCTGGAATTTAATGAATGTAACAATTTCGGCTATTTTATATTTATTTGAAAACCTTAGACCTATTATAATACCATCGGATTTCCTATCAAATGTTTTGGTTAGCGTAAGGTAAAAACATTTCCATGTTTATGTGTGGGAAGTCTTACGTGATACCTTTCTTTTCAAAAAGTTTTTGAAAGTTAAGCAACTTTAACTTGTTACTCACACCAGACCCATGTCTGACCTGGAGTTTATTCCGTTTTCTTAAACTCTTGGGTACTCCAATTTTTACGAGTAGCCAGGGGATTCATGTTAGCTTTGACGAATTATGGAGAAGCAATGGAGCAGGAGGCTTCTGCGTTAGATATATAGTATTCCGCTGTGTGTTCTGTGCTGTCTCTAAGTTGTATTGAGTTGTAATAACTAGACAGGTGTTTATAACTGTCTAATATGTGATGTATATCTGTGTAACTCTGATAATGATTGTAAACTATGTAATGTTTATGTTATTAATATAATTTATTCGTTCCGCTGTTTAGATTCTGATGTTTTTCTTTCTTCTCTTCTTTCTTTTCTCTTTCTATCCCTTTCTTTCTTATTAATGGCACGTCATTCTCTGGAGACGGGTGGTGGGTCGTTACGGTGGCATCAGAGCATTAGGTTGAGTGAATACCTAGGCTCTGTAGTAGTGTCTTTCTTGAGAGAGCGTACTTGTAATTTATATATATATATATATTTATTTCTACCTATCTATTGGGTTACCTGTTCAGGTTTTCCAATATAAGTTATAAGGGTAGACAGGGTAGTGGTGTGTGTAACACGACCACCATTGGTTGGAGTTTGAATGTTTGAAGTTGGAAGCGTAACTGTCGAGACTGTAGACCTAATACCGTCTCGAGTGGGTTCTGTAGTGATGGTATTTTGATACATCAGGTAGTAGTAGTTGTGTGATGAGATGCAGTGACTATGAATGTTCCCGAAGATGTTTTCTTTGGAACAAGTTAAGGAGGTGAGTCTGCTTCGGTGTTGTGGCCGTGTTCAGCCGGAGTTTCTGTTTGCTTTGAGGTTTGAGTTTCTCGAAGAGCTTGTTTTGGAATTCTTTGGCATCTGTGGCAGCAGTTCAGCTTGGAGTGTTCTCGGTATTGACAAGGAATCTTTTGGCTTAGCAGTTTTTCTAGAGTGGAGTTCAGAAGCAGTTAAGTGGACCCGTTTCTTCGATGGGTTTGCTAGTTAAGAGTAAGCTGTTCTGTTTGGTAAAGGGAGAACATGTTTTCCTTGGATTTGGTTTGGGTGGATCGCAAAAGTGATTTGCGATTGTTTGAGTGTTTTCTTGGGTTATTTGAGTTTTCTCTGGATGTCTTCAGAGAAGCCAGAGTTTTGTTCACATCTGGAGATTGAGCTTTCTTATTGACTAGGATTCTAAGATTTCTACCGGTAGTTCAGCTTTATGGAAGAATGGTTCCAAGAGATTGAGTTGGTGTAGCAGCTCAGAGTTTTGGCGGAACTTCTGAATTTTCTTATGGATCTGTTGAACCATATTTATGGGATATGATGTTGAGTTGTGCTCGTGTTCTTCTTCAAGCATTCTCTTCTACTTCGGATCAGAGTTGAGCAGCGGAAGCAGTTTGGAAGTGCATCTGCTTTTCTTTTCCCGGACAGGAGAAGTGAGTTGTTGTCTTCTGATGTTGAGGAGTAGGATTTGAGTTCCTGGTTTTGGTTAATCTTGAGGAGATCATTTTGTTGAGTTGATTGGTCTAGTTTATTTCTAGAAGCATCAGCAAAGGTTGAGCTGATCAGTAAGGTTGTAGGCAGCTCAGAATCGTCCGAAGAGTTTTGTGGATTAGAGACGAAGGAATTTGGATTCTGAAGTCGGAGATTTAATTTTGGATAAGTTTTCTCCAATCGAAAAGGAGCTATAAGTTTGAGTAAGACTAAAAAGCTAGCTCTGAAGAGTTTTGGATCCTTTTCTGTGATCTTAAAGGTTAAGAGATTGATCTACAAGATTTGATTGCCAGTTTGGATAATTGGGATTCCATGAGTTTCACGTATCTTTGAGGGAGTACGTGTATGATCTATCTTTGGTTGTGAAACCAGCAGTTTTGGAATTTTGGTTGATTGAGTCAGACTCATCTGTAGTGTGATTTCTTGTTAGTGTTATAGATATAGATGAATAGGAGCTTTTGTAGCTTCATAGTATTGATTGTTTAAATTCTCTAGAGCGAGTATCCCGGTATATATAGATACACCTAGGGAAACTCGAAGAAATTCTATCCAGAATTTGTCTGGATAATTAGATTCGTTTGATTGGTTGAATTGGTTACTATGGTTGTTAGCATATGTTTGATATATGCTTGTGTTTTAAAATTAAATCTTTAATAAGATTATTAAATTACCGTTGTTTTAAATTTCGAGGACGAAATTCTTTTAAGGGAGAAGGATTGTAATATCCCGAAATTTTTAACAATATCAATTTAATAATCTGTATTAAAAATTAATTTGATACTGATATTTTATTAATAATAATTCAAATAGATTTAATAATCTTCTTTAATAAATATTTAATTTGGTTATTTTATCCGTTAAAAATAATAAAATTGATTTCTATTTATAATATAAATATATGGTTTATATTTTAAATAAATTAGCATTGTTTTAATTTTAATAAGTAAAGCATATTTTCTAGTTCTAATATTTACAGTAATTTGGAAAATTTGTTTTTATTAGCTTTTCAAAGTTATCGAATAAATGATTTTGGTCTAAATTAATAAATGAATCATGATTTAAAATTCTAATATACATTAATAATTTGGAAATTTTAATTTTTATTAAATATAAAGTTTTCAAAGCTATTTAATAAATAAATTTATGATTTTTAAATTGTTAAGAGAAAAATGTTTAAATATTTAAAATAGTTTTAGCTTGAGTTTTAAATTTAATTAAACAAACAAAAATGTTTTATGGCTTAATAAAATAGATATTTCATTGATAAAAATATAATTTCTTTTAAAATGATTTTTATTTAATAATAAGATATTTATAAAAACAATATCAATTGTGTATTATCTTTATAAATAATTTTGAATTAAATTTGCAATTTGTTATTTCAAATTGAATTTATATATATAACTTGATTTGAAATTATTTGATTTTGAATTTAATTTGAACTTGAAATTCCAAAGTATAAATTTAAATTTGTTTTAAATTTCTATATGTATAAGTTTTAATTTATAAACATGGTTTGTTTTTATTTCATTTATAAATTTATACACATATCTAAATATAAACTATCAAAATTAAAATTAAGCTAACATACACATTAATTTGTAAATTTAATACTAATTACCTTTAAAAGAAACAAGTGTTTCATTCTTTAACATTCATTTAACATGTGTTCAAAAACTAACATAAAAATTTGACAAGTGTATAACATTTGTACAAGTGTAAAATTTAGTTTTATTTTTTCTTTTATTTCATTAAATCTGAAAATTCATATATATAAACTTGCATCTTCATTCATGCATGTTCTTTTTCCATTTCCTTAATCAAAGAAATCTTCAAAATTCTAGAATCAAAATCATCTTCATATTAACAATCAAGCCTGCATATTCAAAACCATGTTCAAATCTGCATATTCCACTTCCTCAAAATCGAAACTCCTTTATCAAAATGGTCTGCACTTCCTCACATTCAAACATCAATCTGCATTGATTCACCAAAATCTGCAAAATTCAAGAAGAGCTTGCATTCTGTTTTAAACCTGGAAATGAAGCCAATATTCTGTTTTTAAGCATGAAGATGAACAAATCTGTCTGCATTTTCTTCTATCTACACAACTTCAGATGTGAAGCTGGTCAAAAGCATCCGCATGCAAGCATTTTAGCTAGGGATCATGAGCATTCGGATTTCAACATAATTGCAACTCAGATTTTAAACACAAAGAGCATGCCTGCATTTTCTTTTCTACAAAATTCAAAAGCAAGAACAACAGAGCTCTGCATTTAAATAAGGTGAGTAGCATTTAAATCTTAAACTGTAATTAGGTTGCATGTTAAATGTTTGAGATAAAAATATGTTTGTGTGCTTATAAAAAGTCTGATGTAATTATGATTGTGTATGCATGTTGATTTTGCTTTGCTGTGTTCCCAGATTCATCATCCTATTTAAAAGAATCTCCTACAATTGATTTAATTTAAGATAGTATCTAGGTTTTAAAATATATAAAAAAGGGTTTGCTTATCATAGATTAGAATTTAAAAGTTATGAAGTAAAGTGTTTGGCTTCCTGAAGTTTTCATTAAAACTTAAGTAAGTAAAAAGAAATATACAGGATGTTATCTCTGTAAACACAGGTAACATCGTATGATCTTTAACAAAACTTAAACATGTTAAACTTGTAATGCAGCATCATAAAACAAAAGTAATTACAAAAACATGATTTTTAAATTAATAATTCGTATTTTAGGGTGTTAATTCAAGTGATAGTTTAATATTGAACTAAAAAAGGGTTTTAATCAAATCATGGTGATATATGACTTGAGAAGCTTTGGGATTCTTCTGAGTAATAGAGGAAGTATAGGAGATGCTCAGAAAAATCATGATTGGGTTTAAAATTTGTTAGATTGGATGCAGTTTGAAAATCTTTGTTTAAACCCTAGTTTTGAATGGGTTTAAGCATTGGGTCAGTTTGAGGTGAAGGATGGATCAAGTGTTGTGATGTTTGGGGAATGGGTAGAGGGTGTGTAGAAGAGTTCGTGGCCGGAGAGGTTGAATGTCAGATGATCGGAGTGGCGAACAGTCGCCGTTGACAAGTTTTGACAGAAAACCTGGTTTTCTGTTTCCAGGTTTTGAATTGAGGGTTGAACTTTGATTCTTTAATTATTTGTTCGATCTGGTGATGATGTCAGGGCATTGATGAGTTTCTGGTTGAGGTTCGATCATCTCTGATGATCAGAGTAGGCGGTGGTCGCCGTGCATATGCACGGCGATAAGTTTCCTGGTGATGTATTTTGGGTTTGGGTGCGTTGCAGGGAAGGATTGGTGAGTTACTCGAAGAAGGTGGATGGGTGACTCGGAGTAGAGGTGGTTTTGCCTCGAAGCAGTTTTGTTGGTTCCTGGGTTACACTGTAATTTCCAGGTTTCCGAAACCTGTTTTAAATCTGGGTTTTAATTTTTTTTTTTTAAAATCTGTAGTTTCATTTTTAAAGTAAGGTTTAAGTTTAAATTCAAATTCAAGTTTGAATTTTTTTGATTTAGATTCAAATTTAAATCCTAGTTTTTAAATAAAAATAAAAGTTTCAAAAATTTTGACTTAATTAACTATTTTATTTTGGTAAATAGTTTAAACCTTTTAAATATAAGGTTTTTAAAATATGAGAAAGAATTGAAGTTTTATTTAAATTTGGAAATTTAAAAGTTAAATTTGAATTTCAGTTTTAAATTTTAAAGAAGGTTTAAATTTGAAGTTTTAAAATTAAATGTAAATTTAAGTTATTAAAATTTTGAAATGAATTTAACTTTTAAATTTTTTTAGCACTTATTTGATTTGCAATTTTAAAGGTTTAAAATTATTTAAACTTTGATAAGTTTAAATTATTCTTATTTTAAATCATGTATTTAAAATGGATTTTAAAAGTAGTTCAAAAGTACTTTGTTTTAAATAAATTTGTTTTAAACATAATTAAGACATGTTTTATCTAAAATTTAGTTAAGATGAATGTTTTGAAATTTATTTAATTAACAAGATAATTAAGGAATAGTCATTAATTTAATTAATTATTGATTAAGGCTAAATAAATATTGATTAATGATTAATCAATTTAAAATTAAGATCATTAATTAGATTTTTAAATTAATGATTAATGAATTATTAATTATGTAATTAATTTTTAAATCAAGGTTAATTTATTAAATAATTAACTTTAATTTATGAATAATTAAAGATAATTTAAATTTGTAATTAATCTAAGTTAATTTCTTAATGAATAATTAAAAAATGGTTAATAAAGGTCAATAACCAGGATTATTTAACAATTAATTAATATGGTTAATTTTTAATAATTAATTAGATTAATTAATTTAATAATAATCATTTATGAATGGTTTGAGTATAATTACTTTATAAAGTAATTAAGAAATTAATTACTTAATGTAATTAATTTAGTTGAATGAGATTGTTTATTTTAATTAATTTAGTTTAATTAATTTAGTTTAATTAATTTTAAACACTTGGATTTTAAGAATAATTACTGTATGTAATTAATGGATTAAAAATCTCTTAGTTAAGTAATTGATTTATAAGTACAGGATTGTAATTAAGTGGAGATGTTTAAGAATGAGCTAATTTGGGTTAATTACTTAGTAATTAATCAAGGAATTAATTAAGAAATTAATTAAAGGATGATTAATATGTTTAGTATAGTAATTAAGCTAGTAAATTACTAAATGTAATTAATTTGTGAGGATTAATAATTATAAGTTAATTACTTAAGGTAAATAAGTTAAGAAGATAATTAATTAAGTATAATTAAAGATCATTAATTATTATAATTAATGAAGTAATTAAAGTTGATTAATTATGATTAATTAATCAATAATAGGTAATTAAAGGTAATTAATTAATATAATTAATTAAGGATAAATGTAATTAATTATGGTTAATTAATTAATTGAAGTAATTAAAGGTAAATTACTATTTGGTTGAGAATAATTAATTTGTGAAATTAATTAAGACTAATTACATGAGTGTAATTAAGGATAATTAATCAAGAGTGATTAATTAAGGTGATTAATAATGAATGATTAGTTGCAATCAATCAAATGAGTGAGTAAGCAAGATTTATATTGATGAAGTAATTAATTTAATTTATTTTAAATTAATTAAAGATGGAGTAATTAACTTAGTTCACTTTAAATTAATTAGTGATGTAGATAGTTAATTTAATTCATTTTAAATTAATTATATTTTAATGAATAAATCATTGCTTATATATGAATGGATGTCATTGATTGTCTTGAATGCTTTGTGATCTCGGTAATGAGATAAGTAAGGTTGTATGATATGAATGCTTGTTTGCATTATGATGATAAATTAGATTATCAATTGGGATGTTGATAAATGGATTATCTATTTTGATAATTGATAATGTGGGTTACCTCTTATGTGATAATGTTGATTTTCAATTATGATTTATGAATTATCTATCTGTGTGTATATAGATACTGTATTGAATTGTTTTAAAAACTTTAAAACAACTTGGACTTAAAATACACGCTTTGGATTCTGGTGATACCGGGATCGGGTTTCCATATTTGGATATCCGAAAACCACATCGATCCAAATTAACATTAGGTCGTCAATCAAAGTGGAGCTTTGTGAAGACTCGAGGTGTAAGAACTATACGTTAGTATAACTCTGTGGGTGATTCCGTAATGAGTTTGACGGAATAGTACTTATAGGTTCGAGATGGAGATTCAGAGTGCAAGGTTATTGTCGTTAACTCTGAGGGTTATTCCAAAATGAGTGTAACGAGATAATGCCTTCGGTTTCATTCGAACCCGGAACGAACTTGTATGGATTGAATGCTTTCAGAACATCGTCAGGTGGACGATGAGCATTCTAAGTGATGTGTTCACTAAAGGTAATCGTAGCCTCAAGCCTCATCAACCGGGAATGGCTGAAACAGGGGAGGTGCAACAAGGCTTCATGGGTTGCCCCCACTTGAGAGTGAGATTTACCCCTGTCTAGAGGTCGCATTTTATTTCGGCTGTGTGATGGTTTTAAGCTCCAACCGTCGGCGTTATCTTGTTCGGAACTGTTCAGTAAGGAATGGGTTCGGCCTTGTGTTGCAGGGGAGCGGGCGTACTCCTCGGTACGGTGATCTAGGCCACGTACTGTGACGGGCGGTACCCCAGTAGCCCTGCCATTGTATGGAATCCAAAATCCAATAAGTGCCAACGGTTTTGATTGTATTACCCATTTTTGTGGCTAGTAGCTGGAATTTAATGAATGTAACAATTTCGGCTATTTCATATTTATTTGAAAACCTTAGACCTATTATAATACCATCGGATTTCCTATCAAATGTTTTGGTTAGCGTAAGGTAAAAACTTTTCCTTGCTTATGTGTGGGAAGTCTTACGTGATACCTTTCTTTTCAAAAAGTTTTTGAAAGTTAAGAAACTTTAACCTGTTAGTCACACCAGACCCATGTCTGACCCGGAGTTTATTCTGTTTTCTTAAACTCTTGGGTACTCCAATTTTTACGAGTAGCCAGGGGATTCAGGTTAGGATTCAGGTTAGCTTTGACGAATTGTGGAGAAGCAATGGAGCAGGAGGCTTCTGCGTTAGATATATAGTATTCCGCTGTGTGTTCTGTGCTGTCTCTAAGTTGTATTGAGTTGTAATAACTAGACATGTGTTTATAACTGTCTAGTATGTGATGTATATCTGTGTAACTTTGATAATGATTGTAAACTATGTAATGTTTATGTTATTAATATAATTTATTCGTTCCGCTGTTTAGATTCTGATGTTGTTTCTTTCTTCTCTTCTTTCTTTTCTCTTTCTATCCTTTTCTTTCTTATTAATGACGCGTCATTCTGTGGAGACGGGTGGCGGGTCGTTACACTTCTCCTTTCGAAAATCATTTACTATAATAATATTACTAGAGTCCATCATTTCCTTATTTCTCGAAAACGTCTATTTCAACAATAAATGTTAAATCTATGGTTTCGATACTTAACGCATTTTAAAATAACTTCAAACCATTAAACTCCATTTAAAAGATCACTTTTCAAAATATTTATTTAATTTATAAGATTATTCACTGCCCAAAATCGTGAATATAATTCTCTTGCCAAATTCAATACTTCTACACATTTATTAATGGATTATCCACTGTCCAAAATCGTGAACGAAATTCCTCTATAAGCTTTCATTTTTAACTTATCAAATAAAATTGCTTTCGGATTTATAAAACAATGTTTATAAATTCCATTTATATTCTATAAAAACTTCCATGTACAAAATTCCTTTATTAACAAATTCCATTTATATCCCATTTAAACATGCCAAAATCCAATTTATAAGTTAATTACTTATAAATCTCTTATTTGCAAATTCATTCTTTTTATAACTTCATAAATTCATAAATCTTATTCACTTATAAGATTCAATTATAACTTCCTTTTAACGCTTATAAAACTTCTTATAATTCCGTTATTTTGACTTATAAAATATCGATTTTATAAATCTTATATACATACCATTTATAGTAAATCCAAAAATCTCAATTTAAACTATTTTACCAAATAGTTCACTTCATATTTCAAAAGCCATATTCTGATTATATTTCACAAAAATCATAATTTTTATAACAAAAAAATTATAACTTTTATTTATTTAAAATAAATTTATTTCCTTAACAATTCAAAAATCAACAAAACATCTATTTTCAAAGTCACTTGAAAACCCTTTTTAATTTGAAATCATCACTTTAATATTTTAAAAATTCTAAAAACAGACCCAATGCTGCAACAGCACCAAATACATCAATCACGACATTCAAATCATCATATATCACATGAGAACACCATATACATCAATATCTGTAAACAAAACCAATACCAGTGAGGAATCCGGTTGGATTCCTCCAACCTGTCACCTGCAAGAAATATATATATTAGAAAATATGTACAATGTCCGCTTTGAGGCAGACTCGCATACAAAAGGTCATCCGCTCATATACGGGAACGTATAGGGTCTCATCTGCTCCAATAGGTAGGAATATATCCAAATACTAACAAATATATAGATAATATATCATCCAAACAATCATTAATCAACATAAAATAAATTCATTCTCACTTAAAAATATCAGTGAGATAGAAAGAGTGAGTTGTACTCACTTTGGTTTCAATAGCAGTTGCAGTGTCTATTCCGAATAAAATTAAACGAACGTTTAATTTTATTAAAAATTTACATTAGCTCCAATCATCTCCAAACTAACTCTAAAATGTAGTGCTCGTCAATACGAACCCAACGCAACTTGTTTCGTAAAAAACGGACCTCATATGAATAAGTTATAGCATTTTAAACATCACACGAATTGAATATATAATTATTTCACAATTTTTTTTATTTTTTTTAAACCTAGATTCATCTCGGTCATTCGATTCAACTGCTACACATCTGGACCATGTGCATCATCTTCTTCCCCTTCACGTTTTACAAAACCCATCATTGCGTTCAAGTTTTGAACTCCGCACCTCCACAACTCGACTGGAGCATGTGAAGCTCGGCCCTACCGTCGGGCCAAAAATCATATTTCACGTGCACGAACGCCGACCCCTGCCTCCACCTACGGCCGCGAGCATGTGAAGCTCGGTCCTACCGTCGGGACAAAAAATGCCTCCAAAAGCGACGACTTCAAACCCAAATTGTCGTCGATTTACACGACTATATTCGAATCATGACCGTTGAAGTTATAGATCTCGCCACCCTCTACCATTTTGCTTTAGAAAGTTTTCGAAAATATTGGATGGATTGTGTGAAATCGGAGGGGGAAAGATTGAACATTTTTAGCCATTGAAGAGAAAAGTGGCGGCTAGCCCTAGAGGATTAGGGTTTTGGTAAATTAGAAAATCTTGAGGCCTTTTATAGAAAATTTTGCGACACTATTCATCCGAATTTTTTTCGAACTCCAATCGAAGCGTGTTGTCTGGCGTTTATAATATTTTACCCCTATTCCAAACACAATGGATATCGAAAGCCAATTCCAACATATTTGGAAGATAAGTTTTCGAGTCGACTTATTTAAATTTATAATTTACTTAAACAAATTTCTACACATTTTAGCTTGCCAGGACTAAACCGTAAATCCAATTGGCACGAAATTTGAAATCCTACAGTAATAAAACATTACGATCCAATGAAACTAGTTCCGTCGAAATCCAAGAGTGTGTGAAAAATGACTATTTTTACACATTAATTACATATTAGAATATTCAATTTCTATAAATTAATTTTTAATTGAATTTTAAAAGTTCTCTAACATCATTCTAATTCAAATGGAATTTAATTCAACATTATAAATCATTTTTATTCACATTAAATTGAATTTTCAATTATTTACACAATTTACTAACAATTTAATTATCTAATTAAATCACTGTATTTCAAATATAAGTTATTCAACCTTTAAAACTAACTTGTGGATATTTAAAATCAATTAAATACAAGAATTTCGAATGACTGAAATTCTTGGTCAATACACAACAACTTAGTTTGAACAACTCCCGAACAGGACTTCAATACCTTTGCCTAACCTTTAACGGGACTTTCCATTTGAGAAAAAAGATTCTCTGACTTCTAATGAGTTCTATGAAACTATGAAACAGTCAATTGACGTACAACCTTCATATAATCTGCTCTTTGAGTTGAATGAGTGAAAGCACGCTAGTTTATGGAAGCAGATCACCAAGGAACATAGAAATGTAGTTCTTGATGATGTTGAAAGAAAGTTTAGAAATTTAAAAGCACTAGAGTTTAGAGAGATATATCAAAACAAGAATTGGATTGCTTAAACTCTAGCTTTGCACCTGTATAAATAGATGTGCGAAGTGTCCTTTAGAAGTTGCAACCCATTAAAGTCAACCATTGAAGAAAGAGTCATAACCGATGGAAGAGTGGAGAAATGTCTTTTTAAAATATGACTGTTATGAACAACTCAAACGTTTGGATTTTATATTGAATATGCAAGTATTTGATTTTTGTTTGATGATAATAAACATATATATATATATATATATATATATATTCAATTAAATGTTTTTGTTAATGAACTATTTTATTTTTCACATAGTTAAATAATATTTGCTGAATGAAATAAATAACACAGAATTTAAATTCAAACAGATATTTTATTTCAATTTTGAATAGTACAAATTTAAGCTCTCACTATATATACAATTTTCAGTTACAATACTATTTCAGTTACATCACATTTTTCACTATAAATACATTAGCACCTCACTAACTATCACTCTTTCACTCGTATTTAATCTTCAACTCTATTCCAGATTGAATCTAGCATCTGAGTTATCAACAAAATAAACACTGACGTGGTAAAATTGAAAAAGAAATGTTTTAGCAGTGTAAAATAAAATGTGTTTTTGAAATAATTATATGCCTCAGTTATTTGGGTTGTTCGTCATCATTTATTTTTGGATTCATCATAAATGAATAGCTTGTTACATGCGTAGTGTATCACTATACATGCCACAAGCCATGCACACCGATATACACTTGATAAGTCTGCAGGGATAGATGAGCACAAGGTCAAACCCAATCCAAAGCCGGTTTCAACTCAAGTGCAATGAAAATAAAGTCACGACATGAACACAAGATCAAACCTGAGCTTAAGCTGGATTCAACAAAGGTGTAAGTTCAACAAAATGGTCAAGAGAAACAAGACCAGACCCAAATCAACCATGAAGCACACAAATATGAAAGTATACAACAAGTCTACATGACTCGAACAATGAAATCAGGTCAGAGGATCAAGTGCAGTCACAACTGTATTAAACAGTGCAGTGAAATCACATCAAACCGGCTCAAAACAAATGAACTCAACATCAATGAAACGTAAGCAAACTACATGGTGCAACAAACATATGTTTACATATGTATGCACACATGTGTACATACATGTAGTGCATGGCATATCAGACTGCATAAGTCAAATATAATGTTAATAGAACAAGACTGCTTCAGGACAACATCACAAAACTGTCAAGCACAAGAATTCAAATACAACCAAACAAGAACACAGTCTCGACCAAAACAGCCACCAGACTAACATGAAGATTTCATGAACTAACTTAAAGCAACATGGCAATGGACTGATATAAGTGACTCAAACCAAGGCAGTGCACAAGAAAACAAAGCAGAATGATGTGTTCAAAGTTCAAAGTGAACCAGATAATGGCACAAGACAGTGAATAATGTAATGCGATCAAACAGTGATGAACCAAACCTCATGCAAGTATGAACAGTTTCAGTCAAAGTGCAACATCAACACAAACTATCACAACAGCTAAATTAGATAAGCATCATTAGTGGAACTAGACTCAAGCAAATGTACTCGATGCAACCCAGAAGCTACAGAGCTCAATGCAATCAAGACACGGTGCAGACTCGAAGAATAATGACAAGAAGCTCAACCAACATTTCTAGAATGAAAAAGCATGCACATAAACAAGTCTGGTAATAAAGATATCATGAACCAATTCAAAATGCAAGCCAGTAGTTCATTCTGCTCACAAGTTGAAGACACAGTGCGAACTTAAATATCAATGTCAATGTCACCGTTGAAACAAAAGGAACACAATATCATATATACATATGTACTCGAGGCAACCAGACAATATGCAAACAAAGTATGCAGTGACAACAGTAGTGCAGCCTCAACACAAAGTACAACGTCAAAATTCAATGGCGACCAGTTGAAGTAACAAAGTCAAGGCTACAAGAAAAAATGAAAGAACCGCAGTTACAAAAATAAGGACAGTGATAGAACAAGCACTTTTAGAAGTCAACTTCCAACAAGCTATAAAGTTCGAGTTTCAAATCCAAAATAGGTCAAAGACAACCGCAGCTCAATATCAAAGCAATGCCGAAGTCATAGAGGAAAAAAATTCATATGTTCAAACATCACAAAGTCCTAAAATCATTTCAAATGGTCGAATTCAATCTGAATTTATCAAGTCATGGAATAACAAGGTACAAGTCGAACAAGTCATCAGAAATTCATGGAACCAAAGATGCTAGAAAATCAAGCCGTGGTAGCCAAGGAATCAAATAGTTCAAAATCAAAGCCGCGTTAATTAGGTAAACAACAAAATATACAAATTGAACAAGTCAAGATTAATCATCAACATTCAATTTAAATGGAACGGCTAAGCATATTATTTGACGAATTCAAACCAGATGTATATGAACGAAGAAGTAGGAATTCGAATCCTATATAGGTGATTAACATCACTGGCCTAAATTATCAAGTTCAAGGAAATTAACCAGAAAAGCAAAGAGCATAAAATTACATACCAATCAAAATCGAACTCGACTGAGAAGCAGCCCTGTGAAAATAAATAAGACGGTCGATCGACAAGGCAGGGGAAGCAAAATTACTTATTCAATCGATCAACTATAATCGGTGGCGTCAACAAAGTTGAACCCTAATTTCTCAGAGAGGAATGAATGAGAACAAAGGAAGCAGCCATTTTTTAAAATCAAAGGAAAGAGGGCCGACAAAATATAAATCAAAAGAGGGATACTCTTATTTAATTTGGGCCATCTTCTTTAACTTTATAATTGGGCTTTAATTTTTTAAATTAGGGTTTTGTCTTTTAAATTGTTTTTAAAATTTTATTTTCTCTTTTTAACTTTTGTAAATTCTAGTTGTGTGACTAGGGGACAAACTACGGTGGTGTAGTTCGAGAATTCGCAACTCAATGGCTGAGTTGTGACAAGATTTTGAGCTTAGAGTTAGGTTAGTTGATAGCGGGTGTCACGAGTTTACGTGTGTAAGCGTCTGACTAATTAATTTCTAGTAGAAACCTTGGGGAAAACACGTAAGCAAGGTTTTGCCAAAGTTGGATAAATCTGTGTGTTCTGTTTTATGCTTTTAATATCCTGCTATTATCTGTGCTTCTATTATTCTACTATTTATGTTTTGCAATTATTTTATATATACTTCCGCACTAAATCTTTGTAAATGATAGTATCACCTTATTCATCCCCTCTAGGGTGAAATCGATCCTACATTTTATAGTCAGACGTCTGGATTTTTAAAATGTTTTTCCAAAAAAGAAATAGTTTAAATACAATAGACTCAGATGTCTTGATTTTGTAATCAGACATATAGATTTTAAAAATGTCTTTTTTGAAAAGAAACTTTTCAAAAATCATGAATTCAGATTTCTAGATTATATAATCATACATCTAAATTTTTTTGACTTTTGAAAATAAAAGCCCCAAAAGTTTTAGTTCAAAAATGCATGTCCTTAAACATCTGAATTTTGGTGCTAGATGTCTGGAATCCTAGGATATATTAAAACTTGCTAAAAATTGTCTTTTGAGTGTTTGAAATCATTTTGATGTAAACATGTTAGCTCCTATCACTTATGAGAGATTATACATGCATATCTTACAAGATGTATGACTGTTACAAACATTTATCCACATGTGAGCTCTATGTTGATATATTACTTCAGCTTATCAAATCTCGTTGTCTTTGTGTTTCCAAATGTGCTCATTCATTGTTTCATTTTGATCATCACGTAACTACATGTTATCTTAGAGATTCTTCGATATGATTTCATAGTTGTTATTAAAATCAGATATGAGAGGTTCCAACATTCTCTCTATTTTTGGTGATGATAACTATACAATTCTGTACACAATAATTTTATTAAAAATATTATGATGAGATTAACAAGCTCCCCTAAGTATAACATCTCCACCTATCAATATGGAAATATATATATATATATATATTTCTTTCCCTTTTCATTATAAAAAGAAATAGAATATATATATATATATATATATATATATATATATATATATTGCAACGACTCGTAATTTTTCCACTTTGAAAATGGGTTAATTAATTATTTTTAATATTCAAATATAGAATTTTCAAAATTAAACAATTATTTTTTATATGATAAATAAGAATGGTAAACTTATTTTTGATATTGAGTAAAGATTTTGGATTCCCATTGTAAAATTGACAAAAGTCGGATTCCGATAAAGTAGGATAAATACTCGAGAAATTTGTTTAAAGGATAAATAATTCCTTTTGAATATATATAATCGATATCAAACTCATTTGATAATAATAGTAATTTAATTTATAATGGTTTGATAAATATATATAACCCGTTCTATGAAAGTTGACAAATTTCGTCGTATATCGATAAATCGATGTCGTATTTTTATAAATAAATTTGGATATTATTTTTATTATCTTATAAGTCAAATATGCTTGTTTTAATTATTTAAATATAATAACAAATCAATTATGAATTTTGGTTTACATGAATAAATAGTTCCTAAAAACGTCAAAATGTGACCCGAAAACGTTTTATCAAAAATCAACGTTTTGTCGATTAAAGTTGCTGCAACGTTATCGCACCTTTATTAACATGTTTTAACATATATATTGCATATTTTAATAACTAAACATGCTTACTTTTACTAAATATAATTAGAAAACTTCTAGAAGTCATTAGTAAAAGTAAGTAAGAATTGACAAAGGTAAGAAAAAGTAAACATCAAATCAATATCACATAAAAAGCCAACATAATTATTATTTACTTCGTTTGGTTCTAAAGGGA
Organism: Allium cepa; assembly: GCA_030765085.1. Classification (NCBI taxonomy): domain Eukaryota; kingdom Viridiplantae; phylum Streptophyta; class Magnoliopsida; order Asparagales; family Amaryllidaceae; genus Allium; species Allium cepa. Next base: position 1,022,315,527 of record CM060941.1, read on the forward strand.
TTAAGACATAAAGTAAGGAAGTGAAAGGTGATGGTAAGTGTTGAAAAAGTAAAGGTTGCTTTAGGTTGAAGTAAGATTAGTTTGGTAAGAGGTTATTTTGGTAAATTTACCACTTCTTTCTTTTTCCATAAATACCCAACTCCTTCTTCATTTTCATTGACATTTCTTATTCTTCTTTTCTCAAGCTTCTTTACCTTATTTCTCTTCTCTTTAATGGATTCCAATTCACAGAAAAAAATTAGAAATAAATAATGTTAAAATATTTACAAAATATTCAAAAGAAATCAATGTTCATTCTCTCAAACCAATCTCCTCTTTTCTCCACATTTTACCTCTTCTTCTCTAGGCAATAACTTCTTCAAACCTGAACCAAAATGTAAAACTATTTTTTCAAATCATGTATTTTTCCAGTTGCTACAACTTTCTTGTTGAACATTTTGTCTCATTTTAAACATAACCATGTCAAAAATCCTCTTCTTTCCAGTGCATTCTCTGACCCAGTTTTTAACACGGAAGTAGCTCATTTTGTATTGATCATAACTTGATCATAACTGATCCAAATTAATGAAATCTTTTTTAAAAATCACATGAAATTCCAGTGGCTACAATTTTTATGTTAATCACTTTTACCAGTTTTGAAATTTTCTATACCTGAAACTCAATTCTTTGAAGTACATTTTCGGGCTTTATATTTGTGAATCCGAGAATAGCTCCTTTTCTTTTGACAAAATCTTCATCAAAAGTAATGGACATCAAGTTATTTTTTTTAAATTGAAGAGAAAATGATTTTCAACAACTTTTCAGTTAATAACTTTTTTCAAAATTTGAGAGTAAGAGAGCCAAAAAGAAAAGAGAAGATGACCTATTTTTCAGGTCTAATTTTGAGAATTCAAGGTCAAAGCTCTACCATTTTTTCTCTATACTTTCGGCCAACCTCCATTTCAAGCCTCATCCAAGCTATTGGAAGGGAGAGGGTGTTGTTTGCTATTGTTCAATGGAGTAGAAAGTAGTCAACGAAGTGTTGTTTGATTAGAATGTTGGTAGGAAATTTATCGCTTTGGTTTATGGTGAGAAACTCTATTTAACATCTATATATATATATATATATATATATATATATATATGCATGTTAGACGATGTGTTATGATTGCTACGGATGCTTATATATGCTTTGATCATCAAGTGTTGATTGTTTGATATGATTGTTAAATTGTTTTACCAAGTCACGTTAATACACGTCGATAAACACAATGGAAATCACTTTCCACTGGGAAATGAAATGGTGTATATGGAATTCTTAAACTTTTTGGAAATAGTTTTAAAATGAGATAAAAATGTTTTATAAACACTTAAATATGTTTAAAGAAATAAAGAAAGAAAATCAAGATTTCATCTTGTGTATTTTAAATATGACCAAAACAATTTTCTAGAAAAATCGCACTTTTGCAGCAAAGTGACCAAAATTTAAAATTGATATTTCAAATGTTTTAAAAATATAAAATAAATCTTAAAAATAATTTAAAATGTTTCAAAAGAGATTTAAGTTGAAAAAAAGTATTTCTAAATGATATGAAAGTTGTTTTGAAGAATATAGCTTTTAAAATATATTTGCAACACTTTTCGCAGAGCTTTTCGCAGCAGTTTTTAATAACTTTTGAAAAATACTTTTAAACTTAACATTTCTTTCCTAAATATTTTGTGAGTGATTTTAAAATAATAATTAAATAATTTAAATATGATTTGTAAGTTTTAATAAGAGTTTGAATAAATGGTTAAGAAAAATTGTTTGTTTCACTTAAGTAAAAAGTGAAGAATATTGAATATAATAACAAATTGAGTATGCGGAAACGACTAGTACATTTATCCTGTCTGTGACAGCTAAATGGTAAAACAAGATATGTAACTAAGATTAAGAATGGAGCAACCAGTGCCCTAAACTTACCTGGCCTTTGCTTTGTCTTTCAGATGAGTGGTGGACTAGATCGAAAGGAAAGTCCGGATGCTCTAAAAGGACATATTTAAAGTTTTTTACAAGATAAAAGAAGAGATCTTCATGATGTAGGATTACTTGCCACTAGCACCTGGAGGAGAAATTTACCATAATTAAGGTGGCGGTAATGCTCTGTTATGAAAATGTTTGATTTGTAACAATATGATTTGAAGTTAAGAAAGAAATCTTTGATTAAGATTTATTGAATGATTTGGGAATATGGTCCCTAAGTTAAAAGTTATAACTTGAATATAAGAAATCTTTGATTAAGATTTAATGAATGATTTGGGAATATTTTCCTAAGTAAAAAGATGAAATGATTTGAAATTATTCAATGATAAAAAGAAAGGTAAATAAACCAAATAATTTGATAAATGAGGCCTAATGATTTTATATGCTCATCGAAGAAAATGGAATAAATTGAAAAAAAGATATCTAAGAAAGATTTTTTATAAAAGATGAAGTAATTGATTGATGATTGATATCGACTTATGAACTTAACATCTTTTTATCGATAATTGGATTTCGAAGGAAGCGAGGTCGGATTTGGATGATTTCTATCCGAAAACCACCTCGAATCTATCTATGTTCAAAGTAAAACATGTTGAAGACAAATGATTTTAAAGATGGGGATCTTCATGATGTAGGGCTGTTTGCCACTAGTCCCTCGAGGTGAAAATTACCATATCATATGGTGGCAACAATGCTTTGTCATGAAAATCTCTAATGCAAGGACTCACTACTAATGAAGTAGGAGAGTACCTTCAGCTTGTCCTATTCCTAGACAACATATATGGACAAATGTCTGATGTTGCATTTCTAAGATCATAATGTTAACTTTTACAAGCGTACATTTGCTTGGTGACGGAGAAGACAACTTCTCTTAGCTTACCACCCTTCTCTGAGATATAAAAGCTCAGAGATTGTATGTTCTTGAAAGTCAATAGTGTTATCACAGGAATGACATTGTGGCATTCAAAGTGAAGAAGTTGAGATATGTGAAAAGGTAATCGTTTACCTCAGGCCTCATCGCCCGAAAATGACAGAAACATGGTAGAAGCAGCAAGGCTTAGTGGGTCGCTCCTAATTAGAAGATGTCATCATCCTTCTAGATTTACTCTGCACATGTCTAAGTATTGTTGGATCATAGGTTTTGATTACTGACAAGACACAACAATCCACGAATCTACGACTACGATAACATCCAGACTCATCGGCTCAATATATAGTTTGTATGGTTATATATATTTTAACAAGAGTCATCAAATATGTATATAGAGTCTAGTTTAGTGCTTTGTTAAAATCTTCCCTCAAGAATCATCATTCACATTCAAATAAACTCGCATGCATATTTTAATCAAAATAAAGTTTTAAAAAAAATGCATGGAGCGGGGCTCGAACCCAGGTCACTAGTTTGGAAGGCAAGTACTCTAATCAAATGAGCTACTGCTGTTTTATACTTGAAAAAAATGATCTGTGCACATAACATCAGGTCGACCGGCCAAAATTTTCGGCTGACCGAACCTATTGTTAGTGCACAGATATGCTCTGTTTTCTGCACGATTTTAAACTCAGCTGACCGGCCAGAATTTTCAGTCAACCGACCTAAACATAACGGCTAGTTTTCTGAAGAGTTGCGATTATTCATGAAGAGGAATGTCCCTCAATCCAAGAGATACAGACACAACTTTTGATTGAAACTCTTCATGGAAGATTATAACTATTCTACAACTATATAAACATGTTCAAATCACTTCTACAATCATCGATTCTGTTTTATATTTCTGAAATCTATTCTCTATTTATTTCTGCAAATAAAAGCATTCATTCTCATTCAATATCTCTAGAATCTCTGAATTAATTTATATACTTCGATTCTACGAGATTATCTTCCTTCTAAATCTTCACATACACTACATATTCTTGAGGATTTGATTATAGGAAATTGTACTATCAAAAGACAATCCGTATTATTCAGAACACACTCATCAACAAAGTATTTGTATTAAGTTGAAGTCCTCTTCGGCTGTTGAGGTGGAAAAATTCCTGTTCGGCTGCTCAGGTGTGATATACCTATTCCTCCGGGTTAAGTGAGGGGTTTAGTCTAAATCCAGAGGATATTCTGGGATTGGACGTAGAACGGGAAGTTCGAACCAGTATAAAAATTCCTGGTGTGCTTACTTTAATTTTTATTTTACTGCTATTATTAGTTTCCGCATTTATATATTATATTACACGATCCTTAGTACTGCATGTACACTTTCAAGTATATGGTCAATGTATGAATCAGGTACCCATTAAAGGTCGGTAACGACCAGGGTGATGACATATTCGGTACTATCCAGTGTGAGGATAGGCCCATCTTGTGTTGGTTTAGGCACCAAGTATCTCTACCCTAGGTGCATCCCTCTAGAGGTGTACTGTTGTCATGTCCCGAAATCCAGCATTCAAAAATCAACATCAAATACCTCACTTGTATTTGACTGCGGGTGATTCAAATGTCGATCTCCAGTTCGGATGGAGCTTATAGCAACATTAGATGAACATAGAGCAGCAGAAACAAAAGATGATATCATTGATCACAATACAGATACAACATGGATATTATTTGATACAACATTGTCAGGGTGCTATATATGATATAATATCAGAATAACAACAACACCACAACGGAACGGCAACAGAGTCTTCAAAAGTTTCCAACATACTTCAACTTCGATAAGGTCTTTAAAAACTCTAAACACTTCAAAAGATTTCCAAACCAAAAGCTTTCCAATTCCACAGCTTCCAAAAGGCTTCTAATTTCAAGCTAGCTCCAAAACATGAATAACTTGCTTCTAGGCTTCCCGTGTGGAAATTATGGGCACGCAGAGCTTAGGAAGGGAAAAATAAACTCCGGGTCAGTCATGAGACTAGTATGAGTAAACAAAACAGTTGTTTGAAAAAAAACAATTTAAAAAGAAATTGGTTCATGCTTTTGGAAAATGAAACTACCATAAGGCCTCCCGGCACACACACAATGCAATCGCACACTTAGGGGTGATTTCTCCTTATTATAGTCAAATATGCTTGATACGAGAAAATTCTTTGATATTATTATTAGTGCATAGTGTAAAAACATTTCGAAAGTATAATATTAATCTTAGCCAACATAGGTACCATTATACTATGCCTATTATAGCTACCATTTAAGAATGGCAGGTTATACATCTAAAACCGTACTGGGCGCGTATTGGTGATTGGATTTCCAAAAAATGGTCAGGATAAGAAACTTCCTATACCATATGGGTACGCCTACGGAGGGACGTCCTGAGAACTTAACCAGCTCTCTGCCAACACAAGGCCGGGTTACCTTTGTAACTAGATAACTACTACACGAATATGCCATTCCCCGGTCATTACTGACCTTTATCCGTGGGCCCTCAACCACAAAGCAACAACCACAATGTAATAAATTTTGCATCAACCACATAGATTAAATATCTAGGCTCCATACCATGATACCACCTTTTTCCGGAAGGGAATGGACATACCCTAAAGGGCGCGACCCTCACAACCTTGCTGCATCCTTCCTATTTCGACCATTTTCGAGTTATGAGGTCTGATGAGGTCTCGTCCACAAATCTACGCTTTACACAAAAGCCATGCTTATATTAACAAATGATCGGCATCACTCAGCAAGCCACACTACCAAATTGAGAATATATCACTTATAACCATCAACTACATAATCTCTGAGCTCGTACGTCTCAGAGAAGGGTGTTAAGCTAAGAGAATAAATTCTCCGCCACCAAACAAAAATTTATTTGATAGAGATTAGCTTTATATCTCAAAGTGTAATGTCAGACATACAACCATACAAGTCCGTTCCGGGTTCGAACGGAACCGAAGGCAGTTCTCCAATAAAGAAAGAAGCCCTTGCAATCCGAGCATCCACAATCCCCATCAGACTCCCCATCACATATGGAGATCTCTATATCGGAGCAACTAAGTGCAGAGTCATTCGACAGGTTATCCTATCGTTCTCGAAGATACCCGGTCTTCACCGCTGTCTTCAAATGCTATCCATTTCATCTTATCACTATTCGAAATGGGTTATATGACACAAAGTCCTCTCCCAGCTAAACCAAATAGTGAGCACTTAATTTAAAAACACGTGGATATATCATTCACAATGATTCAGCAATAAGTTCGATGTGGGTTTCGGATAACCAAATGAAATCCGACTCCCTCTCACATCGAAATTCAAATGCCGTTTTACGGGCTAAGGGGTTTTCACATTCACACAGAAATACATCACAGATATCATAGCTCAGCACAAAGCAATTCATATCACATGGCATCACAATCACATATCAGAGGTATCATCAAGACAAAGTATTCAATAATAATTAACCATCTGCAATTAAGATGAATTAACAATGTGATCATAATTAATTAATCACATAATTATTTTCATTAATTATTTTTATTAATGATTTATTATCCTTAATTATTAATTAATTAGTCCTTAATTACTAATTAATAAATCTTAATCACAATTAATTAACCTTAATTATTATTTAATTAACCTTTAATTATTAATTAATTAATTAATTTTAATTAATTCTTAATTATAAATTATCTAATCTTAATTACTTGCATTAATTAATTTTTCCTCAATTAATTAATTCTTAATTACAAATTAATTAACCTTTAATATTAAGTAATTAATTAGGTAATTATTCTTTAATTATTAAGTTATTATAAATTATTTAATTTGATTAATCACTTAATTATCATTATAAACTACAATCCTTGTAATTAGTTAACATTAACACATAAATTAACTCAAGATATTTAGGTTAATTAATGGTTTTAAAAAAACATTTCTTATAATTAACTTTTTAATTTCATTACTTATTTTAAAATAATTTTAAGAATTAATTTATAAATGTTGATCACATAATTAGATAAAACTTAATTACTTCTTCACTAACTTTAAACTTGAATCAAAACAATTAATTAAAGGATTAGTTAAAATGTTTAAATTTTGAATTTGGTCTAAAGTTCCAAGCCCTGTTTATAGATCGAACCCGAGATCACCCCGAGCATCACCCGAGTCAAAAAGCCATCTGCTTCGAGTCTTTCCTCAAACCAACCCGAGTCACTTTTCAACTTTAAAATTTGTTTATGTTTTAGAGAAAAACCAGGTAAACACAAAAACACTCGAACAAATGCTCGAGCTTGCACCCAGTCTTCCCGAAGAACACTTCGAGTCACGACACTATCTTCCCACATCATAACTCACTGACACAACCTAAACATTATGCACGTGCACTATAGCTCCGACGATCTCTGGTCGACTTCGCCACCTTCCACAAGTCAATGACCATCCACTTAAGCTCTCCGACCACCCAGATCATTGAAACGACGTCAAACTCGAATTTAAATTGTTCGACTTAAAACCAGAATAAGTTCCCACCAACAGATCTTTCCCTTGCCAACGACTCATACCACCAGAGTGCTCGCGATCACAACCAGACACCTGTCGCAACCCCATGCTCCAATTCCCCTAGGTCCCATGAAGTCTGATTCGACAATGACGGCGCAATTTCTTCGAGAACAAGATCGACCAGAAACCATGCTAAAACCCTGTCGCCACCGTAGTTTATAAATTCATCAGATATTTTTCTGATGATTCCCAACCTTCAAGCTAGCCACGACCCGGATCTCGAGATCTATAAACCCACCGATCACTAGAATTTCATCAAAACCCATCTCACGTTCATCTTACAAATTCTCAGTGGATATTTCATTAAAAATTAAGATTTTGCTTTTAAAAATCATCAATTCCAAAAACGTTTCGATTTATATTCTTGAAATCGAAAATGTTGATGGAAGAATTTTCGACATGTATTAGTTTTTACCTGTATTTTCAAATTTCTAGAAGAAACTTTAATTCATTTTGCTTAAATTTATTTTTGAAACATAAAACATGTTTAAATAAAAAAATTGTTTGAATCCTAAAGCCTAACAAGAATCAGAGAGGGAAAAATCAAATTTTTGAATAGGTTTTGGAAACCTGGGAATGATAGAGGCAAATATGCCTGTAACTGAAACATGCACACCAATGTATATACATTTTTGTATGCATACAACATATTTTCACATATTAAAATTATTTGCACAGCTTTACTTCACCAAAACAACAGACTATAGATCAAGTTATCAAAAGTTTGCTCACCTTGGTATTTTGAAACAGAGAAGAAATGCTGGAAATTGAGTTTGATTTTGTTTGATCTTTTGTTTGTTGTTTGATTACTGGAATGCTTGAAACTTGTTATAATCTTGAACTGGAAATCTGAAGCTAGTTGTTGTTTGTTTTACAGATTTTTGAGCTTTGAATCTTTGTTGTTGTTGATTGATTTGAAATTGAGATGATCTGATTTGATTTTTTATATTTTGGTTCAGGTTTGATCTAAAATTTTCTGGTTTGAGTTTAAAATGTACAGGCTTTTGTTTGAGAATGATAATAAAGGAATGAAGGAGGAGATTAGAAATGTTTTATAGTTTTACTTTTTTTGTAAAATTTTCTCAAAAATAGAAGCAAAGAGATGACACTTGTTCATTTTAATTATAAAATCATTACATTTGTTAAACAACTTATTACACGAATTGCACTTGTTAAATTTCTTGTTATATTTTTTAACACTTGTATTTCACATGAATTAAAGGCTTTTAAATAAATTTTATATTACATTTTCCTCATTTTATACATACATTTTTCTTTATTGTACTTGTACCACTTTAAAAGAATTTTTTTTAAATTAATTATATATTAAATAAATCACATATATGTTATTTCAAATCCAAATTATTTTACTAAGATCTTATTTAATTTTTTTTAAATTCAAATTCAAAGTCAAATCCAAATTCAAATAACAATTCAAATTAAATTCAAATACAAATCTACCCATATATATATATATGTATATATTTAAATTCAAATATTTTTTTAAAATATTTATTAGTTTGACTTTCTAAACTCAAATGAAATTTACAATCTCATTTAGATATACAAATCAATTCTCAATCCGATTTATTTTAAAGAAAAATTCAAATTAATTCCAAAATTATTTCAAAAATTTATATTAGTTACTAATTTTAAATCTGATAAAATTAGGATATCACGGATTCCCCCCTTAAGAAAATTTCATCCTCGAAATTTAAAAGAGAGAGAAACAAACAAAGAATATACGAATACCTAAAAAAAATAGAGAAATGGCTTACCAGATTAAGCCGAGATATCCACTCTACAATTGGGATAGGACTTCTGCATGCCGTCCTCCGTTTTTCAGGTATAGTCATTTGGATCACCACTCCATTGTACTTTAACCAGTTTCACAACTTTATTCCTTAATTTCTTTTCATCACGATCAATTATTTTCAACGGATCTCTTTTAACTGCCACATTTGGTGTGATCTCCAAATCCTGCTGAGCGGCTTCTTCAGTAATACAATCTAGATCGTGCACATATTTCCGAAGGTGAGAAACGTGAAACACATTGTGTACTCCAGATAACCAATTGGGTAGCTGTACTTGATAAGCCAATGGACCGATCCTCTCCGGTATAGGAAAAGGACCAATATATCATGGTGCCAGCTTACCAGTCTTTCCAAACCTCAACACTCCACTCATTGGAGAAACTTTAAGGAAAACAAAATCTCCAACCTGGAATTCTAAATCCCTTCTTCTGAGATCAGCATAACTCTTCTGACGACTTTGAGCCGTTTTCAACTTCTTTCGAATAAAATCAACTTTCTCCGTTGCTTCCTTTACATATCTAGTCCAAGAACGAGTCTATCACCTAACTCGATCCAACAGACAGGTGATCGACACGAACGACCATATAAAGCTTTGAAAGGAGCCATCTCGATACTGGCCTAATAGCTATTATTATACGAGAATTCAACCAGATGCAAATGGTCCTCCCGAGAGCCGCCAAAGTCAAGAATACAAGTACGCAAAAGGTCTTCTAAGATTCAATTTATCCTTTCCGTCTGTCCATCAGACTACGGATGGTAAGCAATACTAAAGTTCAGTTTAGTTCCTAATGCGGATTGAAATGCCTTCCAAAATCTACTAGTGAAGATCGGGTCACGATCACTCACTATACTGCTCGGTATTCCATGGAAACGAACAATTTCTTTCACATAATTCAGCCAAACTTGCCATTGTCCGGTTAGATTTCACAGGGATAAAGTGGGCTATCTTAGTCAACGATCCACGATAACCCAAATTGCTTCATTACCCTATCGAGTACGTGGTTACCCGTCTATGAAATCCATAGACACTTGATCTCATTTCCACTTAGGTACCTCCAATGGTTAGAGTAAAGCTGCTAACTTCTTCTGATCACTTTTAATATGTTGGCAAGTAGCACAACGACTCACATATATAGATATATCCCTCTTCATTGTTTTCCACCAGAAAGTCCTTTTGATATCTGGACACATCTTATGAACTCCTGGATGGATGCTAAGTTTGGACCCGTAACACTCGTCAAAACTTCCCGCTTTAGATTCGGGATATCTGGAACACACGTTATGCCTTTCAATCTTATAATTCTATTCTTATCGATCTCAAAATTGGAATTTTCACCACGACGAATTTCCCTCTAAATTTCTAGAAGAAACTTGTCTTCTTTCTGCTGTTGGCGACTTTCTCAAGAAGAGTAGGAGCGACAACAAGATGAGCAAGAATAGCATGTTTCCTACTCAAAGCATCGGCAACTACATTGGCTTTTCCAGGTATACAGAATATCCAGGTCATAAGACGCTAGAAACTCCAACCAACGTCGTTGTCTTAGATTTAAATCTTTTTGGGTGAAGAAATATTTTAGAGATTTGTGGTCGGTGAATAATTCCAAATTTTCACCTAAAACAAAGAGGGTTTATTAAGTATAAATATTAAGTTAAACTTTTTAAATTCTAGGGAAAGCTGAGAGAGATTCTTACCCAGAAGATAGTGTCGCTAGATTTTCAAAGCGAAAATAACAGCTTGAAGCTCGAGATTGTGGGTTGGGTAATTTTTCTCGTGTCGACGCAATTGTCCACTCGCGTAGGCAAGTACTCTACCATTTTGCATTAGCACCTCACCCACACCATCACCATAAGCATCTGTATAAACAGATAATCCTTGATTCCCGTTAATAATAGCGAGAACAGGAGTAGTAGTTAATCTCCTCTTTAACTCTTGGAATGCTTCATCATAATTCGGAGTCCAATCAAACTTAGCATTCTTTATTGTCAGCTTAGTCAACGGACTAGCTAATTTGGAGAAATCCTGGAAAATTTTTCTGTAGTATCCTACTAAACCCAGAAAACTTCGAACTTCTTTTGGAGTAGTGGGTTTCTTCCAGTCAAGAATAGCGGAAACCTTGCTATGATCAATAGAAATTCCCTCTTCATTAACAATGTGCCCGAGAAATCTAACTTCCTTAATCCAAAAGTGACACATAGAAAATTTGGAAAATAGAATGTTCTTCCTCAACATTTCCAAAATAATTCTCAAGTGCTTAGCATGCTCCTTTTCGGTTTTGGAATAGATCAGAATATCGTCAATGAACACAAGAACAAATTTATTCAATACCTCTCGGAATACATGAATCATTAAGTCTACGAAGTATGCGGGAGCATTGGTTAGTTCGAAATGCATGACTAACCATTCATATAATGTGTGAGGACCCTTGAAAGATGTTAAGTGAATACAATCTTTGGAAATTCTTAGTTGATGAAATCCTTGGGCTAGATTCATCTTTGAAAAGAATCGAGCATCGTGCAGTTGATCGAACAGATCGTCGATCCTGGGTAAAGGAAATTTGTTTATGAGAGTTAGTTTATGGAGATCGCGGTAGTCCATGCACAATCTCAAGGATCCGTCAGATTTGGCTACGAAGACAACAGCTGAACCCCAATCGAAAACACTGGGACGTATTATTCCTTTTTCTAGCAAATCTCGGGTTTTCTTAACTAACTCTATCCTTTCCCTTGGTGCCATCCTGCTGCTAGCATGAACAATAGGACGAGCATTGGGTAGTAAGTCAATTCTAAATTCAATTTCTCTATACGGAGATAAGGATTTAACTTCTTCGAACATGTCTGGAAATTCCCGAACAATAGTTATGGACTCCAGACTGGGTTTGGGATATTCCAAATATACATCAACTTATCCCTTTTTGGACTAGGGTCTTCACAAGAAATCACAATGAGTGTGATGACCCGGAATTTTTGAGCATTTGAAGTTGGAATATATAATTGATTTTAAATATTTAAAAGTTAATTTTCAACTTGAATTCAAATATTATTATTATTATTATTTAGCAATTAAGTTATTGGATTTAATAAACTGAAATTGGGTAAATTGTTGAATCTTCTGTTTTAAACCTGTTAAAAATAATTTGAAGGCTTGTAAAATTTATATTGATAATACTGAAAATAGTAGAAGTGTTAAAATTGAATTTGGAAGTGTTTTGTTCAGTTTTGAATTTATATCGTTTAAATCGATATTTAAAAATAGTCTTTCGAGGCACAGTCTCGAAAATCGACAAAACCAGTTCCATTGGATCCGTAATATTGTATTTTTATTGGATTTCAAATTTCGTAGTGTTTGGAGTTGTCGTGTTATCGTACGGTATACAAACGCGTTGAAATTTATATCGAAAATTTAATATAATAACTGGTTCCGAAAAGCTATCTTCTCCGTACGATTGAATTAGGTTTCGAAACTTGTTCCATTGGGTTCGGAATAGCGGTATAACATTTAGAATGCCAGGCGACACACCTTAGTAGGAGAGCGAAATTTCCGTGCATATCATAAGAGATATTTTGAATATAAAAATATATATAATAAAAGGTCAAAACCTATAACGTCTCCATCAGCCACCCCTATGCGTACAAAGGCGCCTTCCTTCACATTCAAGTCGTGTATTCCTTTATTCCTGCTAAATCCAATTCGAAAAATCATACTTATAAAAAAATAAAGGAAATCACGCTCAACATTCAATTGCCACCTCGAATTGCACATAGAAGGAGGCGAGGCGGCCAGGCAACGCACGACAGCAGCTAGGGTTTGGTCGATTAGGGTTGGGGTGAGCTCTTGTTCACGTGCGATAGTTTGACATAGTGAGTTCGTTCGCGACAGTTAGGGCATCAAATTGTCATAAGAGGTGATTTCGGTTAGGGCTGGGGTCTCGCGACTTCGAAGGGAGGGTCGAGGTGATGGGAGACAGCGGCAGGTTGGTTCGTTCGTTCAATTGGGGATTCCCACGATGGTCTCTATCGAAGAAGGTCGCGATGCTCTGTTCGTACGAGCAACGATGACAGAGTGGAGGCATTCGACAGTGGTGTGGCTTGTTGACTGGTTGGAGGAGGAGTTCGATGATTTTAGATCAGGTCAACAGCAGTAAGGTAGCGATTCTTTTTTTTTATAATTTTAAATCGAATATATGTTTACATATTTACAAAGGAAGCAATTACCGACTTGTATACACAGAGAAAAAAATGAAATGAAAATATAACTATACGCATATTTTAATATGTAAACAGAAATTATATATATAGGACTTTGGAAAAAAAGTATAAATAATATATAAGGATTTATATAGAAAATTAGCTTTTTAGACTTATATAGATTATTTTTATATACATCTCGAAAATGGAAATAAAATATACATATACACATTTTAAATCTTCTAGCCTATTTTGAAACAAAGTATTTGGTGATTAACTTGTTTAATTTAATTTATTTAATTACTTTAGTTACTAAAAGATTTAAAGGAAAATTAGTTTAAGTTAGATAAATAAATAGTAATTTATTGCCTGATTTATTTAGAATATTAATAAACCGTAAATGGTTATACAAGGTTGAGAAAATTCGTGGAATCAAATCGAGAATGAAGTGGATTGCAAATGTAAGGGGCAAAGGTGGGTTAATCTCAATCTTCTGGATTATTACTTAAATTTAAATGGTTATATTTAAATAATTGGTTGAACGGTTGAATTGATTTGATGTGTTATATTATATATAGTAGTATATATATAGTATATATTGGAGTGATTGATTTCCCACATTATATAGCGGATGAGACCCTATGCGCCGCATAATAGCGGATGATATTATATAAACCCATATACCGCGATATTCCACCTCGAAGTGGAATCGGTATTGTGCTAACATCTGTGGATGTAGGGAAACATATTGGAGGGATCCAACTGGATTCCACAAAATTATTTAGATTATTTAATATTCTCTGTTATGATTATTTGACATTCCGTGATGAATTATATTGGAATATTGAATGCTATAGTTTGCTTGAATATATTCTGGTACACCGAGTTATCAAAATATGTAGAATGGATTTTTGAAAAGAAAATAAAAGAGTGAATTTTTAAGTAAAGTAATCATAGCGAATTTGAATAAATTTAAGAATGAATTTGAAAATTAAAAGTGATTTTAAAATTTTAATAAATAAATTCCGTGTATGAAAAGGGGATTTTGAATAAACAGAAAATAATGAATTATAAACTTAAGTGATATATTTAAAGGAATAAACAATTTACTTTAAAATTCAAGGTTTAAATTTATTTAAAAGGATAAAGTAGGAATTTTGGAAATCTGAAATTGGTATGTTTTAGTTAAAAGATTTTAAATCAAAATGGACAAATAAAATCTGAAGTTAATGGATTTTGAGGAAAAAAATGAGCAAGTAAAGAGATTTATTTCAAAATAGAGTAAATTGGAAATCAATTTGGAAATTGATTAAAGTGTTTGAGATTGGAAATTTAAAGGAGAATGTGACTATGAAATTTATAAACTGAGTCTATAAAAGCGAAGTGATATATCAGTGGATATTTGGAAGAATAAATTCACGATAGGAATTTATTAAGGAATGAGTAAATTTGTTTAAAAATAAATAGTGATTTATTTTTAAAGGATGCGAAGTATATTTTCTTGGATAGCCAAGTACGTTTTCAAAGTAAATTTTTAAATATAAGTTAAAAGCTTTAAAGTTGTTTTAAAAAGCATGTTTTAGAAAATTTATTATTTGTAAATGTTTAAATTCCATGAGAAGAGTGTGATTTGAAAACTGTTTTAAAGAAGGTTTGAAAAATGGAAATATATCTTGCGAAGAAAATTTGAGGTTAATAAATAATTTGGTGAAATTATTTATTGTTTGATGGATGTTTGAGAATGTTAATTGATAGTTAAATAACCGACTATCAATATTGGCCAATGCACTGATCGTTTCGAAGAGACCGGGATCGAGATTTATTTCTCGAAAACCACTTCGATCCGGTTTGTACATTTTCGTGAGGAAGACAGTTTGGATTCGAAGATGGAGCAGTGAAGTGCAAGGGCTAGTCGATACTAATCCTGAGGATGATTCCAAAATGGATGTAGTAGGAGTAGTACCTTCGGTTCCGTTCGAACCCGAGACGAACTTGTATGGATGAATGCTTTCGGAAACATCGTCCAGTGGACGATGGGCATTCTAAGTGAAACGGTCTTAAAGGTAACGCTTAGCCTCAAGCCTCACCAACCAGGAAGGATTGAAAATCAGGGGTTATGCAGTAAGGCTAGGTGGGCAGCACCCATTAGGGTGAGGTCATCCCTATCTAGATGTTCCTTTTATTCGGCTTAGTGGTGCGGTTGCTGATCCCAACCGTGGGGTGATCTTACTCGGGATTATCCAGTAAGTGGTAGTCCGGTCTAGTGTTGCAGGAGATTGGGAGTAATCCTCGGTACGATGATCTAGGCCACGTACTGTGAAAGGTGGTACCCCAGTGCCTAGTCATTAGTTGGAAATGCATTCTCCCTACGTGCCTTTTACGGTTTTGTTTGTATTACCCACGATTGTGGCTAGTAGATGGAATTTAATGAATGTCACAATTTCGGCTATTTTAATAAGTATTTGTAAATAGACCCTATTATAGTATCAGAGGATTTAATAAAAAGTGTTTTGGCAATCGTAAGGTAAAAACCCGACATGTTTATTTGTGGCATGGTCTTACGAGATTCTTTTGTTTTAAAAGGATTTTTGAAACTTTAATAATCTATTTGAGTGTGGTTTTTTCACGCTGGTATTCCAGACTCACTCGGGTTTATTTAACTATAATGCTTGGGTCAAACCGAATATTATAGAATACATGATATGATGCTGTGGAGCTCAGGAGACGAGCTGGATGGCGATACGTACTTCCGTACTTGATTATTATTCCGCTGTGTATTCAGTTTTGAGGACAAATTTATATGACTGTCCAGTTGTATGTTATTGATGTTGTTGAACTCTGATGATGTATTCTGATGATGTATGTATAAAACAGATATTGTTTTCTTTTGTGTAAAGGTCAGGTATTATCTATTATACTTTATTCCGCTGCGATGGTTAGATTCTGATGTTGTTTTGTTTTCTCTTCTTCTACCTCTTCTTCTTTAACCCAAATGGTTCGTATTTCCGTTCATCTTGAGTTGATTGATGGAGAATAGCATTGACTCAAGGGGTACGGATTTGCGGGTCATTTCACTTGGTATCAGAGCTGAAGGTTAAGCGAGACCTTGGCTCTGGTGGGAATTACTCATTAGAAATAGAGTCCGTAGTACTCTCGAAATGAGTTTGAGGGTATTAATAAATATGAGCGCGTATTTGTTAGTGAATATAAAATTGTTTTTATTTTGTGTTGACTTATCGGTTGAGTGTTTATGGATTCTGGTCGATATGTGGGACGCCATGTCATCTATAGGGGTTTCTAAACTCTTAAATAAGATAAACCGACACAGTATTGTTTTAGTTAGGGTAAATGAAATAATTTTACCCAAATTATTTTTGTATATAAAGGAAATAATTTTTTCGTAAATTATTATGGTTATATATGGTTGCTTGGTTGTTAGAAGATGATGATATTAAATTATTATCATTGTTAAGTGAAAATTGAATAAAGGATTAAAATTTTAACCAAAGGTTAAGGAATAAATTTATTAACAAAATTAAATTTATAAATGTGAATATAAATGTGATCTATAATTGAAAATGAAATTAAAAAAATGTGAGAAATATTTGGTAATAAATTATGATGGAAGTTCGAGAGTAATGTTTTGGATGGATTTCGAATTGGGAATTTTAGGAAATTTTTGTTTGAATTGGATTTGAACTCTGGAGAGTTTGGAATATTTGAGAGGAATTTTAAAGTGATAAAAGCACTGAACTCTTTTCGGTTGCTGAGAAATAATTCCGATGATGATCGCGACATCATCGGTGTTCATTTTCGAGTTTCCAAAAGGGGGATTGCTACCTGGATGTTTCGGATTAATGTTTGTTTGCGAAATTGGGTTTGATTTTGAAAATAAAAAGAAATAGTTTGATTTAGATATATATATTTTTAAAATTGAGTTTTGAACATTTTAGTAATGGTTTAAACTCGAGAGTTGGTTTGAAATGCTTAAAGAATAAATTTGGGAACTTATATAAGTTTGAAATTTGTTTAAAATAGAAATTTAACTTAAGAAGAGTTAGATTAAAATAAGTGGGAAAGCTTATAAAAGTTAAAAATTTAAATAAAAAGATATACTTGGCTAAATTAAACGTATAATCCCGAGTTAAAAAGTAAAATGTGAACGGGATTGATTGTAATGGATGAAAGTATGGATATAAATAAGTTGTGACTTATAAAAGTTAGAAGAAGAATAAATAAGCCAAAATAAAATTGTTTTGAATTTTGGAAAATGAATAAAAATCCAAAACTTGAATTATAAAATAGATTGGACTCAAGAAAATTAAGTTAAGTGATTTTTGGAAGGTAAAAATCAAATATTGAATTAAAAGTGGGAAAAGAGCTAATTTGAATAAAATTTGAATTATGAGTTAAAAATGGATTTTGAGAAGTTAAACCTGAGTTATAAATTAAATTCAAGTTAGAAGTTCTAAGTGAATTGAATATGGTTGAAGTATATTGAAATGAAAATGTGAGATAAAGTTTAAAATGGATTGAATGAATATACTAATTGAATTAAATGGAATGGAATTTAATTTGGAAATGGTTAGTAATATACAAGCATGGAATGTGTCGAGCTAGATAAAATGGGTTCGAATCGAACCTATGCAGATACGAAATATAATACAATGTAAGTTAAAATGGAAATGAATTAAATGAAAGTTGAGTTGGAATCGATTGGAAGTAGTTAAAAACTAAAATGGATATGCCATTAGGTGAATATCATCGAATGAAATGAGTGTCGTTTGACGTAAACGAGATTTAATAAAATTCTATGAATTAGTGGAAGCAAATTGTGATAACCCGAATTTTTGGACATTTGTAATTGATTAACAAACTGGGTTAATTAATAGAATATTGATCTACAGATTGAACAAATAAATCTGATAATAAATATTTATACTTGGATAGATATTTATTTGATAATCTTCTAGTATAATTATTTTAAAATTTGCAAAATCATTATTTTCAAACAAATGTAATGTGTGTTTATCTAAAAATGTATATGAGTCAATTTAAATTTAATTTGAAACTGAGATTGAAAATTCAAAGATAAATATCTTAAAGTAAATTGGATATAAAAATAATGGATATCTTAAAGAAAGCATTTATTTGTTTAGAGATGTATTTATTTACTAGGAAAATTAATTTAAAAAGCCTCTTAAAAATCTTTTAAAAATAAATAAAATGAAAGATTACAAGTGTTGATTTATTAAAGCATATAAATACATATGTAAGTGACTTAAAAATAGGATGTGACAGTGTAGCATTTGTAAACAAGTGTCAAGATTTATTTTTATTTTCTTTAATTCTAAATTAAATCCTAATTCACATTTTATAAACTCTCCTCTCCTCTCTTTTATTTCTTTTCCATCTTCACTTTCTAAAAAAAAGAATTTCAAAGCCATGTTCATTTGTCTACAAACCTCAACTTCATCTTTAAAAACCAGAAAATGATCAAGAATCAAAATTTGAAAACAATTTCTCAAACCAAAATCATACTCAAACAAATCAGAAAATTCCCTAAACTCAAATCGGAAGCCTGTTGTAGATTTTCTAAATGCAAGCCTGTAAACTCATTTTTCTATTCAAATCTGATTAGCAAGTCTGTAGCCATCTTTCAAAACAAAGATTTCAAATGCAACCTGATAGTTCATGGTCAAGTAATCCTTTCAAGCAACATTATCAAGTTCCAGTGTGTTAATCATTGCAGTAATCAAAAGCCTTCCAATTTTCAATCCAATTTTGAAGCCTCTGAATTTCTAAAATCTGTGAGTAAACCCAACTTTGTTTTTATTTTATTTTAAATATGAATGCATGAATGAATCTAAGAATCTTGATGTAAAATTGTTTGCATGATGATGTATTGTGTATATATGAATGTAAAACTATGTGCATGCATTAAGGGATCAATGATCTTCTCTGTTTAAAGTACAGAGTCTAGATTTTCGATCAAAATCTCAAATTTCTTAATCTAGTCTTTGATAGGCTTAGATATTTAAAAAAAAATTGTTTGTAAAACATAAGCTAAAGTTAAAATTTTATGATGGAAGTAAAATAAGTTTGTAGGCTTCTGGAATTCAAAATTTTCCAGTAAAACTTAAATTTGATCAAAATCCGATTTCAACAATTCAACGTTTCATGTATATATTATAAATCATCACCAAATCTAAGGTTTTTAAAATTAAAATCATGATTTTTAATTGGAAAATTCGTGAGAAATTGTGTGATAAACGGAATTGGGTAATGGGTCAAATTCTAGTGATCTCGATGGTTAGGTGTCTCGGGATCGAGGTCATAGGAGGTATGAATAGTGGCGAACACGAGAAAAATACTCGGTGATTTTTCGGTTGGCCAGGAAGGTTTTGCGAAGGGGATTTAGGGTTCGATGTCTTGTTTGTATCAAGGATGGAACGTAGCTTGTTGCATGGCCGTTGGCGATCTGGAAGTAGTCGCGAGTGTGGGAAACGACGTGAAGGTCGATAGTGTAACACTGGTCAATTTCACAGGAACTCCGGTGATCAGAATCAAGGCCGGTGGTGATGTTTAGCATCGGTGAGGAGTTCCAGTGATCGTCCAGGCAGCTCGATTTTGATTTCTGGAATTTCGAGGAATACAGGGCAGTTACGATGATCAAGCTTGGCAAGGGCGACTTGTCGGTGATGGTTGAGGATGCTGAAAACCCGCCATCGTCTGGTGCACGTGCACGTGGTCGCTGTGCATCATCGATGTTACGTGCGGGTGAAGAAGGGAAAACTCAGGAAATGTTTGAATAGCCTCGGGTGCTCGTTCGTGTTGTTGCGTATGTTATTTATTACAGCAGTTAGAAATTTAGACAAGAAGAAAATGAAAAGAAGGAAGGAGGGTTGGAACTCTAGTTTAGCTCGAGTAATCATGGGTTTTGTCTCGCAAAGAATAAATAGTAACATAATGTTTTAAGTTAACATAATGAAGTTTTAATATTATACTTAATTATTCTTTGATGTTAAAGTATTGTTTAAGTGTTTGATTAATTAAATAGAATTATTTGCTTAACTTGTAAGTTAATTCTTGAAGTGTACTTAATTAATAAGGGTTAAACAAGAATAATTAAGGGTTGATTGTTGTAGATAAATTTAATAATCAAGGATTAATTATTAATTAATTAATTAATTAATTAATTATTAAAGATTAAATAATTTATAATTAATTCATGTGGATTATTTGAAGATTAATTATTCAATATAAGAGATTATAGGATAATAAAAATAGGGTAAGTGAAATTAAGGTGGACGAGTGAAGAATAATTAATTTGTATTGTCAATTAAAGGCTATTTACTTAATGTACTCAAAGGTTATAATTAAAGATTGATTAATCAAGGTTAATTAATTTAGAAATAATTAAGTAAGAAGTAATTAAGAGGTTAGTTACTTAATGTAAAGGAATTATTATGAATAATTACCTTATGAAGTAATTAAAGGAATTAATTACTCAGTATGATTAATTAATTGGATGCGGTTAATTTTTGTTAATTAATTCAGTTTAATTAATTAAAGT
This sequence comes from Allium cepa, assembly GCA_030765085.1. Classification (NCBI taxonomy): domain Eukaryota; kingdom Viridiplantae; phylum Streptophyta; class Magnoliopsida; order Asparagales; family Amaryllidaceae; genus Allium; species Allium cepa. The sequence goes on from CM060941.1 coordinate 1,022,336,586, forward strand.
TAATCATTTGATGTTGGGTTAAGTATAATTACTTAAGGTAATTAACGAGGTGTAATTTCTTAGTGAAGTAATTAGTTGCTGGATGTAATTAAATAAAAGGAAATTACTTGATAGGAAGTAATTAAAGGATAATTATTTGGTGGAAGAAATTAAGTGGTAATTACTCAGTGTAATTAAAGGATTAATATAATTAATCGAGGAGTTAGTTTAATTGATAGAGAAATTAAGGAAAGTTAATTTCTGATTGTGATTTATCAAGGTTGATTGATGAAAGTAAACAAGTTAAGGGTTGATTATTAAATGAAATTTAAGAATAATTAACTGATTGAAGTAATTAGAGGATCATAAATCAATGTAATTAATGGAAGTGATCAATCTTACTTAAGAATGATTGAATAATGATAAGTGCTTTGGATTGGTTGATATCTCAGATATGAATTGCTTTGAGATATGATATGTTGGATGGATACTGACAATGTGGTTATCTATCAATGATGAATTGTTGTTCGGTAATTAAAGTTGAGTTGTATTTAATTGAACAACGTAGGTTTAGATGACATTGAATTCGAAGAGACCGGAGTCGGGTATTAGTAAATACCCGAAACCACTTCGATTTCTTATAGGTTTTATGTGTCAAATCAATAAGCTGGAATGGAATGATTTAAGTGAATTGGACTATTTAATTTAAATTTTGGCACTTACAAATTTGTGTGAGTGAATTGAGAAATGTCTATAACAATTTGTAAATTGTAGTTGAAAACAAATTACCCGGGTTATATATACAAGTTGTATGCTTTTGTCATTCATGTTAAATGATTTACTCATGCCGGTTTCCAGCCTGACCCGGGTGTTACTTTGATGCAATGCTCGGGTCAGACCGAGTATTACAGATTTTCTGGTAAGCACGTTTTGGAGTTCAAGAGGCGAGCTAGATGGCAGGAACGTATGGAGCATATACCGCTATATATATTATAGTTGTCTTGGATATGCTGTTTTAAACTGTCCAGTGATTGGTAATGGTTGTAACTCTTTGTATAAAATATAAGTGTACTGAAACAGTTCTTTTTGTAAAACTGTTATTTATGTGATATTATGTTTTGATCCGCTACGAATGTGAGGTTTCCGTGACTTGTTTTGTTTCTTCTTCTTTCTCTTTTCTTCTTTTCCTAACTATCTGGAATTTTCTGGATTGAAAATTTCCGGGTCGTTACATTTGGTAAAAGAGCAAGGTTAAGCGAGAACCTTGGCTTTGGTGGGATTACTCATTAAGGATAGGGTCAATGGTACCCTAGAATGAGTTGAGTACATATATATGAGAGCGTACTTGTTATTTTCTTATATAAAGATTTTAAATGATTTTATACGAATATATTTTAATATATATAGAAATATTTATTTCTAATAATATTAAGGTAATTGGTTATTAAATTATTGTAATTAAATTAAATGGTAATAGAAATATAACCAAATTAATATTAAATCAAAGATAAGTTTGAGATGGAATCAAACTGAAATTAAATCTTGAATTTGGAAAGAATTTCAAATAAGATTAATTAGAATTGGTTTCAAACCAGAGAAATAGAATGGTTATTGTGTTTAATAATGGGATGATTGTTTTCCAATAAACAATAAAATGTTTTAAGGAAGTAACCATTTAAAGAGAGTAACTTGTAAATTTGAAAGGATGTAAATTAAAATGGGTTTCAAATTGTGAAGTTCTGAATTCTAAAATTTAAACATTTGAATTGGTTTCAAAATGTTAAAGGAAATAATATTATTCAAACTATTTTGAATATGGTCTTATTTTAAAATAAGAGATGTTCTTTAATATATTTGAATGAAAGGGTCCTATTTCAAACAAGGGTTGTTTGGATTTTTAAAAGAATTAGTTTGAATTTAAAACCAAAGGTGGTTCAAAATTTAAAAGTGAACAAGTGTGTATAGGAAATAAACTCTAAGGTTGAGTTTTGAATTTTCTTTGGAATGTGATGTGAAACCCAAAGTGAAGTAGGGTCTAAACTTAAGTAGGAAGAATATTATTCTGTAGTTTAAAATTTGAATGGGAATTCAAATTGTATAAATTTGACTGGACTAAGTAAATTGAATTCAACTTGGAAGAAGTTAATTAAGTTTGAAAGATCAACCTGATTTGGAAATTTCAGTGTGAAACTGGGATTTAACTTGGGAAGTTAAATGGTTAATTTGAATTGGGAGTTTGTGTGATCTCAAAATGGGTTTGAGACCTGGAAACTGAAAATGAATGGATATTTTAAAATAAATTAGATGATATCATCCTATTGTTGTTAAAAATCTTTAAGTTGTGAATTGGATTTGTTTTAAATGAATGAGAAATGAGGTAAGGTAATATATCCATTATTGAGATAAAAGGGCAAACTAAACCTTAATTTGAAATTAAGGATACGGAATTACTTTAAACTAAAAATCTGAATGATAGAATTTGTAAATTAAACTTGTTTAACAACTGGTTTCAAAACTGGAAGATAAAATTGGGTAATAAATAAAAATTTTAAGATAAAATTGTTTTGAACTCTTATTTGAACTTTGTAAAAAGTTAAGTAGAGATAGTTTAAAATTGAAATGATTTGAAATTGAAGTAGGTTATATTAGACCAAATATATTGGAATAATTCGAAATTATAATTAAAGTTGAATATGTTTAAATTCAAATGGAATTTGATTCGAATTTGGAAAGAATCAAGAGTAATTCAACTTGAATTGCGATTAAATTCAAACTGGAGTTGAAATGAATTGAAGATTGAAATTGGTTCAATTTAAAATTTATTTTAATTAATTGGAGTTATGATGTAAGATGGATATGTTAAAAATTCAAATGGAAATTTGAATTGGATTAATATGAAATGAAATTGAAGTTGAATGAATTCAAAATTCAAATAGGAAGTTGATTTGAATTTGGGATGAGAATGGAAGTTAACTTAATTTAAATTGAAACTGAAACTTTAATTTATTAGAATTGGGATCAATTCAAATTGGAATTGAATCAATTTAAATGGAAGTGGAAATTTAAATTGAACTGATTGGAAATGGAGGTTGGGAATCGAATAGTTTGACTCTGGACTATTTTCAAAATAAATTGTTTGAGTACAAATTTATTTTTCCAAACTATTTACTATACAACTTTCTTTTTAAACCTAAAACTATCTTATACTTTTTTTTACAATTATTTTTGAAACTATTTAACAACTTTTCAACTGTTTAATAAACTAATTACTGTTTTTCAACTACTTTATAACTAATTACTATTTTATAGCTATCTTGCAATTATTTAAAATTTCTATAACTATTTGACTATTTTCCAACTATTTTGCAATTACTTAGCTGTTTTTTACAGCTATTTTACAAACTAATAATTATTTTTCTACTATTTATCTATTTTAAACTTTTCAAGCTATTTTCTAAATTTAAGATGGACAGACTTCAAACTGTTTATTATTAAATATCCATTTGAGATAAGAATTAAGGTGATAATCCATATGGGATTGAAGAAACTGTGAACGAGGGTATAGAAATCATAAGTGAATGTGAATAGGAAGGAGAATTGATTTGGTTAATAAATCAATAAAGACGAATACGTAGGATGTAAGTATATTATTCTATTCGCATAGTGATTTGATCCAGATTCGAACATAGAATTTCGAGATAGTTTATCGATCCGAGTTGGCATTTTTCACTTGACTTTCGACGGCGAACCTGGATATGGATTATTGATTGGTTCTGGATATTCTCTATCATAGTTATGACTATGCAAGGAGAACGATGGTTTCTGATCAAGAAACCAGATCCGAGTCCGCACTAGGAAGTCGGGTAGATGATACTAGTTCGAAAGTGAAATTGTGTGATCGAGTGAGCAATCGGATTGATATAGCATACAGATGATATGTGTGCATCGTACTGATTTGAATGAAATTAATACTGGGAATTTGTGGATAAGAAATGTGAAATGGTTTTAAAAATGAAAGGTATATTTTGTGAAATATATGATGAAATAAAGTGGAAATTGGATATTTCTATAATAGAAATTTACTTTATGGAAGTAAGTAATTTGGTAAGTGACTTTATAGAGTAATCAAATTTGAATATTTGATTTGGGATAAACAAAGTTATGTATCTTTGTTATATATAAGATAAATCTCCCCTTGTTGAATCAATTGCCAGAAGGAAATGGATTTTTGGAAATAATTGAAGTATAAAAAGGAGTTTTATACAAGTTTGAAATAATCCAAAGTTTTAAAAATTATATATATCTATATATATAAAGGATCTTATGAGGATTTTAGAAAAGGTTTTGGAAACCTTTGGATTTGGAAAGGCATTTGATTTTTGGGTAAAATCAATATTGAAATTTGGAAAGCCTAGTTTGAGAATAATCGATTTGGGATAATCGATTTTGTGTAAAGGAGCTTTGTATGAATCATACTAGGTGTATGATTTGAAAGATACTATATGTGTATGGTATAAAGTGTTTTGATAATGGCTCTGGGGAAAAAGGCGCTCCCTTGAAATGAACTTCTCAGGAGTGCCACCGGGAGGTGCTGCCTTGAGCCCCAGGGGGGGGTTCTAAAGTTGATCCTGTGAGGAGTCCGGACAAAACTAGTTCCTGGGGATTATGAGTAGTGTCTACCAAAGCAAAAGTCGTGTGTGCCGCTGAGAGACAACAGTCTGCGTTTGATTTTATATCGGTAGACTGCGACCTATGTAGGAGTGGAGAACTTTCATTTTGACTGCGAAAATCGTGTGTGCCGCTGAGAGCCAACAATTACATGGACTTTTGCTGTGATGGCAACGTAACCCTGGAGTATAACTGCGAGCTGTCGTGGGTTCCATGGCATAATCGAGGGGCGCGGAGTGCCTGACTTTTGCTACGATGGCAACGTAACCTAGGATGTAACTGCGACCATGGATGGGGGTGATGATTTCCAGAGCATTCTCACCAAAGATATTTCCTCTATTTTCAATTTTTTTTTTGAAATTTTCAATAAAATTATTTTCTAAAGTATTTTCACTAAGTGTTGAAAACGGGCTTACCAAATACTTATATATTTTCAATCCTACGCCTGATCAACGTATGACCGAATCTCTATGAGAATAAGGATGGACTTGTTGAAACATCGAGTTATAAAAAGTATTTTCATAAAAACTATTTTATAATATTATGTAAATTTTGAAAAGTGTTTTAAAATGATCAAAGGATAATTTTTCTAATAAATAGTATTTTAATAAAAATTCTGGTTTCGTTCCTTTTCGAGAACGAAAAGATTCATAGGGGGGAGGAATGTGATAACCCGAATTTTTGGACATCTGTAATTGATTAACAAACTGGGTTAATTAATAGAATATTGATATACAGATTGAACAAATAAATCTGATAATAAATATTTATACTTAGATAGATATTTATTTGATAATCTTCTAGTATAATTATTTTAAAATTTGCAAAATCATTATTTTCAAACAAATGTAATGTGTGTTTGTCTAAAAATGTATATGAGTCAATTTAAATTTAATTTGAAATTGAGATTGAAAATTTAAAGATAAATATCATAAAGTAAATTGGATATAAAAATAATGGATATCTTAAAGAAAGCATTTATTTGTTTAGAGATGTATTTATTTACTAGGAAAATTAATTTAAAAAGCCTCTTAAAAAAAATGAAAGATTACAAGTGTTGATTTATTAAAGCATATAAATACATATGTAAGTGAACTAAAAATAGGATGTGACAAGTGTAGCATTTGTAAACAAGTGTCATGATTTATTTTTATTTTCTTTAATTCTAAATTAAATCCTAATTCACATTTTATAAACTCTCCTCTCCTCTCTTTTATTTCTTTTCCATCTTCACTTTCTAAAAAAAAAGAATTTCAAAGCCATGTCCATTTGCCTACAAACCTGAACTTCATCTTTAAAAACCAGAAAATGATCAAGAATCAAAACTTGAAAACAATTTCTCAAACCAAAATCATACTCAAACAAATCAGAAAATTCCTCAAACTCAAATCTGGAAGCCTGTTGCAGATTTTCTAAATGCAAGCCTGTAAACTCATTTTGCTTTTCAAATCTGATTAGCAAGTCTGTAGCCATCTTTCAAAACTAAGATTTCAAATGCAACCTGATAGTTCATGGTCAAGTAATCCTTTCAAGCAACATTATTAAGTTCCAGTGTGTTACTCATTGCAGTAATCAAAAGCCTTCCAATTTTCAATCCAGTTTTGAAGCCTCTGCATTTCTAAAATCTGTGAGTAAACCCAACTTTGTTTTTATTTTATTTTAAATATGAATGCATGAATGAATCTAAGGAGCTTGATGTAAAATTGTTTGCATGATGATGTATTGTGTATATATGAATGTAAAACTATGTGAATGCATTAAGGGATCAGTGATCTTCTCTGTTTAAAGTACAGAGTCCAGATTTTCGATCAAAATCTCAAATTTCTTAATCTAGTCTATGATAGGCTTAGATATCTAAAACAAATTTTGTTTGTAAAACATAAGCTAAAGTTAAAATTTTACGATGGAAGTTAAATAAATTTGTAGGCTTTTGGAATTCAAAATTTTCCAGTAAAACTTAAATTTAATCAAAATCCGATTTCAACAATTCAACGTTTCATGTATGTAATATAAATCATCATCAAAATCTAAGGTTTTTAAAATTAAAATCATGATTTTTAATTGGGAAATTCATGAGAAATTGTGTGATAAACAGAATTGGGTAATGGGTCAAATTCTGGTGATCTCGATGGTTGGGTGTCTCGGGATCGAGGTCATAAGAGGTACGAATAGTGGCGAACACGAGAAAAATACTCGGTGATTTTTCGGTTGGCCAGGAAGGTTTTGCGAAGGGGATTTAGGGTTAGATGTCTTGTTTGTATCAAAATCTCAAATTTCTTAATCTAGTCTATGATAGGCTTAGATATCTAAAACAAATTTTGTTTGTAAAACATAAGCTAAAGTTAAAATTTTACGATGGAAGTTAAATAAATTTGTAGGCTTTTGGAATTCAAAATTTTCCAGTAAAACTTAAATTTAATCAAAATCCGATTTCAACAATTCAACGTTTCATGTATGTAATATAAATCATCATCAAAATCTAAGCTTGTTGCATGGCCGTTGGCGATCTGGAAGTAGTCACGAGTGTGGGAAACGACGTGAAGGTCGATAATGTAACACTGGTCAATTTCGCATGAACTCCGGTGATCGGAATCAAGGCCGGTGGTGATGTTTAGCATCGGTGAGGAGTTCCAGTGATCGTCTAGGCAGCTCGATTTTGATTTCTGGAATTTCGAGGAATACTGGGCAGTGGCGATGATCAAGCTTGGCAAGGGCGACTTGTCGGTGATGGTTGAGGATGCTGAAAACCCGCCATCGTCTGGTGCACGTGCACGTGGTCGCTGTGCATCATCGATGTTACGTGAGGGTGAAGAAGGGGAAACTCGAGAAAATCTCAGGAAATGTGTGAATAGCCTCGGCTGCTCGTTCGTGTTGTTGCGTATGTTATTTATTACAGCAGTTAGAAATTTAGACAAGAAGAAAAAGAAAAGAAGGAAGGAGGGTTGGAACTCCAGTTTAGCTCGAGTAATCATGGGTTTTGTCTCGCAAAGAATAAATAGTAACATAATGTTTTAAGTTAACGTAATGAAGTTTTAATATTATACTTAATTATTCTTTGATGTTAAAGTATTTTTTAAGTGCTTGATTAATTAAATAAAATTATTTGCTTAACTTGTAAGTTAATTCTTGAAGTTTACTTAATTAATAAGGGTTAAACAAGAATAATTAAGGGTTGATTGTTGTAGATAAATTTAATAATCAAGGATTAATTCTTAAGTAAGTATTTAATTAATTAATTATTAAAGGTTAAATAATTAACAATTAATTCATGTGGATTATTTGAAGATTAATTATCCAATATAAGAGATTATAGGATAATAAAAATAGGGTAAGTGAAATTAAAGTGGACGGGTGAAGAACAATTAATTTGTATTATCAATTAAAGGCTAATTACTTAATGTACTTAAAGGTTATAATTAAAGATTGATTAATCAAGGTTAATTAGTTTAGAAATAATTAAGTAAAAAGTAATTAAGAGGTTAATTACTTAATGTAAAGGAATTATTATGAATAATTACCTTATGAAGTAATTAAAGGAATTAATTACTCAGTACGATTAATTAATTGGATGCGGTTAATTTTGGTTAATTAATTCAGTTTAATTAATTAAAGTTAATCATTTGATGTTGGGTTAAGTATAATTACTTAAGGTAATTAACACGGTGTAATTTCATAGTGAAGTAATTAGTTGCTGGATGTAATTAAATAAAAGGAAATTACTTGATGGGAAGTAATTAAAGGATAATTATTTGGTGGAAGAAATTAAGTGATAATTACTCAGTGTAATTAAAGGATTAATATAATTAATCGAGGAGTTAGTTTAATTGATAGAGAAATTAAGGAAAGTTAATTTCTGATTGTGATTTATCAAGGTTGATTGATGAAAGTAATCAAGTTAAGGGTTGATTATTAAATGAAATTTAATAATAATTAACTGATGGAAGTAATTAGAGGATCATAAATCAATGTAATTAATGGAAGTGATCAATCTTACTTAAGAATGATTGAATAATGATAAGTGCTTTGGATTGGTTGATATTTCAGATATGAATTTCTTTGAGATATGATATGTTGGATGGATAATGACAATGTGGTTATCTATCAATGATGAATTGCTGTTCGGTAATTAAAGTTGAGTTGTATTTAATTGAACAACGTAGGTTTACATGACATTGAATTCGAAGAGACCGGAGTCGGGTATTAGTAATTACCCGAAACCACTTCGATTTCATATAGGTTTTATGTGTGAAATTAATAAGCTGGAATGGAATGATTTAAGTGAATTGGACTATTTAACTTAAGTTTTGGCACTTACAAATTTGTGTGAGTGAAATGAGAAATGTCTATAACAATTTGTAAATTGTAGTTGATACAATTTACCCGGGTTATATATACAAGTTGTATGCTTTTGTCATTCATGTTAAATGATTTACTCACGCTGGTTTCCAGCCTGACCTGGGTGTTACTTTGATGTAATGCTCGGGTCAGACCGAGTATTACAGATTTTCAGGTAAGCACATTTTAGAGCTCAGGAGGCGAGCTAGATGGCAAGAACGTATGGAGCATATACCGCTGTATACATTATAGTTGTCTTGGACATGTTGTTTTAAACCGTCCAGTGATTGGTAATGGTTGTAATTCTGTTGTATAAAATATAAGTGTACTGATACAGTTCTTTTTGTAAAACTGTTATTTTTGTGATATTATGTTTTGATCAGCTGCGAAAGTGAGGTTCCTGTGACTTGTTCTGTTTCTTCTTCTTTCTCTTTTCTTCTTTTCCTAACTATCTGGAATTTTCTGGATTCAAAATTTCCGGGTTGTTACCCAAATATAATTGAATTTTTGAGTCAATTGATATGAATATGAGTTTGTTTGGAATTATAAACGAATTGAAGGTAAGTAAGTGAGTTGTACATCACTTAAAGTGAATGCCAGGGTAAGAAACGCAAGTGAAAGTAATTGAATTGGTAATTGAAACCTTATTAATTACTTGTAAGTGCTGTTTGGTAGGTATGGCTTATGAAATCCATGTGTTAGCTATTTAAAATGAGTGAAATGTAAATAAATTTCCTATATATGGCACTTGCATATTTAAATTGAGTAAGTACATGTACCGGATGACCGTTTGGCTGGATTTTGGTCGCGCAAATTGCTAAAATAATAAGCCGCTTGCTTAAAAATGCTAAATAAATGTACGCCTATGCAATAAAATTTAGGAAATATGAACTGTTTTTGTTTGTCCGACCGTGTGGGTCGATGTATATATATTTATATCTCTTGTCAAATTGCAAAAGCTCCTCCGTACAAAGGAGAATTTGCCAAAATTTTCTGAAATTTTTTGGAAATTTTTTGTTAGCGACAAAACGTTTTCAAATTGGAAATTGAAATAAGGGGATGAAACTAATTCAAAATAATGATATGAATCGGTTATAAATGGAAGATAAAATTCAATATTCATCGTTGAAGATAAATTGAATTCATATGGAAACGAAAGAACCAATTTGAATAGAAGTAAATATAAACTCAAGTGGTGAAGTGAAAATAAATAAAGAAGCATATAAAATGCTTATATTAAACTTAAGAAAGGAATGGTGAATTCTTAAGTAAAATTTGGTATTAGAAATATATTCTAAGTTAATATTTGAATGAAGATTTAATAAAAGTGATAATTGTGAATAAGCGAATATAAATCAAAATGAATGTGAATAGAAAGAAAATTGATACAGTTGGTAATCAATTGAGATAAATACATAGGATGTACGTATATTATTTTATCCACATAGCAATTTGATCCAGATTCGAACACAGAATTTCGAGATAGTTATATCGATCCGAGTTGGGATTTTTCACACGATTTTCGACGGTGAACCTTAGATATGGATTTTGATTGAATCGGAAAATTCTCTCTCATAGTTATGACTATGCAAGGAGAATGACGGTTTTTGATCAAGAAACCAGATCTGAGTCCGCACTAGGAAGTCGAGTGGACGATACTAGTTCGGAAGTGAAATTGTGTGATCGAGTAAGCGTTCGGATTCGGTATTGCGTACGGATGATATTTGTACATCGTACGGGCTTGAATGAATAGATATTGAAATTTATTAAAGAAGTCAATAAAATGATTTTGAATGTTGTGATTGGATATTATTGCTAAGTAGGATATACATGTATTGTAAAGGAAAAGGAAAATTGGTTTTGATTCCATAAGATAAATTCGAATTGCTCGACAAAAAGGTATGCGTTTAAATTTCTGGATGAAATTTGATTGGGTCTTTGATCTAGCCACTTGGCATTTTGTTTTATTTGGAATTTGGGAGCCCGTAGAGGCATTTTGTAGTTGTACCGAGCTAGCCGCGCAGAGGAGACGCTGGCGAATCTTTTTGAAAATTTAGGGAGTTAGAAAATTTTTGAGAAAATTTTGATAATTCAAAATTTGGTTATTAATTGAAATTTGAATGATTGAGCCAAATAGTATTGTTTGAAAACTATGGGAGAGTTTGGGAATTTAGTAAGAGTGATAACGTTTCTTTAATAAAAAGATTGTTTGGGAAGTGTTTGGATCTGAATGGTTTTAGGGAAAATAGTCAACGGGTTGTGGACCATTCTTCTTAACTAGTAATTTCGGGAACGAAATTCTTTTAGGAGGGTGGAATGTGACGACCTGGAATTTTTGAGCATTTGAAGTTGAAATATTTAATTGATTTTAAATATTTAAAAGTTAATTTTCAACTTGAATTCAAATATTATTATTATTTAGCAATTAAGTTATTAGATTTAATAAACTGAAATTGGGTAAATTGTTGAATCTTCTGTTTTAGACCTGTTAAAAATAATTTGAAGGCTTACAAAATTTATATTGATAATACTAAAAATAGTAAAAGTGTTAAAATTGAATTTGAAAGTGTTTTGTTCAGTTTTGAATTTATATCGTTTAAATCGATATTTAAAAATACCCTTCCGAGGCACAGTCTCAGAAATTGATGAAACCAGTTCCATTGGATCCGTAATATTGTATGCTTATCGGATTTCAAATTTCGTAGTATTTGGAGTGGTCGTGTTATCATACAGTATATAAACGCATTGAAATTTATATTGAAAATTTAATATAACAACTGGTTCCAAAAAGCTATCTTCTCCATACGATCGAATTAGGTTTCAAAACTTGTTCCATTGGATTCGGAATAGCGGTATAACATTAAGAAAGCTAGGCGACACACGAGAGCGAAATTTTCCTACATATAATAAGAGATATTTTGATTAAAAATATATATATAATAAAAGGTCAAAACCTATAACGTCTCCATTAGCCACCCCTACACGCACAAAGCCGCCTTCCTTCACATTTAAGTCGTGTATGCCTTTCTTCCTGCTGAATCCAATTTGGAAAATCATACTTATAAAAAAATGAAGGAAATCGGGCTCGACATTCAATTGCTACCTCGAATTTCACGTAGAAGGAGGCAAGGCGGCCAGGCAACGCGTGACAGCAGCTAGGGTTTGGTCGATTAGGGTTCGGGTGAGCTCTCGTTCGCGCGCGATAAATTGAAGTGGCGAGTTCGTTCGCGACAGTTAGGACATCGAATTGTCGTAAGAGGTGATTTCGATTAGGGCTGGGGTCTCGTGAGTTCGAAGGGGGGGTCGAGGCGATAGGAGACGGCGGCGGGTTGGTTCGTTCGTTCAATTGGGGATTGTCGTGATGGTCTCTATCGAAGCAGGTCGCGATGCTCTGTTCATACGAGCAACGATCGCGGGGTGGAGGCATTCGATAGTGGCATGGCTTGTCGACTGGTAGGAGGAGGAGTTCGATGATTTTGGATCTGGTAAACAGCAGTAAGGTAGCGATTCTTTTTTTATATAATTTTAAATCAAATATATGTTTACATATATACGGAGGAAGCGATTACCGACTTGTATACACAGAGAAAAAATCGAAATGAAAATATAACTATACACATATTTTAATATGTAAACAGAAATTATATATATGAGGACTTTGAAAATAATAATATATAAGGGTTTATATAGAAAATTAGATTTTTAGACTTATATAGATTATTTTTATATACAGCTCGAAAATGGAAATAAAATATACATATATACATTTTAATTCTTCTAGCCTATTTTGAAACAAAGTATTTGGTGATTAACTTGTTTAATTTAATTTATTTAATTACTTTAGTTACTAAAAGATTTAAAGGAAAATTAGTTTAAGTTAGATAAATAAATAGCAATTTATTATCTGATTTATTTAGAATATTAATAAACCATAAATGGTTATACAAGGTTGAGAAAAATCATGGAATCAAATTGAGAATGAAGTAGATTGCAAATTTAAAGGGCAAAGGTGAGTTGATCTCACTCTTCTGGATTATTACTTAAATTTAAATGGTTAAATTTAAATAATTGGTTGAATGGTTGAATTGATTTGATGTGCTATATTATATATAGTAGTATATATATAGTATATATTGGAGTTATTGGTTTCCCGCATTATATAGAGGACGAGACCCTATGCGCCGCATAATAGAGGATGATATTATATAAACTCATATATCGCGATATTCCACCTCGAAGTGGAATTGGTATTGTGCTAACATCTGTGGATGCAGGGAAATAGGTTGGAGGGATCCAACTGGATTCCTCAAAATTATTTAGATTATTCAATATTCTCTGTTATGATCATTTGACATTCTGTGATGAATTATATTGGAATATTGAATGCTATAGTTTGCTTGAATATATTCTGGAACACTGGGTTATTAAAATATATAGAATTGGATTTTTGAAAAGAAAATAAAAGAGTGAATTTTTAAGTAAAGTAATCATAGAGAATTTGAATAAATTTAAGAATGAATTTGAAAAGTAAAAGTGATTTTAAAATTTTAATAAATAAATTCCGTGTATGAAAAGTGGATTTTGAATAAACAGAAAATAATGAATTGTAAAACTTAAGTGATATTATTTAAAGGAATAAATAATTTACTTTAAAATTCAAGGTTTAAATTTATTTAAAAGGATAAAGAAGGAATTTTGGAAATCTGAAATTGGTATGTTTCAGTTAAAAGATTTTAAATCAAAATGGAGAAATAAAATTTGAAGTTAATGGATTTTGAAAAAAAATGAGTAAGTAAAGAAGTTTATTTCAAAATGGAGTAAATTGGAAATCAATTTGGAAATTGATTAAAGTGTTTGAGATTGAAAATTTAAAGGAGAATGTGACTATGAAATTTATAAACTGAGTCTATAAAAGCGAAGTGATATATCAGTGGATATTTGGAAGAATAAATTCATGATGGGAATTTATTAAGGAATAGGTAAATTTGTTTAAAAATAAATAGTGATTTATTTTTAAAGGATGTGAAGAGAAGTATATTTCCCTGGATAGCCCAGTACGTTTTCAAAGTAAATTTTTAAATATAAGTTAAAAGCTTTAAAGTTGTTTTAAAAAAAGCATGTTTTAGAAATTTTATTATTTCTAAATGTTTAAATTCTAAAGCAAATATTTTTCAAAAATTTATTATCATAGTAATTATTTAAAGGTGACTTGGTATGTTGTTTTAAAAAGAGAAAATCTAGTTTTATATTTTATAAAGTAACCTTATTTTAAATACTTTCTAAAGTTTATATTTTTAATAAAGTATTGAAGTAGTTTTCAATTTAAATGTTAAAGTGTATCTTATAAATAAGTGTTCTAAATTATTTCAGAAATCTAAAATTTTGTGCTTGGTGTTTTCAGTGGAAATAAATATTTGGGAATTTATTCTATGAGAAGAGTGTGATTTGAAAACTGTTTTCAAAAAGGTTTGAAAAATGGAAATATATCTTGCGAAGATATTTTGAGGTAAATAAATAATTTGGTGAAATTATTTATTGTTTGATGGATGTTTGAGAATGTTAATTGATAGTTAAATAACCGACTATCAATATTGGCCAATGCGTTGATCGTTTCGAAGAGATCGGGATGAGATTTATTTCTCGAAAACCATTTCGATCCGGTTTGTACGTTTTCGTGAGGAAGACGAGTTTGGATTCGAAGATGGAGCAGTGACGTGCAAGGGCTAGTCGCTACTAATCCTGAGGATGATTCCAAAATGGATGTAGTAGGAGTAGTGCCTTCGGTTCCGTTCGAACCCTGGACGGACTTGTTTGGATGAATGCTTTCGAAAACATCGTCAGGTGGACGATGGGCATTCTAAGTGAAACGATCTAAAAGGTAACGCTTAGCCTCAAGCCTCATCAACCGGGAATGACTGAAAATCAAGGGTTATGCAGCAAGGCTAGGTGGGTAGCACCCATTAGGATGAGGTCATCCCTGTCTAGATGTTCCTTTTATTCGGCTTAGTGGTGTGGTTGCAGATCCCAGCCGTAGGGTGATCTTACTCAGGATTATCGAGTAAGGGGTAGTCCTGGTCTTATGTTGTAGGGGATTGGGATTAATCCTCGATACGGTGATCTAGGCCACGTACTGTGATAGGTGGTACCCCAGTGCCTAGTCATTAGTTGGAAATCCATTCTCCCTACGTGCCTTTTACGGTTTTGTATGTATTACCCACAACTGTGGCTAGTAGCTGGAATTTAATGAATGTAACAATTTCGGCTATTTTAATAAGTATTTGTAAATAGACCCTATTTTAATATCAGAGGATTTAATAGAAAATGTTTTGGCTATCGTAAGGTAAAAACCCGACATGTTTATTTGTTGTGTGGTCTTACGAGATGCTTTTGTTTTCAAAAGGATTTTTGAAACTTTAATAATCAATTTGAGTATGGTTTTCTCACGTTGGTATTCCAGACTGACTCGGGTGTTATTTAACTATAAAGATCTGGTCAGAACGAGTATTATAGAATACAGGATGATGTTGTGGAGCTCAGGAGACGAGTTGGATGGCGGTACATACTTCCGTACTTGATTATTATTCCGCTGTGTATTCAATTTTGAGGACAAATTTATATGACTGTCCAGTTGTATGTTATTGATGTTGTTGAACTCTGATGATGTATTCTGATGATGTATGTATAAAACATATATAGTTTTCTTTTGTGTAAAGATCAGTTATTATCTATTATACTTTATTCCGCTGCGATGGTTAGATTCTGATGTTGTTTTGTTTTCTTTTCTTCTACCTCTTCTTCTTTAACCCAAATGGTTCGTATTTCCGTTCATCTTGAGTTGATTGATGGAGAATAGCATTGACTCAAGGGGTACGGATTTGTGGGTCGTTTGAATGAGATTCCCAAGTTTTGTTTTGACAGAAATAACAGAAATTGTTCGATTGTTACAATCTAATTTAGCTTCGTATTTTATTAGCCAATCCATTTCGAGTAAGATTTCAAATTCATTAAAATCAAGGACAAAGAAGTGATAGGAAATTGATGACAAGAATACGAGATAGGAACGTCTCTATATCGTAGACAATGGTTCGCAGGGCCAGCAACTGGATTCTTTATGCAAATGGGCTCATCGACAAATTCAGGTTCAAGTTTTAATTCATTTACAGTTTTTTAGGAGATAAAGCTCTGTGTGGCTCCTGTGTCAAACAAAACTCTAACAACTTTATCATAAATAATAATGTTGCCTTCTAAAACTCCTTTTCCTTTATCTGCTTCAGAGGTTGAAGGTTTATCTTCGATCGCATACACCTTCGCTACTTGAACTTTCTTCATTTCTGGGCAATCTTTAACTTCGTTTCGTCGTTTCTGACAGTAATAGCATTTCCTGGGTCTTGTTTGTATAGATTGATCCGTCTTTACTTGTTTCTTAGGCTTCATACATCTACTCGAGTAATGGCCCTTTTCCAAACAATTAAAACAAGTAACACCTTTTGTCTTATCCACCTGATTATTCTTCTTCTCCTTGCCCTGCCACGGTTCCTTCGAACTTCCTTTTCTTCCAATTCGAATTTCTTGCACTTTCTTTCTCCTCCGAAACTTCCTGCTTATCTAAAGTAGCGTATCTATAACCCATATCGATCAGATCAGAAAAAGATTCCTTAACGTGGGTAGTCATTCTTTCATGGAATTTCTTATTCATTCCACGAATAAACCTTTCATTTTTCTTCAGAGGGGTGTTCACCAACTCCGGACCAAATCGAGATAACTCGTTGAACTTATTCAAATATTCTTCAAACGATAAACTTCCCTGCTTCAAGTCCATAAACTCCTGGTACATTCTAGAAATACCAGCAGACGTCATATAGCGTTTCTCAAACACTTCTTTGAATCGATTCCAAGTGAATTCATCTCCGGCTCATCCACTGTAACAGTTTCCCACCAAGCTAGAGCCTCCTCTTGGAGTTGCCAAGATGATATCAATTGCATTTGATTGTCTTCTAACTTCAATCCTCTAAAAATTCCTTCACAAGATCAGATCCAAGCTTGGGCTTCGACAATAGACTCCATGCCAGTGAATGGCTTACCACCAAAACTTCGATACAGATCAGCCAGATTCGGCTAAGGATGAGTGGGAACTACTGCTTCCGCTGTTGCGGGGACTTGGCCAGTTGTAGTGGTATTTCTCGTCCCCTACCTCGTCCTCTTCTAGTGCGCATTCTCACTATTTGTAAATAGTAAGAAACTTGATTTAGACAATACATACAAGATACCTTAGGGATATACTCATTCTAGGGCATTTCTAACCCTATCTCTAATGAGTCACCTAATGTGTTATACTCCATAGCTATAGTCTTACTCGACCTATAGCTCTGATACCACTTGTCACGTCCCGAAATCCAGCGTTCAAAAATCGACATCAAGTACCTCACTTGTATTCGACTGCTGGAGATTCAAACGTCGAACTTCAGTTCGGATGGAGCTTATAACAACGTTAGATGAATATAGAGCAGTGGAAACGAAAGATGATATCATTGATCAAAATACAGATACAACACGGATATATCATTTGTTACAACATTATCAGAGTACTATACATGATATACTATCAGAATAACAACAACATCACAACGGAACGACAACAGAGTCTTCAAAAGTTTCCAACATACTTCAACTTCGATAAGGTCTTTAAAAACTCTAAGAACTTCAAAAGATTTCCAAACCAAAAGCTTTCCAAAGTCCACAGCTTCCAAAAGGCTTCTAGTTCCAAGCTAGCTTCAAAACATGGATAACCTGCTTCTAGGCTGCCGTGTGGAAATTATGGGCACCCAGAGTTTAGGAAGGGAATAATAAACTCCAGGTCAGTCATGGGACTAGTATGAGTAAACAAAATAGTTGTTTGAACAAAAACAATTTAAAAATAAATCTGTTCATGTTTTTGGAAAATGAAACTACCATAAGGCCTCTCGGCACACACACAATGCAATCGCACACTTGGGGGACATTTCTCCTTATGATAGTCAAATATGCTTGATATGAGAAAATTCTTTGATATTATTGTTAGTGCATAATGTGAAAACATTTCGAAAGTATATTATTAATCTTATCCAGCATAGGTACCATTATACTATGCCTACTATAGCTACCATTTAAGAATGGCAGGTTATACAACTAAAATAGTATTGGGCACGTATTGGTGATTGGATTTCCAACAAATGGTCAGGCTAAATGAACTTCCTATGCCACATGGGTACGCCTCTGGAGGGATGTCTCGAACTTAACCAGCTCTCCGCCAACACAAGGCCGGGTTACCTCTGTAACTATGTCACTACTACACGAATATGTCATCCCCCGATCGTTACCGACCTTTGTCCAAGGGCCCTCAACCACAAAGCAACAACCACAAAGTAATAAATTTTGCAGCAACCACATAGATTAAATATCTAGGCTCCATACCATGATACCACCTTTTTCCAGAAGGGAACATACATACCCTAAAGGGTGTGACCCTCATAACCTTGCCGTATCCTTCCTGTTTCGACCATTTCTGGGTTGTGAGGTCCGATGAGGTCTCGTTCACAAAGCTATGCTTTACATAAAAGCCGTGCTTCAATCAACGAATGATCAGCAGCACTCAGCATGGCATAATACCAAATTGAGAGTATATTATAGATAACCATCAACTACATAACCTCTGAGCTCGTACGTCTTAGAGAAGGGTGTTAAGCTAAGAGAATAAATTCTCCACCACCAAACAGAAATGTATTTGATAGAGAACAGCTTTATATCTCAAAGTGTAATGTCAGACATACAACCATACAAGTCCGTTCCAGGTCGAACGGAACCGAAGGCACTTTGTCCAGTAAAGGAAGAAGCCCTTGCAATCCAGGCATCCACAATCCCGATCAGACTCCCCATCATATATGGAGATCTCTATACCAGAGCAACTCAGTGCAGAGTCATTCGACAAGTTATCCTATCGTTCTCGAAGATATCCGGTCTTCACCACCGTCTTCAAATGCTATCCATTTCGTCGTATCACTATTCGGAATGGGTTATATGACACAAAGTCCTCTCCCGGCTAAACCGAATAGTGAGCGCTTAATTTAAAAACACGTGGATATATCATTCACAAAGATTCACCGTTAAGTTTGATGTGTGTTCCGGATAACCAACTGGAATCCGACTCCCTATCGCATCGAAATTCAAATGTCGTTTTACGGACTAAGGGGTTTTCACATTCATACATAAATACATCACAGATATCACAGCTCAGCACAAAGCAATTCATATCACATGGCATCACAATCACATATCAGAGATATCAATTAATACAAAGTATTCAATAATGATCAATCATCTACAATTATGATGAATTAACAATATAATCATAATTAATTAATCACATAATTATTTTCATTAATTATTTTTATTAATGATTTAATATCCTTAATTATTAATTAATTAGTCCTTAATTACTAATTAATAAATCTTAATCACAATTAATTAACCTTAATTATTATTTAATTAACCTTTAATTATTAATTAATAAATTAATTAATTATTCTTAATTAATACTAACTATAAATTAATTAATCTTAATTACTTGCATTAATTAATTTTTCTTAATTAATTAATTCTTAATTACAAATTAATTAATCTTTAATATTACGTAATTAATTAGGTAATTATTCTTTAATTATTAAGTAATTACAAATTATTTAATTTAATTAATCACTTAATTATCATTAAAAACTTTAATTAACAATCCTTGGGTTTAGTTAACGTTAACACATAAATTAACTCAAGATATTTAGGTTAATTAATGGTTTAAAAAACATTTCTTATAATTAACTTTTTAATTTCATTATTTATTTTAAAATAATTTTAAGAATTAATTTATAAATGATGATCACATAATTAGATAAAACTCAATTACTTCTTCACTAACTTTAAACTTGAATCAAAACAATTAATTAAAGGATGAGTTAAAACAAGCATTTTGGAAATGAAACAGCTGAAGTGCCTGCACCAACTAGTACTAATGATTCAGTATTTGACAAATCATGGTGCAACTCGTTTGAAACACAGATCTCTCAATTAATTAGCACCATGCATACAGAAAAATCTCAACCATCAGCCCAACCCCATTACAAATTCTCCATTCAGCTACCTGGATGGCCTCCTTCCAATCTTCCCAAACCACCCCAATCTGATCTATCACTTGATACATCCAATACCCATCCTAACACACAGACATCCTCCCCCCCAAGCATGCCAAGAAGGAAGGTTCAAACAAGATCAAGATCTCTGTCAGCCCAGAGAAGGAATATCACCTCCCCATCTCAATAATAAATTATGTATACAAATATAGCAACATGGAATATAAGAGGAGCTCATAGCAATCTAAAACTTGATCAAGTAAAGAAATATATTTCTGAGTATAACATCTGTCTTATTGGTCTGCTAGAAACAAAACTTAACCTTACCCTATCCCAAAAAGCAGCTAACTACATCAATCCAAACTGGTCCATACATCATAACCTTGATACAGCTGCCTATGGAAGAATTCTTGTTATTTTTAACCCTTCTGTCCTAACACTATCTCCCATTCTGTCTTCTAGACAATCCATTCATTTTCATGTTCATCACACCCAAACCCAGATCACTTTCTATTTAACAATTGTTTATGCTGACATCTCAGTAAACTCTAGAAATGCCTTTCTCAAAACAATGCCACCTTTAAGACAATCTTCTCACCCTTGGCTTGTTTTGGGTGATTTCAACACCTGTTATGGTTTTAATGACAAATTTGGTGGAATTCCAATTACACCCAGAGAACTTGACCCTATCAATCAATCTGTTTTTGATTCTGAGTTAATATTAGTGAATAAATCAGGTGCCAAGTACTCATGGAATAATAGAAGTAGAAGTGGTGTTCGTACCTTTACCACTATTGACCATGCTTTTTGCAACTTTCAAGCTCTTTCTCATTGGCCAAATCTATCTGTTTTCCTTCCACAACCCATACTATCTGATCACTCCCTTCTTATATTGTCATTTGGAAACCATTTAAGAAGAGAAAAGAGAAGTTTCAAATTTTATAATGCTTGGGTTAAGCATGAGCACTTTCTAGTATTAGTTTCACAAGTAAATGCAGTATTTTCATGCTATGATAACCCTATGTTTAAGTTTTGCAGGAAGCTAAAGTATATCAAGCAAGCTATTAAACAGTGGGCTAAAACAACCTTTGGAACTGGTGGACTGCTGTCGACAACACTTACACAACAATTGAAAACAAAGCAAGACTATATGATGGAACATCCACTTGACATTCAAGCAGATGATGAGGAAAGGAGATTATTTATGGAGGTTAATACAGCACTACAATTGGAAGCTAACATGAAAAGGCAGCAACTTCATAAAAAATGGATTTCAGAAGGTAACAAAAACACAAAGTTTTATCATGATTCACTTAAAGTAAAGCAGGCAAGAGAAAATATTCATAGTATAACTGATGAGGAACTCTGCATTCAACTCCTGACTCTGTTGACCAAGCATTTATCCAATATTTCTCGAAATAATTTGGAAAACATGATGGATTTCTCCCTGATCTGGACTTAATATCTAATATAACTCTCCCAAGCATCTCAACCCAGGAAGCAACATCTCTAATTAGGCCTGTCACTGATGAGGAAATCAAGTCAACCCTATTCTCAATGAACAAACTTTCTTCAGGAGGCCCAGATGGTTTTAATGTTGTTTTCTTCATTTCCTCTTGGAGTATTCTTGGTAGTGAATTTTGCAAGGCAATACACAATTTCTTTAACAAATGCAAAATTCTTGGAGAAATCAACTGCACCAATATTGCTCTTATCCCCAAGGTCTCACCTGCTTCAAGTGTTACTTCATATAGGCCCATTTCTTGTTGTAATGTGGTGTACAAGTGTATATCAAAAATTCTTGCAACCAGGTCAGTTTCTGTGCTTCCTTCTGTTGTATCAAACAATCAATCTGCTTTCTTACCAAATAGGGACATAATTGATAATGTTCTCTTAGCTCAAGAACTTCTCAAAAGTTATGGTAAAAGTAATGGCCCCCCTGCAGCTGCACTTAAAATTGATATATCTAAGGCATATGATTCTATTCATTGGGAATCCATAGTCAGGATTATGGCAGTGATGGGATACCCAAAAGTTTTTGTGTCTTGGATATATGTCTGTATATCCACTCCATCATACTCAGCAGTAATAAATGGAAGACCGGTAGGCTGTTTTAGGGGTAGTAAAGGTATACGGCAGGGAGACCCGTTATCTTCATACTTATTTCTCTTGGTCATGGAGGTGTTAACTGTTATCCTCAAATCTAGTTACACCAATAAGAACATAAAGTATCATCCTAAGTGTTCTCATCATCAAATCACATCCATCATGTTTGCTGATGATGTTATGATGTTCACAAAACCTGAGTTGCCTTCATTGAATGGTATTAAGGATGCTCTGCAAACATTCAACAAAATGACTGGACTATCTATAAACCAAGACAAATCATCTTTGCTTGTTGCTGGTATCAACCCTAGTCAAGCAGCTGATCTCCACCAACAGTCTGGTCTCTCTTGCATGGCTAATGACATGAAATACCTTGGTCTACCACTTATAACAAAAAGAATAACTAAGAATGACTGTTTACCACTATACCACAAAATAACCTCTGTTATGTCTGCATGGGAAAATAGGTTCTTGACTCAAAGTGGTAGGCTTGTTCTCATAAAATTAGTTGTCTTCTCTTCTATTGTTTACTGGGCTAGAACAATGATTCTACAGGTAAAATTATTACAATTAGTCAGATCAGCAATGAACAGATTCTTTTGGACAGGAAGTATATTCAACAGAAAGTTAGTGCCATGTGCATTTTCCAAATTTGAGGCTCCTTTGAGAATGGGTGGGCTAGGAGTCTTTGATGTCAAGAAGTGGAACAAAGAAGCAATAAGTAAACAGTTTGATGCTCTCATTAATAGAAGAGATAGTTTATGGGTAGAATGGACTTGGCATTACAACATAAAGAACAGACATTTCTGGATTATGGATACCCCACAGCACTGTAGTTGGAATTGGAGAAGCTTACTGAAGTATAGAGAAGACTATCTTCCAATGATACAATATCCAGTCAATGCCAGAACTGCAATAAGTTTTTGGAATGATCCTTGGGTAAGAAATGGCCTAATCTTATCAAAAATATGTACATATTCACAAATAATTCAATCTGGTATACACATTGCAGCTGATGCTAATGCCTACTTACTAAATGGTAAAATCCAGTTGCCTAACAACAGTAATCAAGTTATACAGCAAATTTGGTCTGAAATACAACATATAACATTCAGTGATACTAAAGATGACACAGTTTTATGGCACAAAAAGGCTCATACTGTCAAAGAGGTGTACAAATTCCTTACTACTATTGTTCCCCTTCCTGCAACTAAATGGTATGAAGTTATTTGGACAAATGATTCTGTTCCCCAGGATAATTTAATGATGTGGAAAGTGTTAAACAGTGCCTTGCTTACCAGAAGTTTATTACATAAGTTTGGGATGGCATGTTTAACACAGTGTTTGTTTTGTGAGCACCATGATGAAACCACTGAGCACATATACTTTGAATGTCCTGCTTTGCAACATATATTATATAAGATTGGTTGCCTTGCTGGCATTAACCTTTCTGGACAAACTTCAAGAATTTCGTGGAGTATTATATACAAAGCTACTAGGTGGAGAACTAAGCATGGCAGAGTTTTGACTATTTGCTTGAAAGTTTATATGGCTGTGATATGGAGTGAAAGAAATGCCATTGTTTTTGAAAATGCAAGAAGAAATGATAATGATCTCTGGAATGAAGTCAGGTGCCGCACCTACATGCATTTGAAGAACAGTGGTGGAATCTACCCTCAGTCTTTGATTCATGTTTGGGCTTGATAATGCTGTTTTTATCCTTGTATGTATCCTTGTTTTTCTTCTTTCTGTTTTACCTCTGTTATTCTTCTTTTATTGTTGTCTCAATAAAACTGGTAGGGGCCCAGTTAACCCCGCTGGCTTTGCCAAAAAATGTTTAAAATTTGAATTTGGTTCAAAGTTGAAAAACTTGTTTTTAGATCAAACCCGAGAGCATCCGGAGCATTACTCGAGTCAAAAAGCCATCTGCTTCGAGTCTTTCCTCAAACCAACCCGAGTCACTCTTCAACTTTAAAATTTGCTTAAGTTTTAGAAAAAAACCGGTACAACACAAAAACACTCGAACAAATACTCGAGCCTGCACCCAGTCTTCCCGAAGATCACTTCGAGTCACGACACTATCTTCCCACACCATAACTCATTGACACAACCTAAACATTGTGCATGTGCACCAGAGCTTCGACGAGCTCTGGTCGACTTCGCTACCTTCCATAAGTCAACGACCATCCACTTAAGCCCTTTGACCACCCAGATCAATGAAACGACATCGAACTCGAATTTAAACTGTTTGACTTAAAACTGGAACAAACTCCGACCAACGGATCTTTCCGGCGCCGACGACTCAGAGCACCAGAGTGCTCGCGATCACAACCAGACTCTATCGCAACCCCACGCTCCGATTGCCCTAGATCCCATGAATTCCAATTCGACAATGACGACGCAATTTCTCCGAAAACAAGATCGACCAGAAACCATGCTAAAACCCTAAAACCCTGTCGTACCATCGCCACCGTAGTTTATAAATTCATCGGATATTTTTCTGATGATTCCCAACCTTCAAGCTAGCTACGACCCCGATCTGGAGATCTATAAACCCACCGATCACCAGAATTTCATCAAAACCCATCTCACGTTCATCTTACTAATTCTCGGTGGATATTTCATTAAAAATTATGATTTTCATTTTAAAAATCATCAATTTCAAAAATGTTTTGATTTATATTCTTGAAATCGAAAATCATGAAGGAAAATTTTTCAACATGTATTAGTTTTTACCTGGATTTTCAAATTTCCAGAAGAAACTTTAATTCATTTTGCTTAAATTTATTTTTTAAACTTAAAACAAGTTTAAGCAAACAATTTTTGTTTGAATCCTAAAGCCTAACAAGAATCGGAGAGGGAAAAATCGAATTTTTGAACTGGTTTTGGAAACCTGGGAATGACAAAGGCAAATATGCATGTAACTCAAACATGCACACCTATGTGTACACATTTTTATATACATACAACATATTTTCACATATTAAAATCATATGCACAACTTTACTTCACCAAAACAACATATTATAGATCAGGTTATCAAAAGTTTACTCACCTGGATATTTTGAAACAGA
This sequence comes from Allium cepa, assembly GCA_030765085.1. Classification (NCBI taxonomy): domain Eukaryota; kingdom Viridiplantae; phylum Streptophyta; class Magnoliopsida; order Asparagales; family Amaryllidaceae; genus Allium; species Allium cepa. Next base: position 1,022,361,904 of record CM060941.1, read on the forward strand.
GAAGAGATTTTGGAAATTGAGTTTGATTTTGTTGTGATCTTTTGTTTGCTGTTTGATTAATGGAATGCTTGAAACTTGTTGTAATCTTGAACTGGAAATCTAAAGCTAGTTGTTGTTTGTTTTACAGATTTTTGAGCTTTGAATCTTTGTTGTTCTTGATTACTTTGATATTGAGATTATCTGATTTGATTTTTTTTTTTATTTTGGTTCAGGTTTGATCTAAAATTCTCTAGTTGAGTTTGGAATGTATAGGCTTTTGTTTGAGAATGAAGATAAAGATATGAGAAGGAGATTAGAAACGTTTTATAGTTTTACTTTTTTTATATAAATTTTCTCAAAAATAGAAACAAAGAGATGACACTTGTTCATTTTAGTTATAAAATCATTACATTTGTTAAACAACTTATTACATGAATTACACTTGTTAAATTGCTTGTTATATTTTTTAACACTTGTATTTCACATGAATTAAAGGCTTTTAAATAAATTTTATATTACATTTTCCTCATTTTTTACATACATTTTTCTTTATTATACTTATACCATTTTAAAAGAAAATGTTTTTTTAAATCAATTATATATTAAATAAATCACATATATGTTATTTTTTAATCCAAATTATTTTAATTAGATCTTATTAAAAAAAATTAAATGCAAATTCAAATTCAAATCCAAATTCAAATACCAATTCAAATTAAATTCGAATACAAATCTACCCATATATATGTATATATTTAAATTCAATCTTTTTAAATATTTATTATTTTGACTTTCTAAACTCAAATGAAATTTATAATCTCATTTAGATATACAGATCAATTTTCAATCTGATTTATTTTAAAGAAAAACTCAAATTAATTCCAAAATTATTTCCAAAATTTATATTAATTACTAATTTTAAATTGGATAAAATTAGGATGTCACAACTGTCGGAAGGTAGTCCCTTACCTTGTCATTTGTATGGAATCCATTCTCCAATGAATGCCTTCGGAATTGATTGTAGAACCTAGTATGCTGAAATTTAATAAAGTAACAATTTCGGCTAAGATTAATAAGTTTATTTGCAAATGTTTTCAAAGATATGTCATTAGAAATAATATCAAATGTTTTGATATAAAAGTGTTTTAGTTATCATAAGGTTAAAAAAACGTCCGTGTTTATGTATGTGCGTGGTCTTATGAGATACTCTTTCTTTTCAAAGGATTTTATTCCAAGGCTGATATATGACGCTGTCATTTATATTTGAGTTTCTCACGCTGGTTTATCAAGCATGATCTGAGTATTATCAAGTCAGATCCGAGTAGTTTCAGATTCAGTGAAGATAGTTGGAGTTTCCAGAAGAGAGCTGGAGATATTCGTCTATGTATGGACGTATTCTATTATTCGCTTTGCGCAGTTTTTTGTTGTTTGTCAACAATTGTAAGGATATATGTTTATAGCCATCTAAGCTGAATTTAGGTTAGACTCTGATATATGTATTTCAAAAGTTTTCCGCTGTAAAGATATTTTTCAATGTTATATATTATTCCATTCATGTGAGATTCTGTTCTGTCTTTATTTTCTTTTTCACCCCTTAAAGATCCTTTATTCATGCAATTTGAGTTGGACATGTTTGGTTAATTGTTGAGCCTTCGGGCCTTCACACACACAAGCGCGCGCACGCACACACACACATATATATTATAAACAACTTATAATGAACAAAATACTAAACCCTTTCTTAACTTAAAAAAATAACTTCACCTAAAGGCTTAATAGATTGTTGTATGTAAATTACTTGAGTACACGCAAGTGTAGCAGAAATGTACTCTGCAACCCAAGTTGATAAAGAAACACGGTTTTAAATAAATGCCGTAACACAATGCTGTAGAAAATAAATTTCAGGTTCAATTATAGCGTTTCTTGTACGAAATTATATGTTGATATGATTTGGAAAACTAATATTAGATATTAAGTAGGGTATCAAAATATTACAAATGATGGTACACGATACCCTATATTTACAAGGTTCCTAAGTCTTAGGGAACCATACCTAGGCGGGTGTGGTACTACCTATGTAAATATAGTTTATATTATAGTGTACTTTAGATAGAAAATCTTTTATGTGCTTCTTTTTAATTAGCATATTATTAAACTTAAGGATCCATATTTTTATGTTGTCATATAATTTTTTGGTTTTGTAAAAGTTCTAGTCCTAGAAATATGATAAATTCTTTTCTAAAAATACTTTTAAATCCAAGTCTATTCTTCTTTGGACTACATTTCAAAGAATTTATCAAGGTTGTTAAATTTTCTTTTCTTTTGTTGAATTTTGAAACATTGTTAGTGATTTGTTTTAACTTTTGTTTTAACTCTGAAACTTTCTTTTTAGTAGAATTTAAGTTAGATTTGAGTTTACAAACTTCGTTTTAAGTTTAACATTCTCAATATTACATGTGCTAATTTCTTCAACTAAAATTGTATTTTGAGAAGTTAAATTTTCACAAGATTTTTGTGAATTTTCCAACTCTTCTTCTAAAATATATTTTTCATCTTTTAACATTCCAATTTCTAACTTAGTACTATTCAATTTGCTAACATTTCCTTTAGACAACTTTTTAAAAATTTTAAATTTATCATCAAGTTCTATGCCAATTTCAAGAAGATCATCAAAGGAGTGATTGGAATTTACCTCGTTAGTGGCTATGAAACAAACATTAGCTTGTTCCCTGTCACTATCACTTCCCGATGAAGAGAAGTCTGAATTATCCCAAGTGACTTAAAATGCTTTCCTTTTCTTTTTAAAATTTTACGATTTTTCTTTGTTTTTCTTCCTATCTATGTTACGTTGTAAACAATCATTCTTTATTTCTCGCATTTGATTGAGGTTGAATTTCAAAACTTTGTGCTTTCATCATTTTTTCGATTTTTTTAAATTTTTTACAGTTTTTGACTATGAATACAATCTCATCTTCTTCTAAATCTGAATCCTCATTGTTTTCTTTGCGATACTCTACTTCTCTTGAGTTTGTTCCTTCCTAACCCGCAAATTACCTTCATATGACAACAAATTTTCATTCAATTCTTCAATTTTGAGTTAGGCAAGATCATTGGCTTCATCAATTGCAAATACTTTTATTTCCCACTTAATTTTTAAAGAATTTAAAATATGTATAACAAGATCAAATTCAGTAAACGTAACTCCTAATGCCATGATCATGTTGAATGGTCTGGAATTTTGCATAAATATCTACAATGGATTCATTAATTTTCATTTTAAATAATGAAAATTGATTATGAAGAATAGAAATTTAGTTTTTTTTTTTTTAAACTTTTTTGTTTCCCTCATGTGTAATTTGAAGTGTACGCCAAATATCATATGCGATTTGTTAAGCACCACTCTAGAAAATTCATTTTTATTAAGAGAACAAAACAAAACATTCATTCGCTTTTGCATTGTTGGTTTCTGTGGTTTTTTTGAGCACTCAACCAAATACACATTTCTGCATAAGGAGCTTCATACTTAGTCTGAGTAGCTTGCCACGTCTCAAGACTGTTAGCCTTCATAAAAATTCTCATGCATGTAGACCAATATGCATAATTTAACCTGGTGAAAAGTGGAGATCGTGCAATTGATTGACCCTCTAGAAATATGCTTGCCATATTATCAAATTTTTCAAAAAAATTTGTTACGGTAATTGGAAGTTCCTGCTCTGATACTAAACGAAAGTGTACAGGATCAATAGTATGACAAACTTATGTATATAAGTGTATATGCAGTATTAAGCTATATAACAAAGGAAATAGTAAACTAAGATAAGAATCAACCACATCAAAGTTTTTATATTGATTCGGACCTCCCATTCTACGTCCAATCCCAGACTCTTTTTGGAATTAATAAGAATACCTCATCTACCCTAAAGGAATAGGTCACAATGACTCCACCTAAACAACTCCTAAAACGAGACTACGGTACCTTTGCCTAACCTTTAACAGGACTTTCACTTTTGAGGAAAAAGATTCAATATAAGAAAATCAGCAGTTGGTTGTAGAAATTTGTGGCGTTTATTTGTAAATGCAACTAATAACATTCATCGTATGTTATAAACGCATAAAAAATTATTTCACCATCTTGCACCTTACCAAAATCTTTACGCCTAAATCTAATAAACGTAACCAAAGTACATTTGCCCTATCGATATTCTCTCACCCTTCAAAAATTTTCTAAACCTAACGAACAAAATTTCCCAAAACACTTTAAAAAAATCCAACTCGCCCTAACTTTTCGATTCAACCATTCCTCCATTTTCATCGTTGTTATAGCACTTTGTCCATCTACTCCTCTCCATATCATCGCAGTACTTCTCCAGCACAATTTTATCCCTGCGATGCTATAAATAGGTATATTTAGGTATTAATTTATTTATTTTATGATTCTAAATTATTTGTATTGACATAGCTGTAGATCCTTACGGCCTTAATTACATCTTGATTAAAGTTTATGCATAAAATTGTCTGTGATTGTTTATGATTGTTCATTAGGTTTACGTAGTTGTAGATGTTTACAACTTTAATTACATCTTGACTAAAGTTTACGCGTGCAATTCTACGTGATTCTAAAGGGTTAGTAAACATATCAACATATAATCTGCCTACACTATCTAAATAAATGACAATGTCATTTTATTAATAACATTTTTGATTTCTATCTTCAGTTTACACATATTTATAATCAAAAGAAGAAAGTAATTATCTAGATGCCAAGTGAAAAATAAAACAACTTTTGAAAAATAATACCAAATTTTTCTGATGAAAGTATTTGGTATTTTGCTTTACTCGTGAAATTCTCTCTTTGCCTTTCTCTTTTATCCTTAAAAGAAATAAAAAATGGTTAAAATTAATAATTGCAAGCTGCAAGGGTTTATAAACTTCTTTGAATTAAACAAACTAACTAAAATAAACAACATATTTGACCTTAAGATGACTAGTAATTTGATGGTAAAGTTATTATACTGCAAGTACTTGTTTGAGAAATAGCAAACCAAACTTCCCTAGGTTCTTTCGCAACAATGTATTTTCATCTTGTCATGGCAGAAACCCTAATTTCCGCTTAACCCTTCACTTTTTGCCACCGTCTTTCTTCTTGTTGTTCTTTGCCTCTGATTTTCTCTCAGGCCTCGTGAATCTTCCTTCTACCTCCGGTGTGATCTGTTTCCGACATCATGCCCTCCCAAATCCTTCCATGTCTGATTCGCTTTCCTCCCCAGCCTTCAAGCCTATTTCCTTAGACCCGCCTCTGGGCTTTTCCCTGCCCCCTAATGCTGCCTCGACCCCCAATTTGGACGATGGCTTCATCCCAACTAGATCTAAAAGGTGGAAACATCATATTAAAAAATCACAACCGCCACATATTTATAGCAACATCTCTAACTCAAAAAATTTGAGATGGCTATACTCAAGACAATCTTAATCGTGCTTCCGAGGCCGAGATTAGATCAGCTAGCCCGAAATGGTATTTTTCTACCTCGTCTAGTCGACGTGGAATAAAGTCGCTAAGGGTAATAACATTCTGGTTTCTGTTATGCTTAAGTTCTATCAACCTCGTAATTTCAATTCAATGAACTGTGCGAAAATGTCTGCTGAAGTGGTTCGAAACGCTATAATATAATGGGAAATGCTATTATGATCTATGTTGTTGGTCCTAAACCGTATTATTCTTATTTTAGAGATTATATAATCAGAATATGGAAACCAGAAGATGATTTCTCTATTTACTCTAAAGAGAATGGATATCATGTTATATAATTTAATAACAAAAAAGATTGTGATAGAATTTTGAAGGGCGGTCCCTATTACTATAACAAAAAGCTGATGATGATGAAGAGATGGTCTCTTGGGATGCAACTTAAAAAAGAATTACTTAACTTTGTTCTGATATGGGTCTGCTTTCCAAATCTACCTCTAGATTATTGGAGGAAGAAGGGATTAGTCGTATTACATCGGTTCTTGGATCTCCCATCAAGCTAGAAAAATTTACTGAAGTTATAATTAAAATTGCTTATGCTAGAGTATTAATAGAAATCAAGAACTCTTTTAATTTTCCGAAAAGATCTTTATACTATCGGAAAAAGATTAAATTATCTGGCAAGAAGTGGCATAGGAATGGTAACCTACAATTTGCTCCAATTGTTCAAGATTTGGACATTATGAATCACACTGCCAATTCAATAAAATTTGGATGCCAAAAAATATGTCTCAGGCACAACAGAACGAAAACAATGAAATGATTATAGATGACATTGGACAAAACATGAAAATTATAGATAATACTGGTTCGTTGCAAAATTTAGATAATACTGGTGATACGAATGTTATCTCAGACAATTAAGACACTTCAAATAAATGCTAGATTTATTAATTCTTAAATTGATGGGAATCTTAAGAAAAATACAGATCAATTCAAGAATGAATATCAAACCTCCCAGTCGGGGAATGTTCACCCGACTATAAATACAATCGTAAACAAGGAATCAATTCCATCAATCTTTGATACATGTTTACGAAAAAGTATCACAAATACAGTTGAAGAATCCATTATGACAGATGAAATGCCAACCGAGCCTACTGAACCTTCCCCCTACAATGAAAAGATGGTCTAGAATGCAGAATTGCATCAGGTAACCAGACCTAAAACTACTCAAAAATTTAGAATTGAGAAAGCCCCATTTGAATTCAAAGCAACCTCGTCAGTTGACGTTTTAGACAATCCTACAAGGAGTACTATAGTTAGTCAACTGAAAGGGAAAAGTAATTAGTCGAAAAAACCCAATACATCCGGGACTACTACATCCCCTGTTGATAGTAGCACTTCAGATAATAACTAATATACGGAGTTCCTTTTTTGGAACATCTGGGGCATGAATGCCCTATCTAAACAGTTAGAAATATTGCATTTGATTAATAGTAAAAGACTTTCCTTTCTTGGCATCATTGGAAATAAACTTTTTATGGTTAATATTGAGAAATTTATGGCAAAAATAGATGATAAATGGAAACATTCGCACAGTATCTCCAATAGCCTTATTAGTAGAATCTTAATCTTATGGGATTCTTCACATTGGTCGAATATCATTATTCATACTAATGACCAGTTTATTTCTTATATCTACACAATGTCAACAATATTAGTATGCTATGCTCTACAATATATGTGTCCAATGATGATATTAAGAGAAAGCACCTATGGAATTATATCTTAGAGCAATCTACTAAAGTTAATCTCCCATGGATTATGGTGGGTGATTTCAATTCTATTTTATCACATAATGAAGGAATAAATAATGGTATTTATAACTCGATGAGGGATTTAGACTTTTTTAACAGCATTACTTCTTCTAAACTAGTAGAATCTAACTTCTCTGTTAATTTTTTCACTTGGAGGGGACGACCTAAATTTTCAATTCATAGTAAAATTGACCATATTTTTGTCAATTTATTACGGGTGAACAAATTTTATCATTTTGTTATCAACTTTCGAAGACATTCTCCAAATGACCACTCTCCCATTATTTTAAAGTTCATGAACCATGATGAGAGAAAAAAAAGGGTTCCTTTTAGATATATTAATATGGCATCTTCAAGAAGGATACTGTCCAGCTCTCCATAATGCTTTGTCTCAACACTTTCTTAGCAACCCTCTATACCTCCTTCTTTGCAGACTGAAGGCTGCAAAAAAAGCATTGAAGACTTGGGTTAAAAAGAACAAAAATATACATACTGTGTTTGCACTGCTGAAAGAGGAGGCAAATGATATTTGCAATTAGCTAGTTCATAATACTACAAGTGAATATTTAAAGGATCGGTACAGTTTGAAAAATGATCAGATGCACTCTCATATGAGGAAAAATGTGATTGATAATGAACAAAGAATGAAATTCAATTGATTAGTTAAAGGGGATAGACCAACCAATTTTTTCATTAACAAAGTTAATGTTCTTAAACCAAATAGGGGTAGTAATTTTATTCCTAATTCAGACGGCACATGGCAATCAACATAAGAAAAGTTAGCATAAGAAGTAATCAGTAATTTTACTGATCTCTTTTCTTCAACTCAGGCTACAAGACAATTCCCAAGCATCATATGTAAACATCCTCTCTGAAAATGCAAGGAAAAATTTATGTAAGCCATTTCAATTGGAGGAAATAGAAACCGCTGTGTTTTAGATCAATAACAACAGTTCCCCCGAACCAAATGGCATAAATTCGAAATTTCACAAAGTTCACTAGGAGAAACTCAAAGAAGATATTTAGAGTGCCATGAATGGAATTCTTCAGCATGGTAAAATCATAATAGAAATCAATCACACATTTACTTGCCTCGTCCCAAAAAGGGGGATGCATGTGATATATCAGATTTCAGATCGATCTCTTTATGCAATGTCTCTAATAAGATTTTAGCCAATCTTCTTTGTAATCAACTAAAACATTATATGGATGATCTTATTTTATACAACCAGAATGCATTCATTCCTGGAAGAATCATTACAGAAAATTCTTTGTTAGCATATGAAACGATTGGAGGATTTAATAGAAAAATTGCAACAACATTTGCCTGAAAATTGACTTGCATAAAGCCTATGGTAAAATAAATAGAGAATTTATAAATCATATGCTGATGGCCATGGGTTTTCCTATATATTTTGCTAACTTACTATATGAATGCATTTCTACTCCATCATTTTCGTTGCTAATTGAAGGATCTCCATTTGGTTTCATTGAGAGCTCAAGGGGATTAAGGCAAGGTGACCCCCTTTCACCATATTTACTTTCAATAGCTATGGAGTACATAAAAGGTAATCTCGCCTCTATCCATAAAATTATCCCATAATTACTCATTTATTATACGCGGATGACATTTTGATTTTAGCCAAAGCCAACATTCTAAATGCAAATTGCATTAGGCACACACTTCATAGTTTAAAATGTTTCACTAGCCTAAATGTCAATGAAAAAAGTCCACTATATACTTTAGCAAAGGAGCCAAAAACAAACAACAAATAGCTGACATTCTAAGTATCAATATTGGCAAATTACTAGTGATCTACTTAGGCATTCCATTATCTAACAACATTTTTAAATCAAGGGACTTTGGATGCTTAATAGATAAAATCAATAAAAAGTTTAACCACCGAAGTAGTAAACTTCTTAATATTAGTGGTCGAATTGAATTAGTGAAAACAGTCATTCATCCAATGATTCAATTTTGGCTTCAGTTTTCCCATTTTCTAAAGTCTGTAATTCAGAGAATCAATTCTATATGTGCCAATTTTATTTGGAAATCTAAAGCCCATAATTTGTGCTGGGATGATGTCTGTAGAACCAAAAATGAGGGTGGGCTGGGTATAAGAAAAATTGATGAATTGCAAAAGGCAGTGGAGTTGAAACTGCTATGGAATTTTTCACGAAGGAAATCTATCTGTGCCGTATGGATGCACAACAAATATTGCAATAATACTAATTTCTAGCTGCTACTATAGATAATAATACATCGAATACTTGGAAAATATTGCTTAAAGCTAGAAAATGTTGCTCAGGCTTAATTACTAGAAAAATTGTTAACGGTGAGAGCACATACATGTGGTTAGATCCATGGATTAAAGGTTACTCCTTGGTGGACTAATTTGGATGGAGTTCCATGACTATTCATGGAGGCAATAGCAAAAAAATTCTACTCTTATAGCTAATAATGAATGGAAAAATCAGCTTGATCATCATCCTATCCAATGTCAAAGTATTATGCACAATATCAAAATAAACAATCAAATCCAACATGATTACTGGTTTGGGTTAACTAGTATTGATGGTGAACTCAAATTCAATTCGGCAAAGGAACATATAAGAAGCAAACATGTAGAATTTGGATGGTCTAGAATCATTTGGGATAATAAATGTACTCCTAAAATGTCAATTTTCTCACTACTGGCTTAAACAAACTGACCACAAGAATCAGTAGGTGGAATAACAGTATTAATCGTTTATGTGTTCTCTATTCCAAACACAATAAGGACAGAGACCATTTACTTTTCAATTGCTCTTATTCTAAGCAAATTCTAGAGGAAAATATGCATAGCTTGGTATTAATGTCGATACTTGTGAAATCGAACGAATTCTTGGAAAAATGTGCCAACATCAAAATAATAACAGTATTTATACACATAACATGAATATTACAATGACTTTGATGATATGGAACATTTGGTGCAAACGTAATTCGAGAGTTTTCAAAAGAGTTGAACTGCCAGTCCATGTTAAAATAATATCATAACTCTAGATTGCAAACATCTTATTCAAAGCATAGTGGATTCAAAGATAATTACGAGAGATTTGGTACTTATCCTGACTAACTTCGAAGTGAAAATCAACCCGGACATGGTTTTCCACCCTCCTTGAGCTCGAAGTTAACTGGCTTCATCTGCATTGCTTCTTTTATGTGTAGACTCGCTGGTCATGTGATGCTCTAGCCGCCATTATTAATGAGCTCCTAAAGTTTATCTTAGATCTGCAATTTTTATCAAAGACAATTGGAAGTTTCCACGAACATATGTTTAGTGTTGTATTCTCTTTGATAATTTTGGTTGCTATTCCCTGTGATGCTACTCCCGTCCTCAACATGTGTCACGTTTGGTCTTTTTTCACTTTATTTGTGTTGTAACTTAGGAATTTTTTTTTCTTGCTACTGATTATGCCCCAATTTGTTCGTAAGGATGTTTGTGAGTGTGTCGTTCTCTCTATTTGTCAACTTAATTTTGGCATATTTATTGGTATACTGTTAATATATGGACATGATATGTATTATTTTTCGTGGCATGGTACACATCCAAGATAGGGGGATTCGTAGGTTTTAAAGAGGCATATTATGGAAGTATATGCTTTTATTATATCCTATGAAGTACCTTTTTTCGAAAAAAAGTTCTTGTTTGAAATTTTCAGTTACTAATCTCTTGATTTTTTTTGTTTAATACAAAAAGGACAATGCAGCTTAATGAAATTTTTATACATTTATTACAAATATATTGTTAATAGTATGAACAAGTAAAAGACATGTAAATCGTATTTGGGTAATGACAACCTGACCATGGCGTGATGTATCAAATGTTAGCAGTCCATAAAGTATATATTCATGCTTCTCCTTGGTAAACCATGTCTTAAAGAGGCGAAGGAGGGTTTCAAAGTTCCTACTCCTTACAAATTTCTTCATCATGTGTGTAAATGTTGTTTATACGCTTTGATTTACTGCTTTATTTTCACTATTTTGCGATGAATGCACATTTATCTCTTTCTATTTTTGGGTTCATAGTTCTGAAAATCATCTTGTTTCTTCCACCCCAAAGTACCATACACACACTTAGAATGTGATTTTTGCGACGTCTCCACCTTGGACCACTTGGTTGCATTGGACCTAAATTTATTATTTTCAACCACTTTGGTTACCTTGGACCAAGGCAAGCCCTGATTACCTAAAATATTAATGCCTTTTTTTGGTTTTCCACCCCAAGATTAAAATTCGTTGCCTATGTAACAAAATAGAAGTTTATTTTTAAATGATTCTTCTTAGACGAATCTCTGTGGTTAACTTTTTATTTATTTTATTCCTTATTTTGAATGTAAATGAGAACAAAAAAATAAAACATGCATAAGTTAATCACGTAGTTAGAAATTTCAACATATGCGATATACGCATGAAACTGATGCAAATTACATAAAATTGTACCTTATTAGAGCCGATGGGCTATGTGCATGAAACAAATGCAGATGCAACAAAATAGAAAACTAAAAGAAAAACTACCAAGTTCAAGCACATCACCTAAAAGAGATTAATACATTTTTAGCTATCTTGAAAAAAAATCTATAACTAGACTCTATTGCAAAACCATTAAACAGGTAACAATTTGCTAGCTACCTTAATTACACAATTCATATGAGAAACAGTTTAAATGGATTCATACATAAAAGGAATTATTTGGAATATACACCGATACTTTTGTTATATCGATCAACTTGCGGCCTTCTATTTGTCATACTGCAGAAGAATATAATAGTTACCTCATCTTACTTAATTATACTGTTCATTAATTACCTAACTATAATCGTCGATAATTAATTATAATGTTTGGTACTTACATTTAAAATTTGTTAATTGCAATGTTGATTAAGTAAACAACATTATAAATATTAGTTTTTTCACGTACATTATAGTCTGCACCTTCTGTGATTTTACTGACTTGGTCTTTTACACTATTTAGATAAGATTTTGAATTAAACGTTTTAATCTACAATAGATTCATGTTATAGATGAATATGAAGTTTTATTTATTCAAGACACAGAACCTCATTCAATTTGCAATTTTTTATTAACATGGATTAATTTAAGTTTTCACATATTGGAAATCCTAACCATTCTCAAATGGCATTAGTTTAAACTTCAGTTCTGTTAGTGCGATAATAGTGGTTTATCCATTCTGTAGATGTTGGCCATTCTCAGTTAGCGCTCCTACGCAGTTTAACATTATATTGAACCTTAGGCAAAACAATATGGTTTGGATTATGGTTCAAATACAAAACAATACAAAAAATTTGTATTTAAGAAGAAAGTAATGAAAAACATACTTAAAAAAGGAGTCTGCTACACTCCCATGGTGCTAACTGATAGTTGCTATATGGATGTTAAATATTGAGTCATTTATTAATACATGTTTAGCTGCCTTGAAAAAGTCCACTGATTTACAGTGTAGATCTTTTAATTGCTATAAGATTGATAATCGGAAATAATTTATGTTTACGCTCCTTAACTTAAAGCTACAGACATATACTCAACATTCTAAAGTTATTTTCACTTTTCTAAATAAACTTCATCTTATTCAAAAGCAAGTATATAGTTATCATGCATAAATTGTACTATTCATGGATTTGAACTACCAAAAGAATATATTTACGAAATCAGTTACCTTAACAACCGAATTAAAGTGATGTTCTGTATAATCAAGGTTGTGCCCTTACGTGTGTGTTGCATTTGTTTTTTGGCCTGCCTTTTTTGTTAAGCTTGTTGTAGTTGCATATTCAGTTGTGGCCGGTTCTATCAGTTGTAACTTCAATATTATATGACTTATTACATGTCTAGATGTAATAAGTTAACATATTACCTACCTGGATGCAATATTACATGCCTAAGTATAATAACTTCAATGTGTATAGTTAGTTTTTTCATTACAACAGATAACCAATTTCTACATCAAAGTTTGGAAACTAATTTGCCTTCATATGTCGATGATGGAAAAAGATTGGGTTTTTTAAAAATGTGATAAAATAATGCTTAACTTAATATGTATTTTGAGAATTAAAACATGTAATCTAATATTAAAACTCAATTTTTTTATGTTTTTAATTTTTGTCATAGACCTAGTATAGATTACCGACAAGGAGCATTGAGTTGCATGCATGTTGTAAAGAGAAATGTAGAAATGTGGAAAAACATTTAGTGAAAATAATGGACACATCCCTAAAATCAAACTTAATACACAAAACATCCTCCCTAAAAAGAAGATATAAATTACATCCTTATTTTCAAATACTACGATTTTCTTTCCTACAATACTCCTATCCTCCATTGCAGCAATGTTGATTCTTCATATGTAAATGATATTCTCGTATCCATAATTAAAATCTGCACCCCATTAATTATCAATCTTTAGAACACGATAACTTTTTTGTAAAATTGATGGATTAACAAATTGTTTTCACCATTAAATAACAAATTTTATTATCTTTCTAACGAGTGGCATTGTGCTTATGTTTTTCAAATTTTCTACAATTATAAGCAATAATTGCAGACAATTCAGCAATTATATGCAGTAAGTGAAGAAATGTTTGCACTTATATGCAATAATTGCAGACAATTCAACAATTATATGCAATAATTGCAGAAATGTCTACAATTATTTGCAATAGCTGCAAAAATTTATGCAATAATATAAAATAGCTGCAACCAATTCAGCAACTATATACAATAGTTCAGATTTTTTTTGAATTATATGCAATAGTTACAGAAATGTTTGCAATTATATGCAATAGTTGCAAACAATTTAGAAACTATACAATAATTGCATAATTGTCTGCAGTTATATGCAATTGTTGTACAAATTTCTGCAATTATGTGCAATAGTTGTAAACAAGTCTGTAACTATATGCAATAGTTGCAGACAAGTCTACAACAATATACAATGGTTGTAGAAATGTCTGCAATTATATGCAATGGTTGCAGACAAGTCTGCAATTATATGGTATAGTTGCACATTTGAAGAAAAATCGATGATGTTCAAAATTTGCAGAATTGTCTGCAAATATATGAAATAATTGCACCCTTATTGCAGATATGATTTTTTTTTTGTATTAACAATGGATCTCATTTTAAACATCATAAATTTTTTTATTTTCTGGTGAAAACAGTTTGTTGATCCGATGTTTCTACAGAAAGTTATAAGCGTTTGAAATGTTAAAATCGTAAAGGGTATTTGGGTCTTTTTGGGTGCATGAATTTGAAAATAGGGACCGAAAACTTATTAAAAAAAATAAAAGGATGTTTTGTGTATTTACGAACTTTATCAATGACGTCTGCCAAAATCACCCAAAAATTTATGCCCCTGCAAAGATTATCGGAATCTTAGTCGTCATAATGACCACATCATTGTTGAACATTTAATTATGAAAGGAATGGATCCCAGATACATGAGAAATGTATGATATAACCATGATGAAGGGTAAATGTAAAGAAGAAAACAACGTCATTTGATGTATATGATTTATTCAATATGATTCACTATGAAGATGAAATTTTTTTGAATCATGAATTTTTTGATGATGATAAAGATAGTGTTGATTCTCAGAGAAAAGAGGATGAGTTATTCAAGAACTTGGAAGATGTAGAAAGTCCATTGTATCCTGGTTGCACATATTACATAAATCATCACCATATTGTATAATCTTAAATATGAGAATGACTTGTTTGATGGTGGGTTTGATAAGCTTTTAACTGTGCAACATTTATTTTTGTCGAAGGATAAATCACTTCCCGAAATCGTATACGAAGTAAAGAAATTTCTAAAAGCATCCGACATGGGTTTTGAAAAGATACATACTTGTAAGAATGACTGTTGCCTTTTCGAAAAAAATGCAAAGATTTAGATACTTGTCCAAAATATGGTTCTTCGAGATGGAAGAAAAATCAAGACACTAAATAGATCATATCCAATGTGTTCCGATTAAAATGTTGAGATACTTTCCAACAATTTCAAGATTTAGAAGAATGTATAGATCTCAGAAGATGGCAAAAGATTTAAGATGACATTTTAATAATAGAAGAAATGATGGAAAAATGCATCATCCCATGGATTCTATAACTTGGAAAATGGTAGATGGAAAGTATAAATCTTTTTTATCCAATCCAAGCAACCTTAGACTTGGTCTTGTTGCAGATGGATTCAATTTGTTTTCCATGTTGAGTTTGAAATATAGTTACTGACTTGTAATGTTTGTGACATAAAATCTTTCACCTATATTGTGTATAAAGAAGGAAAATATTATGTTAACTTAAATTATTCCAGGCCTAAAGCAACCTAGGAATGATATTGATGTAAATTTGGCGCCTTTGGTGGAAGACTTGCATCATTTTTAGGGTAATGGAGTTGATTCTTCTTATACATTTAGTAAAATCATTGTTTAAACTGAATGCAATTTTGCTATAGATGGTTAATGATTTTCTGGCTTATGGAAATCTTGCTAGATATCGTGTGAAGGACGAAAAAGCTTGCCCATTATGTGGTTCCAATACGCATTCTCATTGGTTGAATCATAGTCGAAAGAACATCTACATGGGTCATATAAGAGTTTTACCTATTTAAGATTCATGGAGGAAACAAAAAGCATTGTTTGATAACACCATAAAGAAAGGTAGTGCTCCTAGAATCCTAACTGGAAGAAAATTTTATGCTTTGTTGTAGGATTATCCAAATGATTTTGGAAAAGAAAAAGGAAAGAAAAGTAAGAAGAGGAAGTGTGCTCATGATACAAAAGATGAATGTGATAAGATTACCGATCCTACAAAAATGGAGCTATCAAGGTGGAAAAATGTTCGATTTTCTTTGATTTACCATATTTGGAGGTTAGTGGTTAATTTATTTGTTTTTCATTGTTTTAACAGAAGAAAATATATTAATGCATTATAGTTTTGGTTTTTCTAGGAACTTCCATTACGCCACAATTTAGAGGTGATGCATGGGTAGAAAACATTAGTGGAAGCCTATTGGGCACGATGTTGCATGGTAATAAACCGAAAGATGGAACCAACTGTAGAAAGGATTTAGAGGATTGGGGAATTCGACATGAGCTTCATGTACAACCTCGTGAGAATAAACATATCTTCCACTGGCTCCATATATTTTGTCAAATTTTAAGAGAAAAATATTTTGTAAAAGATTGTATGATTTCAAAGGACTAGATGGCTACCGTTCAAATTTGAAGAATAAAATTTAGTTGCAAGATTGCAAAATTAGTGGATTGAAGTCACATGATTACCATGTATTAATGCAACACTTATTACAAGTAGAACCAAGAGGATTAATAGCAAAGTAGGCAAGAAAAGCAATAATTCACTTATGTTCTTTTTGGAAAAAATTATGTAAACGTGTTCTTGATAGAGAGAAGGTTAAATAAATAAATGTTGAGATTATTAAAGTTTTATGCGAGCGAGCTTGAGAAAAAAATTTCACCATCTTTTTTTTGATATTATGGTACATTTGTCAATTCATCTTGAAAAAGAAGCACTAATATGTAGCTCAGTTCAATTTCGTTGGATTTACCCATTCAAAAGATAAATGAAGACACTTAAAGATTATGTAAGAAACTATGCACGACCAAAAGGAAGTATTGCAGAATCCAACCTTGCAGAAGAATCCATGAGGTTATTCAATGATTTTTGAAAAAATTAGGACATATAGAGGGGAAAGAAGCTCAAAATGAAGTTATGAAAGCAACATAATGCTCAAGGGATTCCGATTTTAATGTCCAAAATAGTTACATTGTCAATTGACGGGAAAGAAAGCGCTTATTTAGCCATGTTAATGAATATGGTTGTGGTGGAATCATTTGTCGACTAAGTTTATGTTACGCTGTTTTAATTATTTTAATGTGTTTGTAATGCTAAATATAACTTATGACCACTTGTTCTATACTAGTTTTCATTCGGAGGAATTAGAAAACTCAGACCAACGCATGTGAAAAAATGCGACCTTACTTTGGGGAACACATACAAAAGTTTTTGCCGATTGGATTAAAAGGAAGGTAAGTTAGATTCTAAATATATTCTCATTTGACTACTAATATTACCCTAAAAATTCATGCTAAATGGAATTTGTTGTAGATGCCTGTTAACTTCGAGGATTATAATGGCATGTTAAGAGGGATTTCTTTTGGTCCAAAGAACGATGCCTTATCTTACAAAGGATATATCATCAATGGCAACGTATTCGTATAAAAGATGTAGAGAGAGAAACTCAGAATAGTGGAGCGACTTTTGATGTGACTACTGTGTGTAGAGCAAGTGCAAAAGATATGTCATCGGTGATTGATGTGGTCGCTTGTTATGGAATATTGACAAATATAATTTTATTAGATTATCATTAGTTTTATATTCCTATTTTTAAGTGTCACTGGGCATATAAAGGAAATGAAGTAAACGTTGATGATGATGGGTTCATTCTTATTAATTTACATTAAGCATCATTTTCAAGAGATCCATACATACTGTCACCTCAAGCAAGACAAGTATTTTATTCAAGAGAAAATGATGTTTCTAATTGGTATGTTGTAATGAAAGCGCCATCAAGAAGTATTGATGATTTTAAGACACATGATTGCATTGAGAAAGAGATCCACGTTGTGGAAAATTATGAAATAACCAAAATGGATCATGAAGATGTTAGCCATGTTAGGGAGGACTGCAAAGTCATACTTAAGTAGATTATATGGCCTACTTGAACATGATTATTAATTTTTCAGTGGCATTATAGTAGAAGGTAAGTTGTCGACTATTAGTTTTCAATTCTTAATCTGATAATTAACACATAGTAAAGGATTTAATGTTGATATGGTAGAAACAATAAATAATGTTCGTCACTTGGTATTAGATTCGTTATTTATAGAAGATAATAGTTGTATATATCCATCTACTTATAATGCTTTACATAGTTTAAAGCATCTGTAAAAAAAGAAAAAAGTTAATGCATTTGTAACTTATTTATAGTAGCTGATGCTATTCATAAATCAATTGATATTATATTGGTATTCAAAAGATGTACGATTAATATCAAGACTTAACTACTTAAAGATCACATCATCGAGATAAAAGGAAGACACAAGTTACCTGTACTTCTAGACTTAATTTAAAGTTTGAGTCACATAAAATATCATCAGTTTTTGTAGCTAAAAAAGAAATAATGAATTCAACTAAATATTAAACTAGATAGAATTATGATTAGTCTACAGTTTGTTTTATTACTTGAATTTTACTATGTTTAATGTATAATTGCAAATATAGAGTCTTTTTTAATTTGCTTCACTTCTTTATGCCAACAACATTATATTTCTGGTATCTATACTCTACCGTCTCAAAACTTTCATACTTGCATAATTCATTCTCTTATTTGTGTTTTTCTTGTACATGTGAAGAGGAATATACTTTTACTTTTTTCTATGATTTTATCAATTTATTTATTCAAAATAAATTTGATAACCATTATCCGGTATTTTGACCTGATTATATCCTAGCTGACCGAACAAGTTATACTCGACTGTCATCAAGGCCAGTAGCCCAGAGCGATGATTGTAGGGTCCAAAAATCAAGCATAGATGATAATGTGAAATAGAAGCATGAAAGCTCACAACTCCCTGTAGATGGATCAAGTACGATCCATATTCAAAACTATGGAAAGTATCGTATCGATTCCAAAACTCAATTTTGCAGCGATGATCGGTCAGTAACTTAAAATCTACACATGATATCAATATGAAACTTTTAGTACAAGCTTAATACAACATGTGGATACCCGTTTAGGATCTCATTCTGATTGGAGGAAGTTGGAGGGATCGTCATAACTTCCTTTGGAGGGATTGGCAGAAATCAGAATTTAAGCAATGCTACTTCATGAAAAATGTGTAACCTCACAAACCGCACGTCGGAATTGCACGAAATTTGGGAAGTGAGTAATTAACATCATGGGGGCACTCCTCATGTTGATTACATCCCCTTTGGACACACTAATAGGGATCGGTATCGATCCCTATTGTTGGCCCCGATGGGCCTGGAAATTCTTGGCTAGCCTCTTCTTGGTCTCTTGAACCTTCTGTCGAAATTTCAGTCTGATCCATGCACATCTTTCCCTATAAATACAGTAGGCACGACATTAGAAAAGGATCCTTCTTTATGCTGAAAAGGCTCTTCCATTTTTGTTGTTCATTCTTGTACTAATGGATCCTAGTTGATCCAAACATTCTTGTAATCGTAATCAAGTGCTATAAAAATATGAAGTGGACATTGTTACCCAGTTACTTGGCTTGGCTACAAAGCGACAGTTGTAGAAGTTATAATTAGCACTGGACAAGATTCTGGCTAAGAAGAGACTGGAGATATAAGGGTTTGATGCAATCGATATGGTTCGGCATGTATATGCGGCTCGGAAGGTATGGATTGATATGTATGGCTCGGTCAAAAGAGTGAAGACCATGTCACTTGGTCATGGTATAAAGGATAAGGTGGGTCAGAATACATGGCTTGGTCAAAGACGAAGACCATATATGGCTTGGTCTAGGTGTAGATGCCACACGGTTAAAGGCGAAGGTCACACATGGCTCGATCTAGGTGGATTGGCAGATGCCGGTCGGTCAAAGACGAAGGTAACACATGGCTCAGTCTAGGTGGATTGGTAGAAGCCACTCGGTCAAGGAAGAAAGGTTGTGCTTGGGCCTGCCAAGATAGGTTGGTCAGGCCTGGTTCGGCGCTTGTGGTTCGGTCATAATGATTTGGCACGTACAGGTCGGCGTACTTGGGAGAGTGGATCTTATAGTGCGACGAGTTACCTAGTGTTTCCTTGCTTCGAGTTCCAACGCCCTTTTGTTCGAGTCATATGGAAACCTGCTTCAAGTCATTCACATTGAACACCTGGTTCGGCCAGAGTGGCTCAGTGGCATTTGATTCATCCATCAAGGGTCGATATCCATGGGTCGGAGAACATGGGTTTTTCGTTGGGCCGAAGTGTCTTGGTCATAGGCCTATGTAGGGAAAGCAGCTTGTCTTCGTCTATAAATAGAGAGGCAGGGCTACAGTTGAAAGGGGACCTTTTTTGGAGAACTCCAAGGAAACTCTGCCATTTTTTATACTCTCCTCCTTTTTGATTCAAACTTGTATTTAAGTGGTTTGTTTATGGATTGTATCTGTATTCAAGTGATTGAAAAAGTAACTAAGACTCTAAGTGGACGTAGGCAATTGCGCCGAACCACTATAAATTCAGTGTTCTCTTTTCTGCTGTTCTTTTCTCACTCAGTTGCATTATTTATCAGTTTTGACTTAATTTCTTCATTAATCTCTCTACATAACTCTATTTAAGGGTGTTAGTGACCAGTTCTGATATTAATATTTTGGTGCTTTCACTGAGAGGTGAATTCTCTTCTTGATTGGATCTCATCGTTTACTAGTGTATTTCCATATTCACGAGATAGATCCAATTATTCACTAGAAAACTTCCTATTCCACTCAGATTTGAAAGAGATCTAAACGAAGCTATTATCCATGGGACTGGATTCACTGATGTACGCAAGTTTTTGGGATTGGATGTTGAAGTTTGCACTAGAGTTATATGAAGGCCGACACCGCTTTGAAGGCAATTCAGCCAATCTCTCATTTTGCCAACCTCTCACTTAATGTAGATATCCGCCCCTCACAAAAAAGTTTACATACCGATCCCTATAAAAAGCTTGTATACCGATCTCTCCAAAAATCATAAGTCCCATTCGCTCCAAAAACCGTATGCGCCGATCGCTTCAAGAACCATATGCACCGAACGACCAAGTGTATACCAACCTAGAGTATACCGACCCAGTGTATACCAACCCAATGTACACCGACTTAGTGTATACTTGTACCGACCTAGTGTTTACCGACCCAGAGTATACCGGACCAGTGTATACCAACCCGGTGTACGTAGTGTACATCGACCCAGTGTATACCGACTCCAAGCAGTTTGTTCCAAATGCTAACAAGGATATCATACTTATTGCATTTGAGGGGAGTCAACCTCCAGATATATTTTGGCGGTTAGTTAGGTGGAGAACCTCCTACAACCATGGATCATTTCTATTACAAAATGAATCAAGACCAAAGTGAGGAGGAGTGGAGCAGACTAGGAAAAATAACAATACATGATCATTGGCTAAGGACTCGGATTCCAATAGATGAACCAAGATCTCAAAATTCGACTCATATGCTCTTTGAAAGATTCAATCGATAGCCTCTACTTGTAGACTAGCAATTCAGAGTGGTACTGAAAACCAACCTTAAGAGAGTCCATCGAAGACCATAGAAAATTAGGGGAATGTTGTATATTCCAAGATGCTCGCTGATCCTAACACCGACAATTACAAACACCTCCAAGGTGTGATCGAAAAGCTGATCTGGAAAGGAAAGCTTCAACAGCATGTAAGTCCTGTAGAATAGTGGGTAGCGAACATCCGACGCCTATCAATAAAGAACTATGATTATCAATTGGACTGCTGATGGCCGACATCCCTTTGAAAGGAGCTAGGGGCAAAGTTGAATAGCGAGTACACGATTCTACGTCACTTATCAATGAGATTTAATCCAATCTTCTCTAAATTATTTCTATTTCAATTGTTTTATAAACTACGACCAACTTGAACTGAACTACTTTCAAAATGATGCAGGTGACCATGTACTCAGAGTTGGGCACTAACCAATCCACGCAGACCGTGATCGGACCTATGGAGTTTCATCAAGACAAGTATGATTCGACCACTCATCATAAGCCATATGCCTTTGATTTGGGTCCATGGACTAGAGATGGAAAATCTCATCACGATCAGAACCCTGCACAAAGCGTACATGATTGACCGCCCATTCATTGATCATCATATTTGATTTGGTGGCCTAAGCAAGGCTTGGAATGAATGTCTCCCGATCATCCACTCCTCATGCCATAAAGTAAAGTTCGATAAAATATATATGGCTCTCCTGAAGCTCAGCGATGCCGAGATCTAATTAGAGCGGACATGATTTGATCATCTACACATCAACTCTTGCCGGGAACACAAGAGGTAGTTTGAAGCCCGAATTAAAGTAGCTATGATGGACTCCTACTCGTCAACCATCACTCTTAATAATGGACACGATTGCACTTTAGACCATATGCAACTTAGTTTATCTACTCAATAATCCATTATCCTCATTTTCTAGAAAGAGATACGAAGAAAATTGTGTGAGACTTGATTATCCAACCCTAGCATGGATGTGATCCAACCATCCATCATATAACTCCTTCCTTGACTTGATTGGAAGAGCTACAATCACCAAGCGGACGAGAATTGACTGTCCATTTTTCAAGTTTCATCCTTGATGTTGGGGGCAGAGTCCCATTCCACATGAGCATACGTGGTTTGACTATTCATTCGACAACATTAGCCTTGATACAATAAATGAAGTACAAATTAAACGGGTGGAAATACGACTACTCTCAACAAAAATCTCTGTCCCTGAAGCAGACTAGAGTACTCCGAGTCCCTAGAGTGTGGACTAGAGTATAAATGACTTGGAAAATATCTCTAAGTCCCTGAAGCGGACTAGAGTACTCTGAGTCCCTAGATCGTGGACTAGAGTATTAAAGACTTGTTGAAAATCTCTAAGTCCCTGATGCAGACTAGATTACTTTGAGTCCCCAGAGCATGGATTGGAGTGTAAACGAGATGAGAAAAATCTCTAAGTCCCTGAAGCGGACTAGAGTACTCTAAGTCCTCAAAGTACGGACTAGAGTATAAATGACTTGACGAAAATCTCTAAGTCCCTGAAGTGGACTAAAGTACTCCGAGTCCCCAGAGCGCGGAGTAGAGTATGAACAACTTGAGAAAATCTCTAAGTCCCTGAAGCAGACTAGAGTACTATGAGTCCCTAGAGTGTGGACTAGAATATAAATGACTTGACGAAATCTCTAAGTCACTAAAGCAGACTAGAGTACTTTGAGTCCCTAAAGCGTGGACTAGAGTATAAACGACTTGATAAAAATCTCTAAGTCCCTGAAGCAGACTAGAGTACTCTAAGTCCCCAGAGCATGGAATGGAGTATAAATGACTTGACAAAAATCTCTAAGTCCTTGAAGCAGATTAGAGTACTCCCATCCCCAGAGCATGGACTAGAGTATAAACAATTTGAGAAAAATGTCTAAGTCCCTGAAGGAGACGAGAGTACTCTGTGTCCCCAGAGCGCGGACTTGAGTATAAATGACTTGAGAAAAATCTCTAAGTCCCTAAATCAGGATAGAGTACTCTGAGTCCCTAGAGCGCAAACTAGAATATAAACGACTTGAGAAAAATTTCTAGGTTCCTAAAGCGGGCGAGAGTACTTTGAGTCCCCAGTGCATGGACTATATTATAAACGACTTATGAAAAATCTCTAAGTCCATAAAGCGGACTAGAGCAATCCTAGTCCCCAGAGCGCGGGCTAGAGTATAAAAGATTTAGGAAAAATCTCTAAGTCCCTAAAGCGGACTAGAGTACTTTGAGTCCCCAGAGCGTGGACTAGGGTATAAATGACTTGACGAAAATCTCTAACTCCCTGAAGCGAACTAGAGTACTCTAAGTCCCCAGAGCGCAGACTAGATTATAAAGGACTTGAGAAAAATCTCTAAGTCCCTAAAGCGGGCTAGAGTACTTTGAGTCCCCGTAGCATGGACTAGATTATAAACGACTTGAGAAAATCTCTAAGTCCCTGAAGCGGACTAGAGTACTCTGAGTCCCCAGAGCGTGGACTAGAGTATAAATAATTTGAGAAAAATGTCTAAGTCCTTGAAGCGGACTAGAGTACTATGAGTCCCCAAAGTGTGGACTAGAGTATAAACGACTTGAGAAAAATCTCTATGTCCTTGACTGTGGACTAGAGCATAAACCGTTCGACCATTCTCTAAGTCCCCGGAGAGTGGATCGAAGCATGAACGCAAATTGGGCACGAGTCGACCGGGGGAAGAATAACTCTAAGTCACCAGAATGCAAAGTGGCGTATAAACATCGATAAGTAGATGAGTGGATTCCGACCGTTCTCTATTTCAAAAACTTTGGCCTGAAATCGACATAAGGAGTATTTACTCGCTAAGGATGGATTTCGACCATCCGACTTATGGCCTGGCCAAATCAATGCTGGAGGTAGGAGTACAAATCACTAAAAGGTGAATACGACAGCACATTATAGCTCTAGCATGGCGTTTTATACAACTTAAGGCAACCGCTGCAAGGAGGCCTTAACACAAAATCAATTGAAATGACATCCAAAGCTACGGGTGACCGACTATATCACATCTCGGATCGAGAGTCAATATCGATCCATACCAAGCACATACGAATGTGACCTGAATGTCCTTTTAAAACTATGACCACCAGAGTGTGGAAAGGAGAGTAAATCATGAAGACTTGTTCATTAATTCTACATCACCCTCCTTCGATCCATTAGGAGGAACATGAAACTAGATGAGCATGACTCGACTGCACTTGAGCCAACTTTACCCCAAGATCTGATTACAGCACATGAACCAAAGTGGACATGGCCGACCGTTCATTACCCAACTTTCGTCCAGAAACTGACGAGGCATCGAAGTATTCCCTTAGGAATGAAAACAATCCAGGATAGGCGAGACTCAGTCTCCCATCAATTGACCTGATCCCACAATTCAATGGGAAAGAAAGTAAAGCTAAAGTGGGCATGACAGGCCTTCCTACTTATCGATATATGCCCAGACTTGGTGGCACGAGCGTGAAGCAGGATGAATGCGAACCAACTATTCACCGATCAACTCTATGTCTTCAGAGTTTAGGCGGGAGTATAAACATAGCAAGGATAAGACTCAACTATCCACGTAGTACATTTATCAACCCGAGACTGGGAGCAGAAGCGTGATCATCGAAAGACTGGCTGCGATAGCTCAATATTGGAACTTATATATAATGTTTACAACTACTCAAGGCTATACCCGAAAGAATGCCTAAAGATAGAATCATTAAATTGATGCCCGATCTCGTGAGCAACTGACTATCACTTTAATTCGAAGGATGGGTAAAGGATCATGAATTTGTTGAATGGAAAGCGCATTACTTGAATATGAAAGCAAATTAAAACTCAAAGCAAGATCTAGCTATGCAGCTTCACGTAACTCGAGGCGGACCCTTACTCGACATTTTCTTCAGCATGCTTTTAAGCCTAATCTTTGGCCATTTGCGGATAATCAATCAAAGCATTCATAGACCTTTACTATTAGACTTAATAACTCATGACAAGACCTTAGGATTCGACTAGAGTAACCATCAACATTGACAGTCCCAACCATATTTCACATTGAATGTTATGTAAAATAGTTAAATATGAACTCAATGAATCCAAGATTGCATCCGCTAAGCTGACAGTCGACATTACAGTCAGCCATGTTAACCCTTTACGGGTACAGAAGATCGGATCACAGCTCAGTGCAATGATGATAAAAGAATTTAATGGATTTCTCTGAATAAATGATGATATGTTCCCTTGGACCCATTCTAATATGCGTGTGTGATTCCACAGACTATCACGAGCCATGCATTGAATATCGACCTGAAGCCGCAAAAGCTAGCGTAATGTCTATTGATTTCATCATAAAAGCTTTGTTCTTACTTTTAGGCTCACGCTATTAACGTCTATGCCTACCAGCCGTTATGACAGGTCATACAATGAACTGAGACGTCTGAAAGACTACTTAGATAGAATATTGAACTAGCTAAATTCGATATCACTTATTTCCCTCAAAGGTATATCCAAGAATGGAAATTAACAGACCTCATATCTGAATTCACTAGATCAGACGATTACTCGAAAGTAGTGGAGAGCCAACCTACAGATGGAAAATGTGCACATATGGAGCATCCAATGATCAGTGTTATGGTGTAGGAGTAAGGTTAATGACTCTTGAGGAATGATTGATCGGCTACACCCTAAAACTCGATTTCCTTGTAACAAACAACGATGCATAGTATGAAGCCTCGACCGCTAGCCTCAAACTTGCTAGAGAACTTGGAGTAGAAACTTTACGTATCTTTTATGATTCTTGATTGGTAGTATGCAAAGTTGGGGAAGTTAATCTTGCCAGGGGCATTGTCTTGCTCCTTATCTCGGTCGGGTCCAAGAGCTACTAGCCGACTTCACGTATTACATCATTACACACATTCTCGACGAACGAAATGAAAAAAGTCAAGTCACTGGCCAAGCTGGCCAGTTTCAGGGATGCGCGATGGACATACTTTGTTTAAATTGAAATACTTAATATTCCAAGCATTGACATATGGAGATCTACTAGATCTTGGAGACAGAACCAAAAAAGTGGCCATGGTCAACCCCTATCAAAGACTGTCTACAAGGAGGAATTCTTACTGAACGGAGGAATAGAAGATGATAGATCCTCCTCAAAGCTTCATGCCAAATCATCCAAGAAGAAGTCATGTGTAAAAATGAGTTTATCCATTCCCATATTTCAATGTATCACCTACGATGATGTCAAAGGAGTCTTGAGCGAAGTCAATGAAGAAGAATGCGGCGATTACATCAGGGGGAAATCCTGACAAAGGAAATACTTTGCTACGGGTATTACTGGCCAACTGCCAATCAAGGTGCGATTGGTCATGCTAGACAATGCAACGAGTGCAAGATGTTTACAAACAATCTGAGAGCCCCACCGATGGAAATTACCCAAATGGCAAGTCCATAGCCATTTGCCACTTGAGGGCATTAACATCATCATCTTCTTGCCAATCCTAAAGGTGGTGCAAAATATGCCATCGTAGCAGTTGATTAGCTCACCAAATGGACAGATGCTGAACTTTTAATCACAACCAAGATGAAGAAAATAATCAACTTCATTGTCCAGAACATCATCTGTCATTATGACCTTCCCTGAACCATTATAATTGGAAATGAATCCCAATTCGACGGCGCTAAATTTGAAAGACTTCTGCCATCAGCATCATATTACAAAAAGATTTACGATACTTGCTCGCCCTCAAGGAAATGGATGGGTTAAAGCAATGAATAAAATCATAAACTCTATTCTAAAGAGAGGTTTAGAAAAGGCTATAGGTAAATGGGTGGATGAACTTCCAAAAGCATAGTAGGAATATAGAACTACCCATGAGTCCGCAATTGGCCATACTCCATTCACCCGTGCTTACAGCTCTGAGGTCGTCATTCATGTAGAACTTAAAGTCCCCTCTCATCGAGTGGTTGATTACAATCCTTATTTCACAAAAAAATATAAATATGAATTGTAATCGAATTTCAATTAAATTAGATGGAACTGGAGATTACTTATGACCATACAAAACACATCCGAGAGCCAATGGAAAGAATGTGTGCCTGAACATGCATGTGTATGTTCAAAAAAATTTGACTTCTTGAAATCAACAGATTGAATTTTCACTTAGGGTTTTTAAGAAACAACTGGATCAGATAGCCGAAGTCTACAAGCCCTGTAGAACTGGACACAGATGGCAACTGATGAACAACAATCCTAAATTTATACTATTAGGAATCGACCAAGTGTCATGGCGAGGAAAGAAGGATACGACACTTTCGGATAATAAAATTGAAGGATAATGACTATTCAGGAATCATGATGGATTTCTTTCTGGAGACTCTAAATTCTGTGATTCAAAGCACGTCATGTATGCAACAAGACGTACTTTGGGGGACAAATGTTAGCCGACTACTTGGCCCGGCCACAAAGCGTGTAACGACCCGGAATTTTCGACCCTAAAAATTCGACACTAATACGTTCACTGTAGAATGCCGAGCTTCCGAATGCCAGAATTTCCAGATTTTAAGGATAAGAAGAAAGAGGTAGAGAAAGAAACAGGAAACAAAACACAGAATCTCACATTCGCAGCAGATCAAAATATAATATCAAATAATAGAATTTATACAAAGAAAGCTGTATTTGTCAATTTATATCAATACATCAGAATTACAATCAATAACATATAAACTGGACAGTTAAAACAACTTGTCCCAGATAAAAAACAATAATATACTCAGCGGAATACACTCCATACGTTCTTGCCATTCAGCTCGCCATCTGAGCTCCAGAACGTCTTAACCTAAAAATCTGTAATACACGGTCTGACCCAAGCATTACAACAAAATAACACCCGGGTCAGGCTGGAAACCAGCGTGAGTAAACCCATATAACATGAAATAATAAGTTATAAACTTATTTACAAACCAGGGTAACTCGTACCTTCCTACCAGTTCTCAAAGTCCATCACTTATCACAAACAATATCCAAAAACTATTGCTCAGTTAAAGGCCAAGTTACTTAATTTATTCCAATTCCAGCCTGTTGGTTTCTAAACTCAAATTTATAAAGAATCGACGGGTATTTGCTAATACCCGACCCCGGCCTCTTTGAATCAAAAGTTATTTATTAAGCCAAATGTTTAAGTTTAAATAATACAATTTTATTCAGGATTTCATATTCACACAACAATTCATCTCAGATAGATAACCATAATATCACAGTTCAACCAAAGTATCTCATATCACAAAGCATCACAATCACATATCAGAATATCAAATAATCTAAGTCATACAATATATCTCAATCATCTATAAGCAAGATAAATTAATTGTACCATTTTTAATTAATTTAATTGCTTTTAAATCCTGCTTACTTAACATTAATTAATTACAACTATTAATTAATCATCCTTTAATTATCTATCTAAATTAATTATCCATAATTACTTTCATTATGTAATTATCCCACTGGTTAATTATCCTCAATTAATTAACCTTTAATTATTGATTAATTATCCTCTAATTATTAATTAATCTTTAATTATTAATTAATTAATGTTAACCTTTAATTACTAATTAAATTAATTAACCCTTAACAAAATTAATCCTTAATTACTTATATTAAGTAATTATCATTTAAGTAATTAATCTCTAATTACTTACATTAGTTAATCCCTAATTTCCAATTAATCTCTAATTAATTTATAACCTTTAATTACTAATTAATTCATCCTTAATCACTAATTAATCAATTTTCCTTTAATTACTTCATTAATTTAATTAATCATTAATTACCAAAGACCTAAATTAACTTTAAGATAACCCATTTACCTTTATTAATTACTTAATTATGATTAACACATAAATTTAAACACTTTACTTTTAGCCAACTACTTAATTATATTTAAAATTAAGTTTAAAAATAATTTAAGAATTTGACTTAATAAATTTAAGTTAAACAAATCTTACCACATTTCTTAAATCAAACATAAAAAACATTTATTATATAAAGAATTAGATTTAAGAAATAGTTTAAACTAGATTCATTTAAAATTTTAAAACTTGCTTTTATTTAAAATTTAAAACTGTTAAATACTTACTTTAGGTCCCACCCGATTCTCACCCGAGTCCAACACCGAGTACTTCTCCTTTCTTTCTTTTTTTTAGGAAAAAACTTTTTTAAATTTTAAAATCAATTAAAAGTTTAAACACTCGCATACTTGGAATCATCCCCGAGACAACTCAATCTTTCCCCGAGACCAACCCGAGGAAAATACCTTCGTTTCTAAACCAAACAATGGTGCACAGAATGTCCGGTGCACATGCACCAATCGACGGCGAGGCTTCGGCATCCTCAACCATCACCGACAAGTCGCCGTTGCCAAGCTCGACCATCGCCACTACCCAGAACCTCTCGCCATCCCTGAAATCAAAACCGAGAAGCGACGAGAACCATCGAAACCCAACCTAATCTCAAGATTCATCGATAACCATCTCCTCCAACCATCAGAAATCTCGCTATCGAGCCCAGACATTCACCTTGCCCCTTCTTTCATTTCCCCCACCACCGATCGCCTATAGATCATCTACGACAACGCATGAACACTTGAAACCTTGACGACAGAAACCGGCCTCAAATCCCTGTTTCACCGTCGCCCGGTCACTCCAGCGGTAAATAAAATTCCTGACTAATTTTCCGATGATCCCCACTTCTCAAGCCACCTCTAGCCTCGACCATGACAACCATTTTTCCCTCGGTCGCCAACAATTGCCAAAAAAATCCCAACTTTGATCAACTAGGAAATCCTCAACATCCCTAGCTTTAAAAATCATGAACTTCATTCCAAAAATCATGATTTCGATGCTCGAATTCATTCATGAATTCAAAACATTAAATTTAAATATTTGATTTTTTCTCTAAAAATAAATTTTACTGTTATTTCTTATTTTCACAACATTTACTTAGTATTTCTACCTGAAATTCTTTTTAAAAATGAAATTACATTGCCACGATCAATTTCTTTTTAAAAATCTTAGCCTAATATTAACTGCATAATGAGAAATTAAATTTTAAAACTTGATTTATTAACCTATAACTAAGAACAGGAGTTTGTATACATATGAACAGACATACAGGTTCAACAACAGGATATTTATCTATATATAAACATATTTTCATCATGCAAACCAATTCATAGAGTTATTTCAATGATTTATCACAAACATCAATTTTAAACAGGTTTAAGCATAAATAAAAGTAGAAGTTCACTAACCTTTTTGTAAAGACAGAGGAACATGTTTTAGATTTCAAATCTGGAAATATTTTGAAATGGTCTGGAAATTTGCTGAGATGAATTTGAACCTTGAACTGTTAGCTTGCTATCGATCTTTGAAGCTTTACTCCCAAGTTGAAGATGTAGAATTTGGATTTTATTTTGATTCCTTTCTCTGCTTCTATGTTTAAAGGTTTTATTTTTCTTATATTTTGAAAATTAAAGAAGATGTTTGAACTCAATCTCAAAGCCAGGTTTCCCTATATTCATTTGTAATTAAATCCTAAAAGAAAATTTTAAGTTTGCCACTTGTAATACTAAGCTAACATTAGTCAATATATGTCATTATCTTCTTACAAATGTTAATATGCAAGAATGAAATATTTATAAATGTTGAAAACTTATCTTAAATATCTCTTATGTTTTATATGTATTTATATTAATATGTATTATCTTTATATATATATATATAAAGTGCATAAATCTCAAATATAAATGAAAATATATTTAAACCCTTGTTAAATCTTATTTTAGGCTATCATATTTTGAACTAATAATATTTATTTTTATTAATCTATGTTGATATCTTTTTATATAAATCATAATCAGTTCAACAATTTAAAAAGAAAGTGTAATAAACTCTTTTATTAAATCCTATTTTAAATCTTTAAGCTATAATACTTTAAAAATAAATAAATAAATATAGATGCTATTCTAAGTGTTAAAAATATAGAATTCAACTTTAAATACCCCTTGAACATTATTAAAAACATAACTTCCAATTCAATATATATACCTATATATTATATATTATGATTAGAAAATCATTTTTTTTATCGAATTTGAAAAGATAAATTTTTCCCATTTAAATAATTATAAAAGAAGATTACTAAACTAATATTGTCAAACTTCAATAATTAAGTTTTTATCCAAATATATATATAGAATTTTATTTGTTCAATTTACAAATTTAGTATTTTAAAAAAAATTAATCCTGTTAATCACCAATTAACAGATATCCAAAATCTGGGTTATCACATTCCTCCCCCTTAGAATCTTTTTGTCCTCGCAAAGGAACGAAACCAGAATTTATTAAAATGCTCATTACCAGAAAATTATTCTTTGATCACTTAAACTATAATCTCTATTTATTAAGAATTTTTAAAACACTTTAAAAATCTATATAATATTATAAAATAGTTTTATAAAAATACTTTTTCTATAACTCGATGCCTCCACCAGTCCATCCTTGTTCTCATAGAAATTCGGTCATACATTGATTAGGCATAGGACTGAAAATCTAGAAGTACTTGGTAAACCCGTTTTCAACACCCAGTGAGAATACTTGGGAAAACATTTTCGAAAACTTTGTGAAATATAGAAAACACTTTTGAAAATGTTGAAAACATCTTTGGTGGGAATGCTCTGGAAATCATCACCCCCTCCATGGCACAGTTAACCCGATGGTTACGTTGCCATCCCGGCAGAATCCATAGATAAATGTAGGCACTCCGCGTCCCTCGACTACGCCATGGAACTCGCCACAGATCATAGTTACATCTCGGGTTACGTTGCCATCATGGCAAAAATCCATGTAACTATAGGCATCAGCGCCTCGATTTTCG
Organism: Allium cepa; assembly: GCA_030765085.1. Classification (NCBI taxonomy): domain Eukaryota; kingdom Viridiplantae; phylum Streptophyta; class Magnoliopsida; order Asparagales; family Amaryllidaceae; genus Allium; species Allium cepa. Next base: position 1,022,394,474 of record CM060941.1, read on the forward strand.
CTGCCAAATGTAACTTCACCACTCCTACATAGGTCGCAGACTACATCAGCCAAGTCCCAATGTAGCCTTAGGCTTTCATGGCCTCTCGACTTTCGCTATGTCACCATAGGTCGCAGTCTACCGATATTACGTTGCCACCATGGCAAAATCAAATGTAGACTATTGGCTCTCACAGCACAAACGACTTCCGCTATGGTACACAGTAAATCGCAGTGACATCGAGTTATACCGTCGTCACAACATAACCCAAATGTCTCTATAGGCATCAACGCCCTCGACTTTCGCTACCAACTACATGTAATCCTTAAGAACTTCAGTTTGTCCGGACTTCCTTTCAGGACTCAATTTAGAGCCTCCCCCTTAGGGCTCAAGGCAGACCTACCCCGTGGATTTCTTAATGAAGCTCACTCCAATGTGAGCGCCTTTTTCCCACAGCCAATCTCAAAATACTTTCAAAAACCTTTCTTCTGTCTATAGATTCAACAAAGAGAGATTTATTATATATAACAGACATATATAACTTTACTTACACCAAATCAAATATTTAAGTTTGATTTTTTTCTTCTTATAAAGTTAATTACCATATCTCTTACTCTTCACAAAGTGAATTTCAAAAGATAACCAACTTCCATCCTTAATCATCTAAAGTTTTCTCAAAATATACCTTTCCTTTCAAAACCATTTCTCATTTCTTTCAAAATTTCAATATCAATTTCATTTAAGCATGTACGATGTACATATACCATCCATACGCAATATCAAATCTGATCGCTCACTCGATCACACAATTTCACTTCCGAACTAGTATTGTTCACCCGACTTTCTAGCGCGGATTCAGATCTAGTTTTTTGATCAAAAACCGTCATTCTCCTTGCATAGCCTAACTATGATAGAGGATATTCAGAATCAATCAAAAATCCATATCCATGGTTCCTCGTTGGAAATCGAGTGAAAAATCCCTACTCGGATCGATATACTATCTCGAAATTCTATGCTCGAATCCAGTCCATATCATTATACGAATATAATAATATGCGTACATCCTACGTATTTATCTTAATTGATCATTAGTTAAATCAATTATCTTTCTATTCACCTTTATTTTGATTCTATTCACTCATTCACAATTGCTCCCAATTTCCATTTGGGTTAACACTTCAATTCTTATCTCAATTGGTATTCAATTATAGACAGTTTGCACTCTGATCAACTTGTATTAAGAAAATAGCTTGAAATTTTTTTGAAATAGATAATTATTTGTAAAATAGTTAAATAATTGCAAAATAGTTGTAAATTAGTAATTAGTTTATCAAACATTTGTAAAATTGTTGTAAAATAGTTAAATAGTTCCACAAGTAGTTGTAAAATAAGTATAAGATAGTTTTTGGTTTTTTTGAAAAGAAAGGTTGTACAGTATATAGTTAGGTAGATAAAGTTAAAATAGTTTATATTAAAATAATTTATTAGGAAAAAATAGTTCAGAGCCAAAATGTTCAACTTCCCAATCTCCATTTCAATCTCTTCAATTTAAATTTTCACTTCCATTTAAATTGATTCAATTTCAATTCAAAATTAAATAAATTTCAATTCCCTTTCCAAATTCAAATCAGTTTCCATTTGAATTTAAACTTATTCAAATCAAATCTCACTTCCAATTAATTCAAATCAAATTTAATTTGAACTAGTTTCAATTCTATTTAAATTTAATTCCAAGCTCAACTTTAAACCATCTCGAATTACATAAATTCGAGTTAAATTTTAAATGTTGATTTAATCCTTTAAATCAAACTGGCCTTTATTTTTTAATTTAACAGCCTAACAATTTAATTCTGAGCCAAATTTCAAATACTCCATTTTGAATTACCTTTACTTCTCCATATACTTATTTCTAGGTTTAAATAATAGTTCAAATCCTTTTAAACAATTTAATCTTTAACATCCAATTTATTACCCAATTTTAACATTGAAACCAAATTTCAACAATTTCAGTTTGCAAGTTCATTTTAAATATTCAAATCTTAAGCTCAAAGTGATTACATTTTCATAAGTTCAATTTTTATCTTTAAAAATCAAAATTACTTAAATAATTTCAAATTAAAGTTTTATTTCCACTTGTTTTCAGCAATGGATATATATTTCCTCAATCTATTTCTAAATTCATTCAAATAATCCAATTCATAGTTCCATAGATTATTAATAGAAACAGGATGATTGCATGGTATAAATAAACATCCAAATTATCTAAAACATCCATCAGCAGCATCCATCACACATTCGTAGATCTCAAACCTGTTTGAAATCACATATAATTCCCTTCCAAAACAACCCATTTAACTTCCTAAGTTAAATCTCAATTCATCTTGAAATTTTCAAATTCAGTTGTTTATTCCAAACTTATTTAAGTTCCTCTAAGTTAAATTCAATTTAATCCCGTTAACCTTACTCAAATTTGAATTCCCACTTCAAATTTCAAATTTCTATCAATATTCCTTCTTACTTATAAGTGCAAAGACTTATTTCACTATGGGTTTTTACATCACACTTCAGATAGAATCAAAACTCAACATTTTAGAGTTTATTTCAAATCATCTTTGATATTATGTATATCCACACATATATACATATTTATTTCTTAGCCCACCAATTCATATTTTTAAACCACCCTTAGTTTTAGTTTAGAACAGATCTCTTTAAATTTTCCAAACAACACTTATTTAAAATAAGATCACATTCAAAAATATTCTGAATAATATTATTTATTATTTCTTTTAAGAATTTGAAAAAATTTCAAATGTTTCTAGACTTAGAATTCAAAACTTCATAATTTAAAACCCACTTCAAATTACAAGTCATACTTATCTAAAAGTTTACTTCCCTAAAACATTTTTCCATTTTGCTTTACCATTGTTCATTGGAAAACAATAATCCCATATTTAAACTCAATAACCATTCTATTTCCGGTTTAAATCCATTTCTAGTTTATCTTATTTGTATAGTTCATACTATTCAATTCCTATTTAAATTCTTATGAATCTTATTCAATTTCATTGACCAACAACCAATTTTCTTAATAGATAATGATTGGAAAATTATTTGCTTTATATATCAAAATATAAGCTTTCATTTTTAAAACCATTTTAGACCTTTATATAAGAAAATAACAAGTACGCTCTCATACACACACACACACTCAACTCATTCTAGGGTACTACTGACCCTATCCTCAATGAGTAAACCCACCAGAGCCAAGGTTCTCGCTTAACCTTCTGCTCTGATACTAAATGTAATGACCCGGAATTTTCGACCCTGAAAATTCGACACTAATACGTTCACTATAGAAGTGCCGAGCTTCCGAATGCCAGAATTTCCAGATTGTTAGGATAAGAAGAAAGAGGTAGAGAAAGAAATAGGAAAAAAAATACAGAATCTCACATTCGCAGCGGATCAAAATATAATATCAATAATAGCGTTTATACAAAGAAAGTTGTATCTATCAATTTATATCAATACATCAAAGTTACAATCAATAACATATAAACTGGATAGTCAAAACAACTTGTCCTAGATAAACAACAATAATATACTCCGCGGAATACACTCCATACGTTCCTACCATCCAACTTGCCATCTGAGCTCCAGAACGTCCTAACCTGAAAATCTGTAATACTCGGTCTGACCCGAGCATTACAACAAAGTAACACCCGGGTCAGGCTGGAAACCAGCGTGAGAAAACCCATATAACATGAAATACTAAGTTATAAAACTTATTTGCAAACTAGGGTAACTCGTAACTTCCTATGAGTTCTCGAATTCCATCACTTATTACAAACAATATCCAAAAACTATTGCTCAGTTAAAGGCCAGGTTACTTAATTTATTCCATTTCCAGCCTGTTGGGTTCTAAACTCAAATTTATAAAGAATCGAAGTGGTTTCAGGTATTTGCTGATACCCGACCCCAGCCTCTTCGAATCCAAAGTTATTCATTAAGCCAAATGTTTAAGTTTAAACAATACAATTTATATTCAGGAATTCATATTCACACAACAAATCATCTCAGAAAGATAACCCATACAACCAAAGTATCTCATATCACAATGCATCACAAATCACATATCAGAGATATCAAATAATCTAAGTCATACAATATATCTTAATCGTCTATAAGCAAGATAAATTAATTGCACCATTTCTAATTAATTTAATTGCTTTTTAATCCTCCTTACTTAACATTAATTAATTACAACCATTAATTAATCATCCTTTAATTATCTATCTAAATTAATCATCCATAATTACTTTCATTAAGTAATTATCCCATGGTTAATTATCCTCAATTAATTAACCTTTAATCATTAATTAATTATCCTCTAATTATTAATTGACCTTTAATTATTAATTAATTAATTTAACCTTTAATTACTAATTAAATTAATTAATCCTTAACAAAATTAATCCTTAACTACCTATATTAAGTAATTATCATTTAAGTAATTAATCTCTAATTACTTACATTAATTAATCCCTAATTTCCAATTAATCTCTAATTAATTTATAACCCTTAATTATTAATTAATTAATCCTTAATCATTAATTAATTAATTTCCTTTAATTTCATCATTAATTTAATTAATCATTAATTATAAAAGACCTTAATTAACTTTAAGATAACCCACTTACCTTTATTAATTACTTAATTATGATTACCATAAATTTAAGCACTTTATCTTTTAGCAACCTACTTAATTATATTTAAAATTAAGTTTAGAAATAATTTAAAATTTTAACTGAATAAATTTAAGTTAAACAAATCTTACCACTTTTCTTAAGTCAAATATAAAAAAACATTTATTATATAAAGAATTAGATTTAAGAAATAGTTCAAACTAGATTCATTTTAAATTTTAAAACTTGCTTTTATTTAAAACTTAAAACTGTTAAATACGTAGTTCAGGTCCCATCCGATTCTCACCCGAGTCTAACCCCGAGTACTTCTCCTTTCTTTCTTTTTTAAATAAAAACTTATTTAAATTTTAAAATCTGTTAAAAGTTTAAACACTCGCATGTGGAATCAACCCCGAGACAACTCAATCTTTCCCCAAGACCAACCTGAGGAAAATACCTTCGTTCCCAAATCAAAAAATGGTGCGTAGAATGTCCGGTGCACATGCACCGGTCAACGGCAAGGCTCCAACATCCTCGACCATCATCGACAAGTTGCCGTTGCCAAGCTCGACCATCGCCACTACCCAGAACCCCTCTCCGTCTCTAAAATCAAAATCGAGCAGTGACGAGAACCATCGAAACCCAACCCGATCCCATGATTCGCCAATAACCATCTCCATCGACCATCAGAAATCTCGCTGTCGAGCCCAGACATTCTCCTTGCCCCCCTCTTTCATTTCCCCTACCACCAATCGCTTATAAATCATCTACGACGACGCACAAACCTACTTGAAATCTTGATGACAAAAACCGGCCTTAAAGCCCTAATTCGCCATCACCCGGTCACTCCAACGGTAAATAAAATTCCTGACTAATTTTCTGTTGATCCCCACTTCTCAAGCCATATCTAGCCACGATCACGACAACCATTTTTCCCTCGATCGTCGACAACTGCCAAAAAATCCCATCTTCGATCAACTAAGAAATCGTCAACATCCCTAGCTTTAAAAATAATGAAATTCATTCCAAAAATCATGATTTCGATGCTCGAATTCATTCATGAATTCAAAAATTGAAATTTAAATATTTGATTTTTTGTCGAAAAATAAATTTGACTATTATTTCTTATTTTCACAACGTTTACTTAGTATTTCTACTTGAAATTCTTTGTAAAAATGAAATTACATTGCCATGATCAATTTATTTTTAAAAAATTTAGTCTAATATTAACTGTATAATGAGAAATTAAATTTTAAAACTTGATTTATAAAACTGTAACTAACAACAGGAGTTTATATACATATGAGTAGGCATACAGGTTCAACAACAACATATTTATCTATATATAAACATATTTTCATCATGCAAAAAAAATTTCACAGAGTTATTTCAATGATTTATCACAAGCATCAATTTTAAATAGGTTTAAGCATAAATAAAAGTAGCATTTCACTCACCTTTTTGTAAAGACGGAGGAACATGTTTTAGATTTCAAATTTGGAAATATTTTGAAATGGTCTGGAAATTTGCTGAGATGAATTTAAATCTTGAATTGTTAGCTTGCTTTCGATTTTTGAAGGTTTACTCCCAGGTTGAAGATGTTGTAGAATTTCGATTTTATTTTGATTCCTTTCTCTGCTTTTATGTTTACAGGTTTTATTTTTCTTATATTTTGAAAATGAAAGAAGATGTTTGAACTCAATCTCAAAGCCAGGTTTCTCTATATTCATTTGTAATTAAATCCTAAAAGAAAATTTCAAGTTTGCCATTCGTAATACTAAGCTAAAATTTGTCAGTATATGTGATTATCTTCTTACAAATGTTAATAAGAAAGAATGAAATATTTACAAATGTTTAAAACTTATCTTAAATATCTCTTATGTTTTATATGTATTTATATTAATATGTATTATATATATGAAGTGCATAAATCTCAAATATAAATGAAAGTATATTTAAACCCTTGTTAAATCTTATTTTAGGCTATCGTATTTTGAACTATAAATATTTATTTTTATTAATCTATGTTGATATCTTTTTGTATAAATCATAATTAGTTCAACAATTTAAAAATATGTGTAATAAACTCTTTTATTAAATCCTATTTTAAATCTTTAAGCTATAGTACTTTAAAAATAAATAAATAAATAAATATAGATGCTATTCTAAGTGTTAAAAATATAGAATTCAACTTTAAATACCCCTTAAAAATTATTAAAAACATAACTTCCAATTCATTTTATATATATATATATATATATCATATATTATGATTAGAAAATCATATTTTTATTGAATTTGAAAAGATAAATTTTCCCTATTAAATAATTATAAAAGAAGATTATTAAACTAATATTGTCGAACTTCAATAATTAAATTTTTATCCAAATATATATATTAGAATTTTATTTCGTTCAATTTACAAATTTAGTATTTTTAAAAAATTTAATCCTGTTAATTACCAATTAACAGATATCCAAAATTTGGGTTATCACAAAGCGACAATTGCAGAAGTTATAGTTAGCACTATACAAGATTCTGGCCAAGAAGAGATAGGAGATATAAAGGTTTGATGCGTTCGATATGGTTCGGCATGTATATGCGGCTCGGTAGGTATGGATCGGTATGTATGGCTCCGTCAAAGGAGGGAAGACCGTGTCGTTCGGTCATGGTATGAAGGATAAGGTTGGTCGGAATACATGGCTCGATCAAAGACGAAGGTCACACATGGCTTGATCTAGGTGTAGATGCCGTTCGGTCAAAGATGAAGGTCACCTATGGCTCAGTCTAGGTGGATTGGCAGATGCCACTCGGTCAAGGAAGAAAGATCGTGCATGGGTCGGCCAAGATAGGTCGGTCGGGCCTGGTTCGGCGCTTGTGGTTCAGTCATAATGATTTGGCATGTATAGGTCGGTGTACTTGTGAGAGTGCGTCTTAAAGAGAGTTGACGAGTTACCTTGTGTTTCCACGCTTCGAGTTCCAACGCCCTTTTCTTCAAGTCATATGGCAACCTGCTTCGAGTCATCCACATGGGACCCCTAGTTCGGCCAGAGTGGCTCTGTGGCATTTGGTTCGGCCATTAAGGGTCGATATCTATGGGTCGGAGAACATGGGTTTTGCTGTGGACTGAAGTATCTTGGTCATGGGCCTATGTAGGGAAAGCAGTTTGTCTTTATTTATAAATAGAGAGGTAGGCATACAGTTGAAAGGGGACCTTTTTTCGAGAACTTCAGGGAAACTCTGGCATTTTTTATACTCTCCTTCTTTTTGATTCAAAATTGTATTCAAGCAGTTTGTTTACGGATTGTATCTGTATTCAAGTGATTGAGAAAGTAATAAAGATTTTATTCAAAGTGGACGTAGGGAATTGCGCCGAACCACTATAAATCTGGTGTTCTCATTTCTGTTGTTCTTTTCTCACTCAATTGCATTATTTCTCTATTTTAATTTACTTTCTTCATTAATCTCTCTACATAAATCTATTCAAGGATATCAGTGACCAATTTTGATGCTAACAGATGTAGGACAAAATTGCCAAACCACCATAAAAATCTATGTGTTCATTTATGATATTTGCTCTGTTTTAATTTCATTCTTCATTTAATCTCTAGTAGATTCTATTGGTTGTTGATGTACATTATTGGTGTCAACAATAATAAGATACTAAATAGTCTTTAAAGTACTTAAATGCACCTTTTAAGACTTACAATTCAATTTCTAGATATTTTAAATGGCAAGACATAGAAATTCAGTGGAAAAGATGTTGTTAAGATATTTGGACTCTTAATTGAAGTTTGCATAATAGACTCGCAACTAATTGAGAAAAAAATAAGATAACCTTTAGTTTGTAAAAATTTTGTTGAAAAATATACCGATAATGAAAAAAATGAATAAAATTGTTATTAAAAGAGAAACTATAAAGATTTTGCATAATGAAGATGGTGAATCTGGTAAATACGCAGTTAGATTTATTATACATATCCTATTATACCATTTTTTTTACTCAAGAAAAAAAAGATTGTTTTTGTTATTTCTAAAATGAAAAGCAATATTGTATATGATAGTATAGGCTGTTTTTTACAGGTAGCAATTAATAAGCAAATTACCATCAACCTTGGGCCATCATTTTGAATTCTAAAATAGGAGAATTCAGCCAACCAACTTCATTGTTATTAGGTATGTGCTTCTTGAACTTCTGGTTTATAGTAACAAGCTACTACTACTTTGTTGTAAATTTAAAATTTTAATTATTTTTCACTAGAAATAATCTTTTTGTACATATATTCATAGTGTAATAGATTTAAAAACTTCCTTTGAAAAAAGATTTAGTGAGTATTTTACTTCGGTATATAAAGGGAAACATCGATGGTTATTTGAACTGTGTAATAGTATGTTAATAGTCATCAAATAAGACTTCCACTTGACGTATGTTAACAAAATTTAGTGCATTAAATAGTTAATGTGTGGTAAAAAAATTCTCCCACACTACACTATGAACAAAATACTTGTTTTCACTAGAATGAGTGAAATCACATGAAGAAACAACTAATTCTTCTTTACAAACAATATTGTTAGAATATGTTCTAGAAAATCTAGAAAGGCTCTGTCTAAAAGTTGAGTAAACTTTCCATAATGATTAAAACCATCTCTGTAACGACCCGTAAATTTTCGATAATTAAAATCTATTAATTGAATAGGATTTTAGGAATTTTTGTTGAGAGAAATAAAAAATTTATGATATTGAATTTATGAAATAATATAATTAAGGGGAATTGAGTAAAAACAGTGTTAGTTAAGTAGTTGTAACATTTGCTTGTTAATAATGAACTTATAAGTGTGATGAACAGTTAATGGTAATAATTAATATATGTTACATATTTAATTATTTGATCCATTAAACTTAATTGGAAATCAATTGCAATTAATTCACTTAATTAGTGCAATTAATATGGGTTAAATTGACAATGGTAAAATGATGATTTTATACAATGTAACCAATGAAAATTTTATCATAATATGACCTTTGATTCGAATAAAAAAGGATAGAAATCAAGTGTACTTAAATTTATTGGAATTTAAAATTTTAATAAGTAAATTTGTTTTAATTCAATATAATTAAAGATTATGTTAATGAAAAGTAAGATGAAATGGAAAAATATTAATGTAATAAAATAAATATCAATGTTAACTATGTATGTAAGGTAGTAATTGATTTAATAAGAGAATGAGACCAAGATAAACAAATTAATTGAGACTTTAATTATAATTAGTGTGTGAAATTGACCAAAATTCAATAAAATGGAAATATAGCAGTTAATACAAATAAAAGATGAAAATTGGAGTACATTAACATAATGAAATGTAAAACAAATGTTAACTATGTTATTAGATTTATAATTGGTTGAATATAAAGGTTGAAATCAAATTAAAGAAATTTATTGAAATTAAATTATAATAAATTGGATTTAATTACAGTGAAATTGAATATTGTAATTAGTGTAATAAACAATAATGAATTGTCATATAACCTTGTATTAAGTCATTGCAAATGTATAAGTGAATAAAAACGATGAAATTGGTTAGTCTACGAATGTTGAGGTAAAAAGAGATTTAATTAACGAGAAAATAGCCATTTTGGCCATTGACTCAGATTTCGACGAAACTAGTTCATCGGATCCGTAACGATGAATTATTGTAGGATCTCAAGTTTCGTAGCGATCGGACTTGTCGTTTGATCGTACGGGCTCGAAACGCCTAGAAATCAATTTAATTGAAATCAATTTGAAATAAGATAATTTTAACATAACTTCTTCATACGATGGAATTATGACTTGAAACCTATTTCATTGAGTTTAAAAATGTTGAAAACATCAATTTTGATATATGGGTCATTTATCATTCCAATCCAAATCAATCTAGTCCATTCATTCTATTTTTCTGATCTGCCTATAAATACCTCGTTGTAAATCCTAATTATTTCTTATTTCCCATTGAAAGTACGTACAATTCTTGCTGCTCCTCTCCTCTTCAATGGCAGAAACAGATTCAAACTCCAAACCCTCAAATTCAACTTCAAAATCAATTTAAAAATCAGACTCCTCAAATTATATCGAATTATATATTGATTTGAAGCTCTAAACGAGCGCAGGTCAAATTTGCAGTTCGCTTGTCGATCTGGGTTTCTGTGTGGCCAGAATTGGTCGATTTAATCTCGGCCGTTTACCTCATCATGAATGACTTTGTCGGATCGTGGAACGAAGGGGATGGTCACGTAGAGGTAGACGCGTTGAAGGATCTGTCATTCATTAGGTTTATTAACATTTGGATGCGGTGGATAATTCAATTAGGGTTCGACTCTTCTAGGCGGTAGCTGCTCGAATTCGCTGTCGATGCGGCAATTGGAGGCGGGGATATAGGCATTGGCGAGGTCGGCGGTTTTGCTTGTGGGGTGGAGCGCAGCCGCGACTGGCCGCCAGAGTGGGGTCATGGATTTGGAGGCGGTGGCCGTGCCGATGCTGTGCATGATCGATGGTTTCTAGGATTTCATTCAGTAAAAATCTGAAAGAGGATGGGGATGACGTGTCATGTAGGTAGCGGCTGTTTTTTTTATTTTATTTTAATTTTGAAATTCTTTAATGTTTTAGTCGCTATAACTTTTTTTTTTTTTTTTTTTTGGCAAGGCCGACGGTTTTATAGTGGACCGACCACTTTTATTACGAACGTAATAAAGTTGAAGTACAGGAGAAAGGTAGAGACACCTTTGCTACTATGATAGAATGAAAAATAATACAGAACTGGAGTGTGACAGACACGTCACAACTACAAATATAAATAACTAGACTAGTTCTCCTCCGAAGAGGAAGAATCACCAACACGCTCATCAACCACTGAAGCATCCAGAGAACTACACCCTTGATGTCCAAAAAAGGGGCGGAAACGAAGTGCAAGGGAGGGAACAAAACAGTCAACATCAACAGAGTGAATAAAAGATCGATCCCATGCAGTATCAGTAAGTAAAACAGTATTAATCTCAGAGTACGAACCATCCAAATCAAGGACCATAGAGTCTCCAGAAATTTTGTAGTAAAGGCATCGAAGGTCCAACGGATCATTAGAAACATATCTAAAGTAGGAAACGTCCACGGGGTTGAATCTCATAGCAGAATGACTGTCAACCCAACAATGCTCAGTCTCGGCCCAGACTATTAGAGGCGGAGAGAGGATAGGCTCAGCGGGCAGAACAGAAGGAACTGCAGCAGGAATAGGAGACACAGGCCGCTCATCAGGGACAGAAGCAACTTTGGGAATCCATTGCCTAAGCGGAGGCTTAGGAAGAGGGATCTTAGGCGCAGCAGCAGCGACAGAAGAGTGCTTGCAGGAAGAGACAACATGGCCAAAAGAGTGACAGGAGGTACAGATGTCAGGGACCCAACCATAACGAACACGAACTTCCACCACGTGACCAATAGCAAGCTGGACAGGAATGGAGGATGGAAGTGGTTTATGGGGAGAAATCTCAATCAGCGCCTTGGCGTAAACAAGCTTATCTCGTGCAACAGTATTAGAGTCAAAACAGATCAATTTTCCAACATTGCATGCTAGCCAATTCAAACCACGCAGCGGTTGAAGTGCAGAGGGGATTTGGGAGAAATAAACCCAAACAGGGATAGAAAAAACCTGTTCACGAGCACTAGCAACCGTCGCAGACCAGGGCGTTATAATGAAGGGTTGACCATCAAAGAAGGAAGGCTCAGACTCCAGAACACGGCTTCGTTCCTCAGGGGAGGAGAACAAAAGGTAGTACATAGAATCAACCAACTTAACTCTAAGACCACCCTGAAGTCTCCAAGCCCTACGACAAACAGAAACCACATCACGAAGACGATGATTAGGGTCCAAAAAGAATCCTACAACGTATTCAGACCAAAAGTCCAAACCAGCTTGCATTACACAGGGGGGAGGGATCATAACTCCGTTTTCCTCAACTATTACGAAATCAACTGGCTCATAAACACCCGCATTACGGGGCTTGGATGTAAAGAGGGAAGACCATGTTTTAGGAACAGACTTGCTAGGGGCAACAGGGCGACACGCCACAGTACCCAATGCATCCACAGGGACGGGTCTCTGGTCTACACAGAGAGAATTGGAAGCAAGCAAATTAACGCCAGTAGATAAAACAGTGGGAACAATTCCAACATTATCACTTGCATTCTGTCGAACAGTTGGAGTGCCACTGTCAACACCAAAATCAACGTTAGCAATTGAGGCCAGAGGAGCATCAGAGCTTGCATCTACATTAACATTGCCCAAGATTACAGAATCCATATCAGGAAGATTCAGATTGCAACTGGGATTAATAACAACATTCACATTGGAACCGGTACTAGGGGGAAGAAACGATGCAGACGGAACAGCAGTAGCATCATTCGAACAACTGGGGGAAGATGTAGACCGTAAGGACGCAGAGAGTGGAGGGAATTCGTGGGACGAGAGGAGGTCAGGACGAGCAGCTACTTCAGATGCCATGACACGATAACAACGACCGGAGCGTGTAGAAGAGGGGGAGGGTAGACGCGGAGGGGAAGAGGGCATGAGGGGGACGGAGAGAAGAGATTGCGGTGATGAAGAAGACCAGAAACCGCGAGAAGCACAAAACTGCTGGAGCCACAAACCTAATCGCCAGGAGCCATTAAATTGGTTTTTGGAAATGAAATTTTTTCTAAACTTTGGGGACAGGGAGCCATTAAGTCGCTATAACTTTTACATACGAGGTCCAATTCACACGCGGTTCATTCCACTGGGATCGTATCAAAATTCCAAACAGTTTGGTGCTAGTGTGGACAAATTATTAGACTGTTTGAATTTTGGGTTTAAATTGGATTTAAATCCGATTTAAATTCAAAAGTGAGTGTTTTGACCCACTCTCACTTCTAAAGTTTCTTATGTTTGTTAAATTAAATTTATGATGTGATAGAAATTTATTTATGGCCGTTTGGTATTATTTAAATCGTCGTCTCAGTTAATTTGAATTTACCTAAATTAAATCGTTAATTAATTTAATATTGAATATAAATTGCTGGTTAAATATCTTTTATTGATTATCTGTTCTATATTGATATTTATTGATTGGTTTGGATGATTATTGTGATGGCTGTTTGATTGTTGATATTGGATTAATGGATGTTGTATTTTATACCGTTATAATACTGCAAGTTCACTATGTGTTGAAATGATACATATCTGAACGATCTTTTAGATTAGTGGAAAATCGTTATGGGTTGAAATGATAGACCCGAGCAGTTTTCATCGATTTGAAAATTTTAAATTATGATACTGGTTGATGATATATATCCATATGAATGCTTGAATTTGGATTATGGATTGGAATTAAATTATGTAAAGGTTTAAGTTAAAATTCGGATTTGTGTTTAGTTAGATGATTGAGATTGATATTTCGAATTATTTGAAACTCTTTAAATAATTATATTCACGTTGTACACTTGATAGGAGATAATAACATCTATGAAACCGTGGCACTAATATTTTTATTTTATTTACTTTAATTTGACTTACATAAGATCTTTTAGTTTTTACTCATATGTTTTGTCTTTTCATTACGCTCGGGTCAGTCTGAGCTTTTCAGTGTATTGAAGACTATTTTATTTTCTGGAGGACGAAGATGAAGATTCAGTATATTATTACTATTTATTATAATTATTCCACCACATCATGTATTCCGTTGCATTATTTGTTTATTCATACTGTATGTATAACTCTGATTTGAATTGTAAAAGTGTAATCACATGTTATTTGTAAAACAGCTTCATGAACTGTTTATTTGATTATTATATTTTGTCATTCCGCTGCGAGATTCTGTGTTTTAATTTTCCTTCCTTTCTTTTATTTTACCCCATTAACAATCCTCCTTTTTAATGGCTTGAAATAAACATGTGTGGTTTATTGTCGATTTAAACCACCCAAAAAGGCGGGTCGTTACAGTTGGTATCAGAGCTTTGGTTTAGATATACCTTAGCCTATTGGGGTTAACTCATTAGAGATAAGGTAGTAATACCCTAGAATGAGTTGTCTGAGTGTATATACGAGAGCGCGTATTTGTTAATGTTATAAAAATGTTTTATATAAGTTTGAAATGAAATTATTTTTCCTAATATTATATGATGTATATAAAGGAATAAATTTAATAACTAATATAGTTATTTGTAATGTGTTTGATTTATGAAATGGTAATATTTAGTTATTATCATTTATTGTTGATTAGTTGAGTTTTGTCAGTTTATAAGCATTGGCTAATTATTGTTGATTTAATTAATGGACTAAACAATAGTTTAATAACAGTGTATTAAAGAGAATGAAATGAATAATTAGGATATTTGTTTATGAAATTGAAATGTTGTTGTGTATTTTTTTATTTGTTGACCGCATTTCAGCTATTGAAACAAAATGGAATATCTGGATATTTCGGATAGTTAAACTACTAAATTTATAGATAAGTTGAAATGTAGAAATTTTATTGAATTACGCAGTTGAATTCGATAACCTTAAATTGAAAGCAAGTGAAACAAGGTTAAATTTGTTATATCTATGTCTAGTAAATGAATAGAATTATTGTATACATTCTTGGCATGTAATATGATAATATACAAGAGTGAACTTTAAGCCTTGGGATGTTGCAATAAATGGTTATAAACAAAGTTGTGATAACTTCAAACTCGAACAATATTTTATAAAAAAGAATTAAGTTTATAAATATGTTATAAACTTAAGAAAATTCTTTATGAAATGATTTGCAAATAAATGTAGTATTAAATAAGAAATATTACATGTGAAACGAATGTAATTTAAATTAAAGAGAAATATAAGCAGTATTATAAGAATGGATATATTAATGTTTATTTTAAATGGAGAAATTATGTGAAACAAATATTAAAGTATGAAGTGATATTTGTGTTAATCAATGAGATTAAAAATGAATTTAATTGAAATGCAATTGTGATGAAACAAATTGGAATAATTACATAAGTTGTATGTATATTATTTTATTTGTGAAATTAATTTGATCCGGATTTGAGTTCTATGTGAATTTCACCACTTTGTGTTAGGATTTTTCATTCGATTCTTGATGGTGAATATTTGATATGGATTTTGGTTTAATTTTAGAATTCTTTATCATAGTATATGGTAATGCAAGGAGAATGATGGTTTCTAGTCCAGAAACCATATCGAAGTCCGCGTTAGGGAAGTTGAATGGATAATACTAGTTCGAAAGCTAACTTGTGTGATCGAGCGACAGATCGAATGTGATTTTGCGAAATGATGACATATGTACATCTTATGTTCCACTATTATTGGTATGCTTTGGCGCTGAAACTAAAAGTTGTTGGGTTGGATATCTTTGTAATTTAAATTGGAATTTTCTTCTATGCAAAACTACTATTGATTTAAAACCACATTACAAAATTATTTTTTTATTTTTCTTATACAAACTATTTAATTCTATTTTATTTACCGAACTATTTTATAAAATATTTCATAAACCTATTTTATTTACAAAACTATTTTACAAACTATTTTATTTACAAACAATTTTACACAACCACTTTATGTACAAAAATACAAACTATTCTAAATTCAAAACCTTTTATAAAGCAAAGATGTTCAATCCTATATGGCTTTTCATGCAGCAAAAAGATTTTGGAATTTTTTTGATTCTTGTATAAGATAGACTTTGTATAAGTACAAGTGATTTTGAAACTGTTCATTTTGGAAGGTATTTGATCTGAAGAGATAAATCTTATATATAATGGAATTTATATAAGGAATGATTTAATATATTCGAGATTATTTATTTTGTAAAGTACTTTATCTGAAAATGAAATCTTATATATAATGGAATTTATATAAGCACGATATTTGAAGCTATGATTTTTAAAGGGTACTATATGTGGTACGTTAGAAGTAAGAGGTATGGGGAAGTACCCTCCATGAAGAAGCGTAGTATGATATGCGTCGACCCAGATGGACTTGGGGAGTCCAGGAATGGATTCGACCGATAAACCCTAATGGACTTGGGTAAATTCAGAAATAGATTCGAACTGATATGGTTTTCCGGACTTAAACTCTTGGGTTCCTCGATTTTTTCCCAAGGTAGATGGTTCTTTAGTTTACCCAATGGAGGCGCTTTCGATCCTGGGATCTGTTGTTTGTGGATCTTCTAAGAAGGAAGTGCATCCATTGCGTAAATCACTGAGTTAGCAGCGTACCACTGCAGCTAGGGTCAATGGTCCCTTGTTTACGAACTGGCTACAATATTTTTCTGGAATGTAGAAGGTAGAAGGATCTTTTGGAAAGTTTTGTGTTCGTTGCGTAAACACTGGAACAGAAGCGGGCCACTGCTATCGTATTATCATCATTTGGCATTGGATTTTGAGCGGTACTACTCATATCTATTTTTAAGTGTTTTCAATGGGTGATGAAACAGGTCTACTAAGTATTTGGAGAATTCTAGCCTTGCTCTTGATCAATGCATGGACAGAGTCTGCCGGAACGAGGATAAACCTGTTAAGACATCGAGTTATAGAAGTATTTTGAAAAAGCATTATATAAAAGATATCTTGGTCATTTTTTTGTCAATTCTAAATACTTTAAAATGTTTATAATATTGTTTAATTATATACAAAGTGGTTTAGTAGTAAATTATTAGTGTTGTAAATATTTTAGAAGCTATTAATTAAATAAAACATATTTAAAGTAAATGATTATTGATTTATCAATAATGTTTAAAAAGTATCCTGAGATAAAATTAATAAATTTATAAATAATGGATTTAATGTTTTCAATAGCTTCTTTGCGAATATAGGTAATGATGTAAATAGTTCTTTTCAAATAGTTTACATATATTTATAAAGATGTTATTTAAAATATTTAAATGGTATTTATAAATGAAGCAAGAAACTTTACAAATGAATTTTTGAAAAGTATTAAAATATTAAAGATGATTGATTTGCAAATAAAGCTTTCAAATGAATATTTCTAGTAAAATTTATATAAGTTTCTTTGAATGTATAATTTAAAGATATTTTATAAATGGAAATAAGAAGAAAAATTTGATTTGCGAAGTTTATTTATAGTAATATACTTGACAAATAAATTTGAATCCCTATGTTGGAAGTATGGTTTGAAATATTTACTTGATTTCAAAGTACTAATAGTAAAATTTATAGGTTTATTTACTATTTGAATTTTGTATTAAACCATAATAAATGTTTTTCCATGATTCGAATATTCATTTTTTAGACAAGTGTTTAAATTTATTATGAAGGTATGAAATTTTATACTTTGATTTAGAAATTTAATGTAAGATTTGAGTATACTATTAGTTTCAATTTAATAATATTGAGTAAATTTTTTTTAAATAATGAATCTAATGAATTTTCGGATTTAAGGAACCTTATTTTAATGCTTATTATAATGTTTTGATATAAATTTCTAACATTGTTTAGACTTTTGAAAAATCTTTGCATAATGCTATGAGGATGTTTAAATATATCTTATATTTTTACTAAGTGAATGAGGTTAAAAAATTTAATTGAATTTTTAGATATATTGAAATATTTCTTTTTCTTCAAGGGCGAATACCAAAAACTTAAAAATTTACTCAATAACCGAATTAAGTTATAAACTTAAGTAAGGTAGTAGAAGCTTAAGTAATATTTTTTAATGATTCATTAATGACTTAAATCCTTAATGGAAACAAATTATGTAAGTGATTGATCTTTATATAAATAAACGAATGAAAAGATAAATAATGAGAAGGAAAAAACCAGTAGAATGAACTAAAGTAAACTTAAATTAGAATTTCAATTATTGTAATGGAATAAAATTTTAACTATTTAATAATTGGAACTTCTAAAGTTGAAAGTAAGAAACTAAATGCTAAGTTATAAATGAAATATACAAGGAATTTGAAATTTGTAACTTGTAAACAAAATGGATATGAAATAAGAAATGATAACTATTGAAAATTTATTTACTAAAATGAAATAGGATAAACTTGTGTAATTTTCAATTACATTTTTAGAAACATATATATAACTTACCATAATATTAAAAGTTATAATGTTAAATAAGGATATGTAATGGAATATTATATAAGAAAAACTTAAATAATGAAAGTGTTCAATGAAATTTACTTTTAAATAAGAAATTTGATACAAAAATAGTTATAAACCTGTGTTATAGTTGTAATGCTACTAAATAAAATGAAATAGAAAGTGAATATTGTAACCGAAGAATTATGAACTTAAGATAATGTTTGAAGCTATTGATAATTAAAGTAAATAATAAAATGAATACTATATTAAATTTAATGATTGTAACTTCAGAAATGGTTGATTACTTTGATCCCTTGTGAAGATTGTATGCATGTTTGCAAAGGATTGTTGTTATGTTGTATTGATTTATTTTGATTTTATGTGATGATGGTATGCTTTTGGTTGGAAGTGATCGTTATTATGTCATGTTGATTGTTTGTTATTAATTTAAAACAATATGATCATTTCACTTCTATATAATTATTAACCTCTTTGGATTATAAGTGTAACAACCCTAAAATTTTAAACAATTTAATTTAAAAATATTTAATTAATTTTAAATATTTGAATGATGGTTTAGCTTGAATTCCCAATATAACTATGAAATTGGCGATTAAATTTTAGAATTTAATCTATTGAAAATTGAACAAAATTTTGAATCTTAAATTTTAAGCTGATTAAAAATGATTTAAAAGCTTAGAAAATTCACATTGATAATACTGAAGATAAAAGAAGCTTCAGAATTGAATTTGAAAGTGATTCGTACAGTTTTGGAATTTTATCGTTTAAATTGAATTTAAAAATAGCCTTCCGAGGCATGGTCTCGGAATTTGACGAAATCAGTTCCATTGAGTCCGGAATATTGTATTATTACCGGATTTCAATTTTCGTGGCGTTTTGAGTTGTTATGTGAGCATACGACACCTAAACGCGTTGAAGTTTGTGTTGAGAAACAAAAACCAAATTGAATTCAAATGTTTTGAAGAATTGGTTTAAATCAAATATTTTGAATATCTCCAAAATAATAATTGGGAAATAAAATGACATGTCAATTTAGTATAGCCAAGAGGATCATTGAACTATAACTTGGGAATTTGATTCTGAATTCTTTTGAAAATTGATTTCAAATGTTTTGAAGAATGATTTAGTAAATAAATAGATTATAAGTACTTAACTTATAAATGGACTTTTGGTATATAATTGAGTTATATAAATTGAATTGAATTAATAAAGAAGATTTATAAATCGAAGTTTTATAAATAGAAATGGAATTTGTAAAGATTGTTTATAAATTCGAAACCAATTGAATTTGATAAATGAAACATAGAAGTTATTAAAGGAGATATATTCGTGATTTTGGACAGCGAATTATCCTTTAAGTTAAATATTGTGATAGTAAATGTTGGTTGGGAATTTTATCCACGATTTTGGACAGTGGATAATCCTTTAAATAAATGTGTAGAAACATTGAATTGAATAAACAAAGTATATTCACGATTTTGGACAGTGAATAAAATATTAAAGGATATGTCTTGGGAAAATGATTGAATAATCCAACCTCTACTAATAAGGATTGCAAATATTGATAGGAAACTTCGAAAACATCTTGTTAATTATAATGGCGAAAACCGAAGCACAAAAAGCAGCACGCCGTGAACAAAGAGCAATTGCCCGTAGAGAAGCAGAAGCAGCACGTGCGGAAATTGAAAGGAGATTCAGTGAAAGGCAAGCACCTGGTCCATATGATGAGGTTATTTGCTATCGATGTCATAAAAAGGGACATTATGCCGTTATGTGCCGAGAGAGGAGAAAGAAAAGGAATGTGGATGACCGGTTCGCTCGTCCAGAGATTGTGTGTTTTAAATGTCGGGGGAAAGGGCATTTTCTTAGTCATTGTCCTGAAGTGAAAAAGAAGAAACGCGCACTCGATTTACCCGTCGAGAGATTAACAATCTGCTACCATTGTCGTCAGACTGGACATATAGCCAGAAACTGCACTGAAAGACAGCATGGAAAGCAAGCTATAGCCCGACCAGCTACAGCGAAAAGTGTAAAGGTGATAGATAAGGATGGAAACATCTCATATTTTTGCGGGAACTGTAGGGATTGGGGACATGTATATTTTGAATGTGTTAATTCTCCTTTAATACAACCTGAAATAGTGCAATCCGAAGATGAAAGTTTGGCAAAGATGCATACTACCAGACGAGAAGTCGATAGTCCTTAATAATTCTGAATCTTAAACCAATCAGTATATTTGAAGCAATCAATATATTTTGTAATACTATCTTTTGTAATCCACAATTTTCTATGTACGTCTTTTAAAAGTATTAAGCTATGTATAATTTTGTATGGAAGGAAATATTTTAATGAAATAGCATCTTGGGAAGGAAGTTTATTTGTTGACTTAACTGTAGGAATCAAACTAATTTTGATGTAAAGCTTATATTTCAAGTTTAAACTAATGCCTAAAATGGTTAATGTGGAAATATAAATTTAATGGAACCAAGTCGATGAATGACTTACTAAAGAACTAGTTGATTATTTTTCGAAATAGAAAATCAAAGTTCAAATAGAATTTAGATTTCAAATTTGAAGTTGTCAACATGATAATCCATAATAGTTTTAATAAATTCAGTGATGAATTTGAATTTAAACGTGCGGAAAATTAAATTAAGTGAAAAACTAAATATTGAAAAGTTTGAAGTCGGTTTAAAATTAATATTGTGAAAAGTATGAGGAATTCAAACTATGAATTAAGTTGAAGTTGAAAAAGTTAATGCTTTTAAAGATGTTTTAAAATATATTAACTATCGAAACCATAGATTTCAACATTCATTGTTGAAATAGGCATTTTCGAGAAATAAGGAAATGGTGGACTATAACACTGTTGTTATAGTAAATGGTTTCCAAAAGGAAATGTTTTATATAGTATTGGGATTTATATATCTATCTTAAATTTGAATCCCTATACTAGAGATTTTGAGTTGTCGTAATAATGTTTTACGTAACATTCGTTTTGAATCAAATAAATGTGTTTAAAAGAACGCTTTCCTTAAGAGAATGGAATATATACTTGATTATGATTTAAGTATATTGAATATTTTTCAAGTGTTGAAAATGAATGGATTTGTGAATTACTTATTATTAAATAAGTATGGAAATGTTTTCCAATATGAAGTGGAAAGTTTGAAATTCTATCTTTTAAAGATAAATTGAAAAGTGAATATTTGAAATTTGTTTCAAATGGTTAAGTGTGGAAAATTATATATCTTGTACAGATATTTTTGGAAAATTTGAACAATTAGTTCAACTTGGAAATTTTTCAAAAAATGATTGAATCTTGAGTTAAATTGAGTTTAACTTCGACATCAAAAACAATATAAGTTGAGCTTTGAATTTTGGATAGTCGATTGGGATTGTATGTTTAACCTTGTGAATTGATGACATAGAAATTGATCTCTATTAAATATATATCTGTGGTGGCGGAGAATTTATTCTTTTAGCTTAACACCCTTCTCTGAGATGTACGAGCTTAGAGGTTATATATCGGTGGACATCAATTATGTGTTGAGAATTGACGATGTAACGTGAAATCCAAATCGAATGTGAAGTCGATAATAAATTGGATTATGAATGTGAATTGGGTTTGAGATAACCTTAAATTTTCAAATCGATTTAGAGGAAAATTTTAAACGAAATGGAAAATTTAGAAATCCTCTATTTGTTATGAATATGAGATATTGTGGTTTTCGTAACTTATATATGTGAATGTAATAATTCGTAAACCATCAGTTTGGAAAATCATTATTATGAAAATCCTATGCAAGTTTACATAGGTATGATATGTACGAAATGTGAAATGAAGTACTATATGTATATGACATATGTTTTCTAAAACTAAGGATATGGAAATGTACCTTCCATTTAAAATTTGTGAAGGTGATTGGAACTCGGTGTGAGTGTCCATTTGAAAATCGTAGCTACGTAGAATTTCCATTAGTGGAATGTCCATTGGGACTGGAATCCCCCACGATGGATCATCGTGTTGGGATCATGTGAATTGATGATGTATGCTGGCGTAATTCATGGGGCGTGATGCCTACAGTTACAAGCGATTCCACTGGGATAGTGGCGCAACCGCCGCGTAAACTGCGATCTAGAGGCCAAAGCGTAATTTGAGGGGCGAGATGCCTATGGTCACGAGCGATTCTACTGGGATAGTAGCGTAACCGCCGTGTGAACTGCGATCTATGGCAACAACCATGGCGAAATTCAAGAGATGTGAAATCTACAGATTACAAGCGATTCTACTGGGATAGTAGCGTAACCGCCGGGTAAAATGTGATCCATGGGGGAACGTGCTTTCCATATCCATTTTTAAAAGAATTTTTAAAAGTATTTTCACTGGGAGTTGAAGCAAGTATATTTAGTACTTGGAGATTTTTAGTCTTGCGCCTGGCCAGCGTATGCCTAATGTCTGCGAGAACGACGATGGACTTGTTAAATTTCGAGTTAGCAGGTATTTTCAAAACTTTAAATAGCAAATCAATAGTCTGAAATTAGAATTACATAATTCCAACTTAATGAACTAAGGAAGAAGATCTTTAAAATATCTTGAAAGCCCACAGCTTTGGAAAAGATATGATATGCAAATATCTAGCATGAAGAATTTTAAGTTTAAATCTAAGTTTTTAAGTCGGAAATTTTGGTAAAAGACTTTTGCATCTTAATTGTAGAAATCAATGAACAAAAGAGATAATGAACAAAGCTAGTGAAATAAAATAAATGGAATGAATCCTATATTTATTTATAAGTTTCGAACTTGGTAAAATTGTGTAGAGTATAAATATCGGTGATATTTAGCAATCGTTTTCCTAACTTATAATTTCGGGACGAAATTCTTTTAAGGAGGGAAGATTGTAACAACCCTAAAATTTTAAACAATTTAATTTAAAAATATTTAATTAATTTTAAATATTTGAATGATGGTTTAGCTTGAATTCCCAATATAACTATGAAATTGGCGATTAAATTTTAGAATTTAATCTATTGAAAATTGAATAAAATTTTGAATCTTAAATTTTAAGCTGATTAAAAATAATTTAAAAGCTTAGAAAATTCACATTGATAATACTGAAGATAAAAGAAGCTTCAGAATTGAATTTGAAAGTGATTCGTACAGTTTTGGAATTTTATCGTTTAAATTGAATTTAAAAATAGCCTTCCGAGGCATGGTCTCGGAATTTGACGAAATCAGTTCCATTGAGTCCGGAATATTGTATTATTATCGGATTTCAATTTTCGTGGCGTTCTGAGTTGTTATGTGAGCATACGACACCTAAACGCGTTGAAGTTTGTGTTGAGAAAAAAAAACCAAATTGAATTCAAAATTTAAAAATGAAAAAAATATAGTATAATAATATGTATAAAATAAGAGTACCACTGCCTTACTTTTATCAGCTACAAACACGCCTTAACCTACGCCTAAAATTATGCCTTAACTCACGCCAGAATCACGTCTTCCCTTCGCTCTTATACTCGTTCGAAACCCCTCCTTTTCATTAAAAAATAAAATAAAACGAAAGAAAATAAAAAAATGGCGTCTCTCTCTCGTTTCCCTCTTCGATCCCATGCTCTTAAATTAGGGTTTCCAAATTATTGAAGTCGCTGCTTTTGTCGATTAATATTGATGCTCTATTGATCAGCTGCTTGGAGTCATGCTCGGCTGTTTCTCTTGATTTGTCTGTGAAATTAGGGCTTCGGCTTCAATTCTTCGCAACTGCTTCAAGCTAAGGTGAGTGATCCCCCTCACTCACATCTAATTCAAGAACTCTAGCGATTATGAACTTGAGATTTCGTGATTTCTGATTTAGTTCGATTTTATTTATTGTTGATGATTTCTGACCTTTTCAAATTCGGTTATTTTTCGTATATACTACTTGATAGTCACGGTTTGGGTTTCTTGACTTGGTTTGAAATTCTCGGCTTTGAATTTTTGTGATGTTTGACTATGTCCGTGAATTTCTCTGTTGACTCGATTCCAGTATGCTTTGAATTTGAGACATCACTGTTGTGGATTGTCCCAGTTGATGATTTTATGGCTAAAACTTTTTCATGTCTTCTCCTAACTTCGACATTTTTGTGTATTGGCTTCGGCCACTGTCGGGGTATGTTCCAAATATTGTTGACATTGGATTTTGATTTTGAACTGCATAGATATATATATATATATATATATATATATATTTAACTTGCTTTGACTTTGTCGATCTGGTTACTATGGTCCTAATTTGATGCTGTTTTGATTTGTTGAAGTTTTGCATCTGAGTTCTTTTGTTGCAGTCTCGTGATCTTGAGGTGGTTGCATTTTTGTTGCAGTTTGCCCTTAAGTCCAAGTAGTGGTCGCAGTTTCATTTGTATGAAAATTTTACACTTATTGAAGTGTGCAGTAATAAGTTGTTTGGGAACTTGTTTTCTTGAGTTTCCTTGAGTATATGCAAAACAATTGCATTTCGACCTTGCCATGTTGCATAGGTTTTGGTGCTGCAGCTGCGTTCAGTCACTGACTTGACCTTTTGCATTTGATTGAAGTTTGATTTCTGATAGTATTCTCTGATGTGATGATTTCACACGTTGTTGTGGCGAGGCAGTGCACGCAAGCGTGAACTGCAGCCACGCGGTATTAATTTTATTGACATACTATTTTGTTTTGATTTATGATCTTTTGCATATTTCATTACGGTAGTGGCGAGGCAGTGCACGCAAGCGTGAACTGCAGCCACACAGAGTTAACATGTTGTTGTGGCGAGGCCGTACACGAGTGCGTGTACTGCAGCCCTACTAGACTTGTTGTTTTAAATGATGTTTTCTATTGATGGAAATTTGTTTTATGTTGCCAATTCAATATATTTTGAATCGCATTTTGATGATTTTGTAGTTAATTGCCGTTTTGGAAATTTTGATATTTTTCTAAATTATCTTCATTAAAAATTCCTTCATCTATCTTTGTTGATAATTTGAATCCACTGATTCGTTGTTTAACACTGTTAAGTGTTATGTTTACTGTTATCCGTTTTCTTTATTGAAAGGATCGGATAAGTGAAATTATATTTGACTGCCGTCTAATTGTTGTTTGATTATTATTGCCTCTATGCACTAATAACTGAGTTTGAATTAGACTGACCTGTGTATTATTTTCTTTTGAACGTAATACTCAGGTCAGACCGAGTATTTTACAGCTTGAAGATTTTCAGGCAACGAAGTTAGAGAGAGAGGGGGAAACGCTCACTTTAGCTTTTCGGGGATTTATTTTTGTACATAAAAGAAATATTCCGCTGTATAAAATTTAATTCATTGTACAAACTCTGATATGTAAGAAAAAAATTCATTTATGTGAAATATTATGATTATTGTTGTGATTCTGTGGCTGATTCTGTTTAAACTCTACAAACCGAATAACAATCCATCATTTTGAACGTTTTAAGTTGGTTTAATTACCGACTAGGGACGGTCAGAACGATGGGTCGTTACAATAAGTGGAATACAGGTTATGAAAGCAACTACTACTGCATTTGGTTTCAAAAAATAAGCGTTATCCGTCAAATAGGTACGTTCTCTGAATATTGTTTTCTAGCGATATTATATTATTTTTCCCGTTGCTGGGTTATATTATTTTGAAAATATATGACATACTTTGTTATTTTGATGTTATGATTTCTCCCAAGCATCTCCGTACAAAGGTGACTCTACCGAATTTTTTTCATGAATTTTGGACATTGAAAATTTTGTGAAATGTTTTCCAAACTTTTGTTAATTTGAATATAAAAGGATTTAGTTGTTTATAAATTTATATATTCAATTTAAAGTATTTACTATGTTTATAAATTTAATATTTTGAATAATATATATTGATTACTTAATTCCTTCTTTTCATTTCTTTTTCCTTTTTGGGGACGAAAAGTTTTGAGTGGGGGAGAGTGTAACGACCCGTAAATTTTTGATAATTAATATATGTTAATTTAACAAGATTTTATGATTTGTATTGAGAGAAATAAAATGTAACATTCCCGAATTTTGGACATGTTTAATTTGATAATTAATTTAATTTTTGGAATTAAATTGTGAATAAATGTGAATTTTTCCAAATTTAATAAGATATATGTTATTTAGTTATATAAATGAATTATTTTGAAATTTAATAAATATATTGACAATGAATATTGTTGATTTGAAAATATTAAAATGAATATCTTGAAAAACAAATTGGACTTATTTTGGAGTTAATATAGGAATTAAGTTTCAAAACATTTTCTTATTTCCAAAAAGAGTTATATTATATAAAGTATAAATTGCATCTACATAAAGATTTAAAAATACATAGCACATAAGTGAATATAGTTGATAAATAAATTTTATTATATATGTATACGTATACATGTTTATTTATTAATATATATTGATAAGTATTTATTTAAAAATATAATATTTTTAATTTAAAGGTATAAATTTGTAAACATAATAAAAAGAGGGATATAAACATAAATTTTATAACAAATGACATTTGTAAAAGAATTAGAAAAATAGAATTACAAGTGTTAGTAAATGATACAAGTGGCACACAAATTTCTCCTTTGAAAACTTAATTACAATAATATGTTTTAAAGAAAAAAACGATGATGAAGTGAGAAAACCAGGCTACAACCTGGAAATCAAAGAGCAGTTCAAAAAAAAATCAAAGCTTCGTTTAAAAAAAACAAAATCAAAAGATCTGAAAGCAAGCTTCAGATTCAGGTTCAAAGCTAAAACAATAGAAACAAAACAGAGAAATAGATCAGAAATTAAAAGCCTGAAAACATCTTAAATTTGGAAATCAAAGTTTTCAAATCTGGAGAGATTAAGAACATGAAAGCATGAGAAATCAGAGCCAAAAAAAAGATCAACTTAAAACCTGAAGCTTCATATCTGAGATGATCAACTCAAAGCAAAGATTAAGCATAGTTCAACTAAAAAACAAATAAATATTTGGCAAGCTCAGGCAATCCAACAAAGTTCAGTTTAAATCAAAAGCATGCAACAAATATCAGGCTATCCTCTGTTCTTCATTGATAAGGTGAGCAAACTATATTTTAAAGTTTTGAATCTGGTTTGAATTTTCATCTACATGTGATTTTATTGAAAATATGAAAGTAAAATAGGTCTGAATGTATGTATATATATCTGTGAATGATGTGTATGCTTGTTTATGTATATATGTGGCTCTGTTAAGTATAACAGGTCCACAAAATGAAAAATAATAATTCAATATCTCATCACACAATCAATATTAGATTTTGATTTGCAAAAGAAAGATGATTTAAATTGTTCAACATCACTTTTAAAAATAACTTCGAGAATTTATATTAATAATTTACCTCGGAAATTTATGAATTACAGTAAAATTTAAAAACCATGTAAAACTCGAACCTAGTAATTTGTTGTTTCACTTACATTATTGAATTCATCTTGAAAAACTATGAATTTTAAAAATGGAATCAAGATTTTTATTTGAGTAACCCAAGAGAAATTGATGGATGAACAGAAAACACAATTTGATCGATTTCTGATGATCGTGTAATTGTAAAATCTTGGAATTGTTTTTGGAGGAAGATGGAAGATTGTAGATTATTGGAAAAATAACCAACGAATTTATAATAAACCAGGATGATCATACGAGATCAATTTAGGGTTTCGACCCATGTTTTGGACTTAGCTGGAAAAATGATTGCCGCTGCTTCGAAAGAGCAACGGAATCAATGGGACCGAAGGGTATCGTCGTGTAGGTCATTGCCGAAGCTCAGGTTATGATGGCATAAATGCAGGTGCATGGGATCGTCGGCATGGAGTAAATTTGTTGATCGAGATGGGGTTTCAGTTCGTTCAATATGCTCAATTTTGCATCTCGATGCTTTTGAGTTTGCTGGGTGTTCGAGATGAATAGGGGTGCGTTCGTCGTCGTGCCGGAGAACTCGGCGTTGATCGAAGATGGTTCTGGCCATCGTGCACATGTACGATGGTGAAATGGTGTCAGCGGTTGATTTTGGTTGTTGCTGAAGCTTCGGCTTGTTCGAGTTCTTACTCGAACTTCTCTCGTGTTTAATTCGGGGAAAGGATGTAAGCATATATGTAACAGTTTTTGAAAATGTTAAAGGTAAAACTAGGTTCTGGAAAAGAAAATGAGTCCGATTTTGATTTAACGATGATCTCGTGTTTTGGGTTATTTTGAATCGACTCTGGTGATCAACGATGGTGTTCTGGTGACCTCGACGTCGATCGCAGGTGGTCAACGTGTTTATGCACGTATACGTGCAAATGTTCATATCAGTGGTTCGAGTATTTAGGGAAGAAGGTGGAAGGCTCGAAGCCAAGCATGGGGAACTGATCCATTTTCTTGAAACAGGGTGAAGCATGGGCTGCCCGGGTTCAAGCTCGGGTGGGACGTGTTTTTTTGGGGTTTATTTATGTTTGGCCAAACAATTTTAAAGCTTTACAGAAAAATCAAGTTTTTGAAAATAAATTTTGTTAAATCGATTTTCCTTCAATATTAAATATTATTTAAGTTTTATAACTAATTAAGAAGGGTTTTGAATAAATTGTTTTATTTAATCTAGTTTTAAAATGGTTTAAAAATAAATATACCCTTTTATTTTTGAAAAGTTTATTTTAACTAGTTAATAATTAAAGGTTAGTTGATTAATATAAAAGATGTTTTAAAATGGTTAATTAACTTTTCAAGGTTAAGTTAAATTTATTTGTTAAAGGAAATTAGTTTCTTGAAGTTAATTACTTAATAGAAATAATTAAGGTAAATTAATTGATAGTTTAAGTTTAATTAATAAATGATTAATGAATGATTAATTATAAATAATTATTTAGTGAAAGTAATTTAGAATGGTTAATAATTAAAGATTAATTAATTAATCAAAGTGATTAAGGAAAGATTATTAATTAAGGATTAATTAATTAATCATTGTAATTAATTAAGGATAATTGATTATAGAATTAATTATTAATTAAAGGTAAATTAATGATTAATTAGAGGATAATTAATTTAATGGTTTGTAATTAATTAATTATTAATTAACCATGATTAGAAATTTATTTATAGGTAAATGATTCTGGTTTAGATTAATCGGAAACTTTAATTGGTTTTACTTACGGATGACTGTATTCAATTGAATGCTGTGAATTGTTTGATATCTCTACTTTGTGATGCTTTATGATATAAATTGTTTTAATTCAAGCTACGATGAATGTAATTTATTTTATCTGTGAAGAATGTTTATTATTTATCCGTGAATGGAAGATAAGCGTTATAGAAGTATACCGCTTGTCGATATTGATATGATTGAATCTGTGATGGTTGTTTTAGTTGCACTATTGTGTTAAACCCCTGGACCACACTATACACACACAAATATGGATTGCATGAGGAAATTGGTTAAGTACCAGATATTTTGGGAAAAGGATTTAAAAGTTGAAATTTGTTTCCAAATGATTTTGAAAATGGAATTGGGTTGAATTTGAAAAGGTTTTGTAAAGGAATTTTAAAGATAAAAGTTATTTTAAATAACTTGACAAAATTTTGAAATTTATATAGTTTGATTTGAAGTTAAATTCAAGATTTGGAATTGAATTCTATGTCTTGAAATTATGGTTTAAAAAGGTTATACAAGTTATAAATGTGTTTATATGGGTTTTAAACCATTTTAAAAGTATTGTTTTGAGAATTTGAACTCAACCCAAGTTTTATACTTGAAGGGCTTTAACTCGTGCAAATAAAATCGGATTTTTTTGAAAACGAAAACTATTTGTTTTCAAATAATAATAGCCTTTATGTAAAGAAAGGATTTCCAATTTGTGTTGAAAGGATTTAAAATTTGAAATGGAATAGTTTTGAAAGCTATCTTAAAATTTTGGTAAATCTTGTTATTGAACTGAAATGGATCTTTTACTTAAAAAGATTTGAATCGTAAATAGTTTGGGAAACTATGAATGAATCTTTGTGAAAAATTGTTAAGCTTTGTTTTTGGAATCGAAGAGGATTCTAAATGGTATATCTTTTATATATAAAATATCTGAAATGGGAATTGTTTTGAGAGTTATGAATGGATCTTTGGAAATAGTTTTGAAAGCTATAAATTGAGTCTTTGGTTTAAATAATTGAATGAGATAATCCAATTTGAAAAGGAAATTGTTTTGAAAAGCTGTGAATGAAACTTTGTGAAAGATGGGTGAACTTTGTGAAATAAATCTTTTTGTTTAAAGATTTGTAAATGGTAATTTGTTTAACCATTTGAAAGAAAAGTTTTGGGTAATAAATTGTGACTTAACTGAGATCCCATATATCCATATGTTTTTAAATATTGCACTCGTTATTCGGTTTAGCTGGGAGAGGACCTTTGTGTCATATAACCCATTCCGAATAATGATACGACGTTATGGATAGCATTTGAAGACCAGTGGTGAAGATCAGATATTTTCGAAAATGAAAGGATTTCTTGTCGAATGTCTTTGCGTCGACTGATCCCCGATATAGAGATTTGATCACCCTTTGTGATGGGGAGTCTGGACGTGATTAGGAATTATCCGGATGGCAAGGGCTTCTTTGTGAAGTGCCTTCGGTTCTGTTCGAACCCGGAACAGACTTGTATGGATGTGTGCCTGACATTACACTTTGAGATGTAAAGCTGGTTTCTATCAAATACATTTCTGTTTGGTGGCGGAGATTTATTCTCTTAGCTTAGCACCCTTCTCTGAGACGTACGAGCTCAGAGGCTATGTAGTTGATGGTTACTAGTGATACATTCCCAATTTAGTAATGTGGCATACGAAGTGTTGCTGATCATTTGTTGATCGAAGCATGGCTTTGTGAAAAAGCGTAGCTTTGTGGATGAGACTGCATCAGGACCTCACATCCCGGAAATGGTCGAAACAGGAATGTTGCAGCAAGGTTTTTAGGGGTCTCGCCCCTAGGGTATGTCCATTTCCTTCTGGATAAAAGGTGGTATCATGGTATGGAGCCCAGATATTTAACCTATGAGGTTACTGTAAATCTATTGCTTTGTGGTTGTTGGTGTTGAGAGCTCTCGGATAAAGGTCGGTAACGACCTGGGATGGCATACTTGTGTGGTAGTTACCTATGCTATAGCTTGGTTAGAGCTTGAGGTAGCGTTAGCCTTGTGTTAGCAGAAATCCGATTAGGTTTTTGGGGGCGTCCTTCCAGAGGCGTTCCCATTTCGGTAAGGAAGTTCCTTAGCATGGCCATTTCTTGGAAATCCAATCTTTAAATACGCGCCTTGTACTGTTTTAGTTTTATAACCTGCCATTTAACGTGGTACCTATAGTAGGCATACGATGAAATGTGGTATGCTGGCTAAGATTAATATTATATTTTCGAAAGATTTTATGCACTATGCACTAATAATAATATAAAATGGTTTTCGCATATCAAGTAATTTTGACTGTCATAAGGAGAAATCTCCTCCAAGTGTGCGCTTGCATTGTGTGTGTGGCAGGAGGCCTTATGGAAATTTCAATTTCCAAAAAGCATTGCGGATTTCAACTTTAAATCTTTTGTTGTTTGTTTTGAAGATAAAACTGTTTTTGTTTGCTCACAACAGTCCCATGACTGACCCGGAGTTTATTGTTCCCTTCCTAAACTTTGGGTGCCCACAATTTTCCACACGGGCAGTCTAGAGTTAGGCTTTTTAGATAATCCAATAGTTGGTGTAGATTCGATAGCATTCAATCTCTGGATGTTGGCGATCGCATTTGGATAAAGTTGCTTCACTTCAGCATTCTTGGACTGACCTTGCTTAATGTATCGATGATGGTGGTTCGAGCCAGCTTTGGATTGGAGCATTTGATATGGAGTTGCAAATGTTGGAGTTCTCTCTTAGAAGATCAAGTTATGATATCATATTCAGTTGTTGTTCCGCTGCTGGTGTTTTGTTTTCCGCTGTAGCATTGTATATTGTGCTCTGATATATTTGGGTGATCAGTGTGTATCATATTTGGATATTGTATTCATTGGAGATATATGATATTATCTTTTTTTTTCCGCTGTGTTGTTTTACTTAATGTGTTATAAGCTCCGGCGAACCAGATTCGACATTTGAATCTGCGACATTCAAGTACGAGTGAAGTACGAGTGTCAATTTTCGAAGGTCGAGCCTGGGTCGTTACATAATTTTTTTTGTGATATTGAATTTATGAAAAAATATAATTAAGAGGAATTGAGTAAAAACAGTGTTAGTTAAGTAGTTGTAACATTTGCTTGTTAATAATGAACTTATAAGTGTGATGAAAAGTTAATGGCAACAGTTAATATATGTTACCTATTTAATTATTTGGTCTATTAAATTTAATTGGAAATCAATTGCAATTAATTCACTTAATTAGTGAAGATAATGTAGGTTAAATTGACAATGGTAAAATGTTGATTTTATACAATGTAACCAATGAAAATTTTATTATATATGACCTTTGATTCGAATAAAAGAAAGGATAGAAATCAAGTTTACTTAATTTATTGGAATTTAAATTTTAATAAGTATATTTATTTCAATTCAATATAATTAAAGATTATTTTAATGAAAAGATGAAATGGTAAAATATTAATGTAATAATATATATATATATATATATATATATATCAATGTTAACTATGTATGTAAGGTAGTAATTGATTTAGTAAGAGAATGAGACCAAGATAAACAAATTAATTGAGACTTTAATTATAATTAATGTGTGAAATTGACCAAAATTCAATAGAATGGAAATATAGTGGTTAATACAAATAAAAGATTGAAATTGGAGTATATTAACATAATGAAATGTAAAAAAATGTTAACTATGTTATTAGATTTATAAGTGGTTGAATATAAAGGTTGAAATCAAATTAAAACAATTTACTAAAATTAAATTATAATAAATTGGATTTAATTACAGTGAAAATGAACATTGTAATTAGTGTAATAACCAACTGTTGATTGTCGTATAACCTTGTTTTAAGTCATTGCAAATGTATAAGTAAATAAAAACGATGAAATTGGTTAGTCTATGAATGTTGAGGTTAAAAGCGATTTAATTAA
The DNA here is from genome assembly GCA_030765085.1 of Allium cepa. Taxonomy (NCBI): domain Eukaryota; kingdom Viridiplantae; phylum Streptophyta; class Magnoliopsida; order Asparagales; family Amaryllidaceae; genus Allium; species Allium cepa. The sequence continues at coordinate 1,022,428,386 of CM060941.1, forward strand.
TTTATTATTAATTTATTTAATAACTAAAAAATGCCATTTTAACCACTGACTCAGATTTTAACGAAACCAGTTTCATCGGATCCGTGATGGTGAATATTTGAAGGATTTCAAATTTCGTAGCGATTGGACTTGTCATTTGATCGTACGGGCTCGAAACGCCTAGAAATCAATTTGAAATAAGCTGATTTTAACATAACTTCTTCATACGATGGAATTAGGACTTGAAACCTGTTTCATTTGATTTTAAAATTATTGAAAACATCTTTTTGATATATGGCTTGACCCATTTTCGTTCCGGAGGCAGAACGGGCTTTCGGGTCGCTTATCGTTCCAATGCAAATCGATCTGGTCCATTCATTCTATTTTTCTGATCTGCCTACAAATACCCCGTTATAAACGCTAATTGTTTCTTATTTCTCATTGACAGTATGTACAAGTTTTCTGCTCCTCTCCTCCTCAATGGCAGAAATAGATTCAAACTCCAAACCCTAAAATTCAATTTCAAAATCGACTTAAAACTCAAAACTAATCAAACTATATCGAATTATATATCTATTTGAAGCTCTCGACGAGCACAGTTCAAATTTGCAGTTCGTTTGTCGATCTGGGTTTCTATGTGGCTGGAATTAGTCGATTTAGTATCGGCCATCCACCTCGTCATAATCAACTTTGTCGGATCTTGGAAAGGAAGGCATGGTCACGTAGAGGGGGACGAGTAGAGGGCATTTGTGTCGTTCATTGGGTTGATTAACAGTTGGATGTGGTGGTTAATTCAATTAGGGTTCGGCTCTTCTAGGCGGCGGCTGCTCGAATTCGCCATCGACGCGGCGATCGGAGGGGGGTCGTATGCCTTGGCAAGGCCGGTGGTTTTGCTTGTGGGGTGGAGCGCGGCCGCGACTGGCCAACGGAGTTGGGTCGCGGATTTGGAGGCGGCGGTCGTGCTGATGCTGTGCATGATTGATAGTTGCTAGGGTTTCATTCAGTAAAAATCTATAAGAGGATGTGGATGATGTGTCATGTAGGTAGCAGCTGTTTTTTTATTTTATTTTAATTTTGAAATTCTTTAATGTTCTAATCGCTATAATTTTTACATACGAGATCCAATTCATTCAAGCTTATTCCACTGGGATTGTATCGAAATTTTGGATATTTTGGCTCTAGTTTGGACGAATTTTGAGACTGTTTGAATTTTGGGTTTATATTGGATTTAAATTCGATTTAAATTCAAAGGTAAGTGTTTTGACCCACTCACAACTTCTAAAATTTCTTATCTTTGTTAAATTAAATTTATGATGTGATAGAAATTTATTTATGGCTGTTTGGTATAATTTAAATCGTCATCTCAGTTAATTTGAATTTATTTGAATTAAATCGTTAATTAATTTATTATTGAATATAAATTGCCGGTTAAATACCTATTATTGATTACCAGTTCTATATTGATATTTTTTGATTGGTTTGGATGATTATTGTGATGGATGTTTGATTGTTGATATTGGATGAATGGATGTTGTATTTTATACCGTTATAATACTGCAAGTTTGCTATGGGTTGAAATGATACATACCTGAACGATCTTATAGATTAGTGGAAAATCGTTATGGGTTGAAATGATAGACCCGAGCGGTTTTCATCGATTTGAAAATTTTAAATTATGATACTGGTTAATGATATATATATATATATATATATATATATCCATATGAATGCTTAAATTTGGATTACGGATTGGAATTAAATTATGTAAAGGTTTAAGTTAAACTTCGAATTTGCTTTAGCTAGATGATGGAGATTGATATTTCGAATTATTTGAAACTCTTTAAATAATTATATTCACATTGTACACTTGATAGGAGATGCAAATCCTGTAACATCTATGAAACCATAGCACTAATAGTTCTATTCTATTTATTTTGATTTGACTTACATAAGATCTTTTAGTTCTGACTCGAGTGTTTTGTCTTTTCATTACGCTCGGGTCAGTCTGAGCTTTTCACTGTATTGAAAACTATTTTATTTTCTGGAAGACGAAGATGAAGACGAAGACGAAGATTCAGTATATTATTACTATTAATTATAATTATTCCACCACATCATGTATTCCGCTGCATTATTTTTTTATCCATACTGTATGTATAACGCTGATTTGAATTGTAAAAGTGTAATCACATGTTATTTGTGAAGCAGGTTCATGAACTATTTATTTGATTATTATATTTTGTCATTCCGCTGCGAGATTCTATGTTTTATTTTTCCTCCCTTTTTCTATTTTCTTATTTACCCCATTAACAATCCTCCCTTTTTAATGGCTTGAATTAGACATGTGTGGTTTATTGTCAATTTAAACCGTCCAAAAAATTGGTTCGTTACAATCTCTATTTTTGTTTTTAAAGAGCAATAGGTTTCGGGTTTAATTTTAAATCCATTATGATGATTTTTGATGATGATATGATGGGATTACATGATATGTTTGATTTAAAAAAGCACGAATTATGAATGCTATTTCGATTTTATTAGCTAAAATCATATATATTATGTTTCGAATGCCATGAGGTATTAATACGTTATGTAAAATATTCTTTTGGAGATGGGTTTATTTCATAATTATCCATGTTATGGATAATTTATCATGAATTTTCAAAGGAAAATATGAATCATTGGGTTTAGAAATTAATTTCGGTAATTATACAAAGGAATTTGGGTCTGAAATTTTTATACGTTAGATAACATATTAAAAAGTGAATTTTGAGAATTTTTGTGGATTTTCCTAAGTAATTTACTATGGAAATTAAATTAATTTAGTTGGAGGATTTAGATATCTAAATTGTTTTGCTTAAGGGAGGAGCTTCTTTGCTAATTATTTTTAATAAAATCTGAGATGAATTCAGCAGTCTTTTAGGAAAAGATTTTAGTAAAGTTTATGGCAATCCATTAGATTTTTACAAATAGGCAAGTTAGTTGAAAAGTATTACTTAAATAGGCAAAGAAAAAAGTTTTGCATAAGTTTATTGTTTCACCACTTCCAATAGCTATCTTTCGACCCTATACTTCTGCCCCAACCAAGTCGAAACCAATACACAAGGTGTCAATGCGTTGGTTCGTAGTGGATTGGAGAATGGCGGTAGGTATGGTGTCCAAACCAAGCTTTCGAATGGGTCAAGACCTTTGTTTTACTACCCAAAGAAATTCCACTTGCCTTTTTTTTAAAAGAATGCTTTCAAAAGGGTTTAGTATAGCTTTCGAAGAAGTTGTCTCCTTTTTGCTTAAAGGGTAGCTTTCGAATGAGTTGCCTTGTAAATCAATGCTTTCGAAAGGGTAATTTGAACCCAATCGAAACTACGCTACCACATTTATGCTTTTCGAATGGGTTGAAGTCATCAACGAATTTGAAAGGTACTATTGTTTTATAAATGTAATAAGCCACTTTCCAATCTTTTCGAAAGGGCTCCAGTAGCCATTTATACTAAAGGTTTCAAAGGAAATGTTTTCTAAAGGGCTTTCGAAGCTATCCTTCCAAATGTTTTACTAAATGATTAATGTTTTAGAAAGGATGGTTCCGAAGCCATCAATTTTTCCCCAATCACTTTTATTTAAAGGTTAATGGTTTCAAAAGGGGTACTTTTCTTATACTCACTTTGACCCAAAAGTTATTTTAAGGATAAACACAATAGTTTTTAAAGGGGTACCTTCAAATGGTTTCGAAAGGGGTACGTTCAAATGGTTTCGAAGCCATTGAGTTGGAAAGATATACTTCAAAACTTTCGAATAAATGTTTTAATGGTTTCGAAAGTAAAGGTCTAAGGTTTCGAAAGCCTTAGATTTTAAAACAATGAACCCAATCTTATTTTTAAAGGAAAACCCATGGCAAAATAAAGGAATTTTGAAATAGATTTAAATATATAATTTTTGAAGGAGCTTTTCTTGATAAAATAATAGGTTAAAGGGATTAGCCACATTATATGTGAAAATTGTTTCAAGGATATAAAACCATAGATATTGGTACTGTTATGTTATTGTATTTGCTTCTTCTATAAACATTTTCACTATATAATGGACCCATAACCGTGTTTTGGTGTGAAAAGGCAGAATAACCAGCTAAGTTGACTTAGTAGTAAAAATAAATCAATTAACTCTTGAATGAATAGAGTTGCATCCAGCAGGTCAGGTAGACCAAAGTAGGATGCCCAGAGACTAAATAAAGAAGTTTTTAGATTAGATAGGTTCATAGTAAACCCACGAAAACAATGTTTGGAAAGGGTTATTGGCAAAAGTTAGCAAGTTCGTAGTGATGCCATGAAAACTATATCCGGATGAAGTTATTGACAGAAGTCGAGTTCTTAGTCAACTCATGAAAACTATGATATGATAGAAGTTATTGGAAATACCAATAGTTTCAGGAAGAACCCATGAATTAATGAAGTTATTGGTGGGGCCAATAAGTTCTTAGTGATCCCATGAAAACTATGAGACCGAACAGATAATCCACAAGTTTTAAATATGTTATTAGTCAACGCATGAAAACTAATAGGTTAATAGTGAACCTATAAACTATAGATGAGATAGATAGCCAAATGAATGGGGATGGAAAATCCAAAATAAATTACTTTGTTGCATATCATCATAATATTTTAAATTGCTATGTTTTAATTGTTATGGATGCAGGAGCACAAGATATAGTTACTACAAATTTTTAGATAAGGTACTAGTGAGGGGAAAACCCCTTCCACTAAGCGGCATGGTCTCATTAGATATCTAAGTTGGTTTAAGATAGTAGGTTATTATTCATGCCAGGTTTTATGTCTGACTCGAAGTTTATTTTTTCCCCTTAAAATCTTAGGTGCTCAATTCATTTTGAGTAGTTTGAGAGTTGAGGTTTTAAGGTTCTTCTTAGAAGAATAAGCTTCCGGAGACGTGCAGAATAAGAGATCTTTTCTATTTTGATTCTGCTGTATTTTGTTGTAAAGGCAAAGTTGTTTAAATTGCCTATGTTTATACTTTGATCATCTAAGGGGACATCTTCATATGTCGCCCTTGGTGTATTTTGTAATAATTATAATTTCTCTGAACGTGGTTCTCGAATATGGGATTAGGTAATGAATTTGAAATGATTTAAAATGGAATGTGAAAGTTGTTTAGTGATTTCAAGTTTATTGCATATCTATGTGTTTTTGTTATATCAATGTATCTAACATTACCATATTTGGTCGCCGAGGAATAATTATGGTTGAAGAAAGAGTTGCACCTGGTGGAAGTGAGGACACATATATTTCAAAATATGACTGTTATAAACAACTTAGACATCTATATTCCATATTCAGACGTTTGGATTTCAAAAATGTTTCCAAGAAAAGAGATAGTTTTAAAAATTCATAAACCCAAATGTCTGGATTTTATACTTAGACGTCTGGACTTTAAAAATGTTTTCCTAAAAAGGAAACAGTTCAAAAAATCATGAATTCAGATGTCTGAATTTTTATGACTTTTGAAACTAAAAGCCTCAAAAACTTTAGTTCAAAAATGCATGTTCTCAGATGTCTAAATTTTCTTGCCAAACGTCTGAAATCCAGGGACATTTTTAAACTTGGTAAAAATTGTCTTTTAAGTGTTTAAAATCATTTTGATGCAAACGTGTAAGCTCATATCACTCATGAAAGATTGTACATGCATATCTAAGACATTAATGCAAGATATATGACTCTTACAAAAATTTATCTTCATGTGACCTCTTTGTTGATACTTCATTTTAGCTTATCAAATATCTGTTGTTTTTGTGTTTCCAAATATGCTCATTCATTGTCTCTTTTTTATCATAGTGTACCTACAAATTACCTTAGAGATTCTTCGTTATGAGTGTATAGTTATTATCAATAAAATTCAACAAGAGAGGTTCTAACAATAAATAAGAGTAAAAGATGGAGATTTATTTCCTTCCTTTAATTGCTCCTTTGGATTTTAAAATCGCATTTGAAACCTCACCCCTCTTTATAATGCATGGCTGGCCATGGGCCTAAATTTTTTTACCAAAATAACTTAGCAATTAATTTATTCAAATCCAATTTAAACATTCTATCGATATTGTGTATTGATACATGTGTTTATAACTTTTACATATGCACTTTATTAAATACTAATAGTACTAAGACAAATTACACAAATCATAAATATTAATTAATTTACAATGGTAAAAAGTTAATTAAATCATGCAATTTTTTTGAGTATTCATCGTTACGGCCGTGTGACTCAAATGTGTAACTTCGGTCAGCAATTAGTATCGAAAAATTCGAATGTTAACATTCATACATTACCTTTTCTTGCAGTGTGACATTTTGGCTGAATTTATCACTTACATGTCTTTTCTGTATAATCCAATTTTATTCACTTTAATTGGTACCTAGTAATAATTGTAATTTACACCAATTCAATAATTCTATTCATTAAACAGTATATTACATTAGTACTTGTGGAATTTGGTTTTGGTCAAAATTTCAATATCATCTACATTCAACTAAAATAGTCCAAACAAAAAAAATCCTTAGTTCAATAATAAGAATTGCTATTAACCATATCTCTTTTGCCAAAAGCTTTAACTTTGAGTTGACTGCAGTAGACCATGAAACTAACCTCATATAACTGAGGAGACAAATTCTCTATGGAATAGTGTATTACTTCCAATTGTTCCACTCAGGCCCAATTATAGTCGTTCAGCATAATTTAACTATAACCATAGTGGAGTGTCCACATTGAAGTTTTATAGTATTCTCAAGTTGAGAGAACTATGTAAAATCATCACTTTAAGATTCTCTATTTGACCGCAGTTATATTAACAGATAGAAAACTCTCAATTGAGTCATTCCATAGTTATCCAATAACTATCAATCCAACAACTATCAATATATAACTCCTTGGTGCCCCCAACAGTAATGAGTAATACATTGCCTAACATTTAAATAGTGTTATGCATTCGGTCACAATGGATGTATGATATCCCATCTTGAAACATCTTAACTAGAAATATTTTAAATAATATGTTATTTTTAATGTGATAACTTTCTCATGATTACAACACATTGTAATTACTATCACTTAACTTATCATTTAAGTATTTTCTACTTAATTCAGTTTAAATTAATTACTTATTAGTAACATTGTGATATAATAAGTATATAACAGAAAGAAAACACTTTCTTGTTTTAAACAAGATTGGATATCAAGTAAGATATATATAACAAATTGCCTAATTACCCATATGGCGTACCCCTAACTCTATCAATCTCTATTCGCACTTGAGGTCAATTATGGAATCTTATTCCAAATCCTTCAATTGGTTTTCTGAAAAACTAACCGAATTCGTTTATTTGTAAAGGGTATGCTATATTGTTTTAATTATCTACTCTTTCAATTAACTCTCCGTGACACTAATAAATTGCCTTTATCATGCGGTACTTTTCGAAGTTTTTGACTTCTAATAAGCTTTAGGTTCTTTTATAAACTATATCACAACATTGTTATCACATAACAATGTCATGGGATTCTGAACATTTAGAATCACCCTCGACTCGGTTATAAATTTGTGTGTTTGCTTGTACTTTTTTTATTGCAGTGTATTCAAGAAAATACACTAAACCTTTGTTGAATCAGCCACTACTTATTTTTTGGAACACTTCCAGCTTCAAGTTTTTAACTAAGACCAATATATACTATACTCGATGTCACTTTTGAAGTTTCTTGTGATAACCTGGATTTTGGACATTTGATAATGGGATATTTTTGGTTTTCACATTTAAGATACTAAATTTATTTAGTTAGATAAATAAATTTCAGATAATTAAAAATATATCTGGATGTGTATAAATGGATTTGGAATTATAATGAGTGTTGAATTAAAATGATAAACCTTATTATGGAATTAATGAATCTGTATTAATAGATATATGCAAAACTTTATAATATTGAAAATTTTAAGCATAATTTGTATGTCTATATATACACCATGAGAAGTATCATATGTGGAAGCATAATAACTTGAGTTTGAAATTTTTTTGATAAAAGGTTTAAAATATTATTTCTTTTAAAATATCTCATGAACTAAGTATAATTTATGTATATATATATATATATGTATATATAAACATAATTCATAAAATATATATGTTAATAATGAAAACATGAGAACAAATTTAAATATTGCATTTGACATTTGTAAAATAAAAAAACATGTATTAACATTTGCAAGCTTAATATAGATTGAAGTAACAAGTGGCAAGCATTGTTTTCTTTCTAAAATATATGAATTGTTTTAAGGAAAAGTTGTGTACAGGCAAAACATTTCCTTTTTCCTCAACTTTATCTTTTTGAAAACAAAACCAAAGAAGAAGATCAAAACAAAAGTTCAAATTCCAAGTTTCAACTAAACAACAATTTCAACTAAGCAAGTAGGTTAAAATTCAAGGATCAAACTCAAGAATTTCAAAACTCAGGTCATCAACCAAGTTCAAATCAAGTACAGTTTCAAATTTTCAAAACTGGTTTCCTTTGTTCAACATATAAGGTGAGTAAACCACTCCTTTTAAAGTTGATTCTGTTCTATAATTTGAAAAATGTGAGGAATATTAGTAGTGATGTTCAAAAATTGTGTTGCATGAATGTATAAATGTGTTATCTAGTATATATGGATGGAAATACTTTATGCCTGTCTATATGAATACATGCAAACCTCTCTTCTACTTTAAAAGACCAAAAACATGTTCAAAAATCTAATACTCTTAAATTAATCTCTTTTAAATTATGATCTTAAGAGAAAAAAAGTTTGTATTAACTAAAACCATTTTTAAAAATATTTTTGTGGGTAAATAATAAATAGTTTTCTGGAAATTGGAATTACAATGCAAATGGTAGAATATCAGGTAAACCAACTATGATAATTTCTAGTTTCACCTATGGAGTCATATTCGAATATGAAAATCATGATTTGTAATATAGATTTCAAGATTTTTAAGTCTGTGGTTAACGAGAATTTTTAGGTTGAACACAAATTGTGTTTCGATCAAATTCTGCCAACAGGAGGATTTAGGGTGATCGAGTTTCATGCTGGAGGTAGCTCGTGGAAGGCTGGTGGCGGGAAAAATGCAGAGTGAATTTTTTGATCACCGTGGTTGGCGAGCGATGGTGATTTAGGGTTAATCGCCTATTTCGAGCAGCGTTTAATCGAAGCAAATTTGGTGGTCAGGGGGTAATCGGTGGAGTTCGCGAGTAGGGGAATGATTGGAGTAGGTCGTGACGATGTTTTGTTCGGTCATCTGTAGGGGGTTGCTGTTGATTTTTGGGTGATCTCTTTTCTTTCGCTGGGTTTCATTCTCCTTGTTTTTGATTTGGAGGTGGAATCTAAATCTTGGGTGGTCGGGAAGTACAAGCGAGGCGATGGCGACTTAGTGGTGCCACCAGGGATGATCGGAGAGGCTCCGTCGCCTTGTGCACGTGCACGGTGCACGAGCCTCTGTGCTTTGATATCTGAGGTAGGATGTGGTTGAAGGATCGAGAGGGTTGAATTTTTGTCTCGGGTTGTAGTGAGAGATGGTCACGGGTTTGGACGTGAGTAATTATAAGTGTACAAGATGGTAACGAAGAAGAGAAGCTTGGTGTTTGGTTCAGGTAAAGTATGGGTCGGACTTGGGAAAACTGGTGTTATCTTAGGTTGTTTGTTGTTAGTCAACCAAGTTATAAAGGTTCATCAAAAATGTGAAGTTGCAAAGGAAAATATAAACCAAGACCTAAAATAAAGCATTGGCAGTTTAAAACAAGTTTTCAAAATTTCAAATGTTTTGAAATTGTTGTGTAAGTGATTATATAGTAGGTTAATTCCTATATGTTTTTTTAAGATGATTTAAATGATGTAATTAAATAAGTATTAATTATTTAATAAGAATGGTAAATTGATTTAATGTAATCAGTTAAGAGAATAACTAATTAATTTAATTTTTAAGATAATTAGTTAATTAGTTTTTGAAATCAAATTTAAGGGATTGATTTATTAATGTGATCAATTACAGCAAATAATTAAAATATGATAAATTTATTAAAGGTTAATTACTTAATGTAATTCATTAATGATAATTACTAGATGTCAATAATTAAGGTGAGTAATTAATGGGCAATTACTAAATATGATTTAATAAATGATAATTACTTAATGTACGTAATTTAAAGAATTAATTTGTTAAGGAATAATTAATTTAATCTGTAATTAAAGGTTAAATTAATTAATAATTTAAAGGTTAATTAATTGAGGGTAATTAATCAATGGGATAATTACTTGATGGAGGTAATTAAAGGGAAATTACTTAATGGAAGTAATTAAGGATTAATTATTTAGTGTAATTAATTAAAGGATTGAAATAATTAAGGAAATTTATTAAGGGTTAATAAATTAATAAGTGTGATTAATTAAAGGATAATTAATCAATGTAAGTGATTAAAGGATAATTAATTTGAGTAATTAATTAAGGATCAATGTGATTAATGTGAATAGGTGAAGGTTAACTAATTTGTGTAATTAATTAAGGATTAATTACTTAAAGGATAATTAGTCAAGGGTGATTAGTTAAGATGAATAATTAAAAGATGATTAATTAATTGTTTCGTAATTAATTAATGTTGAGTAAAGGTAATCTAAGTGATTAAAGATTAGGAATTAATTCAGTTAGAGATAAATTGAATTAATTTTGGAAGTGATCAATCTTGCTTATGAATGATTGAATGATGATTAAATGCCTTTAGTTAATTGATATCTCTGATATGGAATGTTCTGTGATATGATATGTTTGGGTGGACAATGATAATGTGGTTATCTATCGATGATGAATTGCTGTGTAAAAAGTGAAATCTTGTATTTCAATTTGAATTGTATTTCACTTGAATAACTTAGGTTAAGATGGTATTGAATTCTAAAAGACCGAGGTCGGGTATCAATAAATACCCAAACCCACTTCAATTTGTATCCTAGAATGATTCTTTATTGATTAATATGTGAAATCAATAGGCTGAAATGGAATAATTTAAATGACTGGACCATTTAAAACTAAGTAAAGGTACTTAGGAATTGATTGTGAATATAAGTGTTGACAATGGCAAGTTGTGAACTTGTAGTGATGAACGAGTTACCCTGGGTTTTAAGTATGTTTTATGCAATAGTATTTCTTGTTAGATGGGTTTATTCGCGCTGGTTTCCAGCCTGACCCGGATGTTACTTTGATGTAATGCTCGGGTCAGACCGAGTATTATAGATTTTCAGGAAAGGACGTCCTGGAGCTCAGGAGGCGAGCTGGATGGCAGGAACGTATGGAGTGTATTCCATTGAGTTATTTTTGTTGTTTATCTGGGACAAGTTATTATACTGTCCAGTTTTTATGAGATTTAAATGTAACTTTGATGTATTAAAGTGTAATTTGACCAGCACAGTTTTCCTTTATATAACTGTTATTATTTGATATTATATTTTGATCCACTACGAATGTGAGAATCTGTGTTTTGGTGTTTCTGTTTATTCTTCTTATTTTATCTCTTTTCTTCTTTTCCTAACTATCCAGAATTTTTGGGATCAAAAATTTTGGGTCGTTACATTTGGTATCAGAGCTGAAGGTTAAGCGAGAACCCAGGCTCTAGTGGGTTTACTCATTAAGGATAGGGTCAGTGGTACCCTAGAATGAGTTGAGTGTGTGTGTGTGTATGAGAGCGTACTTGTTATTTTCTATATAAAGGTTTTAAAAATGGTTTTAATGAATGATTTTTATAAAAGCTTATATTTATATGTAAAGCAATAATTGGTTGTTGGATAGTGAAATTGAATAAAGAATTAAGTGATAAATATACATATACATATATATATATATAACAAAATGGAATTAAATAAAATAATTAGGTGGTAGTAATACAACTAAATTGAAAACTAAATAAAGATAAGTTTGAAATGAATCCAACCTGAAACTAAAATCCTGAATTTACAGAAGTGATTTCAGAATAAGATAATAGTGAAATGGGTATCCAGATATGATATATTTGTTAATGGGTAAGTAAAATGAAATGTTTTAGGGAAGTAAAACATTTGGGTAAGTATGACTTATAAATTGGAACTGAAGATTATCTAAATTGTGGAATTTTAAATCTAAGTCCAGAAAATTTGGAATTGTTTCAAAGTGATAAAGAAATAATAAATAATATTATTTAAATGTATTTAAATGAAAGGGTCCTATTTCAAACAAGAGTTGTTTGAATATTTAAAGGAATTTGTTTTGAATTAAAAACCAAAGATGGGTTAAAATTTAAGGATAACATGGTGTGTAAAGGAAATAAATTTGTATATATAAGGGATATACATAATATCTAAGGTGATTTGAAATAAATTCTAAAGTGTTGAGTTTTGATTTTCTCTGAAGTGTGATAACCCAAAGTGATATAACTTTTGAACTTATAAGTGGGAAAGAATATTGATAAGGAGTTTAAAAATTTTGAGATTTGAAGTGGGAATTCAAAATTGAATAAGGTTAACGGGATTAGATTGAATTTAACTTAGAAGAAATTAAATAATTTTGGAATGAACAACCTGATTTTGAAATTTCATGATAAAATTGAAATTTAACTTAGGGAAGTTAATTGGGTTGTTTTGGGAGGAGTTATATAAGATCTCGATTGGGATTTGAATTCTGGGAAATGTGCGAGGAATGCTATTGATGAATGTTTAAAATAAATTGGATGTTTATTTACTGCGGCTTATCCTAATATCATCCTGTTATTATCAATAATTTTGAAATTGTGAATTGTGTAGTTTAAAATGAATTAAGAAATGGATTGGAGTAATATATATGTCCATTGCAGAAATTAAATGGAAATAGAACTTTAAGGAGGAAACTGAACTTATGGAGATAAAATTACTTTGAAATTAAGATTTAAATGTTCAAAAGAAACTTGGAAATTTAAATGGTTAAGGATTGGATTTCAAAGATTAAATTGTTTAAAAAGGATTTGAATTTTTATTTGAACCTAGAAATAGGTTTATGGAGAAGTAAAGGAAATTTAAAATAGAATCTTAAAATTTGGACTCAGAATTAAATGTTTAAAGGGTTCTGAACTTTTTCTTGGAAACTTGGGATAAGTAGTAAAAGTGATTTAAATAAATTTTAAAATGTTAGATTCAAAATTTAATTGTGTAAGAACTTGGGTTGTTAAATTAAAAGTAAATGTTAATTTGATTTAAGGGAATTAAATCAACATTTGTAAATTTAATTCGAATTTATATAATTCGAGATGGTTTAAAAAGTGGAGATTGGAATTGGATAAATTCAAATAGGAATTGAAATGATTTGAAATTAAAGTGGGTTCAATTTGAAATTTCATCCAAATTGATTTGAATAATTTGGAATTGTGATTAAAGTTGAATAGGTTTAAAATTCAAATGGAATTAGATTTGAATCTGGAAAGAAACTGAGGTTAATTCAACTTGAATTGGGGTTAAATCAATTTCAATGGAAATTGAAGTTATTTAAATTGGAATTGAGTCAATTTAAATGGAAGTGGAAATTTAAATTGAATTTATGGGAATGGAGATTGAAAACTGAACATGTGACGACCGCCCATGACTCCTGCACTAAACAAGGAAATAGTGCGCTGTAAAGTGTGCCAGGCAGCCATGGATGATCATCAAGGTAAGGTAAAAACAGCGGAGTCTATCGTATTACTCACAGCGCAGGGATAAAATACAATAGAGAAATATATATAGTGAAGCTTCACTAAATAGAATCTCATCAATTCACTACAAAACAATTTGATACAAACATCTGAATAGTCAATACATCAAGCCTCACTACATAACACTCAGAGAATCATACAAGCAGCGGAACATCCAGTACATATAGTAAGAAAAACAATATGCAAAAGCCTCCAGCTCGTCTTCGTCATCAACAGCGTTGGTCACTAAGAGCAACACCTGTCACCTGCTACCTAGTATTCCCATCCTAAAATGGATGAACAGCCCAAGGTAATAAGAGTTGAACATAAAACCTTGAGTCAGACAACAGTCTTAGTGAGCGGTAAATTAACTAACAACATACCAAAAGAGCATAAAGGAAAAAGGAATAGGAATCCAACCCTCCCACTCCACCTCTTTCTACAGTGATAGTCCCCAGACCCACTAAGCAGAAATAAACATAGCAAAGCAGACATTTAAAGTAAACAATTATCACTCGAGTCAAGGTCGATGTTTTCCAAGCACAAACCCCCAAAGCCTAAACCAAGATCAGATAAGAACCCACAAAACATCGCTCTTGAGACCGAGTGACGATACAACCAAAGCATCCAAACATCCATGACTCTGGCTATCACTGTTATCATTGCCTCGATATCACCATTAATTGAATGACCGGCTCATTCTTTCATCCGTCCGTCAAGGGCTAATGGTAACCCCGGTTCTAGACAAAACTCCGCACGTCGTCGTGACCCGTGCCTAGGACTATCGAATCTACCCAGAGTACTCGGCCGTCAACTATTAGTCGATTGGGACTATCGAATCTGCCCAGCGTACTCTTGCTTTGAGCCTGCTAGAACCTTCAACAACGATGAGATCTCAACCTTCTAGTCATCCTCCTTGACGACTATTTCCATACTAGCTCAAGCGCCTCTTGAGCCAACCATTATCAACGAACTCGAACCATATCACCGAGTTATCAACATGCTTGGGATGATCCCGTCTGGATTAAACCAAGGCCATCTCACATCATTCTTTGCTTCATCGCATCATAGCAAAGTCCCATCTCAATATCATGCTTTGCCTCAACGCATCATAGCAAAGTCTCGTCTCAACATCATCATCAAATCTATCCATATGAGCTTTATCATCCGCTTCATATGCCACGAGCAGCTTTCCTTATTCAAGAGCCTTTCCACTTAGCTTTTGAATCATCTTCGACCAACTTGTCCAAATTAAATCATCAATCAACTAATTTATAACAATCAATCAGATCAATCATAAATCCAAGTAATCAATCATTCAAACAAGATCTAAATAAACAGTTATAACAATAATGGCAATTTCGTAAATAAAGAGTCCAAATCTAACAAGCATGAATTCTAAGTAATATCTTGATGAATGAACTAGCATAGGTTAACATGTAGTAAGGTGGATATCAAAACTTTATGAACGATGGATCTACATGCAGACTTAAGGAAAATGCATGAAATCACTATCTTTAACACACAAACAAGCCACCGATCCAATATACTCCTTTGGGTCCGTATGAGAGATAACCACCACTCACCGAATCACCTAAACACCTCAAAAGCAACACACTTCAGATCTAGACAGCAAAGGATCTAGCTTGATCCGACAAGATTTCCCTTCAAACGATGAAATCTCCCTTTGTTGGATGTAGATCTTCAACTTTGGCTCTTGGATCTTCGATTTGATCTTCGATCTTGGATGGATGTAAGCACTAGATTAGAGTAGAGAAAAGAAGTGAAGAAGTGTTGTAGTCGAGCACTAAAAAAAGGGCAGCACTTCGTCGCTTCAAAATCCGGATCCCAAAAAGTGAGATAAGGCCGTATATTTATAGGCCAAACCCTTAAGTCGTTCGCCCCCCTTAAGTCGGTCACGACTTAACAAGGCCCCACGACTTACGACTCAAGCCTATGCGCGACTTAACACATGCGCGCGACTTAACACACACGATCTAACACTTAGGCACGACCTAAGACTCAACAGGATACGAATTAGCGACCTAACACACTGCCGCATTTCTACCTAAGTCCTAAGTCGTTTGGACCACTCAACGACTCAATGACCTAGCGACTTACGACTTAGCTGGATGCCGACCTAACTACACCCAACATCCCAGCATAGGTCGTCTACGACCTAACCAAACACAACTTAGCAAATGCCGACTTAACACAAGTGTCGACCTAACTATGTGACGACCTAAAAATGATACGACCTAACTAAACACAGGGCTAACCACTAGGTCGCTACCCTCCTTAAGCCGCTACCTGCCTTAAGTCGCCTCACCGACCTATCACCCTTAGGTCGGTAACTCGTTCAACCGACCTATCTCCTATACCACTATCCCTCAAGTCGGTCAAATCCTATAGGTCGTTCACTTTTTAAATCGGCCAATCTCTTAAGTCGCTTACTTCTATAGGTCGGCAAACACCTTAAGCCGTTAACCCTTAAGTCGTTAGTTCCCTTAGGTCGGCCAAACCCCTAAGTCGCTCACTCCTATAGGTCGGTCACTCCTATAGGTCGCTCCAACTCCTAAGTCGCTCCACCGACTTATGCTACGATACGACCTAACCCTGGACGACTCATCTCTGGACGACTTAAGCTCCGAACGACTTAAATTCTGAATGACTTAACAACACTAACGACCTAATAACAAAAATTCTACGATCCTTCGATCCGTAAAAATATGGGTCGTTACATTCTCTCCCCCGTAGGAATTTCGCCCCTGAAATTCCAAACAAACAAGAGCAACCATAACTATTTTGCATGCCTACCATCCATAGCAATCAACAAACCATGCATCCAATTACTAACCTAGCATGCAGAATTCTAAAACTAGAACAAGTTACAAATTCATGAGATGTCACGACACCTTAGGGCCATACCTCGAAGAGTTCAGGATGAGCTGCCTTCATCCTCTCTTCCTCCTCCCATGTACAGTCGTCAACATCATCACTCCATTGTACCTTGAGCAACCTGACTACTTTCCTCCTAAGCTGTTTCGTGTCAGTTTCCACAACACGAAGCGGTTTACGAGGTCTCTTAATGATTGGATCAATCTCAAAGTCCTCACAACTATCAACAGAAACCACTGTATTCGAGTCGTGCACATACTTCCGTAGATACGATACATGAAAAACATTGTACACACTCGCCATCTTTTCCGGTAACTCCAATTTATACGCGAGCTTTCCAATTCGCTCGATGATCGGGAATGGTCCAACAAATCTCAGAGTCAATTTCCCTTTCTTCCCGAATCGAATAACATTCTTCAGTGGAGAAATCTTCACAAAAACACTATCGCCTACGTCGAATTCCAAATCCTTACGACGCTTATCAGCATAACTTTTCTGACGGTCTTGGACTGCCTTCATTCGTCGTCGAATGATCTTTATACAATCCGAAGTCCGTCGAATCATTTCTGGCCCAAGTATTAACTTTTCTCCTGTTTCCAACCAACATGTCAGAGAGTTACATGGTTTTCCATACAATGCTTCATACGGTGCCATACCAATGCTTGACTGGTAACTGTTATTATACGAAAATTCCACCAAATGAAGATGATCTTCTCACGATCCTTCGAAATCCAAAACATATGCTGTGAGGAGATCTTCCAAAACTCGGTTGACTCTCTCAGTCTGACCATCTGTTTGGGGGTGATAAGCTGTACTCAAACACAGCTCGGTTCCCAAAACTTCCTGGAAGCTCTTCCAGAATCCACTAGTGAACAATGGGTCTCGATCGCTCACTATGATTTTCGAAATACCATGGAATCGAACTATCCACTTAACATATAGCTCAGCCAATTTCGATGCAGTCCTGGTTGATCGAACAGGAATGAATCTTGCACTCTTAGTCAAACGATCTATGATGACCCAAATCCCTTCATTTCCCGCTCTTGTTCTAGGTAGCCCATCGATAAAATCCATCGATATTTGCTCCCACTTCCATTTAGGGACTTCTAATGGCTGAAGCAATCCACTTGGCTTCTTCTGCTCGGCTTTTACCAACTGGCAGTTCATACATTTGGAAATAAAATTTCCAACATCCTTCTTCATACCTTCCCAATAATAGGTTCTCTTCATATCCCGGTACATCTTATTTCCACCTGGATGAATTGTCAGCTTCGAGTGATGACTTTCCTTCAGAACTTCATCCCTCAATTCATCTATATCGGAAACAACTAGTCGTCCTTGTTTCCGAAGCCAACCCTCTCGATCGACCTCGAATCCTTTATCCTTCTCTGGGTCCAACCCCGATTCCAAATCACGGATAATCTTGACAAGCTTATCATCTCGCTTTTGGCTCTCGCCAATTCTTTCCACCAGAGTAGGTCTTATTGATAAGTTTTCCAACATCTTAGGTTCCAATTCACATCTGGGCCTGAAGTCAAATCCAGCCAAATACTCAAGACTCTTCCATTCTGAAAACATGGCTCCCAATCCTGCATGTCTTCGACTTAACGCAACTGCCACTGCGTTACCCTTTCCCGGAGTATAGGCTATACCAAAATCATATGATGCTAAAAACTCTAGCCATCGTTGCTGCCGAAGATTCAAATCTTTTTGGGAGAAAAGATACTTCAACGACTTATGATCTGTAAACAACTCGAACCGAACTCCCAATAGGTAATGTCTCCACATCTTCAGAGCAAATACAATCGCCGCTAACTCCAAATCATGAGTCGGATAATTCCTTTCATGCGGCTTCAGTTGTCGACTTGCATATGCAACAACTTTATCCTTCTGCATTAGCACTGCTCCAAGTCCAGTACCACATGCATCGGTGTAAACCGCCATCTCATCATTTCCACTCGGAATAGTCAAAACAGGAGCACTTGTCAGTCGCTCTTTCAGGATTCCGAAAGCTTGCTCACACTTATCATCCCATCTGAATACTTGGTTCTTTTTCGTCAATCCTGTTAATGGTGCGGCTATCTTGGAAAAGTCTTTGATAAACCGACGATAATATCCTGCTAATCTAAGAAAAATTCTCACATCAGATGCATCCTTAGGTCTAACCCAATCCTGGATCGCTGCCACCTTGGCAGGATCAACCGCTATTCCACTTCCAGAGATAACATGGCCTAAGAACCTCACTTCGCTCTTCCAGAAGTGACACTTCAAAAACTTAGCCCTTAGCTGTTGTTTCCGCAAGATTTCCAAAACAATCTGCAAGTGCATCTTTTGTTCTTCTTCAGTTCTGGAATAAATCAAAATATCATCCACGAACACAAGTACAAACTTGTTCAACCGATCCCTGAACACTCTATTCATAAGATCCACAAAATATGCTGGTGCATTGGTCAATCCAAACGGCATTACCAGCCACTCATAGAAATCGGATGGTGTCCTAAAAGCAGTCTTCGACACACTATCCTTCGCCACTCTCAACTGGTGAAGTCCCGTTGCCAAATCCATCTGAGAAAACACCTTAGCTTCGTGAAGCTGATCAAACAAGTCATCTATTCTCGGCAATGGACACTTGTTCTTCTTAGTCACTTTATTCAGTCACGATAATCTACACACAACCTCAACGATCCATCCGCTTTGGTTGCAAACACAACTGGTGCACCCCATTCGGACACACTACGCCGAATGAATCCTTTCTGTAAAAGGTCATCAACTTGCACCTTCAACTCTTGCTGTTCCCCAGGCGCCATCCGCCTAAAAGGCATCACAACAGGTCTGGCTTCTTCAACTAGATCGATGTGAAACTCGATCTCTCTATGCGACGGTAACCCTTTAACCTCATCAAAGACATCCTCAAATTCATTCACAATAGGCACCGATGACAGTCCATCCTGTGGAACAACTAGCGAATACATGAAGCTCATGAAGACGCCTTCTTCATGCTTACATCGTATCACAACCCTTCGACCCTCCACATTCTCGACTGTCACCTCCAGCCTCTTACAATCAACCCTTGCCGCATACTTCCTAAGCCAGTCCATACCCAAAATAATTCCGAACCCCGCAAAGTTCAGAACAAAACAATCACAAACAAAATAGCAATCATGACTCGACACAACCAGACCACGGCATACCATACACAAACAGGACGAACCCCCAACTGGATTAGTCACAACCAATGGTCTATCAACAATATCTGGTTCCAAACCCAACCGGCCTACAAGTTCATTACAAACAAAAGAATGCGACGCCCCAGTATCGAACAACACTCTAACTGGAACACCGCAAATGGAAAGGGTACCTTGTACCACCACACTCTTTCCTTTCTCTTCTGCAGTAGGAGCTTTTGAAGATGATGACACAGCCCCCAAAGCATAAGCTTGCACAATCTGTTTGTCCTTCCTCGGTTCCGGAAAATTCTTCCTGATATGCCCCAGCTTGTCACAGTTGTGGCACTTCACCGGCTCTCTCGGATTCTTACAATCTCTGGAGAGATGACCCTTCTGCTGACAGTTGTAGCAGGTCACTTCACCCTTCGGCTTCTTCTGGCTATCCTTACCCTTCTGCTGCTGCTGCTTTCTCTTCTTGTTTCCACCCTGCTGTGGTTTAGATTCCTCCTTTGTCACAGCAACAACACATCCTCCTTTAGGAAATAGATTCTCGTGCCTGAGAGCTTTCTCCACAAGCTTCTCAAACGGGTCGTCCAAATGATCCACCAACTGCCTCCCAAGGTAAGTGTCCAAGCCTATCACAAACTTCTCATTCTTCTGATAAGGAGATTCAATATATGACCGAGCATACTTGGACAAGGCTTCAAACTCCGAAACATACTCAAGAACTGGTCTTCCACCTTGCTTGAGTTCCACAAATTTCTTAAACAGAATGGAATTCTGAGCTGTAGAAATGAACTTAGCTTCAAATCTGGCTTGGAATTTCTCCCAAGTAATTTCTTCCTCTGGAGTATCAATGGTGATAGAGTTCCACCAATCAGAAGCTCTTCCCTGAAGCTGTCTTGATGCAAGCTTCCTTTTGGTTACATCCTAGATTCCCAAATCACCAAAGATCCTTCTACAAGCATCTATCCATCTCTGAACTTCTATGGTTGATTCTGTTCCCAAGAAAACCTTTCCTCCAAGAGCAGTATAGTCTTTACACAGCTTAGCAAAATCCACCTGTTTTGGAGTTTGAACTTGAACTCCAACATCTACCGTTGGCCCTGGAGCTGGCATCCTTCTCATGATCGAAGTCATCGTGGCCTCAAACATAGCAGCATAATCAACAGCCCCCTCAGAATCACGGCCTTCCCTAGCAGCTGGTCTCCCTCTTCGACTCATTCTTAATATCTATAAAAGAATGATTAGTACACCTTGAGAAACAACTGCATAAGAGGTTCTAATCCTTCTAAACTACTATATTATATATAGTAATCATCCATCAAAATACAATTACGCCTCTCATACGTAGTTACGTCAGCGAGCATTGGCTAAAATCGATTAACCAAAGCTCTGATACCAAATGTGACGACCGCCCATGACTCCTGCACTAAACAAGGAAATAGTGCGCTGTAAAGTGTGCCAGGCAGCCATGGATGATCATCAAGGTAAGGTAAAAACAGCGGAGTCTATCGTATTACTCACAGCGCAGGGATAAAATACAATAGAGAAATATATATAGTGAAGCTTCACTAAATAGAATCTCATCAATTCACTACAAAACAATTTGATACAAACATCTGAATAGTCAATACATCAAGCCTCACTACGTAACACTCAGAGAATCATACAAGCAGCGGAACATCCAGTACATATAGTAAGAAAAACGATATGCAAAAGCCTCCAGCTCGTCTTCGTCATCAACAGCGTTGGTCACTAAGAACAGCACCTGTCACTTGCTACCTAGTCTTCCCATCCTAAAATGGATGAACATCCCAAGGTAATAAGAGTTGAACATAAAACCTTGAGTCAGACAACAGTCTTAGTGAGCGGTAAATTAACTAACAACATACCAAAAGAGCATAAAGGAAAAAGGAATAGGAATCCAACCCTCCCACTCCACCTCTTTCTACAGTGATAGCCCCCAGACCCACTA
This sequence comes from Allium cepa, assembly GCA_030765085.1. Classification (NCBI taxonomy): domain Eukaryota; kingdom Viridiplantae; phylum Streptophyta; class Magnoliopsida; order Asparagales; family Amaryllidaceae; genus Allium; species Allium cepa. The sequence continues at coordinate 1,022,450,145 of CM060941.1, forward strand.
AGCAGAAATAAACATAGCAAAGCAGACATTTAAAGTAAACAATTATCACTCGAGTCAAGGTCGATGTTTTCCAAGCACAAACCCCCAAAGCCTAAACCAAGATCAGATAAGCACCCACAAAACATCGCTCTTGAGACCGAGTGACGATACAACCAAAGCATCCAAACATCCATGACTCTGGCTATCACTGTTATCATTGCCTCGATATCACCATTAATTGAATGACCGGCTCATTCTTTCATCCGTCCGTCAAGGGCTAATGGTAACCCCGGTTCTAGACAAAACTCCGCACGTCGTCGTGACCCGTGCCTAGGACTATCGAATCTGCCCAGAGTACTCGGCCATCAACTATTAGTCGATTGGGACTATTGAATCTGCCCAGCGTACTCTTGCTTTGAGCCTGCTAGAACCTTCAACAACGATGAGATCTCAACCTTCTAGTCATCCTCCTTGACGACTATTTCCATACTAGCTCAAGCGCCTCTTGAGCCAACCATTATCAACGAACTCGAACCATATCACCGAGTTATCAACATGCTTGGGATGATCCCGTCTGGATTAAACCAAGGCCATCTCACATCATTCTTTGCTTCATCGCATCATAGCAAAGTCCCATCTCAATATCATGCTTTGCCGCATCGCATCATAGCAAAGTCTCGTCTCAACATCATCATCAAATCTATCCATATGAGCTTTATCATCCGCTTCATATGCCACAAGCAGCTTTCCTTATTCAAGAGTCTTTCCACTTAGCTTTTGAATCATCTTCGACCAACTTGTTCAAATTAAATCATCAATCAACTAATTTATAACAATCAATCAGATCAATCATAAATCCAAGTAATCAATCATTCAAACAAGATCTAAATAAACAGTTATAACAATAATGGCAATTTCGTAAATAAAGAGTCCAAATCTAACAAGCATGAATTCTAAGTAATATCTTGATGAATGAACTAGCATAGGTTAACATGTAGTAAGGTGGATATCAAAACTTTATGAACGATGGATCTACATGTAGACTTAAGGAAAATGCATGAAATCACTATCTTTAACACACAAATAAGCCACCGATCCAATATACTCCTTTGGGTCCGTATGAGAGATAACCACCACTCACCGAATCACCTAAACACCTCAAAAGCAACACACTTCAGATCTAGACAGCAAAGGATCTAGCTTGATCCGACAAGATTTCCCTTCAAACGATGAAATCTCCCTTTGTTGGATGTAGATCTTCAACTTTGGCTCTTGGATCTTCGATTTGATCTTCGATCTTGGATGGATGTAAGCACTAGATTAGAGTAGAGAAAAGAAGTGAAGAAGTGTTGTAGTCGAGCACTAAAAAAATGGCAGCACTTCGTCGCTTCAAAATCCGGATCCCAAAAAGTGAGATAAGGCCGTATATTTATAGGCCAAACCCTTAAGTCGGTCACGACTTAACAAGGCCCCACGACTTACGACTCAAGCCTATGCGCGACTGAACACATGCGCGCGACTTAACACACACGATCTAACACTTAGGCACGACCTAAGACTCAACAGGATACGACTTAGCGACCTAACACACTGCCGCATTTCTACCTAAGTCCTAAGTCGTTTGGACCACTCAACGACTCAATGACCTAGCGACTTACGACTTAGCTGGATGCCGACCTAACTACACCCAGCATCCCAGCATAGGTCGTCTACGACCTAACCAAACACAACTTAGCAAATGCCGACTTAACACAAGTGCCGACCTAACTATGTGACGACCTAAAAATGATACGACCTAACTAAACACAGGGCTAACCACTAGGTCGCTACCCTCCTTAAGCCGCTACCTGCCTTAAGTCGCATCACCGACCTATCACCCTTAGGTCGGTAACTCGTTCAACTGACCTATCTCATATACCACTATCCCTTAAGTCGGTCAAATCCTATAGGTCGTTCACTTTTTAAATCGGCCAATCTCTTAAGTCGCTTACTTCTATAGGTCGGCAAACACCTTAAGCCGTTAACCCTTAAGTCGTTAGTTCCCTTAGGTCGGCCAAACCCCTAAGTCGCTCACTCCTATAGGTCGGTCACTCCTATAGGTCGCTCCAACTCTAAGTCGCTCCACCGACTTATGCTACGACATGACCTAACCCTGGACGACTCATCTCTGGACGACTTAAGCTCCGAACGACTTAAATTCTGAATGACTTAACAACACTAACGACCTAATAACAAAAATTCTACGATCCTTCGATCCGTAAAAATACGGGTCGTTACAGAACAGTTTGGCTCTGGACTATTTTCAAAATAATTTTTTTTAATATAAACCTATTTTTCCAAGCTATTTACTATATACAACCTTTCTTTTTAAACCCCAAGCTATCTTATACTTATTTTGTAACTACTTTTGGAACTATTTTACAACTGTTTTATAAATTAATTACTATTTTACAACTATTTTGCAATTATTTAAAATTTCTATTACTATTTGATATTTTCCAACTATTTTACAATTACTTAACTGTTTTACATCTATTTTACATACTAATAATTATTTTCAACTACTTATCTATTCTTAATTTTTCTAGCTATTTTCTAAATTCAAGTTGAACAGATTTCAAACTGATTTTGGTTAAAATATCCATTTGAGATAAGAATTGAAGTGATAATCCAAATGAAATTGAAATAATTATGAATAAGTGGATAGAAATTAAAGTGAATGTGAATAGAAAAGGAGATTGATTTGGCTAATTATAAATAGAGATAAATACGTAAGGTGACATATATTATTCCATCCGCATAGTGATTTGATCCAGATTTGAACATAGAATATCGATTTGAGTTGGGATTTTTCACTCGATTTTCGACGGCGAATCCTGGATATGGATTTTTGGTTGATTCCAGATATTCTCTATCATAGTTATGACTATGTAAGGAGAATGACGGTTTCTGACCAAGAAACCAGATCTGAGTCCGCACTAGGAAGTCGGGTGGACAATACTAGTTCGAAAGTGGAATTCTATGATCGAGTGTGCGATCAGATTGATATGCATATGGATGATATGTGTACATCGTACAGGTTTGAATGAAATTGATATTGGAAATTTATGGATAAGAACGTTACAATTATTTTTGAAATGAAAAGTATATTTTGTGAAATATATGATGAAATAAAGTGAAAATTGTATATTTCTATGATAGAAATTTACTTTATGGAAGTAAGCAATATGGTAAGTGACTTTATAGAGTAATCAAGCTGGAATATTGTTTTGGCATAAACAAAGTTATGTATATATAATTGATAAACTCCCCTTGTTAAATCTATAGCCAGAGTAAAAAGGGTTTTTGAAAATTTTTGAAGTATAAAAAGGGAATTTATACAAGTATGAAGTGATCCAAAGATTTTCAAAGTTATATATATATATATATATATATATATATATGAAGGATCTGATGAGCATGATTTTGAGGAAAGGTTTTTGGAATCTTGGCTTTGGAAAGGCTTTTGATTTTTGGGAAAAACCAATTTTGGAAATTTGGAAAGCCTAGTTTGAGAATTATCGATTTTGGGATAAAAGATATTGAGAAAGGAGATTTATATGTGATTCGTACTAGGTGTATGATTTAGAAGTTACTATATGTGTATAGTATAAAGTGTTTTGAAAATGGCTCTGGAGAAAAAGGCGCTCCCTTGAAATGAACTTCTCAGGAGTACCATAGGTTGGTACTTCCTTGAGCCTCAAAAGGGGGGAAGCTCTAAAGTGGGTCCTGTTAAAGTCTGGACAAACTGAAGTTCCTGAGGATTATTGGGCAGCGAAAGTCGAGGGTGCTGACGCCTATAGAGGAATTTAGGTTATGCTGTGACGATAGTGTAACTCGATATCGTTGCGATCTACTGTGGACCATAGCGGAAATCATGTGGAGGTGAGTGTCAATGGTCTACTCTTGATTTTGCCAGAATGGCAACTTAACATCGATAGACTGCGATCTATGGTCGAGTGGAGTGGAGAAGTTTCATTTTTTTTTGGCAGCGAAATTCGAGGGCACTAATGCCTACAGTTACATGGGTTTTAGTCGTGATGGCAACATAACCCCAGATGTAGCTGCAATCTGTAGCGGCTTCCATGGCGTAATCAAGGGGCGCGGAGTGCCTACAATTATCTATGGATTTTGCCGGGATGGCAACGTAACCATCGGGTTAACTGCGACCATGGGTAGGGGTGATGATTTCCAGAGCATTCTCACTTAAGATGTTTCCCCTATTTTCAAAAATGTCTTCTATATTTTCAATAATTTATTTTTCAAGTATTTTCACTGGGTGTTGAAAACGGGTTTACCAAGTACTTATAGATTTTCGGTCTTACGCATGATCAACGTATGACCGAATTTCTGTGAGAACGAGGATGGACTGGTTGAGACATCGAGTTATAAAAAGTATTTTTATAAAGCTATTTTGGCAATATTATATAGATTTTAAAGTGTTTTTAAAAATTCTTAGTTAAAGAGGCTTTAGTCAAACGTTCAAAGAGTAAATTTAACTGATAATAATCATTAATAAAATTCTTGCTTCGTTTCTTTACGAGGACGAAAAGATTCAAAGGGATGAGGAATGTGATAACCTAGATTTTGGACATTTGAAAATTGGATATTTTAACTGGTTTTCACCTTTGAGATACTAAATTTATTTAGTTAGATAAATAAATTTCAAATAATTAAAAAAAATCTGGATGTGTATAAATAGATTTGGAATTATAATGAGTGTAGAATTAAACGATAAACCTTATTATGAAATTAATGAATCTATATTAATAGATATATGCAAAACTTTATAATATTGAAAATTTTAAGTATAATTTGTGTGTGTGTGTGTATGTATAAATACCATGAGAAGTAGCATATATGGAAGTATAATAACTTGAGTTTGAAAAAATTGATAAAAGGTTTAAAATATTCTTTCTTTTAAAATATCTCATGAACTAAGTATAATTTATATATATGTAAATATAAACATAATTCATAAATTATATATATATGTTAATAATGAAAACATAAGAACAAATTTAAATATTACATTTGACATTTGTAAAATAAAAAAACATGTATTGACATTTGTAAGCTTAATATAGATTGAAGTAATAAGTGGCAAGCATTGTTTTCTTTCTAAAATATATGAATTGTTATGAAGAAAAGCCACGTACAGGTAAAACATTTCCTTTTTCTCAATTTTTCCTTTTTGCAAACAAAACCAAAGAAGAAGATCAAAACAACATTTCCAATTTCAAGTTTCAACCAAACAACAATTTCAACTGAGCAAGTAAAGTAAAATTCAAGGATCAAACTCAAGAATTTCAAAACTTAGGTCATCAACCAAGTTCAAATCAAGTACAGTTTCAAATTTTCAAAACTGATTTCCTCTGTTCAACATATAAGGTGAGTAAACCACTCATTTTAAAGTTGAATCTGTTCTATACTTTGAAGAATGTGAGGAATATTAGTAATGATGTTGAAAAATTGAGTTGCATGAATGTATAAATGTGTTATCTGGTATATATGGATGGAAATACTTTATGCCTGTCTGTATAAATACATCCAAACCTCTATTCTTCCTTAACAGACCAAAAACATGTTCAAAAATCTAATACTCTTCAATTAATCTCTTTTAAGTTATGCTCTTAAGAAAAAAAAGTTTGTATTAACTAAACACCATTTTTTAAAATGTTTTAGCAGGTAAATAATAAATAGTATTTTGAAAATTGGAATTACAGTGCAAATGGTAGAATACCAGGTAAACCAACTATGATGATTTCCAGTTCACCTATGGAGTCATATTCAAATATGAAAACCATGATTTTTAATATAGATTTAAAGATCTTTAAGTCTGTGGTTAACGAGAATTTTTGGGTCGAATGCAAATTGTGTTTTAATCAAATTCTGGCAACTGGAGGTTTTAGGGTGATCGAGTTTCATGCTGGAGGTAGCTCGTGGAAGGATGGTGGCGGGAAAAATGCAGAGTTAATTTTCTGATCACTGTGGTTGGCGGGCAATGGTGTTTAGGGTTAATTACCTGTTTCGAGCAGCGTTTAATCGAAGCAAATTTCATGGTCAGGGGGTAATCGAAGGAGTTCGCGAGTGAGGGAATGGGTGGAGTATGTCGTGACGATGTTTTGTCCGGAGTATCATGACCACCGGTGGTCTGTGGTGGAGTTGCTATTGGTTTTTGGGTGATCTCTTTTCTTTCATTGGGTTTCGTTCTCCTCGTTTTTGATTTGGAGGTGGAATCTAAATCTTGGGTGGTCAGGAAGTACGAGCGAGGCAGTGACAACTTAGTGGTGCCATCAGGGATGACCGGAGAGGCTCCGTTACCTTGTACGCGTGCACGGTGAACGAGGCTCTGTGCTTTGATATCCGAGGTACAATCTGGTTGAAGGGTCGGGAGGGTTGAGTTTTTATCTCGGGTTGCAGTGAGAGTTGGTCACGGGTTTGGACGTGGGTAATTAGAAGTGTACAAGATGGGAAGGAAGAAGAGAAGCTCGGTGTTTGGTTCGGGCAAAGTATGGGTATGACTCGGGAAAACTGGTGTTATCTCAGGTTGTTTGTTGTTAGTCAATCAAGTTATAAAGTTTTATCAAAAATGTGAAGTTGCAAAGGAAAATATAAACCAAGACCTAAAACAAAGCATTAGCAGTTTAAAACAAGTTTTCAAAATTTCAAATGTTTTGAAATTGTTGTGCAAGTGATTATATAGTAGGTTAATTCCTATATGTTTTTTTAAGATGATTCAAAAGATGTAATTGAATAAGTATTAATTATTTAATAAGAATGGTAAATTGATTTAAAGTAATCAGTTAAGAGAATAACTAATTAATTTAATTTTTAAGATATTTAGTTAATTAGTTTGTGAAATCAAATTTAAGGGATTGATTTATTAATGTGATCAATTACGGCAATTAATTAAAAGATGATAAATTTATCAAAGGTTAATTACTTAATGTAATTAATTAATGATAATTACTAGATGTCAATAATTAAGGTGAGTAATTAATGGGCAATTACTAAATGTGATTTAATAGATGATAATTACTTAATGTAAGTAATTTAAAGAATTAATTTGTTAAGGATTAAATAATTTAATTTGTAATCAAAGGTTAAATTAATTAATAATTTAAAGGTTAATTAATTGAGGGTAGTTAACAAATGGGATAATTGCTTGATGGAAGTAATTAAAGGGAAATTATTTAATGAAAGTAATTTAGGATTAATTACTTAGTGTAATTAATTAAAGGATTGAATTAATTAAGAAAATTTATTAAGGGTTAATAAATTAATATGTGTGATTAATTAAAGGATAATTAATCGATGTAAGTGATTAAAGGATAATTAATTTGAGTAATTAATTAAGGATCAATGTGATTGATGTGAATGGGTGATGGTTAACTAATTTGTGTAATTAATTAAGGGTTAATTACTTAAAGGATAATTAGTCAAGGGTGATTAATTAAGATGAATAATTAAAAGATGATTAATTAATTGGTTTGTAGTTAATTAATGTTGAGTAAAGGTAATCTAAGTGATTAAAGGTTAGGAATTAATTCAATTAGAGATAAATTGAATTAATTTTGGAAGTGATCGGTCTTGCTTATGAATGATTGAATGATGATTAAATGCCTTGAATTGATTTATATCTCTGATATGGAATGTTTTGTGATATGATATGTTTGGGTGGACAATGATAATATGCTTATCTATCGATGATGAATTGCTGTGTAAAAAGTGACATATTATATTTAAAGTTGAATTGTATTTCACTTGAATAACTTGGGTTAAGATGGTATTGAATTCGAAAAGACTGGGGTCGGGTATCAGTAAATACCCGAACCCACTTCGATTTGTATCCTATAATGATTCTTTATTAATTGATATGTGAAATCAATAGGCTGAAATGGAATAATTTAAATGACTGGGCCATTTAAAACTAAGTAAAAGTACTTAGGAATTGATTGTGAATATAAGTGTTGACTATAGCAAGTTGTGAACTTTTAGTGATGAACGAGTTACCCCGGGTTTTAAGTATGTTTTATGCATTAGTATTTCTTGTTAAATGGGTTTACTCACGCTGGTTTCCAACCTGACCCGGGTGTTACTTTGATGTAATTCTCGCGTCGGACCGAGTATTACAGATTTTCAGGTAAGGACGTCCTGGAGCTCAGGAGGCGAGCTGGATGGCAGGAACATATGGAGTGTATTCCGCTGAGTTATTGTTGTTGTTTATGTGGGACAAGTTATTATACTATCCATTTTTTATGAGATTTAAATGTAACTTGATGTATTATAGTGTAATTTGACAAGTACAGTTTTCCTTTGTATAAGTGTTATTATTTGATATTATATTTTGATCCGATGCGAATGTGAGAATCTGTGTTTTGGCGTTTCTGTTTTTTCTTCTTCTTCTATCTCCTTTCTTCCTTTCCTAACTATCTAGAATTTTTGGGATCGAAAATTTCGGGTCGTTACATTTCTATAGAGAATTCCCTAGTAATTCGCAAATACTTAAGAACACTCTCATTTTCATACAGTAATCTTAATTCACATTTATTACTTGCGCTGTGTATCAAATACAACCAAAATGTGATATTATAGATAATATAGAACTATGATGATTTCTACTGCTAATGCATATGTAACCCAACTTACATGCTCCATAGTAAACAATTTAATATATTGTTTATATATATCATTTTAAGACATTCCCAGCATCCTTTTATACCGACAATAAAAGATTTACTTTTAAATGCTATATCAAGAATTAAATAACGAAATTAAAATAAATTTAACATGAGCACATCGTTAACAATCATAAGTTTGTTATTTACCTTAAGAAACACTTTGGTACCTTTAACGTTCTTTGTTATAGACACATACTTCCTCTACCTTTTGAGTGAAATTCAAACAATTTGATTTCTCTATCAAAATACTTACTTAACACAGATGCTTATCGAATAATACTTTCCTCTTACACCATATCTAGCACTCTCAATTCAGTCATCAACTCCCACTATCATTGAGACATTTTGGTATTATATGCAAACATTCTATTCTAAATCATTATTTAGAATTTTGTTTCAACATATACGTACCAAAGCTAAAAGTCATACTGAGCAATAAATTAGGAGCCAAATCAGAATTAACTAAAACACATTGAATGATGAATCTTATGTTAGTGTAATGCTCCAACTCTACGCCTCTGTTAGAAAAGAGTATTTCTAAAAATATTGTTTGGTAATACAGAGAATGAGACTTGTTAGGAGCAACCACACATGAAAATTCTCTTGGGCTAACACCGGTATGTATTTCTTACCTTCAAGCAAAATACACATATACGTTCTTGTCTCGACACAAAGCGATACATGTAAGGGCTTATCAGGGTAGAACAATACATGATATTAAATAAGATCACAAAGTCATAAATCACAATGAAAAATATAATATCACATGATATAAAAAAATGAGTCTACACAAGAGTATCTGACTCACAACCCAAAAGAATACACATACATAGGTACAAGGAAGACACAACCCAAATGGATACATCATCTATATCACATCACGATATACACATGCAGACATGACAAATAAATATATATACAATGCTTGATAAAAATATATAGTAAGCTACCTCCCAAAATGCTCATCGTTTATAAGTCCCAATGTCCCTATACCTGAAAGTCTCAGACTTGCCCAAGTGTTATCGAACATAATAAACGGGTTAGACTATGTCAAAATTCAAAAGTGGGTACCTAATAGTAAGCATGGTAAATACAAGGCATTGCATGCATGCAATATAACAAATGTCCACCGTACCACCGAAGAGTGTACCATGGAACATATTCCAATATTAACGCAAGAAGCATATATAGATAAATAAGAGTCATAATCCACACAAGTTGGATGATAATAATAGCTAATTCATTCACCATAAAATATTAAGGGCTTCCACATCATCTGTCTGACAAAGTCACAAATGAGAGTTGCATCTCAATTTAAAAAAATTGATGAGATAATATGTAAATAACCATCATAACTTATAGTCCTTGTAGAAATAAGACTTCCAACTGTTAAGTCTGATAAGAAAAATCAGGAGATGTTAAATTCCTAAGGAAAACATCAAAGCATCAAATATAAAGCTTACAAATTTCAACTATCATTCCTACTAGAAGTAATAACCTTTGAATGTCATGTTCTTCAAGGTATAAAAGATGTGGAACCAAAGTCAAACATAATCCAAATCACATGCAAGAATTAATATCCAGAAAATACTATCTCGACTATTGCCCTAATGGAAGCAATAACTTCCAGCTGTTAGTCCTTGGAGATAAGAAGAAATACAAACTCAATAAATTACATTTCATTCAAAATATCGAATATAATATCCAACTTTTATCTCGACCTACATCCTATTGAATGTAGAAACTTCAACGGTTAAGCCCTCGAAGATAACAAGAAAGGAAACCTAAACATGAATCAAAGTCAATCGGAACTCAATGTGTAAAAAAACCATATATATCGTCCCATAGCCCTTAGAGAGGCGAAACTATCGATTGGAAGGTCCAAAGAATCAGAAACAACAAATCATACAAAAAGACCTCTCAACCACATACTCTTATGAGAGTGTAAACACACACATACACACACACATACACACACGCACACACACACACACACACACATATATATAAAATGATGAATCGGCACATAGATAAGCCTCTCATCTTGTCTTTAGGCTAGGCTGACTAAAATGATAGACGAGCACATCGCTAGTCTCTAATGTCATGAATACCCAAAATAATCAAAATGATAATTATCATCTCTCTAGTAAGGTTATAAATCAATAAGATAATCAAAATGAAACCCAAATTACATACTAGAAGGAGACTAACAAACACACAGTAATGCTCTAGGAAGCGCTAATGGCCCTAGATCCATATACTACAATCCCTTAGTTACTCCCAGAGTCGTGACCTCTGGTTATCCATCTACATGCATAGACATCTCACAAGTCAACGCTATACAATGGTCACTTCTCCTAGTCGCCCTTGGTAATGCATTGTTGGCCATAAGTTGTTAGTCCTTGAGATGATGGTTTTGATGACAACAACCTTAGAATAGGATTATAAAATATAAATACTAACATTATAGTTTAGAAATATACGTATATGCAGGATTTAACCATGCAGGTACCAAGAATGAAGACTGTACAGTATTGAGATTCAAGATATCAAGATTGAAGACTCATGAGTATCAAGAATATCAAGATTATCAAGAGTTCAAGATTTCAAGAATAAGTAATTTAATTAGAAATTTTGTTCAAACTCCTAGAAAGCACTGGCATCTTAAAATCCAATTTATTCATGGAATGGAATCCACTTCGAGCCTGTTAAAGGGATGGAACCCTAAGTAGGATCGAACCTACGAAAAATCTAGTGGAACATCGTTTTGTATCTGCTAACCTTTTATTCAAAATGATTTTACAAAATTATATCTTGCTTTCAAAATGTTTTCAAAACCTTCCTTTTAGAAGAATCAAAAACAACTATCTTGATTTTAAATACTTTTAGCCTCAAAATAATCTTTAATTTCAAAATCAAATTATCCTTAGTTTTGAATTATGTTTAATAATAATATATTAACTTTTCATATTTATACTTAGATTTAAAATTATAGTAAAATTTTATATATACCAAAATATTATTCTCCATATTTATTTATGTATTTTAACTATATTTACATATATTTATAAAAGTTTAAAATAGTTTTAATATAAGATAAAAGTTATTTTCAAAGAAAAACAAAACACCAAAATTTCCTTTGGGATGTCGACATACCCAAGTAACCCATGTCGACATAGTGTCAGTTGATTTCAAAAACTTGAATTTCAAAAGAAGTGTCTATTCGTCATATCCCTTCACGAATGGACATGGCTGTTGTTCTTCTATAAATAGGGGTTGTTTTCAACGAATTTCTAATCATAATTTTCTGGTTTCATTTCTCTTCTTCTTCCACATTTTCTTTATACATATTCCTACCATTACTCTACTGAAATCAACGTTGAATCTAACTAGATTATCTCTGATTCGATTCTCTATCACTATCTCAATAAGATCCTCAGTGCTATTCAAAGTTATAGGCTTTTTGTAATCAATTAAACGAGAAAAGGTGTGATTGTGGCCTTGGAAATCAATCAAGCAAGAAAAGGTGTGATTGTAGCCTTGAAAATCAATTGGGTGAACTTGTTGCCCGTAAAATCAAGTATCTCTACCCAGAGGATTATGAATCTGGAGGGTGTACCTCGTAGCCTTGAAATCGAGGTTGTAATTGTACAATTGGTTTTGAAAGGAAATCCGTACTTGTGTGCGGGACTGGATGTAGGGTAACTCCGAACCAGTATAAAATCTGGTATGTTCTTTCCTTTACTACTTTTATTTTATTTCTACATCTATGATTGATTCTGTGATCATATCTGTGTCTGAATATTGCATACATTTGTGTTCAAATTAACAAAAACTCAAAAAGATTTAATAATTCATTAAAAAACTATTCACCCCCTTTCTAGTGTTTATCCTAGCCTTAAGATCCGTAATCTGCATTTCTCACATTTGGTATCGGAGCAAGGTTTTCAAAGTTTTCATAATCTGAATTTTTGAAAAATTTTAAAATGGCAAATTTTTTAAATTATTAATACTATTTTCATATGAATATGTCACAGAATCATCATGATATTTTTGTTTAAAACTTTATTTAGTTATTTTGAAAAATCACTTGATTCTTTAAAAAGTTATGTTGTTTTGCAGGAAAAGAGTTATGTCTAATGACTGTTGGTTAAAAGATACCAGATAATCATTCATCGATCAAGAAGAACTAATGGATATATAATGGCAATCGACAATGAAATGGGTACTGAATCAATACAAAGCTTTTGATTCTCATCTACAACTTGACTTAAAACTGTACTTCTCTCCATTTGCTTCGCAATGCCACTAGTTTCATGTGAATCCGTCAAGAAATGACCAAGTTATGGTCAAATGAAGTTTTGGTGAACAAAGAGAAAAAGAAGGCAAAACTATCAAAGGTATTCTTCAAATTGCATCCATATATTTGAGTATTTTTTTTCCACTCCTTTTTTGGATTGTAGTTCTTGTTCTCACGATCGTTTTGATGGGTGGATGATTAAATTTCGATCAAAATTGAGTGAGATATGATAGTTTGAAGTTAGCTATCCAAAATTGAAACATTGTGTACGAGATTTTCTACATTTCTTCTACTGTTCGGCCTGTTGCATCACAATACCGTCCAACTTCGACACCAAACTATTACTAGATCATAATCCTTGCCTTCCTTTTCTATTTTCCGCTGGTTTCATCCAATTCCGTTAAGTAACGAAGGAGATTTGCCTTCTAGAAGTTTGATAGTAAGTAGAAAAAGAGAAACTTTTATGAAAAGTGGCGACTGTTGGGCCTATTTATAGTGGTTGAAGTGTCCATTCATTCAAAATTCAAATTCAAAGTTTTAGCGTCAAGTTAGTCAATGTACTAAATCATCTGCATCTTTCTCATACGGTCTTTAAATTCAGCAAATGAATATACTACATTGATCAGAAAAATGAGTCCGTCGCAGTAGAATAGATCTCGTTGTTAAATTCTGAGAGATATAAATGCGTGGTTCGCGACAATGAAAGAACAACAAAGTTAGAAAGATGGAGTGCAAAAATTGGTACGCTTTACTATATTTCATCTTTATTGTTGCATTTAGGAATATATATTTATGCATTTAGTTAGGTATAGAAATTTATCTCTTTTATAAGTTTTAATATTTTGGTCCATATATCAACACACCATAGTATAATTATTGATATACCAGTCTAAATTTTTCTAAAAAAAGCCCTTTTAAAACGTGTTTTGTTTCGAATAAAATCATACTATTAATTTATTACAACTATACTAAGTAGAAAAACATATCTTCATTAATGATTTCAACTTTTCTAATGTTATTTTTACTTCTCATACTCTATTTCTTTTAAGATACTAATTTTATATCTTTAAGACATTAATAAAATGAATTTAGAATGTTAGAATAAAGCTCTATTTATATATTTCTTCAATTAATAAGATAGCACCAAATCACATGACCGAAATTTTAGATAGCATTTCTAAAATGCTTCTTTTCTTCTGTAATGTTTTGTAAGTACTGCAAATTCGTTTTTTATAGTATTTCTGTTCTTTGAAACGCTGTAGAGTTTCAGAAACTTTACATAGCATTTGGTAAAAGGTACAGTTTTAGTCTTATAAAGTTTCGAATATATTTTACTACAAAAACGTTTCATAGCATTCTTTGAATGTTGTTTTTCTTTATGAGACTTTAAACTATGTAAAAATGATATTTAAATTAAGTATTTTTCTCTATTCTTTTTAGAATTAGTTTCTAACTTATATTAATAAGTTAAGTATTTCATTATTTATTTTTAAAATTAATTTCATGTTTAAATTTTTTTATTAACAATTAATTAAATTTTTTTAAAGTAAGAGGCCTTAATATAACACATGTTTATTTTAGTTTTTCAATCTTTATTATTTTATTTAATATTTCATTATGATATTTTTTTAAATTTAAAAGTTGTTTAAACATGTTTCTAAATATTTAAACCAATAATAATTTAATATAAAGGTTTTAATTAGTAAGTTAAGTATTTTATAAACATGGAAGTTTGGATTCTTAAAAATAAATAAAAAATAGTAAATAAAAAAAAACAACCAAGTTAAAATAATTATTTTAAATAAATTAAATAAGTAGGCTATTAATTTTTATAAAAACCATATTTGATCGTATATATATAGTTTAAATCCATATTTCTTAGCAATTTGATTTTGATATTGAATTTGATTGCTACTTTTCATGAATATGTTATAATTTTAATATCATTTATTGCCTTTAAACTCTTGTGTTTATTACTACTTTAGTCCCATTCATTAGTTTCCTTAACCTAAGTTTAGTAATTGATATGTATTACCTTTGTTTGGTTGAAGCGAGTTATAATAAATTGTTTGATATATGTATACATACATACATACATATACATATACATATACATACATATGCATATATATGCTTGTCAATTAGATATTACTTATCACTCATGTTTATCTTATAATCTGGATATCTCTTATCGTAGTATATATATCATCATATCATGCTGCATATTATTATTATTATTATTATTATTATTATTTTTACTTCGTTATTATTTTGTTTCATATTACATATCATTATGCATCCTATTTCATATCACATTTCATTGTATATTACATCATAAATTACAATGCATGAAATATCATAATCATTTGCATCACAAGTTGCACTTCATTTTGCATATCATCTCATGCTACATTGTATATGTCATGCATTTCATACTGCATTACAAACTACATATTGCATACATGTATAAATAACAAGTGTATTTTATTTTAGGGGGAGTTTGTAGTATTGTCTTAAAATATAGGATTATTAATTTTTGATTTGTTCGGTATGTTTTGATTAACTTGATTGACTTGTTTGACTTGATTGACTTATTTGACTTGATTGACTTGTTTGACGTGTTTGACTTAATTGATTTATTTGACTTGTCTAACATGATTGGCCTTGATGAGTGTGTTAAAATATACTTATACATATTTATGTATTGAATAATTATAATATAATTATGTTAATGTCTTTCACATTCCATTTACTATACTTTGTTTTAGTATTAGTTTAAGGGGGAGTTTTATAGTTTTATGTTTTTAGGATAGTTTTTGTTCATGACAAAGGGGGAGAAATATAAAATAGGATAGTTAGGCATAGATTAAGAGGAAGTTATTAGTTTTAGGGGGAGTTATTAGGATAGAGGTAATATTTTATAAAGAAAGGTTGTCATCATCAAAAAGAGGGAGATTGTTAGTCCTTGAGATGGTGGTTTTGATGACAACAACCTTAGAATAGGATTATAAAATAAAAGTACTAACATTATAGTTTAGAAATATATGTATATGCAGGATTTAACCATGCAGGTACCAAGAATGAAGACTGTACAGTATAGAGATTCAAGATATCAAGATTGAAGACTCATAAGTATCAAGAATATCAAGATTATCAAGAGTTCAAGATTTCAAGAATAAGTAATTTAATTAGAAATTTCATTAAAACTCCTACAAAAGCATTGGCATCTTAAAATCCAATTTATTCGTGGAATGGAATCCACTTCGAGCATGTTAAAGGGATGGAACCCTAAGTAGGATGGAACCTACGAAAAATCTAGTAGAATATCGTTTTGTATCCGCTAACTTATTATTTAAAATGACTTTACAATTTATATCTTGCTTTCAAAATGTTTTCCAAACCTTCCTTTTAAAAGAATCAAAAACATCTATCCTGATTTTAAATAATTTTAGCCATAAAATAATCTTTAATTTCAAAATCAAATTATCCTTAGTTATAATTATCTTTAATAATAATATATTAACTTTTAATATTTATACTTAGATTTAAATTTATAGTAAAAATTTATATATACCAAAATATTATTCTCCATGTTTATTTATGTATTTTAACTATATTTATATATATCTATAACAGTTTAAAATAGTTTTAATATAAGATAAAAGTTATTTTCGAAGAAAAATAAAACACCAAAATTTCCTTTGGGATGTCGACATACCCAAGTAACCCATGTGGACATAGTGTCAGTTGATTTCAAAAATTTGAATTTCAAAAGAAGTGTCTATTCGTCATATCCCTTAACGAATGGACATGGCTGTTGTTCTTCTACAAATGGGGGCTGTTTTTAACGAATTTCTAATCATAATTTTCTAGTTTTCATTTCTCTTCTCCTTCCACATTTTCTTTATGCATATTCCTACCATTACTCTGTCGTAATCAACATTGAATCTAACTAGACTATCTCTGGTTTAATTCTCTATCACTATCTCAACAAGATCCTTAGTGCTATTAAGAGTTATAGGCTTTTTGTAATCAGTTAAACGAGAAAAGGTGTGATTATGACCTTGGAAATCACTCAAGCGAGAAAATGTGTGATTGTAGCCTTGGTAATCAATTGGGTGAACTTGTTGCCCATAAAATGAAGTATCTCTACCCAGAGGATTGTGAATCTGGAGGGTGTACCTCGTAGCCTTGAAATCGAGGGTGTAATTGTACAATTGCTTTTGAAAGGAAATTCGTACTTGTGTGCGGGACTGGATGTAGGGTAACTCCGAACCAGTATAAAATTCAGTGTGTTCTTTCCTTTACTGCTTTTTTTTATTTCTACATCTGTGATCATATCCGTGTCTGAATATTGCTTACATTTGTGTTCCAATTAACAAAGACTCAAAAAGATTTAATAATTCCTTAAAACACTATTCACCCCCCTAGTGTTTATCCTAGACTTAAGATCCGTAATCCGCATTTCTCACATAAGTGACATTGGGAAATTACTCCTATGAGAGTAGTAACTCTCAACCAATGAAAACTCTAAAATTGACATCACCGATCCGAGGAGTGACCCCGCAATTAAGGCCGCTGGGATGGATACTACCTAAGTTGATGGCCCTAAACATACTCCAAATAATAGCGTAGACCTAATGATATAGGTGCTAAAACAAAATAATTCTCTCGACTCAATGAGTCCTAGAAGAGAAAAAAACTAACTACAAAATGTATAAATAAATATTCTCGACTTCTAGTCTAAGGGAACGATGGCTCCCACTATAAGGTCCTTATGAGAAAACTCCACAAATTATAGAAACAGCTCAATATGAGTAGTCCTTAGGGAGACAAAACTCTCAACTACAAACAAAAATAAAATAACCTCTAGATGATTCACTCAAAAATGCGTAATCCCTCTAAAAAATGCAAGTGACTACTACTCACCAGTAGTAATAAAAAAAATATTACTTAAGAATCCCATACCACTAAGTACTACTTGAACATTTACTAAAAACTAGTTCTTAAAGCATCAAATATTCTACCATACAAGTCTATATAATAGCCGTAAAAATATTACCGAACGTCTCATACCACTCAGTACCACTAATCGTTTTGTTCAACATACTCACTTTATAAAATTTAAAACTAAACATAAATCAAATATTCCACATGAAGAGTCAAGAGAGTAATTGAAAAAGTGTTACCAAACATCCCATCCCGTTTATTGCTAAAACATTTACTTAAAAAACTCATCATTTAGAATTTCATATAAATCTTTGTAGAAATCAATCCCAAGTCAAAATGAATATATATAATTTCAATAATCTTAAAATCCTCCAAATACTTCATGGTTGGTTAATCTTTAAAAAAATTGGATTTCTATGATCAAAATTCCCTTTGAAGATATTCTACAGTTCATTCTATAAAACGCAAGTGTATGTTCGTATGTATGTATGCACCAAAGAAACTCCCTTTGCGGAAAATATTTATAAAATTCTTCACTTTTACAAAAGCTCTGTACTTGCTGATACTGTGAAAATTTTCTTCCTTTTACAAAGCGACTTTCATATCCTAAAACAATTTTCAATATATATAGACACACACATACATATATAAACATACACACATTCAAAGTAATCTTATAGCTATATTTTTTATGAACAATAATTTGGATAAATCATTATTTTTAAATAAAATTCTCTTTCCAAACCATTATAAAAATATAAATTTAAAATCTATTTAATAAAACAGCTTTCAGATTTGAAATAAATTTTTAATGTTTGTTTATAAGGTTTTCAACTAAATAAAATTGGTTTTGAAAAGTTACATAATCAATATATAAGCAATTATAATAAGAACGGAATTTTCATAAAAAGATCATTAAATGATTAAAACACCATCCAATATAAATTTCCAAAATAGAAATAATTCAAGCACCAAAATTCAAAACACTATGCAGCATTTTAAAAGTGTTAAAAAATTATATAAATTATATACCACATACACATATCCTTGGAGCTTAAATGGCTTCAGGATTCGACGATCGTTGGACCGGTCACGTAGACCTATGGTCGAGAATTTTAGAGCTATTTCAGTTTTAGAAATTGACCTTCAAGCCGATTTTGACCGTGGTTGGGCAAACTAAGCCGCACTTTGGCTATCTCAGACTACTCCAAACCCATGCATGCACCAATATATGCGCAGTTTGTTATTCAGTTATCAAATAGACATCATTTCACATACAAATTCATGGTTTCAACACATAGAACATTCAATTCAAAATAGAAACAATAATTCATCACAAATAGAACACATAATCATAAATATAATGCATGTAGAAAATTTAGCATAGTTGTGGGTAATTAAACTAGTCTTTAGCCCAAAAAGCTAGGCAAACATTCTCCTATAGCTTAACGAACCCTTGCTCCTCCAAACACCTTGTTGTACAAACCTTAGAGATGCTCCAGTTTTTCACGAAATTTGAATTTGCTAAATACTAAGGATATAGAACAGGCTAAGGATCACCTCTAGATTTTATTGGGCTATTCTGAAATGTATTGGATTTTAGTTTTGGAGATTTTCATTCTAGATATTTGGAAAAAGGAAGAGGAATATTTTTGTTTCTTAAATAGAAATAACCATACTGAAGTAATTAAAGGGAGAAATCTTTGTTCTATTATGAAACAACCCCACAACCCTTAGTATACACAAAAAAACGCAGTAAAAGATATGGTGCATTGTATGTATAACTAAAACTAGCAGAGACTAAGATTCACAAGAAAAAATAGATAGAAATAACACAACGGAAGTAATTAAAAATAATAAGTGATTTTAAAAAATTAATACTTCATAAATACTTCAGACAAATCACATATGTTCCAAATACCAAATACATCAAATGTCAAAATAATCTTACGTGTCTTGCAAAATAAAATTCATAGTATAAATAATATAAGAGTACAATACATCCCTCTCAAAATACCATCTCAAAAAAAGAACTAAAAACTGAAACTGATGGTACGAAATATATGATAGGGTATCCAAGAAGCTGCAGTCTATCTTCCTTGCTCCTGATTGCCTATGGAGGGAGAAAAAGGGAAAAATAGAGGAGTGGGTCAGACTAAAAGTCTGGTGAATGATAGTAATTACTAGAAACTTTAAGCAAAGTAAAAGTAATAGACCTTACAATAGTTCTAGTATATAAAAGGAAACAAAGGAAATAGGGATAAGGAATAAGATGGAAATAAATACGAATTAACATAATTGATTAACTTTGATTGTTTGTGATTGTCTTTGATAGCTGCTTTGATTAGGCTGAATTCCTAATCCTATAATTAGGCTGAAATCCTAATTCTACCCTTTGATCGGCCTGCTACTCCATAGACCTTACTAAGGACTAGATGCTATATAATTCTCTACACAGAAATGGTGCTTACGAATGACATGCAAAGTATCCATTATGGACTAGACATTATATAGCTCCCTACATAGAAGGCAATGGTGCCTACAAACGGCACACATACTAAGCGCTTAGAAATCATAACAATTACCGAGCACCCGAATGGAAGTCGCATGCGTAACCGCCACCATGCTTATGTTACATGTTGTTCCGCCTATTGGTCTTCTTATTACCTCAAGCTCCAGCATAAGCATGCCCCTCATCCCACTTCAGGCTAATGTGAGATCACCTTGTCCGTAGAAAATAGGGGAAACGCTGGTGGTACTGGCCCATCATCCAAACAATATTTAGTTGCGCCCCTTGACCAAATCCCCATGATTTTGACTTCTACTTATTGACCAATTACTACCATTATTAGCAAAAGCACGCTGCTCGACTCACTTCAGTTTATGTGAAACACCATGTCCATAGAAATAACAAGAGAATGATATTTGGTATAGGTCCTACTTTCATCTTTGATTATTGACTTAGACAAATTATTTAAATAAGCCTTTACTTTTTATCTCTACTATCTTGCTTATTAATTTATCCTAAGTCTTAAAATATGCCTCATTCTGTTCTATTTCTTATTATAACCTATGTTATAATCATGCTTATTGCTTATCCCAAGGTCTAAGTGTAATAATAAGCTTCTTTAATCTTATACTATTTTTAGTTATAATTCTAAGTTATAACTAGGCCAATTATCTTTAAATAGTCAAATTATAACATTAATATCATAAATAGGATCAATTTCAGTCTTAATTCTATTTTTATTACAGTCTTTACAATTTACATCTTATCTTCCGTTATTTCAGTATTCCTATAATTTTAGTCCATGTTCGCGTTTAATCTATTCTAATCCATACGTGAAGAAGAAGGAGAAATAAAAGAAAACTGAAAATAGAAGAAAATCCAAAGCGTAGAAAAAAAATATAACTAACGCATAAATAATAGTAAATAAATTAAAATACTGTACATAAACTGTAATTACATGGAAAAAATATAATTAACAGAAATAAATTAAAATCAACTGAAAAGATAGCTAAAATAAATAGACTGACAATAATTCTAAAAACTGTAAATAAACTACTAAAAAGGTTATTCCAAAAATTCTAGTAAAACTACAATCATTGGAAACCCTATTATTTTAAGTTTTACTTAAAAATCTAAATAATTACAATCACTCACCTGTGGTCCTAAGCTCTTCCCTTTAGGTCTTCCCGGATCCACTTGTGGTATTAAAATATTTTATTTAAAAAGATTCTCTCCTAGGAAAATTATTTCTTTTAGTGTCCTTCCTGTAAAGGTGAACCCAAGCGGAGAAAATCTGGAATGAGAAAAAATGTTAGGCCTAGGGTTCTATTTATAGGTGTAGAAGTGAATGCCAGACCATTGGATTTGAGGATTGAATAGGATGCTACCGCCTCATTGGCTGAATAGGAGCCATCGGATGCAAGAACGAATGCACTGGATTTGTTAAAAGAGTATAAATAACGCGTACAACGTTCGAACTAACGAAATAAACTTTCGTTCATTCAAAAGGTGAGGCGGGTCAGGCGGTCTACCGCCCTAGTGCTTGTCGATCGGCCAGTCGACCTAGCGCATATATATATGTATATATGTATGTATGTATGTATGTATGTATGTATTTTTCGATTCTTATTTATTTTTGTTTAATTCATAACTTGCTCATATTTGCTTGGAACCTGACATTCTATATAAGAAAATTGACCAAAAAATTACTACGGACACAATGGTGCAACTCCCGTGGCTCAATTCTAATAATTCACAAAATTATTTTATTATTTAACTAATTTACGAATTAATTATTATGGGTTAAATTTCGGATTGTTACATTCTCCCCTACTTAAGGAATTTCGTCCTTGAAATCTCTAAGGATAAAAGAATGAACTAAATGTTTTCATCCAATATCTACAACAAACTACTCAACCATCAGCCATTCATCCATTGTCCTTAAGTTTTCTAATGTGATTTATGATACTTACGCAATTAGTGTAGTGTTAAAGTCCCTAATCTAGTGCAAAAGATTAGGTGGTCCACCGATTCAGTTGAAATCCTTTTATGCAATCATGCATGTGCTATGTATCCAAACGAATGCAAATCCCTAATGATAACTAATGATTCTATATATGTGCCACAATCATCATCCAAATGCAACAACCATGAGATAAACATCCATTTATAACAACCATTGCAAAATAAAAATGCAAATGCACACACATCCATATACATATGCTCTAGTGTCCTAATCAAGCCGATGCCTAAGAGATAACAGTGCCTAGTGTAAGTATATGCGTTCACAGCATCCACGAGCAAACACTCTCAACCACTAGCATACATCATACATAACATGTTCTATTAACATGTTTACATCAAATCCTACCATCCATAGGTTAAATCCTAAGTTTTACCCTCCCAAACAATAATAAAGGGAAGAACCTATTCAAAACTAAAGATGGAAATAGGAAATTCTAAAACTTATTATCGAAAAGATGAGGATATGAGATACGAATTTCCTCCTAATCAAACCAATCATCTCCGAAGTCTTTCTAACTATGTCGGGACCAAGTAGCAATCTCTCTATAGACTCTACGCAACAGGAAGATAACTTGTGCAGTGTTCCATTAAGAGCTGCGAAAGGTGCCACTCCAATGCTAGCTTGAAAACTACTATCATATGGGAATTCCACTAAAGAAAGATGCTTTTCCCAGTTCTTCCAAAATCAGGAATATCCATTATCAACCATGTGTGTCTTACAATTTTACTATCTCCATTTTATTTTTCTTCTTTAGTCTACTCACATAAGTCAACATTCCTAGGTTCTCATTAGGGTTCTATACACCCTATGGAAACTCTATTATTACTTCCAAAGGTAATTACTTCTGTCTCCTTTATAGCCTTACACCTTTTTCGTCACTCCTTAAGTAATGATTCCTGTCTATTCCACTTTTAAGAGTATGCTTTGGTCTTTGTCCTCTCATTTCAAAAACTAAGGCTTCTAAATTTTCAAATACCAAGATCTTTATCCTTAAAAGTGTTATCTTTAAGTTATTCTTAAATTCAAAAATACTTTGTTGCTTAACATTTTATGTTTCTAGATTTGCATCCTTACATCTTTTTGAATTTACATTATTTCCCAAACCTAGAGGGAAAAACCTTCAAATTCTAGATCCAAAACTTATTCTTCGCTTTCTTTTAAAGACCTTTTCAATTTTCTATCAAATTAGAATTTTAAAATTCTACTTTTATTATGTTTTTCATTTCAAAAACTTATTTACTTTTTCACCAAATCATTTCGTTTTAAATTATCTTTAAAATATCCTTATGTGTTTTCAAAACATCTTCTTATTACACCTAATTGTCTCATACCTTAATGTATTGGAACTACTTTCTCCTATGAGAAATTGTTAACATTAAAATCTTTTATGAACCTTTTAAAAGAGGATTTCATATTTATGTGAAATTACAAGGAAATTATTTTATATTTTTCGAAATAGGCTACACAAAATATGGTGCTCCCATACCTTGTATATCTCTTTCATACATTCCTTGTAACTTGCGCTAAACATTTTTATTGGTTTTATAGAAAATTATACCATTATTCTTTTCATTCCAGATTAAAGTATGTTTAAATTATATTTTCTTACGATAGACATCTTCTAATATCTAACCTTTTCTTTTCAAAAAACTCATCTTTAAAACTGTTTTAACATATACATAACCAGAAACATTTTCTTTTACCTATTTAATTAATAGGTGTATTCACATATCACTTTTATTTCTATGCTTAGAAATTATCTTTTAAAAATATATTTTTATTTGGGTTTAAAATAGAGGTTGCCTAAAACACTGTTACTACAACCCAAAAATACTAGAGTATGAATTTAATTAAAAATGAATACTAATAAACCATATATACTATGTAAAAACATTTCCTTTGGGAGTCACTTACTACGACGGCAGCATTATTGTCTATGCTCCCTTTATTTTGACGAAAACATCTATTACAACAATAAATGTTGTAATCTACATTTTCGATACTTAATACATTTTAGGTTTTTACATTTAAAATCTCTGTCTGTTTACAAAGAAACTAGTTAACTATATAAGTTTTATAATTCTTCAGAAAGAATTTCACTTTTAACAAAATTTATATCGTATAAAAACCAATTTAAATTTCTTACCATATTCCCAAAAATCGAATATTTACTTTTAAAAATGTTGAAAATTCTTCTTTTTGATTCTAATAATTTCTTTTTATTGGATTAGACATAAAGTGGATTTTCCTACTTACTACCATAGGAGTATCCTTTCTAAATCTTGAAAATCCCATTTCCTTACTTAAAGTCTTTTGTTCCTACACTCATATTTATTCTAAGGTACTACCTTTAAATCTACTTATATGAAACAAATATAATTTCTGCGATTATCTATACATGGGCTTTCTTTTTTTCTTATCAACTGAATCTATTGTAAATCTCCAATCTTTGCCTACTTCTCTTTGGATTTTCACAATCTGAGCCTAAATGTACAAAACTATTTATCAAACTCTTTCCCTATGTAGACCTTATCTATGCCTCAAGAAACACACTTCCTTATGCCAAAAGTGTTACTTCAAGAACTTTGCTTTCAACTGAAGAATGCGAAGTGTACGAAGAATCTCCTCTAGATGAATAGCACGCTCCTCCTTACTTTTGGAAAACACCAAAATGTCGTCCACGAATACAACCACAAACGTATTTAGGACTTCGCTAAAGATGCGGCTCATCAAATCTACAAAGTAGGCTGGGGCATTGGTTAGCCCAAAAAGGCATAACCAACCACTTATAAAATATGTCTAGAGTCCTAAACATGGTCTTGTCAATGCTGTCGTCAGCGACCTTAAGCTGATGAAATCCCGTGGCTAAATCAAGCTAAGAGAATACTGAAGAGCCAATTAACTCATCAAAAAGTCATCTATCCTAGGGAGTGGATAACGGTTCTTCTT
This sequence comes from Allium cepa, assembly GCA_030765085.1. Lineage (NCBI taxonomy): Eukaryota > Viridiplantae > Streptophyta > Magnoliopsida > Asparagales > Amaryllidaceae > Allium > Allium cepa. The sequence continues at coordinate 1,022,475,581 of CM060941.1, forward strand.
TGTGAACTTATTTAATTCACTATAGTCCACACAAAGTTGAAGAGAACCATCTACCTTAGTAGCAAAGACGACCGGCGCTCCCTAATCCGATATGTTCCTTCTTATGAAACCCTTCTCCAAAAGCTCATGGATTTACTTGCTCAATTCCTTCCTCTCGCTAGGTGCCATGTGCCTAACGGGTAATGCCACTGGCTTAGCATTATCTGTCAAGTAAATCCTGAAGTCAATCTCTCTCTTAGGGGGTAGTCCCCTAACCTCCTCAAATACATCTGGAAAAATCTCTAACGATAGGAATCAAATCTAACTCTGTTGATGATGAATCGAAGGAATAAAGAAGCTCAACATAACTGACCCTTGTGGGTCATAAGAAACCTCGAGAGTCCTACAGCTACATGTCTCTAGTCTAACGCCTCTCTTCTCATAATCTAATATAATCCATATGTGGATAGCCAATCCATTCCCAAAATCATCCCATACCCCGAAAATCCCATTACATAGGCGTCACAGTCAAATTCCACACTTGGGATAAAAAATTTCAAACCCTTACAAACCATAGATAAGTGTGCTGATCCTCCTATGGGGTTTGAAACAACAATGGGTTCGACTACTAAAGAAATGCCTAAGTGCCAAAAATCTACTGGAGAACTAGAGATGAAAGAGTGTGATGCTCCAGAATTTAAAAGATCCCGAATGAAAAAAATTAGGTATAGATGTCAAATTTTCCTACCTTGTTTCGGTCTGCTATTGGAAGGTGTTGTATCCAAAATCTGAATCTGTGCTGTAGGTGTGCTTGTTGTCTACCCCATTTTCTAAGGACAAATCTTACTAAGGTGACCAAGTTGTCCATAATTGAAACATCTTCCCTTCATTCTTGCCTTCTTACAGTCTTTTGCATAATGACCAGTCATTCTACAATGCTCACATCTTCCTCTTTACTTGATTTGCTTCTGAGGTTCTCCCTCATTCCTCTTGTCCTTATCCTTATCCTTCTTGTCTTTCCTCCACTGCTTCTTAGAGCTTGTAGGAACCTTCTCAATCACTCCCTTCAGCTGCCAAGATATAGGTTGACCACTCTGTCGGTCCTTCAAACCTTACCGACTAAACCTTTGCTCCATATTCTCTAACCTATCTCGGGTCTCCTCGGAATCCTCTGTGTTAGAAAATGTTATGCCTCCTATACTAGCGAAGTCCTTGCATAGCTTGGAAAAATCAGCTGGCATAGGTGGATTCAAGGGATTTCCACCTACCGGTGTTGTATTGGGCGCTTGCCCATGCACCTCTGGTACCGTAGCTCTACGGAACAAATCAGCCATACTATGTAAAGAAAAGAAAATTTAGGCTCGAAAGAATCAAAAGAAGGTTGAACTGGACTTTAAGGGGATTTTTTATAAAAAACTCTTTTATACTTGAAAACTACTTTTAAGAGTTCTTTTCTGAAAAATACTTGAAAGTAAGTTATTTTGAAAAATACTTTACTTTTAAAATAAATTTTTAGGAATCTTGTAACCTTAGGATCTGATACAAGTGAAACACCCCACACCCCTTAGTATATCCAAAAGAGAACACTAAAAGATGTGATGCATTATATATATAACGAAAACTAGCAGAGACTATGATTCACAAGACAAAATAGATAGACAATAACATAGTGGAAGTAATTAAAAACAATAAGTGATTTAAAAAAAAAATACTTCATAAATACTTCAAACAAACCACATATGTTCCAAATATCAAATACATCAAATGTCAAAATAACCTTATGTGTCTTGCGAAATAAAATCCATAGTATCAATAATATCATAGTACAATACATCCCTCTTAAAATACTAGCTCAATAAAAGAACTAAAAACTAAAACTGAATGAAAGAAATACATGATAGGGTCTCCAAGTCTACAAGAAGCTGCGCACTATCTTCCTTATGCCTGATTGCCTATATGGGGAGAAAAATGGGAAAATAGAGGAGTGGGTCAGACTAAAAGTCTGGTGAATGATAGTAATTACTAGAATCTTTAAGCAAAGTAAAAGTAATAAACCTTATAATAGTTCTAGTATATAAAAGGAAACAAAGGAAATAGGGATAAGGAATAAGTTGGAAATAAACACGAATTGAAATAATTAATTAACTTTGATTGTTTGCACTTGTCTTTGATAGCTGCATTGATTAGGCTGAACTCCTTAATCCTATAATTAGGCTGAAATCCTAATTCTACCCTTTGATCGGCCTGCTACTCCATTGACCTTACTGTGGACTAGACGCTATAAAACTCCCTACACATAAATGGTGTCTACGAATGACACGTAAAGTATATACTATGGACTAGACATTATATAGCTCCCTATACAGAAGGCAATGGTGCCTACGAAACGCACATATACTAGCCGCTTGGAACTCATAATGATCACTGAGCACCCGAATGGAAGTCGCACGCGTAACTGCCACCATGCTCATGTTACCTATTTTTCCACATATTGCTTCTTCTTTTTACCTCAAGCTCCAGCATAAGCGTGGCCCTCATCCCACTTCAGGTAACGTGAGATTGTCGTGTCTATAGAAAATAGGGGAAATGCTTTTCGTACTAGCCTGTCATCCAAACAGTATCTAGTTGCGCCACTTTTCCAAATCCCCATGATTTGGACTTCTACTTATTAACCAATTGCTACCATTATTAGCATAAGCGTGCACCTCATCTCACTTCAGGTTTATGTGAAACACCATGTCCATAGAAATAATAGGGGAATGCTTTTAAGTGCAGGTCCTACTTTCATCTTTGCTTATTGACTTAGATAAATTATTTAAATAAGCCTTTACTTTTTATCTCTACTGGCTTCGCTTATTAATTTATCTTATGTCTTAAAATAAGCCTCATTCTGTTCAATTTCTTATTATAACCTACGTTATAATCATGCTTATTACTTAACCTAAGGTCTAAGTGTAAAAATAAGCTTCTTTCATCTTATACTCTTATTAGTTATAATTCTAAGTTATAACTAGGCCAATTATCTTTAACTAGTCAAATTCTAACATTTGTATCATACTTAGGCTCAATTTTAGTCTTAATTCCATTTTTATTACAGTCTTTACAATTTACATCTTAACTTCCGTTATTTCAGTATTCTTGTAATTTTAATCCATATTCGCATTTAATCTATTCTAATCCATATGCGAAGAGGAAGGAAAAATAAAAGAAAACTGAAAATAGAAGAAAATTCAAAGCGTTGAAAAAGGATGTAAATAATACATAAATAACAATAATAAATTAAAATACTATAAATAAACTGTAATTAAATGAAAAAGCTATAATTCAAAAAAATAAACTAAAATTAACCGAAAAGAATAGCTAAAAGAATTAGACTGAAAATAATTCTAAAAACTGTAAATAAACTACTAAAAGGGTTATTCCAAAAGTCGAAGTAAAACCACAACTATTAGAAACCCTATTACTTTAAATTACTTAGAAATCTGAATAATTACAATCACTCACCCATGGTCCTAAGCTCTTCCCTTTAGGTCTTCCCGGACCCGCTTGAGGATATTAAAATATTTATTTAAATAGATTCTCTCCTTTGAAAATCATCCCTTTTAGAATCCTTCCAAAAAAGGTGAACCCAAGCGGAGAAAATCTAGAATAAAAAAAAAGTCTTAGGCCTAGGATTCTATTTATAAGTGTAGAAGTGGATCTCAGACCATTGGTTTTGGGGATTGAAGTGGATGCAACCACGTTATAAGCTGAATAGGTGCCATCAGATGCAAGATTGGAAGGACCAGATCGGTTAAAAGAATTCAAATGACGCGTACAACGTTGGAACGAACGAAACGAACTTTCGTTCCTTCAAAAGGTAAAGGGTTCGACCAGGCGGTCGACCGCCCTAGTGCCTAGGTCGAACGGCTGGTCGACTTAGCCCATATTTTTTTCCGATTCTTCTTTATTTTTGTTTAATTCATAACTTGCTCATATTAGCTTGGATTTTGACATTCTATATATGGAAATTGTCCAAAAAATTACCACGGATACAATGGTGCAACTTCCTTTACTCAATTCTGATAATTTCACAAAATTATTTTATTATATCATTAATTAACGAATTAATTATTATAGGTAAAATTTCAAGTTGTTACATTTTCTAATTTTACTTGAGCCACGGTGGGTTACTAATTAATGTTGGAAATGCGGATTACGAATCTTAAGGCAGGATTAACACTAGAGGGGGGTTGAATAGTGATTAATGGATTTTATGGAATTTTTGAAATCTTTTCAAACTAAACACATACAGATGCAATTTCACATACAGATGCAATTTCATAAAGCAGTAAAGGAAAGAACACATTGGAATTTTATACTGGTTCGAAGTTACCCTACATCCAGTCCTACACAATTTCTTGTGTAGATTTATTTTCAAATATAATGTCGATATTACAACCTTAATTTCAAGGCCACAAGATGCATCCTCCTGTCTCTGAGTCCAGTGCAAACTCTCTTGATTTAACCGGGCTACAAGATCACCTAATTTATTTACGGTCTACAATCTTGCCCAAATGATTCATGGGCCACAATCACACTTTCTAATCACATTTTGATAGAAAGAGACTCAATACACTTCGATCTTTTGATCTTTTACTATAGATGATCCTATAACTCTGAATAGCACCGAGATCTTTGAGAGAAAATGGAAGAGAACCAAACTAGCGATGATCGAGTTTGATTTACTTAGAATTTCGGTAGAGTTTTGTTAAAGCATTTAAAATATAAGAGAATATTAGAGTGGAGAAGAAGGAGGGATGAAATGAAGAAAAACTAAAGTTGAAAACAACAGATATTTATAGGAGAACATGGATCATGTCCATTCACGAAAGGTTATGACGAATAGACACTTTTTTTGAAAATTTGAAATTTAAATTCTATGGCTACCATGTCGACATGGGGGGATAAGGGATGTCGACATGCTTATATTATTTTTTAAAATAGATTTTTCTTTAAAATGATTTCTATTCTAAAAGTTATCAAAACAATTTCTAAACTTTGTAAACCATTTTGAATATAGTTTAATCTTATAAAAAAGTTTTGGACAGTAATCTTAAAATATATAATCTATAATATAAAAGTAATATTAAAAACTAATATATATTTCTTTAAAATATATTAAAGCTAAAATATTGAAATCAAGAAATAGTTTAAAAGACAAGAGATGATTTTGAAATTAATTTGATTAAAAATAGTTTTTGAATTAAGGCTAAAATATTTAAATTGATCGAGAAGACTTTAAAAAGATAGTTTTGAAAAAATAAATCATTTTGAAAATTTCATGGATTCCATTCCACTAGAGAAGGTCGTGGTTTCCATCCCACTAAAGAGGTCGTGGGTTCCATCCCACTATTAAAGCGAGAAGGTGGATTCCATTCCACAATTAAAATCCGAATAAAGACTTTAGTGCTATTATGAAGTTTTAACATATATCTAGACTCTATTACTTATCTTGATATCTTGAACTCTTTAACGCTTGATGCTCATGAGTCTTCAGTCTTGATTTCTTCAATCCTGAATTCGTCAGTCTTTAATCTCTATACTCAGTCTTGAATCTTTATACTATGCAATCTTTGTTATCCTGCTTTTGGCAAGGCTGTGATACCAAAAGATTGATCGAAAACCAAAGACAGTTCGTCTCAAAGATTGGTTATATATTGTTTCACCATAGATATCGAAGAATTTTGTCCGAGCTTGGATCAGGCTATAATTGATAGGACACGGCAAGAAAGACCGTAAAAGCCAGCGTTTCAAATTTCAGGTTAATCGGAGTTCGTATGAATCAGATATGATCGATGCAAGTTGGAGAAAATATGTCGTTCGTATCCCGGTTTGAAACCATCATAATCGTATCCATCAAAGAGTTGAGGCGATATCCTATTCGAATCCATCAGGTTCGTATCCATCGAAATGGCATCGCCTCAGTATGTTCGAATCCATCAAGTTTTGTACAGTTCGAATCCATCAGGTTCGAATCGATCAAATTCACACATGCTCGGTTGTTCGTATCCATAGTGCTCCAAATTGGTCTTGTTCGGTGAATAGTTTGGACCCACCTAGAGCTATGCTATTCGTATCGATATCGAGGGGCCTAATTCGTGTCGACCGAACATCAACATTTCGTATCAGTCCACCCGTGCATCCCAATCTTGCACTATTCGTATCGATCGTGAGGGCTTTGTTCGCATCCATCGAACGCTAACTGTTCGTATCGACCCATTACGCAACGATCGATCGATGCGAACGCTTATAAATGACCGATGTGAATAGCACCGTGGCTATCGATTTAAACAGCACGAAGTGGTCGACCTGAACTCAACTCCGATGTTGGATGCGAATAGACTCCTTCAATGCGGCACTAAAGGTGGAGCGGTCCAAGAATCTCGCGCCACGTCACTGCGCGCTCACGTGTCCAGGTCGATTCGAAATGATGGATACGAAACCATGGATTCGAACTCAGCAGCATACGAAAATGACAATCTTGCATCGATCATATCTCACAAACCACTAGTCCAAATGCTATGAAATTTTCATAGGAGCTTACGTACAAGCTAAAGAACAATCCTACGAAGTTTTGGCTCAATTGGATCATTTTTTGATGGATACGAAATTGTTTCGTATCGATCACAGATCGAGTCGAAACTTGGTGGGGTCGGTCGCGTGGGCCCACTCACGTGCTAGAAGAAGTCTCCCAAAGTTTGAGCGTGATATCAGCCTCCAACGCCTATAAATAGCCCCTTGAAGCCTACAGAAAAAGGATCTTTTGGCGATTCGACGCCCAGACTCTGCGGGATTCAATTCTACATCTTTCTATCACCATTGTATTCAAATTTCAAACTTATAATCTACTGTAACCTACTGTAATAGATTGAAATCATCAAGTGAATCAATAAAGTCATAAGCTTCAGAGTGGACTAGGCAAGATTGCCGAACCACTATAAATTCTGTGTTGTTTACTGCTTTCTTCTGAATTTTTTGAGTGATCTACATATTTGTTATTCATCTGAGACCTGTGATCGTGAATTATCAACTATTGGGCGTTTGTGACTAATTTGGGCGCAAGCATTTTGGTGCTTTCACTGAGAAGGCTAATTTAGGAGTTCTATCGTTTGAGAGTTGAATCAGAAGATTTAAGAATTCAGATCTAAGGAGCTATGACAAGGCAATCAAGTAGGCGGCAGCAAGAGGGAAGTCAGCACAAAGGGAGTCAAGAGGCTTCCTCAGGAGCAAACCAAGCTTCTGTCTTCATCATCGGGGATGAGATGGAGGCAATGATGAAGAGACAAGTGGAGTTGATCCAGAATTTGTTTCAACAGATTGGGCAACTTGGAGCGCAAAATCGAGGAGCAGACGGAGTTCAGAATAGAGCAGGACCATCTGGCGTAGCACCAGGACTAGGGGGCACACACTTAGAGCATGTTGATCCAAATTCGGGGAGAGAGACATGGGCATCCAAGCAACCCGGTGGTAGTAGAGAAATGAATGCTCAACCAGTGGGGCAGATTCCTGAAAGCTCTCACGGACTCGGGGGGCAGATCAAAAGCAATGAACGAGAACTACATCTAGGAGACAATGATAGATTGACGGAGATGGTCAGATGAGCCATGAGGGGAGGATTAGTAAATAGAAATCTTGAAGATGTAAATAGGAGTCCCTTTTCTCCTGCGATTAGGATGGCTAGGAACCCAGTAGAATTCAAATTACCATCAGTGGAGATGTAAGATGGGAGGACGGACCCCGCGGTCCATCTGACAAAGTATATGAGGCACATGGAAGTGCTGGAGGCATCATAGGAAGTTATGGCCTGGTGCTTTCCATTGTATCTGACAGATATCGCAGCACTATGGTTTAGGCAGCTGGAGAGCAACTCCATAAGAACGTGGGCTGATTTAGCCGAGAGGTTCATGAGGCAATTCAGGGTTCACATCGCAAGACCCAAGAATGTGAGTGTTTGGCAACTTTAAAGCAGAAAGCTGGGGAGTCTTTGAGGAATTTCTGACACGATTCAATGCGGCAGCAGCATCGGTGGATCGACCAGATCCATACATGGTTATGATGGAAGTTGTGTCCGGAATAGCTGATGGCACAGAGTTCAAAAATTCATTAACTAAAGATCCGTCTATGGATCTAGGAGAATTCTATCATGAGGCAGAGAAGTTTTTGCGATTGGAAGATGCTAGTGCAGAAAGAGAAGAAGGAATCGACGTTTACGCAATCAAGGGCGGAAATCCACCTGGAAAGGGTGCGGAGACTGGTAAAGGGAAACAAAAGGCTAAGAATAACGATGACAGGTCAAAGCGGCCACGGAGTGAGCCGTGATTCACCACTTATTCTGAGCTGAATGAGAGTTTGGAGCAAATCTATCAGGATACCAAAGAGCAGGTTCCCTATCGTAGACCAATGCGAAGGGATCCAACTGTTGACGAGAGGAAATCAGACAAATATTGCTTATTCCACGAACTGAACGGTCATAACACAAATGATTCTAGACATCTGAAGGATGAGGTGGAAGGGCATATCAGGAACGGTAGGCTACTTCAGTATGTGAGGAAGCGAGCTCATGCGGTGGAGCCAGAACGACCACCATCCACATCAGCTAGGGGTGACCCTGAACCGGGACACCGGATGGTTATCAATTGATTGAATGATTGAAACAACGATGAACAAGTCGTAAACTCCTCACTAACATGGTTAAATCATTTACACATGTATGAGACCGCGAACGATCCACAGGCATGCTATGAATGACTACTGACCGCATCATAGTAAGAGTTTACACTTTGACATCCATGTCTTGCTTCTGTTTTGTTTTGGTTTGGACATTTGGATTTAGTTTGATTGGACATTTCTATTATGGAATTCATATGAACGTTGCTTTGATATTTGCAATTCTGTAAAAGAAGTTACTTGTATACCCATTGGATCGCGAACGGTCCACAAGCACACTTTGTATGGCGATGAATCGCCAAAATCTTTACTTCAGAAATTCAACCGAATGTGATATCTGACTCTAGTAATTCCACGTCCCCCTCAACATTTGATCGCGAACGATCATACTCTGCCTCATGCGGCAATCGATCGCGAACAATCACATTCTGCCTCGTGTGGCACCCGACCGCGAACGGTCAAAATTCATCTAGTATGACATCCGATCTCGAACGATCATATTCTGCCTCTTGCGGCATCCAATCGCGAACGATCGCACTCCGCCTCGTGCGGCATCCAACCGCGAACGGTCACAATTCACCTAATATGACATCCGATCGCGAACGATCACATTTTGCCTCGTGCGGCACCCGACCGCGAACGGTCATAATTCGTCAAGAACGATGCCCGATCGCGAACGATCGCAAATCGTCTAGAACGACATCCAAACTCAAATAGCCGCCCTTCGTTTGAAGCAGTATTCCGATCGCGAATGGTCCCATTCCACCATTTTCCGCGAACGGCGTCCGACCACGAACGGTCCCGTTTCACTATTTGTCGCGAACGGCATCCGACCGCGAACAGTCCCATTTCATCATTTGCCGCGAATGGCGCCCGACCGCGAAAGGTCCCATAACATCATTTGCCGCGAATGGCATCGACCGCGAACGGTCTCGTTTCACCTCAAATGGCATACGATCCCGAACGATTGTCATTCGAGGTCATATGAAACTATCGAGTTCTTTACAGGTTGTTGACAGGATATGAACATCCAGCTTATGACATTACAAAACACATATTCCTATCGCAAGGCATGTTTTGGGGGGCAAGTGTTATCCCGCCTTTTGGCAAGGATATGATACCAAAAGATTGATCAGAAACCAAAGACAGTTCGTCTCAAAGATTGGTTATATATTGTTTCACCAAGGATATCGACGAATTTTGTCCGAGCCCGGATCATGCTACAATTGATAGGACACGGCAAGTAAGACCGTAAAAGCCATCGTTTCAAATTTCAGGTTAATCGAAATTCGTATGAATGAAATATGATCGATGCAAGTTGGAGAAAATATGTCGTTCGTATCCATCTGATTGATCGGTTCAAATCCATCATAATCGTATCCATCAAAGAGTTGAGGCGATGTCCTATTCGAATCCAACAAGTTTGTATCCATCGGAATGGCATCGCCTCAGTATGTTCGAATCCATCAAGTTTTGTACAGTTTGAATCCATCAGGTTCGAATTGATCAAATTCACGGATGCTCAGTTGTTCGTATCCATAGTGCTTCAAATCGATCTTGTTCGATGAATAGTTCGGGCCCACCTAGAGCTATGTTATTCATATCGATATCGAGGGGCCTAACTCGTATCGACCGAACATCAACAGTTCATATTGGTCCACCCGTGCATTCCAATCTTGCACTATTCGTATCGATCGCGAGGGCTTTGTTTGCATCCATCGAACGCTAACCATTCGTATCGATCCATTGCGCAACGATCGATCGATGCGAATGCTTATAAATGACCGATGCGAATAGCGCCGGGGCTATCGATGTAAACAGCATGAAGTGGTCGACACGAACTCAACTCCGATGTTGGATGCGAATAAGACTCCTTCAATGCGGCACTAAAGGTGGAGCGGTCTAAGAATCTCGCGCCACGTCACTGCGCGCTCACGTGTCCAGGTCGATTCGAAATGATGGATACGAAACCATGGATTCAAACTCAGCAGCATACGAAAATCACAATCTTGCATCGATCATATCTCACAAACCACTGGTCCAAATGCTACGAAATTTTCACAGGAGCTTACGTACAAGCTAAAGAACAATCTTTCCAAGTTTCAACTCGATTGGATCATTTTTTGATGGAAACGAAATTGTTTCGTATCGATCACAGATCGAGTCGAAACTTGGTGGGGTCGGTCGCGTGGGCCCACTCACATGCCAGAAGAAGTCTCCCGAAGTTTGAGCGCGATATCAACCTCCTACGCCTATAAATAGCCCCCTAAAGCCTACAAAAAAGGATCTTTTGGTAATTCGACGCCCAAACTTTGCCAGATTTAATTCTACATCTTTCTATCACCATTGTATTCAAATTTCATAGCTATAATCTACTTTAACCTGCTGTAATAGGTTGAAACCATCAAGTGAATCAATAAAGTCATAAGCTTCAGAGTGGACATAGGCAAGATCGTCGAACCACTATAAATTCTGTGTTGTTTACTGTTTTCTTCTGAATTTTCTGAGTGATCTACATATTTGTTATTCGTCTGAGACCTACGATCGTGAATTATCAACTATTGGGTGTTTGTGACGTGTTTGTGACCAATTTTGGCGCAAACAATCTTCATTCCCAGTATCTTCATATATATATATATATATATATATATCTTGCATATATATATATATATCTTGCATATATATATAGACAATAATATTAGTATTTATATTTTATAACAAGTCCTAAGGTTGTTATCATCAAAACCATTATCTCAGGAACTAACAATTAATCTTAAATCCAGTGTTCAATTATTTAAAACTTTTCATTCTCTTTACTTTTTATTTTAAAACAAATTCAAAGCTATATATAACTATATATATTTCAACATAGAAATTTAAATCTCACTTTCTATTGTAAAAACAAATATTTCAACCAATTATAATATTATTTATATACAACCTTGTTATATTATATTTAATTTAAAACTTGGTGTCCTTATAAAAGAAAATGACATTCCTTTACATTTTAAAATGTCAAAGCTTTGTCTATCTTTGATTTTAACACCACATAAAATATCATGTGCAAATTTTATATCATAAAATTTTACTTTATAAATTTAGTCATTATTTTATTCCCATTAAATAGGTTTTTCTCAATACAAATTTATACATTACAAAAATATAATATTACTAAATCTTTATTTTAAAGTAAATAAGCTTTTCATCCTTTACTTTTATTAAAATAAAAATATCTATTCTCGAAATATAAAATATCCATTTTCCTTTTATTTTATAAAATTATTACTTTAGGAGAGTATCCATTTGTAGAATCCAAAATATTAAGTCCCAAATTTTAAAAACATTTTTCCTTCTATAAACAAATTTGTTATTTATTTATCTATCTCTAAAATACTTATACGAGAGTATCTCGACCAAGGTTGTTACAGACTCCTTCCTCCTTAATAAAATCGCGTCCTTACAATTTCTCCATTTTAAAATCCATATCGGGTTTAAATATTCTAACCAGTACATCCATCTATAATTTACACAAGCAAAAAAACATAACTCAAAACCACTATCTAGAATATTCAATAATCGGACTTATTCCTTTCCCTTAGGTAGGTTCCTTCTTTATGTTGTATGGAATATTAATACAATTTTCTAAGGCATATTTTCATTAAAAAATCAAAAATAATATCCATTTATAATTTACAAATCTTTAAACATACACACATGCACGCGCGTGCGCACACACACAAATATATATATATATATATATGTATGTATGTATGTATGTATGTATATATATATATATATATATATATATATATAACAAAAAGTCTTCTTAAATGAAAATAGAACTACATAGTTATGAAAAATGCTTATTCGAAAGACAATATATGCATAAATTTACACCCAATGTTGCAATACCATGACTTTAAATGATTCATTTCATCTATCTGGATGTAATGTTGATCGTATCCAAATATCAACACTGCCTCACAAATGAACTCAATTTCACACTGATTTTTGTAATGGTGGAAAACATTGGAAAACCAAGTAATAACGATAGGAATCAGAAAATAATAGGTTGTAACAGTAATTTTCAAAATCATTATACATTTTTTCTTTAAACACCAAATATTAATTATTCCACATAAAATTTTCCAAAAACGTTGTGTCATACTATCTCATAGAAGCATTTAGGAATTTCAGTCGATAACATTGGCTACATATATTGACTAGGATTCTTAAAGCACATTTTAGACTAGGATTCTTCTATTGGATAAAATTCGAGGTTGTTTACTTTAATTGGACAAGAGATTTTGGATTATTAGTTTATATTTTGGTCCAAGTCAACCCGATATATTTTTAATTAGCCTTTAAAAACAAAGATAGTTTTATAGTAACCATGGAAAATCTATGCCATGGACTATTTTATAGGATTAGATAAGTATGAAAATGTGAGCCCTTTAGCCCTAGCAAATGGCGGACTATTCATTTTGATCCGTTATGTATGATGTTAATGATATTTTTATTATAATGATCTTTTAATCATTTTGGTTGTAGATATGTAATGACTAACATATATCTTATAAAGGCCTTAGTGAGGGGAAACCTGTTCCATTCTTCAGCGGTGCAGTTTCACTGGTTACCTAATTTGATTTATGATCATATAATTTTATTCCCACGGGGCTTTTTTTGACCTAAAGTTTTTGATTTCCCCCTAAACTCTCAACTACTCAATTTTAATTGGGTAGGCTGAGAGTAGGGTATTTCAGGTATAGATGAATTAGCTTCCCGAGACGTATTGGAGCGAAGCTACTATTTAGAGCTATTTTTGCATTATAGTATTAACTGCTTTTATTTTATTGTAAAATGCATGTAATGACGAATACTGTAACTGTCTAGTAGTTAAGACTCTAATCAACCAAGAGGACATCCTCATATGTTGCTTTTGGAATTATATTTGTATTTATTATATTTTATCAGAATGATAGAATTGCGAGGTTATGTAATGCAATTAAATGTAATGAATTTTCGAATGCATTAATGAAAATGAGTGTTTAAATTTTGTGAATTCTTGTGCTCTTGATGTTATTGGTACAATAATTCATCCCATTTTAGCACCAAAAATAATGCTAAGGATGACTGTATATCAATAGTATCTATTTTCGAGCCTTAAAATGGGGGATGTTACATCTTGATTTAAGGATAGGTTCACATAAAACTTAATAAGATTTTAAAAAATTAAAACCCACATGAACTAGAAAGAATAAAGATTTGGGGATGGATAACATTATAATAATATGCTTGTTATTTGCTATATATATGAGTACACACATCTATCTATACTCTACCTTCTATCTTAGACCATTCTTATGTATCTTATGAAGAATCATATGCAGATTACGAGAAATATATATTAGAATAATTGGGAGGCAAAAGCACGTCAACCAGTGGAAATATTCATCTAATACTAGGAATACTAATCGAATTACCAACGCTAATGCAAATGCTATTGCTATTATGGGTGCTAGAGATGCACCAATCGATATAGGGATGATATATCAGATCTTTGTTACTATGATGCAAGCCGAAGCAGCGACATGACTGATTAGAGGTTACATTGGTAATGCAGGAGCCATTGCACCAGAAGTGGATGTCTGTAACAACTATGATGCGTTAAGTTAGGATATGCTAGCTTGGTAGGAAAACTATTCTTAGGGATGGAAAATGCCATCGAGGTGGAGGATTGGCTTCTTCAATATGAGGTGATCTTTAATAATCAGGGATTGAATGATCAGAAGAGAAGATTGGCTACAAGGCACTTGTAACGACCCGAAAATTTTTAACATTTGAAAATGAAATATTTAATTGATTTCAAATATTTGGAGATTAGTTTAACTTGAATGTTAATTATAAATATGAATTTGGCAATTTAATTATTGAATTTAACTATAGAAATTTGGGTAAAATTTTGAATCTTTATATTTATGCTTGTTAAAAATATTTCTCAATTCTTAGAAAATTCATATTGATAATACTGAAGATGATGAAAGCTTCAGAATTGAATTTGGAAATAGTTTGTTCATTTTTGAAATTTTATTGTTTAAATTGATATTTAAAAATAGCCTTCCGAGGCACAGTCTCGAAATTCGATGAAACTAGTTCCATTGGATCCGTAATATTGTATTATTATCGGATTTCAATTTTCGTAGCAATCGGAGTTGTTGTTTAACCCTGGCAACTTAAAACGCATAGAAACCGTTTTAATCGATTTAATTTAACATTGATCGTTTATTTCCGTAACTCGCGCATACGATCAAATTAGGACTCGAAACCTTTTCCGTTGCATTCGAAATAGGATTATAACATTATAAACGCCAGGTGGAATGCCTCGATAGGAGTTCGGGATTTCGAGTTAGGTAATACGAGATATTTTGAATATAAAAAATTATAAAAATCAAAACCCTACCTTCCTCTACGCGCTTCCCCTCTTCAATAATTACAGCCGAGCCTCTTCGTTTATCATTTTCGTTTAAATTAGATATAATCAATGGCCGATGTACTCCTTTTCCTTCCTCCTTTATAATTCATTCACGAAAAGAAAAGAAAAAAACAAAATCAAATAAAATAAATGGCCTCTCTCTCAATCTCGAATCAGAAGCCAAGTATCTTCGATCGTTCGAAAAAAATCGATCAAGATGGTTTGCTCGAGCCGATTAATGAAGGCGTGATGGAAGGAGGCTCGCACGCAGTAGGGGATCTCGTGGAGGGTGCAGCGAGGCAGGCGAAGTTCGTTTGGCTCGCGACCTGATGAAGCTGGATGGGTCGTCGCAATTTAGGGCAGTGAAGGGAAATTTGCGGCGATGCTCTGGAGAGCCCAAGAGTTCAGTTGCACGCATTTCGAGATCGAGCGCTGCCTTAGGGTTCGTGAAGATGGGGAAAGCTTCAAGATCAGGTGATGGCGGCTGTAGCAGTCGTGTGTTGTTTGAGCATGTATCGAGTTGCAGTGAGGTATATTATTTTTAATTTAATTTAAGTTATTGTTTATATACATGGAAACAAGAATTTTTATATACATATATATACTTATATTTTTGCAGAGGATATGAAATGAATTCTTAGTTTCAATTTAAATTTATATATACACATACATACATACATACATACATACATACATACATACATACATACATATATATATATATATATATAAGCAGAAAATGGATTTCAGACAGTTATAAAAGTAAAATAGTTGGAATTTAAAAATATTGAAGAGTTTTTGGATCTATATGGATTATTATTTTGGTACGTATATGAGTTTCAAAGGAAAAAGAGACGTTATTTATAATTGGAGAATTTGTTAAAAAGAAAAATCATTAAGTTAAATTGAATCATTGGTAATTAAATTTAGTAAATGGAAAATTAATTATTCGATTATTTCGAATATTAATGGATTATATAATTGTTTATGCAAGGTCTATAAATCGTGAAAAACAAACAAGATTGGATTTGGATTACAAAATAAAGGGGCAAAGGTGAGATCTTCTCACTCAAATTTAGTAATTTAAAATTTCAGTTATTGATTGATGATTGAATTATGATAGTTAAATTAAGTTGTTGATTGTATGCTTGGATGATTAATTTATTATCAGTTATATTAGTTTAGACCCTATGCGCTGCATAATAGCGGAGGTTATTATATTAAACACATATATCACGATATTCCACCTCGAAGTGGAATTGGTATTATATATGTATTTGGAGTTGTTGATTTCCCACATTTTATTGCGGATGAGACCCTATTGCGCCGCATAATAGTGGATAATATTTTATAAATCCTATACACCACGATATTCCACCACGAAGTGGGATTGGTACATAATTGTTGTGTAACGTCTGTGGATGTAGAGAAAACAGGTTGGAGGGATCCAACAGGATTCCTCAAATATTGAATTTGTTTCATATCTTGTGTGTTGATTATTTATAATCTGTGTGTGATTATTTGTAATTGAAACCCTTGAAGGCTATAGTTTAGCCAAATATATTTCTGATATAGTAGGATATCAGGAATAAGTAAAATTGGATTTTTAAAATTTAGTAGAAAACTTATAGTAACTTAATTTTAGGAAATTAAATAAATTCAAAAGAAGGAATTGTTTTAAAAGATAATGAATTTGGTATTTGAAAATAAATTTAGAAATCAATTTTGGAAATTAATATGGAATTTGAAAATAAATTTAGAGATCAATCGTATATCAATGGATATTTAGAAGTTTAAATTCACCATGGGAATTTATAAAGGAAATTGATATTTGTTTTAGAAAACGGATATTTAAATGGTTATATCCTATCAATTAATTTTATTTTAAAATTAGTTTGGCCTTGAATTTTATCCGAGATTTTTATATATTATTTTCATGACTAATATTTAAGTAAGTGTTTTAAAATTGTTTTATTTTAAATATTTCCAAGTATATATGCCTGGATAACTAATTTAAATTATTTTAGAGTACTTATAACTCGGCAGACCTTCGGTGGAAACAAATAATATCGGGAATCTTATTCCGCGAGTGAAAAATGATTTGAAATTTGTTTTCAAAGGATTGAAAGGTGAAAAGTGATTTGAAATTTGTTTTCAAATGGTTAAAGTGTCGAAATTTTATCTTGCAGAGATATTTTGAAAATAATAATTGGGGAAAAATTATTTGGAACCCAGTGATTGTTGTGAATGTTATTGATAGTTAAATAACCGACTATCAATATATGCCTTTTAAAGGGCATTTGAATTTCGATGCGACCGAGGGTCGGATTCCAAGTGGATATCCGAAAACCACATCGAACCTTTATGATTGTGATAGATCTTTTGTTTAAAAGATCAAAGTGGAAATTGTTGTGATTTGTTTGAAAATTTGATTGAACACTTTATTTTAAAAATAAGCGCTCGCTATTCGGATTAACCAGGACAGGACCTTGTGTCATAAAACCCATTTCGAATAACGATACGACGAAATGGGACTGCATTTAAAGACGGTGTTCAAGACCGGGTATTTTCGAAAACGAAAGGATTACCTGTCAAATGTCTCTGCACCGGGTTGCTCCAGTATAGAGATTTTATCACCCTTTGTGATGGGGATTCCGGACGTGATTAGTGAATATCTGGTTTTGCATGGGCTTCTTTGAAGTGCCTTCGGTTCCGTTCGATCCCGGAACGGACTTGTATGGATGTGTGGCTAACGTTACACTTTGAGATGTAAAGCTGGTTTCTATCGAATACATTTCTGTTGGTGGCGGAGAATTTATTCTCTTAGGCTAACACCCTTCTCTGAGACGTACGAGCTCAAAGGTTATGTGGTTGATGGTTACTAGTGATACATTCCCAATTTGGTAATGTGGCACACGAAGTGCTGCTGATCATTTGTTGATCAAAGCTTGACTTTGTGAAAAGTGTAGCTTTGTGGACGAGACCTCATCAGACCTCACACCCCGAAAATGGTCAAAACAGGAAAGATGCGGCAAGGTTATGAAGGTTGCGCCCTTTAGGGTATGTCATTTCCTTCTGGAAAAAGGTGGTGTCTGGTATAGAGCCCTGATATTTAACCTTTTTGGTTACTGCAAATACTTTTCTTTGTGGTTGTTGGTGTAGAGGATCCTCGAATAAAGGTCTCAAAGGACCAGGGGATGGCATACTCGTGTAGTAGTTACCTAGTTACAGAGGTAACCCGGCCTTGTGTTGGCAGAGAGCTGGTTAAGTTCTCGGGACATCCCTCTAGAGGCGTACCCATGTGGCAGTAGGAAGTTCCTTAGCCTGACCATTTGTTGGAAAATCCAAACAAAACAATACGAGCCTTGTACGGTTTTAGTTGCAGAACCTGCCATTGAAAATGGTAGCTATAGCATGCATAATATAATGGTACCTATGCTGGCTAAGATTAATATTACATTTTCCAAATGTTTTCTGCATTGTGCACTAATAATAATAATATCAAAGGATTTTGCGTATCAAGCATATTTTACTATCGTAAGGAAAAATCTCCTCTAAGTGTGCGATTGCATTATGTGTGTGCCGGGAGGCCTTATGGTAGTTTCATTTTCCAAAAGCATAGTGGATTTCTTTTTTCCTTTTCTTTGTGAAAATAACTGATTTTTTAGATCTCACACCAGTCCCACGACTGACCTGGAGTTTATTGTTCCCTTTCTAAACTCTGGGTGCCCACAATTTTCCACACGGGCAGCCTTGAGTCAGGTTACCATTATTCGGTAGCAAAGTCAAGAAGTTGCTGTGGAATTAGGAATTGGAGCTGGATGGCGAGGCGTATCACTTATATATGTAATATTTCTTTCCGCTGTTTGTTGTTGTACACTCTAATAATGTAATGTGATGTAATGTAATAACTGATATAGTGATTCTGTTTAAAGATATTTATTCATCTATTATATTTGTTCCGCTGTGAAATGTGAGATTCTGTTATTGTTTCTGTTTCTTCTTTCTTCTTCTTCTACCTCTTCTTCTTTAAACCCTAAAGATTCGTAAGTCTATCCCTCTTTGGGCTGAATTGTTGTGGGATTTTGCCAGCTTAAAAGGGGAACGAATTTGCGGGCCTTTACATATGGTATCAGAGCAATTGGTTAAGCGATAACCCTAGCTCTGTTGGGTGTTACTCATTAGAGATAGAGTTAGTAGTACTCTAGAATGAGTTTGAGTGTAATAATAGATATGAGCGTGTATTTGTTAGTGAATATAAAACTGTTTTGTATTGTGTTGACTTATCGGTTGATTGTTTATAGATTCTAGTCGGTGCAGTTTGGCCAACTGTATCAATAGGAGTTTCTAAACTCTTAAACATGATAAACCGACACAGTATTATTTTAAAATAGGGTAAATGAAATAATTTTACCCAAAACTATTTTTGTATATAAAAGAAATGATTTTCTGTAAAATTTTATGGTATATTGTTGCTTGGTTGTTAGGAAGTGATGATATTGAATTATCATCATTATTGTATGGAAATTTAATAAGAAATAATGGCATAACCAAAGATTTGGAGATAAATTCATTTAACAAATGAAATTTATAAATATGAATTGAAAGGATAATGGAATGAGTTCATATACAAATGGGATTTGTAAATGTAAACTGTAAATATGATTTATAATTTGGAATAAAATTCATTAATGGAATACAATTGTTAATGTGAATGTATAAATGAGTTTTATAAATTGAAATGAGATGCCAGAGTAATTTTTGGAATACGGATTAAAGGATTTGGATTGAAATTTCAAAGGATTAAATTTCTTTAATTTGAAAATGGTTTCCAAAAGTCTGGAAAATAATTATTTGAGAAGTATTTTTGAGTTGGATATGAAATCTGGTGGGGTTTGAAATTTAAAAATATTTGGAAAAATATTTTGAAGGGATATAATTGATTTCAAATTGGTTTTGAAATGTGAGTAATTGTTAAAAAGACTCTGGAAATCTTTAAAATGTTACGATATCTAAATAAGTTTGATAACTCATAAAAATATTTGAAATTTTATTGGAATAAGATTCTTGTTGAAAAGGGATAAATAAAAATAAGTGTGGAATAAATTTGTGAATGAACAAATGAGTTAACATTTGTGAGTAAATGAATTGGAATTGGAAAAAAATAGAGTGAGATTTGACTTGGATCAAGTTGAATAAAAAATCCAAACTTTGGAAAAATAAAAATAAAATGGATTGAATTCAAGTAAACTAATATGATAATTAATTAATTCATAAAATAGGAAAGTTGAATTAGTTAAATCAAAATTCAATTGTGAGTTAAATTTGCTGATAAATTCAAGTAAGTAGAAATAAATTGAAAATTTCCTTGTTATTAATAAAATAAATTCGAGATGCATTGAGAATGGAAAGTTGAAATTTAAAATGGATAAGTTAATAAAGCTAATTTAATTAAATTAGTCTATGGAATGGATTTGATAAATGAAAATCAAATCAAGGATTTAAAGTTGGAAATTGTTAACAAGGAAAATGAACTTGAGTTTTGAATTGAAATAACTTAAGTAAATATTGGATAAAAGCTCGACTTAAGTAAAAATTGTGAAATGGTTGTTGTCAAGTTTTATGGAATGGTTTTGAATGAAACTTGTTTGATCAATGAAATGCGAATGAATGAATTAGAACTAAAAATGCAAGTAAAAATAGACAATGAACTATTGAATTAATATGATGTGAATTTGAATGTCAATAAAAAAAGAAGAAAACTTGGTTTTGAAAATTGATGCCAAGTATATTTGATTTGTAGGCTATAATTGCATAGTGAATGCATACTTGGTTGTTGAATATTCATAAATGTGGTTTATAAAATGGATGTTAAGCAAAGATTTTGTATATTAATGCATCAAAATGAATGTGAATATGGAATGCTAAATGAATTGAATGGAATCAATTGGAAATGAAATAGAATAAAGAGTAAATTGAGTTGGTATCAATTTAAATTAGTTATAAACTAGATTGGATATTCTATTAAGTGAATATCGTCGAAATCTGCATAGAAATGGTTGTCATTCAACGCAAACGTGATTGTATAAAATTCTATGAGTTAAGGAAAGCTGATTTTTGAATCAATTGAAATGGATATGAGTTCGTTTCGTTTAAAAAAATGAATTGAATGATAGAAAGTGAATTGTAAATCACTTGAATTGAATAGAAATGGTATGGAAAGTGGTTGTAAGCAACTAATTTTGTATTGAAACCTGTGCAGTTAATGCGCTCGGCAGATTCAAAGCGGTGGAGGTGCAAAAAGTCAAAGCGGGGATACAACGAGGATATAGCGGGATATAGTGGATGGTTCTAAAATAGCATGTAAAACTCGTACTTAATGTTTTAACAAATATATAAATGGTAATTAAATGAAAAATTATCATTCAATTGAATTATAATTAATACATAAATAGTTTTAAATAAAAACATGTGCGAATATACTTTAAATAAGCGTAAAACTGTTATATATAAAATAGTTGAATTTAGTAGAATATTAGAGTATTTTCATTTCTGAAAATATATTAAAAATTAAATCAAATAAATTAGTTTTATAATATTTATAATGTATAAACACAATTTTTCAATTCATTTTATCAAATAAGATATAGCGGAAATAACGGAATATAGCGGAAATAATGGGATATAGCGGAGATAGCGGGGCTTAAAGGGAAAGGCTATATTTTGGGAGCTACATGGGAAAATCGTAGCGGTAGAAATCCGCTATGAGATATAGCGGGGTTATAGCGGGGTAATAGCGGGGCATTAACTACACAGAATGAAACCTTATAAATTGCTTATGGGAATCATTTTGAGTGCGTTGCTTATGAAAACTATGTGTTTACTATTGAAAATAAGTGAAATGTAAATGAATTTCCTATATATGTCACTTACGTATTTAAATTGAGCAAGTACAGGTGCAGGGAGGCGGTTTGGTTGGATTTGATTGCGTAAAATGCTAATTAAATAAGCCGCTTGCTTAAAAAAAGGCTAGATAAGGTACGCCTACGCAATAAAAATAGGATATATGAACTGTTTTTGTTTTTCTGACCGGGTGGGTTGATGTATATATATTTATATCTTTTGTCAAATTGCAAAAGCTCCTCCGTACAAAGGAGACCAGGCCAAAGATTTTTGAAAATTTTGGGAGTTTGAAAAATTTTGAATTTTTTTTTATTGGCGACAAATGATTTCAAAATTTGAAATTGAACTAAATTAGTGAATGAAACTAATTTAAAATAATAATATGAACCAGTTATAGTTGAAAGATAAAAATTCAATATTCAGAGTTGAAGATAAATTGAATTCATATGGAAATGGGAAAACTAATTGAATAGAAGTAGATATGGAAACTTCTGTAAGAAAATGTATAAAATGATTTTAAAGGCTATGAATAGATATTATGACTAGCAGGATATACAGGTGTGTTAAAGGAAATGGAATTGGATTTTGATTTCGAAGATAAATTTAAAATTGCTCGACAAAAATGTATGTATTTAAATTTCAGTATGAAATTTGGTGATTTTCTTGTCTAGCCACTTGGTTTTTTTTTTTTTGGAATCTAAGGGCCTGTGGTGCCATTTTGTAGTCTAACGAGCTAGCCGCGCAAAGGGGATGCTGGCGAAATTTTTCAAAAATTTAAGGAGTTAGAAAATTTTTGAATTTATTTTGAAGTTTGAAATTTGAATTTGAATTTGAATTTAAATTTGAATTGTTAAGAAAACAATGTTGTTTGGAATCTATAGAAGATTTTAGAAAGATAATTGAAGTGATAATCGATCTTTAGTAAAAAGATTCGCTTTGACAAATTGTTGAAAACTATTTGTTTTGGGAAAATATTAAATGGGTTAAGGATCATTCTTCTTAACTGGTAATTTCGGGACGAAATTCTTTTAAAGGGGGAAGGATGTAACGACCCAGAAATTTTTAACATTCGAAAATGAAATATTTAATTGATTTCAAATATTTGGAGATTAGTTTAACTTGAATGTTAATTATAAATATGAATTTGGCAATTTAATTATTGAATTTAACTATAGAAATTTGGGTAAAATTTTGAATCTTCAGATTTATGCTTGTTAAAAATATTTCTCAAGGCTTAGAAAATTCATATTGATAATACTGAAGATGATGGAAGCTTCAGAATTGAATTTGGAAATAGTTAGTTTTGAAATTTTATTGTTTAAATTGATATTTAAAAATAGCCTTCCGAGGCACAGTCGAATTTGACGAAACCAGTTCCATTGGATCCATAATATTGTATTATTATCGGATTTCAATTTTCGTAGCAATCGAAGTTGTCATTTAACCCTGGCAGCTCAAAACGCATAGAAACTGTTTTAATCGATTTAATTTAGAATTGATCGTTTATTTCCGTAACTCACGCATTCGATCAAATTAGGACTCGAAACCTTTTCCGTTGCATTCGGAATAGGGTTATAACATTATAAACGCCTGGCGGCACGCCTCGATAGGAGTTCGGGATTTCGAGTTAGGTAATACGAGATATTTTGAATATAAAAAATTATAAAAATCAAAACCCTACCTTCCTCTACACGCTTCCCCTCTTCAATATTTACAGCCGAGCCTCTTCGTTTATCATTTTCGTTCAAATTATATAAAATCAATGACCGATGTGCTCCTCTTCCTTCCTCCTTTATAATTCATTCACGAAAAAAAAGAAAATCAAATAAAATAAATGGCCTCTATCTCAATCTCGAATCAGAAGCCAAGTATCTTCGATCGTTCGAAGAAAAAAAATCGATTGTTCAAGCCGAGTAAATGAAGGCGCGATGGAAGGAGGCTCGCACGCAGTAGGGGATCTCGTGAAGGGTGTAGCGACGCAGGCGAAGTTCGTTTGGCTCGCGACTTGATGAAGCTGGATGGGTCATCGCAATTTAGGGCAATGAAGGGAAATTTGCGGCGATGCTCTGGAGAGAACGAGAGTTCGGTTGCACGCATTTCGAGATCGAGCGCTGCCTTAGGGATCGTGAAGATGGGGAAAGCTTCAAGATCAGGTGATGGCGGCTGTAGCAGTCGCGTGTTGTTTGAGCATATATCGAGTTGCAGTGAGTTATACTATTTTTAATTTAATTTAAGTTAATGTTTATATACACAGAAACAAGAAATTTTATATGCATATATATATATATATATACACACACTTATATTTTTGTAGAGGATATGAAATGAATTCTTGGTTTCAATTTAAATTTATATACATACATACATACATACATATATATATAAGCAGAAAATGGATTCTAGACAGTTGTAAAAGTAAAGTAGTTGGAATTTAAAAATACTGAAGAGTTTTTGGATCTATATAGATTATTATTTTGGTATGTATATGGGTTTCAAAGGAAAAAGAAACGTTATTTATAATTGGAGAATTTGTTAAAAAAAAGAAAAAAAGAAAAAAAATCATTAAGTTAAATTCAATCATCGGTAATTAAATTTAGTAAATTGAAAATTAATTGTTCGATTATTTCGAATATTAATGAATTATATAATTGTTTATGCAAGGTCTATAAATCGTGAAAAACAAACAAGATTGGATTTGGATTACAAAATAAAGGGGCAAAGGTGAGATCTTCTCACTCAAATTTAATAATTTAAAATTTCAGTTATTGATTGATGATTGAATTATGATAGTTAAATTAAATTGTTGATTGTATGCTTGGATGATTAATTTATTATCAGTTATATTAGTTTAGACCATATGCGCCGCATAATAGCTGAGGTTATTATAGTAAACAAATATATCGCGATATTCCACCTCGAAGTGGAATTGGTATTATATATGTATTTGGAGTTGTTGATTTCCCGCATTATATAGCAGATGAGACTTATTGCGCCGCATAATAGCGGATAATATTGTATAAATCCCATATACCGTGATATTCCACCTCGAAGTGGAATTGGTATTTAATGTTCTGTAACGTATGTGGATGCAGGGAAAACAGGTTGGAGAGATCCAACTTGATTCCTCAAATATTGAATTTGTTTCATATCTTGTGTGTTGATTATTTATAATATGTGTGTGATTATTTGTAATTGAAACCCTTGAAGGCCATTATTTAGCCGAATATATTTCTAATATCGTAGGATATCAGGAATAAATAAAATTGGATTTTTGAAATTTAGTATAAAACTTATAGTAAATTAATTTTAGGAAATTAAATAAATTCAAAAGAAGGAATTGTTTTAAAAGATAATGAATTTGGTATTTGAAATTAAATTTAGAAATCAATTTTGGAAATTAATTTGGTATTTGAGAATAAATTTAGAGATCAATCGTATATCAATGGATATTTAGAAGTTTATTCACCATTGGAGTTTATAAAGGAAATTGATATTTGTTTTAGAAATCGGATATTTAAATAGTTATATCCTATCTACTAATTTTATTTTAAAATTAGTTTGGCCTTGAATTTTATCCGAGATTTTTATATAATATTTTCATGACTAATATTTAAGTAAGTGTTTTAAAATAGTTTTATTTTAAATATTTCCAAGTATATATGTCTGGATAAGTAATTTAAATTATTTTAGAATATTTTTAACTCGGCAGACCTTCGGTGGAAACAAATAATATCTGGAATCTTATTCCGCGAGTGAAAAATGATTTGAAATTTGTTTTCAAAGGATTGAAAGGTGAAAAGTGATTTGAAATTTGTTTTCGAATGGTTGAAGTGTTAAAATTGTATCTTACAGAGATATTTTGAAAATAATAATTAGGGAAAAATTATTTGGAAACCAGTGATTGTTGTGAATGTTATTGATAGTTAAATAACCAACTATCAATATGTGCCTTTTAAAGGGCATTTGAATTTCGATGCGACCGGGGGTCGGATACCAAGTGGATATCCAAAAACCATATCGAACCTTTGTGATTGTGATAAAACTTTTGTTTAAAAGATCAAAGTGGAAATTGTTGTGATTTGTTTGAAAATCTGATTGAACGCTTTTTTTTTAAATAAGCGCTCGTTATTCGGATTAACCGGGAGAGGACCTTGTGTCGTAAAACCCATTCCGAATAACGATACGATGAAATGGGCTAGCTACTAAAGTAGATTTATTAAAGATTTCTCTCCTATAGAAGCATCGATGACTGAGCTAAAAAGGAAGGACGTAAAGTATGTTTGGATCAATAAATGTTAGAAAGAATTTCTAAAGCTAAAGCATTTTTTGACCAATGCTCCCATGTTAGTTATTCCATATGGGAATCGAGACTTAGTAGTATATACTGATACATGTGGAATTGGGTTGGAAGCTGTATTGATGCAGAGGTGTAGATCATTGCCTTTACTTCTCAGTAACTTCGACTGCATGAAGTTAGATGTGGTACTCATGATTTGGAATTGGCAGTAGTGATCTTTGCACTAAAGTTGTGGAGACACTATCTTTTAGGAAAACAATTCGAGTTGTTTACAGATCATAAGTCCTTGAAGTGTTTATTCTCTCAAAAGGAGTTGAATATAAAGCAACAATAATGGTTGGATGTTTTAGCAACATATGACTTTAGGATTGAGAATACGCCAGGGAAAGGAACTAAAGTTGCTGATCCACTTAGTATATAACATCAAATGTAGTGTTGGTGATGTTATCTGGATAAAATGATTTAGAGGCGTTGGCTTCTTGTGGAGCTAGAATGAGGTCGATGGCCATTTCTAGTCATAATACCGCAATGATATCTTATTTAGAAATTTGATCGATATTGATAGAAAGAATTGTGTTAAGGAAAAATGATGACACAATGTTAGCCGATCAAATAAAGAGACTAGAAGTGAGATTGATGATTTGAAAGATTTTGTCCATACAAAGAAATTTGTTAAGAAATAACGGATGGTTATTTTTTCCGAACGTTGATCATTTGAGAAAGGAAGTTCTTAGAAAATGTCATCGATTGAAGTTTACTATTTATCCCAGAGGTATGAGAATGTATCAAGATATGAAGATTTTTTTCTAGAAAGGAATGAAGAGAGATGTATGCTTAAGAGTTAAGCAATGTATGAATTTCCAATAAGTAAATATCGAGCATCAGAAGAAAAATTGATCACTTCAATCGTTAGAAGTACCACGGAAATAAGAAAATATATCTATGACTTTTATCATTGGGTTGTCCAGATCGAATAGGAGAAATGAAAGTATTTATGTCGTAATCAATTGGCTGACCAAGGGTACACATTTTATCTCAGTAAAGTCGAAAAGGACAATACCTAATTTGGTGAAATTATTTATAAAGAATGTTGCAGGACTCCATGGAATACCAAGCATCATGGTAAATGATAAAGATCCTTTGTTTACTAGTGAGTTCCGAAAGAGTTTACAAGTTGTATTGGGAACATAGCTGAAGATGAGTACCGCTTTCCATCCATGGACTAATGGGGAAATATAAAGGGTTAATAAGGTACTCGAAGATTTCTTAAGGGCTTGTATACTAGATTTTGGAGGGTCATGGGAAAAATATGGGTGTGCATAATCAATTAACCGAACCGAAAATAAATTTAGTCGGTTAGTACTGACCAAACTATCAAAATTTAATTATGGCTAGTCGCACTTACCAATTGGTTAACCGGTTAAGCTTAACAATTGATCGAAAACTAGCTAGTTGTCATTAACCGAAAAATTAACCGCATTAAACTGCAAAAACTAAGAATATTCCACTTTTCTTTACATAGTTCACAACTTTACATAATATATATTGCAAATACATGTTACCTAACTATTATAAGCACTAACAACACATATGATAATTTATTAAGCATTTACAACACATTTAATAGTCCACTACATACTTACTCCTCAACGCTCGGTAGTAATATTACGATATTACATAGTTGATAGCTTGATCGCAGTTCATATTAACACATATTACATAGCATTACAAAGCTGATAACAGATAACATTTCATATTAATACCTAATATTCATAGTTCTTAGCCAAACTATAAATTATCCACACTCCACAACAATTCGGCAACTCCAAGCTCTGAAGTTACTAAATACAAAGTTCACAGCCATATTTTTTGTAATAAAAAAAATGAGTGATAAAGTAAAATTTTGAATTATGGAACATAGGGTAGAAAACGAATTGAATTATGGGACACAGTTAAGATAAAAGGTTTGAAATATGGAACACAGGGTATGCAACATGAGTGTAAAACTTCTAGCATCAAATTGATTTGAGGCAGTAATTAATTCTTACACTTAAACACACCTTCATATTGCTGATAAATGAAGCAGTGACATTCTTGATTAGAGAGTATTGTAATAGCTATGTGCATTCTTCTTTGTTACTAAGTTTGTTACTAGCAAAATGTAGACATGGACTTATAACTCAGTTCCTAAATTCTTTTATGTTTAACTAATGTTAAAATCAAAGCATACTATGTTTATTAATTGAACATACCAAGCAAAATGAAGATAGGTAACAACATTGTGTATTCCCTTTTGTGCTACACAATTCCGACATCAAGGACCAGTACACGAAATATGTGCTTTTCCTTCTTAAATAATAATTCGATGAGAACTTATATTCCTACACTAACTCAAATATGTCTTAACAAATCCTAACAAAATTCATACATATTGATGGCATCTCCTTTTCTATTGAGAAGTTCATTTAAATTACAGATCTTCCATATGATTAAGTAGTTGATCATTTAATGTAAAGAAATGATCATTTAATAGGAAAATCATTCGGATGAAGTCATATCTTCAGTTGCCTTTAGAAACACAAATAACAGAAGGCAGAAGTAAACTCAAGGTTATCGCCAATATAAAGGCCCTAGTTGATTATGGGCCTTGGCTAATTTTCAAAATCTGTTTGAAAATTTAAAACATATTTTAAATTTAAAAATTGAGTTTGAAATATATGAAAAATATGTAAATTTTATGAAATGAATTCATATTTTCAAATTGTTTTGAAAATTTGAAAAAATTAATTTTAAAGTTTTAATATATTTAATTAACTAATTACATACTTAAAAGTTAATTATATATATACACAATTATAACTATTATAGTTGTGTGTCTACTTAATATTTTTGAAGTTAATTAAACTATTTTTTGAATTAATTACACCGTGTAATTCATTAAATAAAAATTAATTAAAATATGTAAACATCTTGATTTGTACACATAACAAAGTATAAATGTTATAGATGATTAACTATCTTAAATGGTTTAAGACGACTAATAACTATTTTTTTAAAACTTATATAAAATAAATTAAATTTATTAACTATGATTTACTTAATAAGAATTAAAATTAACTGAATAAGGTTTAACTAATAGGGTACGTGTATATTTTATATAAGTTAATACTTGTATAACTATATACGTATAAAATTAAGTGAAATGAAAACAAAACCCAATTTAGATTTAAGGAATAAATACAAAAGTATAGTAGGTATATCGTGATTTCAAATGTGTTTGACACTAGAATCATGAGGATATTTCATAAAAATTGGAATATTCCCTAAATTGATATCACTCGAATAAATATATTAAAGACTATGTATCTATAACATAAATTTATCCTCTACCATTTATGCGTTAATAATTTACTTACATACTCACTAGTTGTTGAGAAAACTCAAGTCATAGATGTTGTGTTTAGTTATTATATTGGTAGACATGGTACGGTACATGTATGCATTTGTTTAGTGTTAGCGAAGTCAACTCCACAACACTCAGCTTAATCATGAAGCAATCTAGTCAATGGTAGCTCAACGAATTTGAATCAACAGATTTAACTTATGTTAAATTTGAATTTAGTAAGTGACTGTGTTGTTGAACGCTTACGTAGCCTGTAACCACACTCTAATTACTTGTTAGAATGTTGAAATAGTTTTGCAAAGGAACCACAATTTACAATCTAATGCAATACACAAAAATGATAAAGCGATGACAGTAAAGGATATAGAAATTTTTATATAGTTTGGATTATTGTTAATCCTACATGCACATGATAATCCAGTATATACTATTTTTTAGTAAAAATGTTTACAATTCCCTAGAAGCATATAATATCTTTCAATTATTTATCCTTAACCTTAGATTTTGGAAAAATCATCTAATTTCTACGCCTTCCATTGCCTTTTTTATAGTGAGGAAATTTGCACCATTAATTGTCGTGATTGCCCTTTATCCTTTGCCTCAATCTCCGCCATCTGATCTTTCCATCTATCATTCACCTACAACACATGTTTGTTGTGTTTGGCTTGGTGATGCATCTTTGGCAAGAAGCCATTGCATTGGCGGGTGTCCAGGGAATTGAAGCGGGATGCTTGAAAAATTAGGTAGGAGGATCAAGCCTGTGCGGTTGGCCTCTTCTTTCCTGAAGAGGTAAATGTCTTAAAAAGAATGTGGCAGGCGCCCGAGGCTTTGGGATGTTGTTGATGAATGTGAAAACGCAGGGTGATGACTATTTCCTAGTGCCTAGAACATACTACTGTGCAGACATCTCTACTGTCTTTGCTTAACTTGCTATCATATTTGGCAGTAATGGAGTTGTACTACCCTGTTTCACACTGAGAGTTAATTTGACATATGCTTTGAACGTATTCGGGACTAGCCATGATTTGAGCTAATTGCGATTTGAGTTTCCCTCATTGCAAGTATTCTTGGGTTGCTGATGGAAGAAAGGAGGAGCTCTATATCTTTATGACCTACCTATAAGTATGGTTCTACATTGAAACCTATCTTGAGTGGCCCTATATCCAGCCCTTTGGAGTGCTTTTGACCCCGTGCAGTACTACCTAGTTTGCCCCTTGTATGAGCTGTGGATACATGTTCTTATAGAGGTTGGCAAAGTAAGGGCATTAGAGATGCAGTCAGCTCAGTTCAGCATGTAGTATCTTGTATGCCTCAGCTTAGTATTCTTATTCTGCTTTAATCTTATGTATTTTCATTAGGACCTGCCACTGTTTCATTATGAGTGCAGTACATGTCTTCTACCGCAAGTCCCTTAATTATAGGGTGTTTGTGCCAAAATTGGCCACAAACCCCAAATACCGTGAAAGCACCAGTGTATGAATACAAATCAGCGATATTCAAACACAAATCACAGATCTCAGCAAATAACCCAAATATGTTTGCACAAAAAATGGGCAAACACCTCCAAGTCGTATGATTTAGTTGATTTTATGTTGTTCGTAGTGATTTGGGTAGTTTATGTAAATACGTAATAAGTAGGGACTAAACTGTAAAAGACACGCAGATTTATAGTGGTTCGGCCAGAATGTGCCTACGTCCACTTTATATGTTATTCTCCTTTTCCGATCTGATTACAAGTACAAAGCTTTGATTACAAGTATATCAAAGTTGTTTGAAAGTTCCTTCCAGGCTTGAGCTCTCAAACTTGTCTGCCATTGTTGTACCCCTGCCCCTCTATTTATAGAGTGAGGCTGGGGGCAGGGGTCTTGGATGTATATAGCTTCTGGTGGGCTTGGGCAGAAGCAATTTGGCCTGGCAGAGTTGGTCCGGTCGCGCCTTGGTTCGGCGGTGAGTAGAGTCTTGATATGCCTTGGTCCGGTGATACCTAGGAGAAGGGTTAGTTCGGTGGTGCATAGGAAGTGGTGAGTAGGTTGATTCGGTGAAGGTGATTCGGTGGCGAGTTGATGGAGCCTGGTTCGGCTATGCTTTGGACCGGCCTTGTTTGAAGAGGGTTTGGATCGGTAGTAGTGTGGTCCGGTGGAGGCTGGTTCGGCTAGGAGTTTGTTCGGTAGTGAGGGGAATTGGATGGTTCGGTAGGCACATGGAGAAGGTTGGTTCGGCTAGGAGTTGCTTTGGGTTTGGTTCGGTAGGAAGTAGAGCAGGGAATGTGGTTCGGCATGCCGTGGAGTGGCATCTGGTTTGGCAGTACCTTCTTCCTACCTTGCATCGATCATATCTCCTTCATACGAACCCCGATTAACTTGAAATTTGAAACATAGCCTCTCCTAATCCTCATCATCATTTCCAATCAATTTCATCCCGATCGGAGCTCAACCGCGATATCCAACATTCCTTGCCAATTTGTCGATATTCCAGTTTTTATCCAAAAAGTGGGATAACACTTTTCCCCCCAAAACATGCCTTGTGATAACAAGGCGTGTTTTGAATAATTCCGAATCCAATATCCAAAGTCCATAACCATATTGCCAGAGTATGTTATCCTTGACTGCTCCGAGTTGATGTCCAATTCCAAATCCAGTAATCAAAGCCTTAGCCAATTCCATATCCGTCCGAACTCGACAACCGAGTTCCAATCCATCCTTGTCCAATAGCCAATAACCGAATCCAGGACCTCTCCGGGTCGATATCCAAATCCATAACCTCTTCGGGCTCTTGCCAAGCGCAATCCACACCTGTCGGCCGTGATCCAAAGTCCCTGGATGTTAAGCTAACCTCTCCGGGTTCTTGCCAAGTGTAATCCACACTTGACGACCTTGGTCTAGTGTCCCTGGACGTTGAGCTAACCTCTCTGGGTTCTTGCCAAGCGTAATCCACACTTGACGACCTTGGTCCAGTGTCCCTGGACGTTGAGCTAACCTCTCCGGGTTCTTGCCAAGCGTAATCCACACTTGACGACCTTGGTCCAGTGTCCCTGGACGCTAACCTCTCCGGGTTCTTGCCAAGCGTAATCCACACTTGACGACCTTGGTCCAGTGTCCCTGGACGTTGTGCAATGCCATGGCTTAAGTCCTAAGCCGAATCCTGGTCTTTACGGACCCTTGTTGAGCATAGTCCATACTCAACGACCTGAAAATAACAATTGATAATACAGGGCCTAAGTCCTAGGCCAAATCCTGGTCATTCCGGACCCTTGCCAAGCATAGTCCATACTCGACGACCTGAGTGAGTCAATTTACCACGTTCGGGCAAAGCGACTCACCCCTTGCCAGGCATAATCCATACCCGACGACCGTTTATCAAAAATCAGATAAAAATCCAATCCAAAATCCACATCCAAAATCCAAATCCAAAATCCAAATCCAAAATCCAAATCTAAAATCAGAAAACCAGAAATCCAAACCAGCATCCAAAACCGAAAACAATCATCCAAAGGAAAATCCAAATCAAAAAGCAAGAAAAACCAGGAGCTCAATCCAAGCTCCAAAACCGAAAACCAAAAAGAAAAGCAATGTCCAATCCAAAAGCAAAACATAAATTTCACAAACCATAGCATTGCAGTTTATCATCATTCAGAGCATGCCTAGGGGCTATCTCCGTCCCCGTACATGTGTAAACGACTTGGTTGCTTGCCAATAGTTCGCTACTTATTTCATATTAACCTGGTCAATGGATGATCAACCGACCATCATTCCTGGGCCTCCCACCATCGTAGCTTGAGGTAGGCGGCGGTTGCTCCCGCCCCGCCGTTGCATTCCGAGGTCCAACATATTGTGGCAGCTGTCCATTCCTTACATGCTCTTCAATTATGTCCTTTAAGTGCCTGCAGCTGTTGGTGTCGTGTCCATCCAAATCATGGAAGAGACAGTGCCTTCCTGATGTCCTTTCCCGTTCTGTTGGTTCTCTCCTAGCTGGCCTTCGGTAGGGAAGGCGATTCCGAGTATCCAAGTATATCCGCTCCAGCGTCTCGTTCAATCCTGTGTATGTGGAAAACTTTAGATCCTTCCATTGCTTCCTAGCATTTCCAGAACCATCGTCCAACTTCCTTTTTCCTTTGTCTTTATCCAAACCTTTGCTGGATGGTCCTCCAACCTCAACTGCATTAACCTTTTTTAACTTTAAATTCGTACTCGCATCTTCTTGCCAAAGGAACCTTTCTGCCTCGTGAAAGAATTCGTCGAGATCCCGTGGGGGATCTCGTATCAGAGATACCTTGAAATCCGAGTCCTCCCTGACTCCTGATACTGCTGCCATTAAAACCATCGATGGATCGGGCCGATCCACCGAAGCAACTGCGGCACTGAATCGAGTTAGAAAGGCTCTAAGCGATTCATCGATCCTTTACTTCACCGATGTTAATGTCATCACGTTCTTCGGTCTCTTGACATGAACTCGAAACTGTCCCAAAAACCTTTCCACCAATTCCCTCCAAGTCCTGATAGATCCTTCTCCCAGCTGCCTAAACCACATCGCAGCTAAGTCCGTTAAGTACAAAGGGAAGCATCGAGCCATCACTTCCTCCGATGCCCCCAGCACCTCCATGTGTCTGGTGTACCTCATCAGGTGATCCGTAGGGTCTGGCTTGCCATCGTATACCTCCACGCTAGGTAGCTTGAACTTAGGTGGATTCTGAGCCATCCTTATTTCTCGAGCGAACGGACTCCTGTTCACTCCTTCCAAGTCTCCGTTGGTCAAACCACCCCGCACAGTCTTCCTGATTATATCTACCAATCCAGCGTTGTCTGTCGGGGGTTGCCCTCGAGGGTATTCCGGTACATACTCTTCATATGGCTCGCTAGCAGCAACGTCGGTTCTAGCCTGTTGAACTCCTTCCAAAGGTCCTCCTGTGTTGGATCCTGCGGGCCTGCCCCCAAGCCCTTGTCGATTGCCTTCTGGCTCTGCATCCTGTCCTCCGTTGGGTTCCATAACCCTAGCTCCTCCATTGGGTTCCATAACCCTAGCTCCTTGTACTGCATCCACAGCCGCTGTAGTTGTTCCTAAGTTCAGGGTCCCTGCAGCTCTCATTTGCTCCAAGAAAGTCTGCATCATCTCTTGTTGACTCTTCAACAACCTCTCTTGCAGTGAATTTGTTATGGCTTCCATTTCTTCCCGGGTTATGTAGATCGAAGCCGATCCTTCCTCAGGTCCGGAGGATGCTTGTTGACTTCCTACCGGTTGGCTTCTCTCAGCCCTTTGCCTTCTACTATTTTGCCTAGTCATTGTCTTCCAAATCCAAACTTCTATCCGATGTAGCGGGTGCTGGTCCCTCTCAGTGAGAGCACCAAAATTTTTACGCCAAAATTGGCCACAAACCCCAAACACCGTGAAAGCACCAGTGTATGAATACAAATCAGCGATATTGAAACACAAATCACAGATCACAGCAAATAACCCAAATACGTTTGCACAAAAAATGGACAAACACCTCCAAGTCGTATGATTTAGTTGATTTTATGTTGTTCGTAGTGATTTGGGTGGTTTATGTAAATACGTAAAAAGCAGGGACTAAACTGTAAAAGACACGCAGATTTATAGTGGTTCGGCCAGAATGTGCCTACGTCCACTTTGTATGTTATTCTCCTTTTCCGATCTGATTACAAGTACAAAGCTTTGATTACAAGTATATCAAAGTTGTTTGAAAGTTCCTTCCAGGCTTGAGCTCTCAAACTTGTCTGCCATTGTTGTACCCCTGCCCCTCTATTTATAGAGTGAGGCTGGGGGCAGGGGTCTTGGATGTATATAGCTGCTGGTGGGCTTGGGCAGAAGCAATTTGGCCTGGCAGAGTTGGTCCGGTCGCGCCTTGGTTCGGCGGTGAGTAGAGTCTTGATATGCCTTGGTCTGGTAGCACGTTGGTCCGGTGATACCTAGGAGAAGGGTTAGTTCGGTGGTTCATAGAAAGTGGTGAGTAGGTTGATTCGGTGAAGGTGATTCGGTGGCGAGTTGATGGAGCCTGGTTCGGCTATGCTTTGGACCGGCCTTGTTTGGAGAGGGTTTGGATCGGTAGTAGTGTGGTCCGGTGGAGGCTGGTTCGGCTAGGAGTTTGTTCGGTAGTGAGGGGAATTGGATGGTTCGGTAGGCACAGGGAGAAGGTTGGTTCGGCTAGGAGTTGCTTTGGGTTTGGTTCGGTAGGAAGTGGAGCAGGGAATCTGGTTCGGCATGCCGTGGAGTGGCATCTGGTTTGGCAGTACATTCTTCCTACCTTGCATCGATCATATCTCCTTCATACGAACCCCGATTAACTTGAAATTTGAAACATAGCCTCTCCTAATCCTCATCATCATTTCCAATCAATTTCATCCCGATCGAAGCTCAACCGCGATATCCAACATTCCTTGCCAATTTGTCGATATTCCAGTTTTTATCCAAAAGGTGGGATAACATAAGGTTTAGGTCTAGTTAAGCACTGCAGCTTTAAAAATTCCCTATGCAGTATGAGTTTGATTGATTCGATTACTTTTTCCTTACACCTAATATTCTCATCATGAGGGTAGCCTTCCTAGCCTCTCGCCCTGCCTTACTTCCTTCAATGTAGCTCAGTGTAAAAATGGGTGTAGCACTTGCCCATCATGTGTGCAGTGACCGTAGGTCGTGGTAGACTTGTCATCTTAAATACCAGGTCTGCATATCCTACTGGTTCTGTCTAATCTTCCTTTCTTTTCAGTAGTAGGAAATGACTATTTCGATATTCCTGCATTTAATGCTCCAGTATGTGTCATTCCCTTGTTGGTCAATTTTTAATCTGCTATTCAATCGGGCATTTCATTTTTCTAGGCAGACCCTTCTCAATATTTGTACTTATTATTTTGGCAATCAATCAGCGTCCCAGAAAATTTCTTTATTACTTTGATCATGCGACCATTATCTAAATTGAGATACATTTATGTTTTCCTCATCTTCCCTTAATTTCTTTTTATCCTTTTGTATAAAAAGAATTTTGTTAGATCAATTTCTAATTTCCAAATTTGCGGTTTTTCTTTAGATTGAAAATAAGTGACCTTGCCTCAATTCTTGTTTGATCCTTCCTTGAAGTAATGTTTAAAAGTTTAAAATGGATTCTTCTTTATCTTCCTCTACACTTCTTCATTTAAAATCATCGACTCGAAGAAGCCACTGTACTTCTCAGACAATTTGGGTTTTTTGGTCATGAAGCTAGGGTTCCCGAACCTCATGAGCGCATTAATACACCGTCGGTTAGGTTTATCTCCATTACTTCATAACACATCTGATGTGGGTTTTATCTTCCCATTCACCCGACTATTCATCAATGACTTAATTCCCTCAATATTTCTCCTGTCCAACTTTCCGCTCTTTCATGTACTCTTTCCCTGGCCACTTTCGTTCTTTATGCTGAAAATAGCTTCGATGTCATTGGTGAGGATCTTCGGCTTCTCTTTGAAATTAGGAAGAGTCCTTCAAAGGGGGATGATGGCTTCTTTTACATTCAGGCTAAGAAATCAGTTTTTCTTGATATTCCATGGAAAACTGAAAAGTGGGTCGAGCTTTATTTCTTTGTTTCGAACCTAGATGACTTTCCTTCTTCTTTCTTCAATATTTCATCCATACCATCCCCATTAAGGAAAATGAAAAAAAAATGATTCTCATAGACAACATATTTCGAGATTGGTGGCAAAGGATGGGAAAATATATATCTTTTAAGGGCAGAAGCTGAAGGACCGCAATCTACTGCATCCTCACCACATATTTTCTCGTAGTATATTCAAGCCCTCTCCTTCTTCAACTAAATCTGAGGGTATAAGTTGCTCGTAGCATATTTTTGGAAATCATTGTCCTTGTGATTTAAATCTTGTTACTTCCTTTTCTTTATAGGTACATTGAATGCTGAAACTTCTGCTAGGCTCCGTAAGGCTTTGAAGCAAAGCCATGACTCAAAAAGACCTCAAAAAGGATATGGAGGTTTTTCCCATTCCCCTGAATGATTAACTACTACTCCCCTCCCTATGCTTTGGATGCTCCACCTCTTCTAGCTAAGGTGATATCTTCCCTTCCTATTTCTACCTCAATCGCATTAACTACTTCTTCATCGCAGAATGATTCTTCCCTTGGTATGGGTTGTTTGCTTATGCCCGAAGGGGCAATATTTGCTTTCATGGAGAGACCGGGGAGAATTGCAGAGCGAACCTTACCATAATTTGTCTCATCTTTCCTGCCTTCTTCCTTCTCATCTTGGCTCCTAAGATGTCCCCTTCTAAATTCCTGTCTGAACTAAAGAAACTCTGGTCATATATGAGTGATCTTCTTTCTCTCCTTCTCTTTGTTTAGTTTCTTGTTTGCTACTTATATCTTTTGAACTTTACTTTCTTATAACTTTCAGCTTTGATGGTGAAGACAGGGAGAGTGCATAGGCCTTGCTCCTTGATCGATAGCTAAACTTGAGGGTGGCCTTGCCTTATCTAATACTGAGAAGGCTATACTGGCTTCTGCTAAGGTCAATGTTGAAGAAGATGCTAGGATGTCCCGAGAGAGGGCTGAGAGGGAAGCCAAGGCTACAGTGGATGTTCAGGCATCAAAAGAGTGTGAGCTAAGGGAGAAAGATGACGCACTGGCCAGGGTGGCAAAAGATTTGGAAGTGGTGAAGGAAAAACTGACCCAATCAGAAAAGGAGCTTAATAATTTCACTTCTGATATGACGCATGGTCTTTATGATTCGGCTAGGTGCAACTTTGGGAGAGAGGCTAAGCTTGACTTCCTGAGGGACATATCTCTGGTTAACTCGATCTATAGTTATTGCCAAGATATGTGGGATTAGGAAAATATCGCGGTGCAAAATGTTACTCCCAGTCATTCTGAGCACTCCACTAAGAGGGAGGTGGTTGAAGTTGACCATGGAGACCTGCAATCTAAGGAAAGAGAGGAGACAACTGCATACAAGGTAAATCTAAATTCCACAATAGATGTTTAATTTAATATTTCTTTTGTCTCTATCTGTATGAAGGTTTTAAAATCTATTTAACGGTGTGTAATGAAACATGATTTTCATTCTGTTATCTTGCAAATGATCACGTTTTCCTTATTTTTTCGTTTATTCTTCTGAAGAGAGCGTGTTTATAAAATTATTAAGGGAGAGTAGGGTTAGGCATGAGAAACAAACCTTAGACCGCGTCGCTTTAAGCACTACGACTACATACATGTGAAAAAAAAGTTAAATGAGTCTTCTGCAAAGCTTAAGGATGAAACTTAGGGATTATTATCTAGGATAGATCAGGAAGTTCAGGAGAAAGAGGCCCTTAGTAGTTTCATGCTGCACCGATGGCGATACATGCTAAAAATGGTTTGTTCCCATATGACGGCCCCCACTTAGAGTGGTTTAGGCTCAAGCTGAGGACCATGAATAATGATTGAGCTGTCTATACCCTTGTTATTTTACGCATGATCTTTAAGTACATGGACAAGTAGAGATAATATAACAGATGACAGATGTTCAATGTTAAAACTTTATCTTTGTGTTTTGATCATGTAACCAAGTTATATTTTATTATTGATTAAGTTGGTTCTCATAAAGCTCTGCTCAACACTAACGATGAGTGTTGTTTGAATAATTATGCCTCTCCTATTATTCCTGACCTTATAGGTTATGATGTGATTGAGGTGGAGGATGCTTCTAAAGATGAGGTCGCTCAACTTAGGGACGAGAATGAGAAACTTAACATAGAGTTGAAGTTTTCTCGTGAGGAGCTAAAAAGGACAAAGATGCGCTTGAGCGCCAGTATGCTTGCAATAGAAAACTGTGCATATGGTCGGGGGTGCTGCATCCAAGTTAGAAGTGATAAAGCAGGCCTTAAAGTAGGGTAATGAGCTCTATGGTATTGTTTATAGATGTGAGATTGCATAATATAAGAATAAGCGAAAGAGATGTCCACATAATTTGCCAGACTGCTCGGTAAGAAACAGGCTGCTGAATATAAGAGGACAATTACGGTGTCCTGCTCAGACATTATTCCTCCACTTCCTATAGGTTCTTGGCCTTCTCATCTTCGTAATGATGGATTGAAAACTGATGCCCAAGGGTTATTAGGTGACTTTGCAAGACAAACCAGTAAAACAAGATCTCAGCTAATTTAAACTCTAACTGGCACAAGGAAAAAAAGCTATGTTAAGATATGCAAGCTTGAGGATTCACTACATGTTGCTTGAGGCAGGATTGCCTCTTACTCAAAAAAGCTTACGCAAGAGGAGATCAAAAGTAAGAGGGTGGAGGCTTTGCTACAACGATCCCAAAGTGTCCTAGAGTTCTTCTACCCTACACTAGACCATCATTTTCTAAGCAATAAAAAGGACTTCGAAGTGATAGTCGAACAACCCATGGATCATTGGATAGGAGCACGCTATGACCCTCGTAGGACCGTTCTTTCCGGCACAGTCTCACCTTTTCCCAATGTTCCTTAGATATCATTTTAGTGCTTAATTGCTAAGATTTTAGGATAAGGAATGTTTTTTGTGTAATTTAACAATACTTGACATGATTTTGAAGTTTGTTTACTGAATAACAGTTCTCTACAAAAAATTTGAGCTTCTAGTGTTCTTAATTAGACTATTTATACTATTATATAATCCTAATACGCATGGACTTATTTAACTTTTTTGGCTAGCTCCTCCCGATCAAGGTTCAGAGGTAGCTGTCCTTAAACTGAA
This sequence comes from Allium cepa, assembly GCA_030765085.1. Classification (NCBI taxonomy): domain Eukaryota; kingdom Viridiplantae; phylum Streptophyta; class Magnoliopsida; order Asparagales; family Amaryllidaceae; genus Allium; species Allium cepa. The sequence goes on from CM060941.1 coordinate 1,022,516,051, forward strand.
ATTAGATTCTGCCGTAACAAGAGTAGTGGAATTAAAGGATAATATTAAAGAATCCCGAGATCATATATAGGGCTATATGTCGAGATAACATCAAAAAGTTAAGGCAAAGGATTATGGAGATGGACAAAGAGATTACAAGGCGTATGAGCATAAAAGATGATCCTCCGATGACTTCAGCTAAATGTGCCTCTCTCAAGCTAGATGTAATTCCCATGCCCCTTATCGAGGTCAACTTGGACGAGGTTCTGAAGTGGAAGAATGATATAAATAGTTATTTTGAGGCTAAGACTAAAGAGTTGGGGGATTATTATAAAGGAGAGTTGGGGATGTCGCGAACCCGCATCTTGCCATAGCTTTCCAATGCGAAGAGGCTCTTTGGCTCGTCCTCAAGAAATGTTGAGAAAAGCAAAGATTAACTCTATTGAGATTAAATGAATTAAGTGCATAGATATGGAGCATGTGAATGCTCATAAGAAAAAGATATTAAACTTGGAATATGGGGCCAAATTAGATTCCATTGCAGTTTCTCAAGGTGGGATGGATAAGGCATCTCTATTAAACGAGCTTTATAAAGAGAAAGTGATGAATAAAATAGCAGAAATTGGCTAGCAATGTGCTATTGATGTTTTTAGATATTGCTGACCTAAATTTGATTTGTCCTTCCTATACAACCATTCCAACTATAAGTATAGGTCTCAAGATTATAAGAATGTCTAGGTCGGCGTCAATTATGATCCCCATGTTGCTTATCGTAATTCTTCTCATAGTAGTGCCACTCATGCTCGATCATGAGTTATTACCATGTCCGATGATTAATCCACTACTCTTCAATTAACAAGCAGTTCTTCTTTGCCCTTCACATCACATTCTTGTAGGTTGTACCGATGTAAAGTGGTCATAACTAGCTCGTCTTCGGATTCTGAGTCGGATTCTTAACGTAGCTTTTATTGTGTGGTATCACTTCATGATGTGACCCATATTGTTATCTTTTATAAATTATGTACAATTATTTAAAATAGAAAACTGCATTTTGGTAGGCGTGTAAAGAGCTAACCAAGTATTGGTAAATCAATTTTTTGATTTATGCCTAGAAAGCTTTGAGTAGTGTCTGCATCTATACCTGACTAGTAACTTGTGGTACATTCCATGTATTGTGCTTTCTTTCCATGTTTAGAATATTCTCTTGAAGTAGCTTTTGCCCTTTGGTGTTGACCCTTAGGCCGCGGTTCTTACCTGCACATTTGATATGACATGACCCCTTGTTTGGATTGTAGTGTCCTATGTCGACTTGGCTGCATGCTTGGTATGACTTGCCCCCTAGTTCGGGGTGTAGTATCATACGTACGCTTGGCCACATCCTTATATAGCATCACCTTTCTCATTTATGATTGGCGTTATCGCTCGTATGTTGCATGTAGAATAATGATGGTGAGCTAGAAAAAGCAATTTGTTTGTGCATTTGGCATAGTCTTCCCTGCTATTTGGGGAAGGTCTAAGAGAAAATTTGACTATAAAATCGGGTCGTTTATTTACAACCTTCGCATGTGCATGATTTTTTATACTAGCTTTGGTTGTCTTATATATGTATGTCCAACATGCTATGTCAGCAGTACTAACATAGAGGTGTTTTTGTACTAATTTGGGACGTCCAATATCCCTACGACTAGTTAGGCTGAGAAGCCGAGCCGCATTTTTTGCAGCTCTGTTTTGATAACTAGTTCGCACAGTCTAATGTCCTTACATCAAGTCAAATAGTTTGGTTAAAGAGATGGATTGCATTGATGAAATTCCAAGTGTTTGAATCTAGTTTCACCATTCTTATTACTGAGAGTGCAATTCTCGTCTACCGACCTCGCGTATTGCTTGGTTAGTGACTATAGCGGTGAACTGTAGATGTGTATGAGAAGATTATTAGATCTTGCCGAAGAGAGATAATACATATATTTTTATACTGGTTCGGGCTGTCTAATATCCCTACGTACCGTATAATACATTAGTACACATATTTTTTACAAGGCTTATTACACAAGCTATGTAGATTGCTCAAAATGTGGTCTGCGGTTTCCTGCACAGTATTGAACACTGCAAATGTATGTAGCCTCTGACCTTAGCACTTCTCATGCCTAGGACCTGTAGTTCAGTTCAACTCAGCCACCTTGGCCCCCAATTTAGTCATAATGATAATTGATGTTGAACATCCAACACTTGAACTTCTTGGTCCTTGAATGAGAAGTGCGAACTCCCTTATTGACCCATCCGTAGTAATGTTTTCCTAGATCCTTCCATCCCTCCATTAGAATCACTATCTAAATCAACAAATACCAACGCATTTTTTGGTCATTGATTGGTAAAGAAGGATGACCGAGGGAGGTAGAGCGGCAATAATGGCATAAAAAGTTTAAAGGCAAAAGGACATACTGCAACCATGGTTATTCCTTCCTCGTCATAGTGTTATCCTAAGGGCATATAAGGTTATCCGAGTTACCGAGCCATGGTTTCTTATTTGATTCCTCTCCTTCTGCTAGTGAGAAACATCATATCCAAATATTTTCCATGCATTTCTTTGCTTGAATGAGTAGTAGCGTCATTCTCCTCGAGGGTATATTGGGTTAGTATATCAATTAGTTTGTGGCCCACCTCATCATTTCTCATATCCGAAAGTGTCATTATTACTGGCCCGCTGCATAACCAGCATAATTGATGAGTAATTGCGGTAGGTTGTGAATGACGGAGGCGTCATTGATTGAAGATTGGTAATATAGGTCGCTGTTCCATTCATCCTCTTTTCCCGTTGGCCTTCTTGGTTAGAGAGAGTTGGGATCTTGGCTTGGAGAATATCCATGAGGGGTCTTAAGTGGCCATCTTTGAGACAAGGGGATGAATGGGTCAATGAGCTTCATAATCAGTGAGGAAACGTATGTAGAGTTTACCGAATACTGAGAAATGGGGATTAGGCTAATTCATCGAGGATCGAAAAAGGAACGGAGGTTCGAGCCCTCGTAGCGTAAAAAATGTTAGTGAAGTTTTTCAAATCCACAATACTCAACTTGATCATGAAGCAATCTAGGCAATGATTGCTGGAAGAATTTGAATAAACAAATTTAACTTGTGTCAATCTACCTGTAGGACGTGACTATGTTGATGAATGCTTACATAGCCCTATGCACTCTAACTGCTTGTTGGAAAGTCAGAACAGTTTTGCAAAGGAATCGTAATTTACAATCTTATGCAATTCATGAAATTAATAAAGCGATGAAGTAAAGGACATAGAAATTTTTTACATGGTTTAGATTATTGTTAATCCTACGTCCATGGGATAATCCACTATATACTGTTTTTTAGTATAAATTATTACAATTTCCCAAAAGCATACAATATTTGTCAATTTTTTATCATTAGCCTTAGATGCCGGAAAAATCATCTCCTTTCTACGCCTTGTAGTGCCTTCTTTTATAGTAGGGAAAAGTGCATTGTTGATTGTTGTGATTGCCCTTTATCCTTTGCTTCAATCTCCGCCTTCAGATCGTGCCATCTGTCAATCATATACGATGCCTGTTTGTTGTGTCTAGATTAGTGACATATCTTGGGCGGGAATCCATGGCATTAGCGGGAGTTTAGGGAATTGAAATAGGATGCTTGAAAAATTCGATGGAAAGTCCAAGCATGTATGGGTTAGCCTCTTCTGTCTTAAAGAGGTAGATGTCTTAAGAAGAATGCTAAGGGCCACCTTGAGGCTTTGGGATGCTGTTGGTGTATGCAAAGTGCTTCCGTATTGACTATTGCCTAATGCTTAAGTCATACTGTTGTGCTGACATCTCTGCCGTCTTTTCTTAACTTGCTATCATATATGGCAGAAATGGAGTTGTACTACCTTGTTTCACTTTGAGAGTTGATTTGACATATGCTTGGGACATAAGCAGGTAATCTAAGCTGATTGGGATATGAGTTTCCCTTGTTGCAAATATGCTCAGGTCGTTGATGGGAGAAAGGAGGAGCTCCATATATTTATCGTCTACCTACAAGTATGGTTCTGCATTGAAGCATATCCTAAGTGGCCCTACATGTATCCCTTTGGAGAACTTTTGACCCCTTGTGGTACTGCCTAGGTTGCCTCCGGTATGAGCTGTGCAGACATGCTCTTATGGAGGTTGATAAAATATGGGCTTTGGAGATGTGGTCAGCTCAGTTCAACATGTATTGCCTCCTATACCTCGGCTCGGTATTCTTATTCTAGTTTGATCTTATGTATTATCATTGTGACCTAGCCCTATTTCCTTATGAGTGCAGTACCTATCTTTTATCGTGACTCCCTTGATTGCGGGGTTTAGGTTAGGTTAAGTACTTTATCTTCAAGATGGCTTCTTATGCACTATGAGTTTGATTGATTCAATTCCTTTTTCTTTACACCTAATCTTCTCATCATGAGAGCAGCCTTCCTGGCCTCACACCCCGTCTCTTTTCCTTATAATGTAGCTCAATGTAAAAATGGGTGTAAGTTCGAGCAAACTCATGATTTCCATGTTTTTCTTAGTGTTTTGAGAAACATAAAATATAGTGGAGGCCTTATTAGAAACATGAAATGCTAACATTTAGGCTTTCTAATATTGAGATTATTTGGTAAACAAAGTTAAAATAATGTACATCAATATTTTATGCAACTAATATAATTGTTAAAACATTTATCAATTGACATTATACAATTGAGCTAAATTAAAATTAGCATAGAAATATCAAATATACTTACTTAAATCCCTTAGCATGTTGTCTCCTCAAAACCTTGCAAGATCTAATTTATACTACCATTAAAACATTCGTGCCTTGGTCATCGAATTGTTTATTTATATAAGACTGTGCATTGTCTTCTTTGAGTATCAAACTCTAATATCAATAAAGAATATAGATATTTTACTCATAGTTCAATCACATATAAATGTTATATGGTGAATGGTGGTAGTTAATAATGTACGAAACTTCAATGAAATTAGTTCATTAGAAATAAGCAAATAAACCATAATGTAAAATCGTGTATTCAATACTACTGACTATGATGAGGATCTCCTTTTATTGGTTCAACTAATATGGAAAGAAAAGAAAATGTATGAGAGTGGGTGTAATTTAGGTATGGTCGGGACAAAGGGAGTGAATGGTCACATCCGTTTCATAAAGGAATATCAGAAATGAGACTTGCATAAAATAATAAAAAATACTCAATATGGAATGAGAAATGTGATTTCTATTCCAATTGTGTTATAATATAGAAAATTATTTTCTATAAAGATTATTTCTACGAGTTTAAGATATTTGATCAAAAATTCTCAATTGTAAACTAGTTATAGTGAAAAAAAACTCATAATAAGTAGTTAAATAAAGGTTCATGTTTCCTACTCTATTATAGTAATGGCGGGAATAGTAAAGCATGCCATATAATACTTATTAGTGGATGCATTAAGATGAAAAATATTATATTCGTAAATATACCAAATATTATTTATGAAATAATGATTGTTTTCAATACTAATTGAAAATAATATCGTTTGTTTATCTTATGAATATTTTGAATATTCGTTTTGAAATAAATCTATTAGAATAACATTATTTGTTGCATGAGCCACATAACATAAAAATATCTAAAAAATTACAATTATTTTTAGAATTATGGAGCAAGACATAATTTTGAAGAATAATTCTTTAAATCATATACTTATGAATCATATGGTACCAATGAATGAGATTTAAGAAGATTAAGAGCAAAGAACTCATTTAGTGGGAGCGACAAAAGAGGTGGTGAACTCTTCAAATAGATAAAAAAAGATGTATGCAATTAACGGTCTAATAATACCAATTTTTTTTCCACATAATTCATTAAAATTCATCGATGAATTATCATAAAAATGAACATGTGTATTTGATGCACAAGTAGAATGTCCATGTTAAGTTTATAGAATTTAATATTGAAGCAGAAAACATAAAATGCAATTGTAATTTAATCTGATCGAATTGATAATTTTGTTGGAAATGGTTACAAAAGTACCTAATAATGAACAAGATTCAATTTCAAAAGTTACTTCTCCCTATGACACAAAATGATGTATCGATGAGTAATTGGACTTTATTGGACAAAGTACAATTAATAATCAGCGAAGTTGAGTTAACTTCTATCTATAAGATCATGTACCAATGTAACACACCGAAGATTGAAGCGAAAATTTAATAAAAGAATTAAATTTAAACATAACAAGGATAAAAATGAAATTTTTACAAACGTCCGAATTTGGCCACAAAACTTGCACTGTGGTGTTCGTAGCAATTTTTTGGATAATTTTCATATATAACCTTTTGAAATTGGAGCTAGTACAAAAAAGTTATAAACAATTGAAAATTTGAAAGCGAAATTAAATAAATAAATAACTAAGGAAGGAAATATTATAAAAATAGAAAGCTCCACCAGTCGACACCATGGCCTTGATTGGCCGATCACTACCGGTCGACCACTCCAAGGCAAGTGATCGACCAGTGGACCTTATGGGGCTAGTGTGTGGTTAGCCAATGGCTCAAACGTATAATTTTTCAGCATTTTGTATTAGATTGTATATTTTGAACAGTCAAAGTTAGTTTGCACCCCAATAAATAACATCCTGATGTAAACCCTAATTCACAAAATTACAGCCAGTACGTTCAAACTCTGCTCCTTTGAAAACCGAAATCCTCTTCTTGTTTTAATCAAAATTTTCTTCAAATTAAATTAAAATAAAAGTAAAGACAATGAAGAAGAGTAAATCATGTAGAGATCTAGCAAACAAAGGAGATTTTTAGCATGATTTGAAAGTTACTAAGGATAATAATATGGAATATTATCTAAATTATCTAATGTGGAATATAAATATAATAGTAAATAATAAAGTAAATGACACCGGGGACTTTTATACTGGTTTGAACTTCCCGTTCTATGTCCAGTCCCAGACTCCGTTTGGAATTTAACTATCAACCCTCTCTTAACCTGGAGGAATAGGTATTGCACCGCGTGAGCAACCGAACAAGACTTCCACCGCCTAAGCAACAAAATAGGACTTCAACCGTCTAAGCAACCGAACAAGACTTCGATACAAAGAATTTTCCTGACCGATTGTGCTTTTTTAGTAGCGCAGATAAGTCTTTAGCGTACGCCCTTCCTATAATTTTCCCATTTGTTGTATATAGTGTAGTTCGTGAAGATAGAAAGTTAATTTAATAACAAATGAATTTGTACTTGAATATGCAAGTGATTAGAACAAAAATTTGAATGCAAATGGCAGAGTGATTAGATAATAAGTATATGAAAATAGAATCAGAAATTAGGTGATTAAGACTAATGAATTGAAGGTTATTTATAGTGTTTAAGTGTTGCAACTTATCGTGAAAAATTACGATCATAAGATACGGAAACAACTCTTGAATTAAGAGTTGTTTCTGTTCGATGAATGAAAGTAACCATTCACAAAATAGCCGTTATGCAATTTCAGTCAACTGAATAAAAGAATTCAGTCTGCTAAATTTCAAAAATTTCAAATTAGAAAGCCATATATTGAAAAAATTTACAATTCCGTAAACTAAATAAGGCAGTTCAGTCGATTGAACATTTATATGCACTATGCATGTGCACAAATGTTCAGTCGACTGACCTACCTGTTTCAGTCGGCCGAATTCCATATTTTTTGCCATATTGATAATCTTTTGTGAAAATATTTATGTGTGAATCTTTTTGTAAAATACTTAGCATATGTAACATGATTTGAAAGTATGTGTATGTATACACCACCTCGGAGAGATTTTAACAATAATCAACTACAACACTAGACTACCGATGTAACGACCCAGAATTTCAGTCATTTGAAATCCGTATATTTAATTGATTTTAAATATTTAAAACTTAATTTAATAGGCTGAATAAATAATATTTCGAATATCTGGATTTAATTGGATAATTAAACTTTTAAGTTAATATTTGAAATTGTGTAAATAATTGAAATTTTGGATTTAAAATGAACAAAAATGATTTATAAAGATGAATTAAATTCTATTTGAATTTGAATGATGATAGAGAACTTTTAAAATTGAATTAAAAGTCAAATGGTAAAATTTGATTATTTTAATATTTAACTGACGAGTAAAAATAGTCATTTTTCAAACAGTCTCGGATTTCGATGAAACTAGTTTCATCAGATCCGTAATGTTATATTATAGTAAGATTACAAATTTCGTGTCAATCGGATTTACGGTTTGTCCGGGGCAAGCTAAAACGTGTAGAAATCGGTTCAAGTGAATTTTAATTTTAAATAATTCGATTTGAAAACCTATCTTTCAAATACGATCGAATTGGCTCTCAATATATATTCCATTGCATTTGGAATAGGGGTAAAACGTTATAAATGCCAGACGGCACGCTTCGTTTGGAGTTCGGAATAATTCCGGATGAATAGTATCGCGAGAATTTTCTATAAAAGGCCTCATAGTTTTTATATTTTCATTAACCTAGCTAGGGTTTGTAGCCGCCACTTTCATATTTCAATGGCCGGCAATTCACTATCTTCTTCCCTCAAAATCTCTCAATCCTTGAACATTTACGAAAATTATCAACCACAACATTGAAGAGCATCGCGAGATCTACGATTTCAACGGCTGTGATCGAAAATGGAGCTACGGATCGACGACAATTTGGCGATGAACGCGCAACGTTCGTGCACGAATTTGTTGGCCATGGCGTGACCGAGCTCGACAAGGCTCTGGCCGATGGTGGCTCGCGTGAAGGGCTTCGAAATTGCAGGCTCCGATCAACGTTTAGATCGACGAGGAGGTCGCGATTATTGATGAATGTTGGCGACTCGTTGGGTTTTGTTCGTTCGTGAAGAAGCCTGGGTGGGGAGAAAAACACGTGCGGCCCTGATTGAAGAAAGCAGATCGTATGGCCAGAATTCAGCTAGGGTTAGAAAATAAAATATAAAATGAAATTGATTTTATATAATATTCGTACGATCTTTAAAATGTTGTAACTTTTTCATACGAGGTCAAAAATAGACGAAACGAATTGCGTTGGGTTCGTATGGACGAGCACTACGCGATGGAGCTAGTATGGAGTTTATCGGAGCTAGTGTGAATTTTGAGTAAAATTAAACACACGTTCAATTTTATGCGGAATAAAACACTGAAACTGCGACTACAAACAATGTGAGTACAACTCACTCTTTCTGCCTCATTGATATTTTTATACAAGTGAAAATAAATATTATTTACGATGATTGATGATTGTTTGGATGATATATGATATATTGATTGATATTTTGATATATACCTTCCCAGTGGAGTAGATGAGACCCTATACGTTCCCACGTATGAGCGGATGACCCTTTGTATGTGCATCTGCCTTGAAGCGGACATTGTACACATATTCTAATATGTATATTTATTGCAGGAGATAGGTTGGAGGGATCCAACTGGATTCCTCACCCGTATTGATTTATTTACAGATATTGTATATATTCTGTTATCATATGATATATGATGTTTTGGATGCCGTGATTGTTATATTTAGTTTTGTTGCAGCATTGGACCTATTCTTGATAATTTAAAAATGTTAAAGTGATGATTTTCAAATTTAAAAGGATTTTCAAAGTGATTTTAGAAATAAACATTTTATTGATTTTTGAAATGTGAAGGAATTGAATATATTTTGGATAAATAAATATTATAATTTTTATGTTATAAAAATTATGATATTTGGGAAATATAGTAGAAATGTGATTTTTGGAAATATGAAGTTGATTATTTTATAAAATAGTTTAAATTGAGATTTTTGATTTATTATAAATGGTTTATATAGAAGATTTATAAAATTGGTATTTTATAAATAAAAATATTGGAATTGTAAAACGAGTTTTATAAGTGTTAAAATAAAGTTATAACTGGATTTTTACAAGTGAATAAGATTTATAATTTGTGAAGTTATAAAATGAATGAATTTGTGAAATAAACGATTTATAAGCAATTAACTTATAAATTGGATTTTTGAATGTAAATAAGGTATAAATGGAATTTGTTAATAAAGTAGATTTATAAATTGAAGTTTTTATAAAATATATAAATGTGAATTTATAAACATTGTTTTATAAATCCGAAGTCAATTGAATTTGGTAAGTTAAATATAGAAGTTTATTAAAGGAGATATATCCATGATTTTTGACAGTGGATAATTCTTTAATGAATATGTAGAAGCAATGATTTGGTAAAAGAACTATATCCATGATATTGGACAGTGGATAATTCTTTAAATAAATGTGTGAAAACGTTGGATTTAGTAAACGAATTGTATTCACGATTTTGGACAGTGAATAATAATTTAAATAAAATGAATATATTGGAAAGTGATATTATTAAATGTAATTAAATGGTTTTGAAGATGTTTAAAAATGTGTTAAGTATCGAAACCATAGATTTCAACATTCATTGTTGAAATAGACGTTTTCGAGAAGTTAGGAAATGATGGACTATAACACTGTTGTTATAGTAAATGATTTTCGAAAGGAAATGTTTTTGTATAGTATTGATATTTATATATCTATCTAAATTTCAAATCCCTATACTAGTGATTTTGGGTTATCGTAACGATGTTTTACGCAACATTCGTTTTGACCCAAATAAATGTGTTTAAGAGAATGTCTTCCTTATATAATAAAATATATACTTAATCGTGTTTTAAGTATATTGAATATTTTCTAAGTGTTGAAAATAAATTGATTTGTGAATTACTTATTGTTAAATAAGTATTTGGAAATGTTTTCCAATATGAAGTGAAATGTTTTGAGAATATATCTTTTTAAAAGATAAAATGAAGTGAATATTTGGCAAGTTATTTAATTAATGAAAGATTAATTAAAGGGCCCAATGATTGTTATGGTGCTGAATATTTGTTTGTTCGTTTTGATAGTCAAATAACCAACTATCAAACTTTGCCAAATTTTAGTTCCTTAACTTGATGTGGGAACTATTTAGTCGTACACTTGGCACATAGCCTTGTGTGTAGGCTTGATTATCATTTGTATTGAGGATGTTGATGTAACGACCCAGAATTTTTAGAAATTAAAATATGAATATTTAATTAATTTTAAATATTAATAAGTGAATTTATAAGTCGAATAAATTTTTATTTGAATTTTTGGATTTTATTGAATAATTTAATCGATAATTTAATATGTTAAATTATGGAAATAATTGAAAATTGAGTTAAATATGATTGAAAATGATTTGTAAAATTTTATTTTATCATGTTGAAGTTAGAATGATATTTTAGAACTTTTAAAATTGAATTAAAAGTTAATTTGTGAAAATTGAATATTTTAATATTTAATAATCGACTGTAAAATAGTCAATTTTTGAACAGTCTCAGAATTGAACGAAACCAGTTCCATTGGACCCGTAATAGTTAGTTATTACCGGATTTCAATTTTCGTGTCAATCGGAGCTATCGTTTGATCGTGGCAGCTCGAAACGCATCGAATCGTTTTTAATTTAAATTTGGCGAGTCAAAATAGCCATTTTTCAAAAAGTCTCGGATTTCGACGAAACCAGTTTCATCGGATCCGTAATGTGATATTATTGTAAGGTTTCAAATTTCGTGTCAATTGGATTTACCGTTTGTCCTGTACAAATTAAAACGCCTAGAAAATCGCTTAAATCGGTTTAATTCAAATTGAGCGTTTATAGCCATAACTCGCACAGATGTCCGAATTAGCTTCCGAAACCTGTTCCATTGTGTCCGGAACGCGGGATAAACCCTAGGTACGTCAGTTTCGGCGCCTAAATCGGAGTTCGGAATTTCCAGATGAATAGTGTCGTTCGAAATTCTATAAATAGGCACCCTCACTCTAAAAAAAATAACTAAACCCTAAATCTATACGTAGCCGTCGCCTCCTATGGTGTGAATGGCCGAAAAGCTCCAACATCCTCCTTTATTTATCTTTCAATCCTTCAAACGATACAACAAACTCTCAACTAGTAAATCGATGAGCTTCGTGAGTTCTACGATATCAACGGTGATGATCGGAATCGGGGTGGTGGATCGACTGCAGCACGCGTTAAAAGGCCGTGCGTTCGAGCACGAATTACGAGGCATATACAGGGCCGAGCTCGAAGCTACTTGGACCGAAGGTGGAGGGAGGAGAGGCGCTTCATATGGTGTAGCTTGATCGTCGCCTAGCCAAGCGTAGAGGTCGCGACCTTGAAGGGATGAACGCAAGTAATGGGTTAGGTTGCTGTAAAAAGAACGTGAGGGAGATGGAGGATAATCACGGCCTAGATTTGTTGACTTGGATGGACGGCAAGATGTGAGTTGAAGGTTATAATATATGGATTTAAGTTGTAAATTTATATTATAAATTCGTTTAACTTTGAAAATTCGTATCTCTTTCATACGAGATCGAAAATTGACGAAACAAGCGGCGTTGGCTTCGTTTTGACGAGCACTACGCGATGGAGTTGGTTTGGAGTCGTTTGGAGTTAGTGAGAATTTTGGGTAAAATTAAACGCGCGTTTAATTTTATTCGAAATAAATCGCTAAAACGGAAATAAAATCAAGGTGAGAACTTCTCACTCAATCGAATCAGTTTCGATTTTATTTTAAATAGTTAGATTTAAAATATTTGAATGTATGTTTGAATGATGATTAATATCTATTGATTGTTAAAATAGACATTATGCGTCGTTAGTAAGCGGATGTTATTTATTAAAAACATATACCGCGAATATTTCATAAACAGTGAAATTGGTATTATATATAATATCAATATATATATATATTGGCATATGTATATATTGCAGTTGTTGATTTCCCATATTTTTTAGCGGATGAGACCCTATTGCGCCGTTATTAAGCGGATAATATTTATTAAGAACATATACCGCGATAATTTCGTACTGGAGCGAAATTGGTATTGTGCTAATGTTTGTGGATGCAGGAAAACAGGTTGGAGGGATCCAACTGGATTCCTCAACAGTTTTTATTTGATTTCAGATATTTTGATATTTGATGGATTATCATATCGATATATGATATCGTTGTTTGTCGTGATTGACTATTTGATATGTAGCATCATTGGACCAAGTTTTGGAATTTTAAAATAATTTATAAAGTGATTTTTGAAAATATACCATATGTTTGGAATTTGATCTATTTTAAATAAATAAACGTTATAATTTTTAATGTTATAAAAATTATGATTTTTGAGAAATATAGTTAAAAACTGATTTTTTGAGAATACGATGCTTATAATTTTATAAAATAGTTTAATCGAGATATTTTAGAATTTTTGTGAAAAGTTTAAAATATAGGATTTATAAAATTTGATTATTTTATAAATCAAGAGAATGATGAAATTATAAAGGAGATTAAAGATGTTTTAAAATAATAATATAAATTGAATTATATTAAGAGATTTATAAATGGATATTTATAAATTGAAATATTGAAATTATAAAACGAGTTTTTATAAGTGTTTGAATGAAGTGGAAATGAATTTCATAATTGAATGAAATTTATAGAATTATAAACTGTGAAGTTATAAAAGAAATTTATAAATAGTGAGATTTATAAATTGGGTGAAATTATTTGAAAGAATAGATTTGGTTAAATAAATGAATCTTATAAGTTATAAGATTTATGGTTTGGAAAGTCTTTAAAAAGAACGATTTTGCAAAATAATCGTTTTATAAGTATTTAACTTATAATATGAACTTTTAGTTTATAATTAAGTTATAAACTGGAATAGGTTAATAAAGGAATTTATAAAAAGGAAGTTTTTATAAATAAATAGAAATGGAATTTATAAACGTTGTTTTATAAATTTGCAAATGATTTATCTTGACAAGAAAATTTGTTGAAACCTATAAATGGAGTTATATTCACATTTTTGAATAGTGAATAATCCTTTGAATTAAAATGAATAAAAGGATGAAATTGTTAATGAAGTATATTCACGTTTTTGAATAGTGAATAACACGTTAAAGAAATTGTTTTGGATTTGGATATTTCAAATAGAATTAAAACGATCTAATGATGTTTTAAAATGTATTGAGATTCGAAACCATAGATTTCAACATTTATTGTTGGAATAGACGTTTCGAGAAATAGAAGGAAATAATGGACTATAACACTGTTGTTATAGTAAATGATTTCCGAAAGGAAATGTTTTGTATAGTATTGGGATTTATATATCTATTTAATTTCGAATCCCTATACTAGTGATTTTGGGTTGTTGTAACGATGTTTTACGCAACATTCGTTTTGGCCCAAATAAATATGTTAAGTGAATGATTTCCTTAAAGAATGAAATATATACTTAATTTCGATTTAAGTATATTGAATATTTTCTAAGTGTTGAAAATAAATAAAATTTGTGAATTACTTATGAATAAATAAGTATGGAAATGTTTTCCAATATAAAGTGAATATCTTAAGAATTTATCTTTTTGAAGATAAATTGAAATGAATGATCGAAATCGAATATTCATAGATATTTTGGATTATAAATTCACTAAGGAATTTATAAATGAAAGGGGAAACTTGTTTAAAAATAAATATTGATTTATTTTTGAAGTGTGAAATAATATATATCTTGTAAAGATATTTTGGAAAATAAATAATTTGGAAAATTATTTGGAATCTGGTGATGTGTGCATATCCAGTGATAGTTCAATAACCGACTATCAATATTTCCCTTTGAATGGGTATTTGATGTGATTTGTTTTGAATGTGAATGCTACACTTATTTTTGAATAAGCGCTCACTATTCGGGTTAACCGGGAAAAGACCATGGGGTCGTATAACCCATTCCGAATATGTGATACGTCGTTGTGAATTGCATTTGAAGATCGGTGTTGAAGACCCGGTATTTGCGAGAGCGATAGGATGACCTGTCGATTTACTCTGCACCGAGTAGCTACGGTATAGAGTTCTCCATATGTGATGGTGAATCCGATCAGGATTGTGAATATCCGGATTGCAAGGACTTCTTTGTAAGTGCCTTCGGTTTTGTTCGATCCCGGAACAAACTTGTATGGATTGTATGTTTGACGTTACAAGTTGAGATATAAAGCCGATTTCTTTCAAATATATTTCTGTTGGTGGCAAAGAATTTATTCTTTTAGCTTAACACCCTTCTCTGAGACGTACGAGCTCAGAGGTTATATAGTTGAAGTTATCAGCGATATATTCCCAATTTGGTAATGTGACATGCTGAGTGTTGCTGAAATGATCATTGTGTTGATTATTGTGATAGGATCGTTTATTTGATCGTCTATCTTGGTGATCATTGTGTTGATCATTTGTTGACCCAAAGCATGGCTTTTGTATAAAGTATGTTTTTGTGGACGTGACTTCGTCGATTCTCACACCCCGGAAATGGTCAAAACAGGAAAGATGCGGCAAGGTTATGAGGGGTAGCACCCTTTAGGGTATGTACATTTCCTTCTGGATAGAGGTGGTATCATGGTATGGAGCCCAGATATTTAACCTATGTGGTTACTACGAATTTATTACTTTGTGGTTGTTGGTTTTTCGGGATCCCGTGAGAAAGGTCGTTTACGATCGGGGAATGGCGTGCTCGTGTCAGTAGTTACCCAGTTAGGGGTAACCCGGCCTTGTGTTGGCAGAGTTCCGGTTTGGTTCTCGGGGATGTCTTTTCAGAGGCATTCTCATGTGGCAATGGGAAGTTCCTTGGCCTGACCATTTGTTGGAAATCCAAAGAAACAATACGAAACTTGTACGGTTTTAGTTGTAGAACCTGCCATCTAATATGGTAGCTATTAGTAGGCATAATATAATGGTACCTATGCTGGCTAAGATTTATATTCTACTTTCGAAATGAATTTTCTACACTATGCACTAGTAATAATATCAAATGTTCTTTTTAAATGCGTATCAAGCATGTTTGGCTATCATAAGGAGAAATCTTCTCCAAGTCTGCGTTTGCATTGTGTGTGTGGCAGGAGGTCTTATGGTAGTCTCATTTTTAAAAGCATTGCGAATTGAATTTAAAAATATTCCTCTATTTTGATTTTAAAGATAAATAAACTGTTTTGAGTTCTCACACCAGTCACATGACTGACTCGGAGTTTATTGTTTTCCTTCCTAAACTCTGGGTGCCCACCAATTTCCACACGGGCAGTTAAGAGTAAGGTTTATCAGGATATTCTGGATAATTCTGGAGTTGCTGGAGGCAAGCTGGATGGCATGGCGTATTACTAGTTATATAGTATTTCTTTTTCCGCTGCATTGTTTGATGTTGATTGTTGTTGTACACTATGATGATGATATGATGTAATGAAATGTGATGTAATGTAATAACTGATATGGTTCTTTGTTTAAAGATTATTCATTTATTTATTATATGTTGTTCCGCTGCGAATTGTGAGATTCTGATGTGATTCTGTTGTTGTTCTATATTTCTATTTTCTATTCTCTTTTTTTCTTCTATTTTAAAATTTTCTATTTTCTTTTCCCTCCATCTTCTATCTTTCCTCTCTTCTTCTTTCTTTTCTTTTTCTTAAAACCATAACATTTCGGGTTTTTGGCCTTCGATTTCTCGGCAGTCGATAAAGTGAGTATCGATGTTGAATTTTCGAAAGTCGAAAATTTTCGGGGCGTTACAGTTGATTTGTATAGTGCGGAGTATTACTCCAATCTATCAAGCTTCCTTCTTCGCCCGAAGGATAGCAAGTTGAAAGTTGGAGACGTGATAAGTCTACGAGACTTAGTTGCTGTGTGAGGTTGAGAAACGCTTTTGCGTTGTTGGTGCGAAGAGACCGGGATCAGATTTATCTGAAAACCACTTCGGACCAACGTATATGCGATGATTGTGCAGGTTGCTTGTGATGATATTGATATTCTGGATTTTCATAGTGGGGGACTGCTTGTTGATCGTTTGGGGTTAAAAATCCAATATACATCCAGTAGCAGTGGTCTCTTCATTATGAAATATCCAATGTAAGGACTATTCGCTACTAATCCTAGGGATTTCTCGACAGGATGTGGTAGGGAAATACCTTCGGTTTGTCCTGTTCCTGGACAACTTGTATGGATGTTTGTCTGACATTGCATTTCTAAATATTATGTACATTGGTTTTTACAAACGTACATCAGTGGTGGCGGAGAAGGCAACTTCTCTTAGCTTAACACCCTCCTTGAGAAGTATGAGCTTAAGGTCTGTATTTTTGTGGAAGGCAATTAGTAGTCAACGGGAATGGCCGTGTGGCATTCTAAGTGATGTGATTGTGCTTTATGAAATGTAATCGTTACCTCTAGCCTCATCGACCGGAAATGACCAAAACAGGGTTAGATGCAGCAGGGCTAAGTGGGTCATTCCCATTAGGATATGATCATCCTCTTCTAGATATATCTTTACACGCTATGATGTCATGTATCTTATTATTGTGGTTTGTATGCTATGAGGGCCCTCGGTAAAGGTTGGTAACGACCAGAGGATGATATATTCGATACCATCTAGTTATAGAGGTGGGCCGGTCTTATGTTGGTAGAGGATCCTTAGTGATGGTCCTCGGTACATTTTTCTAGAGATGTACTGCCGAAAGGTAGTCCCTTCACCTGGTTATTTGTATGGAAATCCAAACTCCACTACGTATTTGCCATTTTGATTGTATTACCCAATTGGGCTATATGCTGGAATTTAATCAATGTAACAATTTCAGCTATAATTAATATTATTTGTATATAGTAGACACTACTATAATATAACATGAGATTTGATGTGATATGTTTTAGTTATCGTAAGGTAAAAACATGCTCGTGTTTATGTGTGGACGTGTCTTACGAGATACTTTTGTTTTTGAAAACTAAGGAAAAATTTGGTAATTTAATAAATTCGGTTGAGTGTGTTTCTCACGTTGGTTTACCAGACTGATCCGAGCGTTATTCCCTTTCAATGCTTGGGTCAGACCGAGTAATTTACAGGTCTAGATTTGATTCCTTTGTAGCTTCAGCAGGAGAGCAGGAGAGCTGGAGATCTTCATTTCGTATACGCGTATCTGTTTTGATTATTGATTGTCCGCTATGATTTGTTTGTTGTTGTATATTATCAGCATTTGTGAGGACAGGTTATTATAACTGTTCAAGTTGATAACTATTGATTGATTGTTGAACTCTGATTGATGCATATACATACAGTTTCCATTTTATAAAGATCATTGATATGATATTATATATTTTCCGCCGCGATGTGAGATTATGTATTGTTCTGTTTGGTTCTATCTTCTCTCTTTCTTCTCTTCTCTTCTTTTCTTTCTCTTGACTTTTCGTCAGTTTGTGATTTTTGGGTCGTACATGTGTGGATTATTGTCGATTCAAAGGGTATGGATTTGCGGGTCGTCACAGCTGGTATCAGAGCTTAGATTTTATATATTCCTAAGCTTTGATGTATACTCAGTATAGATAGGGACACTAGCGCACTAGATTGAGTTTGAGTGTATTATATATATGAGCGTGTATTTGTTAGTGAATATAAGATCTTTTATATTGTGTTTGCTTATTCGTTGAGCTGTTTGTGAATTCTGGTCGTGATGTGGGACGCCACGTTATCGATAAGGATTTTCAAACGCTTAAACGAGGCAAGTCGATATAGTATCATTTTAAATTGGGTAAATGAAATAATTTTACCTCGATTATATTTTATATATAAAGGAAATAATTTTTCAGGAATTATTTAAGTATATATAAATTAATTGTTTGGTTGTTTGAAAATGTAATTATATATGAGTTAATAAAAAATATTTAAATAATCTTAATCGAAGACAACAATTGTAAAAGAATAAATTGTATAAGCAAATGAATTATAAGTATTGAATTATAATTAATATGATTTACAATTGTGAAATAATCTTATATATAAGAAATAAAATTATATGAACGTATTTATAAACATGAGTTATAAATAAAAATGGATTTAGACTAATTATTTGTGAAATTTGAATCCCGTTTATTTTGAAAGTTGTTTTTCAAAGTTAAAGATGTTATACAATTATAAATCTAAATAAAATAAAAGAATTTGGTTTGGATCTTATATAAGTGAAGTGAAATAGTGAAATTATATAAGTATAAGTTTATAAATGTGATTTATAAATAAAAGAATTTTTGAAAGAATATAAAGCACTGAATTCACTACTGTTGCTGGGAAATGATAAGGGTGGTGACTGCAGCATCATCAGTATCATTTTCGAGTTTCTATGTGATGGATTTGCTACCAATATTAAATTGAAAATTGAAGTTTTGTTATGATAAACAAATTTGATTTAAAATCCAAGTTGAAATTGATAAAAATGAGTAAACTAAGTTTTGGACTTATAATACGAAGTAAGAATTTACTTTCGTAAAGTTGAAAGAAATTTGAGTTAGCATATTAGATATATGATTTGAAATTTAACTAAAGGAAAGTTAAATAAATTGGATTTTAATTGGATTTGAAATTATAAAGAATGAGTTTAGTGATTGGAAGTGAACTTAGGTAGACGTTCATGGAATTATGAATTAATAGTTGTATAACTTATAAAGTGAGAAAAAGTATGTAAAACCAATTGTTAAATTGGTTAAACAATTATGTTAAGAAAAACAAAATCTTAATTTGAATAAGTAATGAAATTGACTTAAGTAAAAAGTTAAATAAAATCGAATTTGAAATGAATTAGAGATGAACTTAAGTTGTATAGTGAAAGTGAAAGTAAATGAAATCGAAATGAAATATAACTTAAGTAATATTTAATAAAGCTGATTTTGGGTATCAAAGTAAATTAATAAAGTGAAATAAAATGAATATGAACTTGAGTTATATAAAGAAATTCAACTTTAGTGATTAAATGAATTAGCATTAATAATGTTGTTGTTAAGAGGTTGTGAATTAATAATAATATTGGAAGTGTTGTACAGAATCATGAATATAGTGAATATTAGAATTCAATCCGAATTTAATATTAAACCAAATTGAATGTAAGCGAAGTAAATAAATTTGGTAATGTTGGTTATGCGTTGTTTGTTAAATGGATGTTAACAGATTGTATAGAAAATCCATATGAAATTGAACTAATGAAATGGAAAGCTAAGTAATTGAATTCAAATTGGAAGCAAGTAAATTTGAATAGAATTGAATGATGTAATTTGGAAGTGAACCAACTTGAATGTAAATTAGTGAATATAAACTAATTGAATATGAATGAATGAATGTTAGTGAAATCCAATGTTAACGAATCAAATGTGATTTAAATTGGAAATCAATTCATTGAATATTAATAAGAAGTGAATGTATATTGATTTGGTTATGGATTGATTGGATAAATATGGATTAGTTGGATGATAGTTGTTTGATGGTTGAATTTGCTTTTTGTTGCATTTGCTATATTGGCATATAGAGTCGTTGGTATATGTTGTATATTGATATTATTTTCATATATGCATGCTTCTCATTATTGTTGAGTGTTTAGTAGGTGCAGATGGCGCTTGCTTCGCATTTGGAGCTCGCTTTCGCGCTATATTAGTCGTATACGCTTGCTAATAATATATAAGGTACATATCTCGGATTACATATCGTACTTTTACACCTTTTTCCCTTTGGCATGCCTCATTCTCGATGATGAGATGTATATTTGTGATATGTACATTGTTTTAAGAATTTATAAGAATGATTTACTCCCCTGAATGAATATTCCCCTTATCAAACAATTTGTCCCCCTTTGGAATCAACAAATAGGAATAAATAGACTGCATGTGAAATATATGTAAGCATAGAAACACGCGTATATAATAGGGAAAATAAAATGAGCATCATAGAAAATTGTGAACATGGAATTTTAAGATCAATGTCACAAAATAACATCAAAACAACATAAACACAAAATAATGTCTTAAAAGATAAAATGGGCATAAGAAAACATAAAATCCTAACCTCCTTACTACCCCAACCATCATCTTGCTCTTCTTCGCCAGAGGTAGACCATGTAAAGGGAGCGGGATTCTCTACAATACCCGTAAAAGTAGAGCAGGTACATGATATTTTCTCCCAAATCTTTTTCAAGAGGCCTTTGATGGAATTAAGCTTCTTATTGGTGATGACATTTTTCTTGACGGTGGCCGATCATCGTTCGAGCTTGCTTTGGTTACGGGAGAGCATGAAAAGTGCTTGTTTCGAAGTAATGTCACAGTGAATCTCATGGATCTCGTCGTCATCTTCTTATTCCACTTGATAGGGAGGCTGAGTTGATGAAGAAGCAATGTTCGTATCTTGGGGTTAAGGAATCCCTTGATCTCTATTGGTGGCCTATTTTTGAAAGTTTATGATTGTTGAGCTTTCAGGTGTTTGGGAAGGTTCATAAGACTTAGAGACTTTGAATTGTGTTCACCAATGGTTACGAAATCATCATCGGGCAAAGAGACTTAAATTTTTTGAAGAATACACATTATATATGCCCCCATAGTGGATGATCTTATTGTTTCGCTTATGGTTGATGGTAAGGAACTCGTCCAAGATAACTTTAGCCCAATTTACCCTTTAAGAAGAGTAAATAGAGTTGAGAGCTTGGAAATCTCTCTTGTAAACTTTTTTATAACTGCCGGTATGAGTATGTAGAGACCGAATAGGAGCACGATGAAAAACGCACACCATTGGACGTAAGGCAACGAATTTTAAGTCATCGAATAGGAATCGATGAGAGATCTCATCTTGCTTATACATATCGACATCGACATCATCGATATCTACTCCTTCGAATGGACAATGGAGGATATGGCCAAGTCTTGTTAGTCCTTAAGAAGATGGTTTTGATGACAACAACCTTAGAATAAGATTATAAAATAAACACTAACATTATAGTTTAGATATATATGTATATGCAGGATTTAACCATGCAGGTATCAAGAATGAAGACTGTATGGTATAGATATTCATGATACCAAGATTGAAGACTCATGAATATCAAGATTATCAAGATTTCAATAAAAAGTAATTTAATTAGAAATTTTGTTAAAACTCCTAAAAAAGCACTGGCATCTTAAAATCCAATTTATTCGTCGAATGGAATCCACTTCGAGCCTGTTAAAGGGATGGAATCCTAAGTAGGATGGAACCTACGAAAAATCTAGTGGAACATTGTTTTGTATCCACTAACTTTTATTCAAATATTTTTACAAAATTATATCTTGTTTTCAAAATGATTTCAAAACTTTCATTTTAAAAGAATCAAAAACATCTATCCTTGTTTTAAAATAATTTTAGCCTCAAAATAATCTTTATCTTCGAAATAAAATTATCCTTGGTTTCAAACTATCTTTTAATAATAATATATTTAACTTTTAATATTTATACTTGGATTTAAATATAAAATTATAGTAAAATTTTATATATATCAAGATATTATTCTCTATATTTATTTATGTATGTTAACTATAGTTAAGCATATTTATAAAGTTTAAAATAGTTTTAATACAAGACAGAAGTTATTTTCAAAGAAAAATAAATTACCAAAAATACCATAGGCTTATCGACAACCCCTACATACCCTTGTCGACAAGGTGGCAGTTGATTTCAAAATTTTGAATTTCAAAAGAAGTGTCCATTAGTCATATCCTTTCACGAAGGGACATGGCTGTTGTTCTACTATAAATAGGGGGAGTTTTAAACGAATTTACATTCATATTTTCTCTGATTTCACTCCTCTTCTTCTTCCACATTTCTCTATAAATATATTTTTAGCATTACTCTGCCGAAATCACAATTGAATCTAACTAGATCATCTCTGGTTTGATTCTCTATCACTTTCTCAACATGATCTCAGTGCTATTCAGAGTTATAGGCTTCTTTGTAGTTAAGCAAGAAAAGGTGTGATTGTAGCATGTGAAATCAATCAAGCGAGAAAAGGTGTGATTGCAGCCTGTGAAATCAATTGGGTGAACTTGTTACCCATAAAATCAAATATCTCTACCCAGAGGATTGTGAATCTGGAGTGGTGTACCTCGTGGCCTTGAAATCGAGGATGTAATTATAAAAATTGCTTTTGAAAGGAAATCTATATTTGTGTGCAGGATTGGATGTAGGGTAACTCCGAACTAGCATAAAATCCGGTGTGTTCTTTTCTTTATTGCTTTTACTTTATTTCTACATCTGTGTTTGATTCTGTGATCATATCTGTGTCTGAATATTGCATACATTTGTGTTTAAATTAACATAAACTCAAAAAGATTTAGTAATTCCTTAAAACACTACTAACCCCCCCTCTAGTGTTAATTCTAGCCTTAAGATCCGTAATCCGCATTTCTCACATTTGGTATCAGAGCAAGGTTTTCAAAGTTTCATAGTCTGAATTTTGATAAATTTTCAAAATGGCTACCAACACTGGTACTGTTAATACTACCAACACTGGTTCTATTATCTCTATCACTAGTTCATTTGTAGAAGGTTAGTCTACTGTCAGACCACCACTTTTTAATGGCGGTAACTATGCATATTGAGCATGTAGGATGAAAATATATTTACAATCTATAGGACTAGACACTTGGAATATCACACAGACTGAATATTTTGAACCCACAACTGATTTTGCACAGTGGACTGTCGAGCAAAAGACCGTTGCACAAAATAACTATAAAGCTATGAATATTTTGTTTTGTTAATTTGATAGGAATGAATTTAATAGAGTGTTAGTTTGTAAGTCTGCATATGAAATCTGAAAAACTTTGCAAGTTACTCACGAACGAACAAGCAAAGTTAAACAGACCAAAATTTCCATGCTCACAAATCAGTTTCAATTATTTAAAATGAATTTTAATGAGTCTATTTCCGATATGTATAGTAAATTTCATAATATTATGCATTCTCTAATATCCTTGGGAAAGGAATTTTCGAAAGAAGATCAAGTCAGAAAAATCTTAAATTCTCTTACTCCAGAATGGGATCAAAAGACACTTGCGATCGAAGAGGCAAATGACATCAGTACCTTAAAAAGAGAAGAGTTAATTGGAAATATAATGTCTTTTGAAGTCCAAAGGATTGAGAGAAGAGAAAGCAAAGCATCTAAAAAGAAATCAATGGCATTCAGTGCATTGACCGATGGATTAGACTCAAATAACGATAATGATGAAGAGATAGCCTTTATGACCAAAAAATTTCCGAAGTTTCTGAAGTACAGAAAGATGAATAATCTCAAGAGAAACAACTATAAGAACTCTAAAAATCAGAATGTAGTGTCAGAGTATATCAAATGTTTCAACTGTGACGAACCAGGCATATCAAAAGAGACTGTCCGCATCCAGATAGGCAAAATCTTCCTATAAGCAATGATTTCGCAAAGAAAAGAAAACGTGCATTCACTGCTACTCTAGATGACTTAGACTCATCTTCAAGAGATGATGATCAGAAGACATATAATGCAATATGTGTTTCACGGCTATTCACAACTCCGACGAATTCAGAGAAACGGATTCAGAAAAAGGTACACATTTATAATACATTGGTTGAAATTGCATGCTTAGAATTGAATGCTAGATTGGTTAATTTTGAATTGGTGTATTGTTTGAATTTTAATTATAATTTTAATTATTATTTTACTATTTTTTTATTTTTATTTTTTTAATAATATCATAATATTTTATGGAATATACTATAATTCTAGTAATATTCCAGATATATATAGACATTAAAAATAATATATATATATATATATATATATATATTTGTGTGTGTGTATGTATATTAGAATACTTAAGAGAAATAAATCATGAAAATTCAGAGACACCTTTCGACAAGATCCCCACCATGTTGTCGACAAGGGTACAGAAATTCAAAATTCAAAATTTGAATTCAAATGTTGAATTTCCCTCCATCTTTTCACTTCATTCAAGTCTCTAAAAAGTCACCATTTGACCAGAGAACATGTCATTTGAGAATCTATTTATTCACTATCTCTTATCACAACTTTTCACTTTCATTTTCAAATTCAAACTCTTATTCCAAAACATCGAGCTTTCTACACTCTACTCTAATGGCTTCTTCAAGCAACCCTTCCACAATGAGAATTTCCAGAAAGATAAAAGCGAAACTTTATAATGATCCAAAGGCTATAAAAGCATATATCAACTATGCTAACTATTGAAAAGTCCTTGCCGGGAAGTTTTCTCTATTTCAAGATTTCTCTAATTATGAAATCGATTCTCTTTTTTGCAAACAATCAAGTTCTTAGTCTTGTTGATGGTTCACAAAATGATTTTGTTTGTTATCCAAATCTTGTTAAAATTTTCTATGCAAATCTCAACTGTGGATTTTATAATGGAAATGATGAAGAAATTTGGAGTAGTGTCAAAGGCACTAGAATCATTTTAAATTATGATCTTTTGGGTACCATTCTCAATTGCAAGAGCACGGGAATAGATCTTTCTACTTTTAATATCGACGAAAATGATCGTGAGACATTTCATCATATTTTCGAAGGAGATAACTTTGATTTCATAAATTGAAACTTTTGACCAAAAGCTAGAACTGTTAATCTTCTTTTACAACATACTTTGACCCAAGATCCGGAGTTTTAACAATCCAACTTCAAAAGTTTGCAAAGCACCTTTTTCTATTTCTGGACATTATGATATTAATTGGGCTTACGTTATTTTGGATGAATTTCGTCCTAAAAATCTTGAAATGGTGAAAACACTTTGTATCATGGAATCTAACTCACTCGAATTTTTTATTGTTTTGGAGTAGATTTCAAAGGAGAAGAATTTGTTTCAAGAAAAGTTTTTAATTACTCAAACATTTCTCTTATGAAAACTCCATATGTTTTTCAACTATATGAAACTCTTGCCGAAAAGGAAGAGCATTTGGCTTATGAGGAGATGGAAGAAGAAGAAGGGATAAAATGAAAATAGAAGAAGAAGTGAAACATCCTTGGAAAGTATTGACTATCCCTCTAATCCAACCAACAAAACCTTACTCAGAAATCAAAAGATCATTGTTGAGAATCAACGGACACTTAAACGATCCGATAGTAAGAAGTTGGATAAAATGTCATCCAAGACGAACAAGTTTTTCTCGAAAGTTAGCAAGAAGCTTGGATTATCTTCATCTTCGTCAACCACTAATTAGTTCTACCTTTTCATGTCTTGTTGTATTAGTTTTGATTTGAATGTTCCTGTAGTTCTTAATGTTTAATCATTGTATCGTTCTATTATGAAATGAAATTAAATTACTTTTCTGTTAGCTAGCTTATCCTATCTCTAGAATAAATGTTAGTATATTATATAAATATACACACACACACAATTATTCATAAAATCAAAATGAGTCATCAAAATTAACTGACCCCTATCGACAACCTTCCAATGACCACGTCGACAAGTACTGGTCAGAAATGTCTTTTCATTTTAAATTTGAAATTTGAATAACTACCTTGTGTCTATTCATTTCAAACGAATTTCTACACCTATAAATACATATTTCTTCCATAATTCTTCGCTCAAAATCATTTCTTATCTACTTTATCTATATTTCTTCCTGCAAACTCAAATATGGCCAATCCAATTCATAGTTTGACCGAGAATCTTGAAGAAACCCCTAACTCTTTCAAAAATATTCTCTCTTCCATCCTTAGTAATCAGCGACACTTAGAGTTGAGTCAAATGCAGATGATCAAGGAGCAATAAAAGCATTTCGCTGCGATATGATGGATGATTTCCTCCCTGCACAAAGATGACAATGAAGCACATCCTCTAGTCTCTCTCACCAATGAAAATGAAAATTGGTATGCCATTAAAGCAGACCCTGTATTTAGGGAAGAAGGATGGGTGGAAGTTCCTCGTAATGTTTGATTTTATTTGATTGCTTTGTTTGATTTGAATTGATTGCTTGGATTGATTTAATTTGATTTGGTTTGGTGTGGATTGATAATTGGTGTGCAAAACATAATATGTATACACATTAGTTTCTTTTCTCTCATTCTTATCATTATATGATCTTACTTATATTTTCTATGCAAATGTAAATATAACAATATATAATTAATAAATGATTTGTGTTCTTATATTTGATTTCTCACATTTGATTTCTCACATTTGTGTTCGTATATATAATTATCACTATTATAAGTATTATCATATATGGATTCTAAGTTAGGATAGTTAGTTATTAAGGACTAAGTTTTAGTTTTAGAATTAAGTGTTGATTATTTATGGTAACACTATATTTATAATCACATGTCATATAATACTAGATTAAGGGGGAGCTATATAGTTTGGAGTTAGTTTTTGTTGATTACAAAGGTGGAGAAGTATAAAATAGGATAGTTAGGCATAGATTAAGGGCTAGTTATTAGTTTTAGGGGGAGTTATTAGGATTGAAGTAATAGTTTATAAATAAAGGTTGCCACCATCAAAAAGGGGGAGATTGTTAGTCCTTGAGAAGATGGTTTTGATGACAACGACCTTAGAATAAGATTATAAAATAAATACTAACATTATAGTTTAGATATATATGTATATGTAGGATTTAACCATTCAGGTATCAAGAATGAAGACTGTCCAGTATAGAGATTTAAGATATCAAGATTGAAGACTCATGAATATCAAGATTATTAAGAGTTCAAGATTTCAATAAAAAGTAATTTAATTAGAAATTTTGTTAAAACTTCTAGAAAAGCACTGGCATCTTAAAATCCAACTTATTCGTGGAATGGAATCCACTTCGAGCCTGTTAAAAGGATGGAACCATAAGTAGGATAGAACCTACGAAAAATCTATTGGAACATTGTTTTGTATCCACTACCGTTATTCAAATGTTTTTACAAAATTATATCTCGTTTTCAAAATGATTGCAAAACCTTCCTTTTAAAAGAATCAAAAACATCTATCCTGGTTTTAAAATCTTTTAGCCTCAAAATAATCTTTATCTTCAAAAAAATTATCCTTGGTTTTAAACTATCTTTTAATAATGATATATTTAACTTTTAATATTTATACTTAGATTTAAGTATAAAATTATAGTAAATTTTTATATATATCAAAATATTATTCTCTATACTTATTTATGTATTTTAACTATAGTTAAGTATATTTATAAAGTTTAAAATAGTTTTAATACAAGATAGAAGTTATTTTCAAAGAAAAAAAATTACCAAAAATACCATAGGCCTGTCGACAACCCCTACATACCCTTGTCGACAAGGTGGCAGTTGATTTCGAAAATTTGAATTTCAAAAGAAGTGTCTATTCGTCATATCCTTTCATGGATGGATATAGTTGTTGTTCTACTATAAATAAGGGCAGTTTTAAACAAATTTACGTTCATATTTTCTCTGATTCCACTCCTCTTCTTCTTCCACATTTGTTTATATTATTTTTTTACCATTACTCTACCGAAATCACCATTGAATCTAATTAGATCATCTTTGGTTTGATTCTCTATCACTATCTCAATAAGATCTCAGTGCTATTCAGATTTATAGGCTTCTTTGTAATTAATTAAGCGAGCAAAGGTGTGATCGTAGCTTGGGAAATCAATCAAGCGAGAAAAGGTGTGATTGTAGCATGTGAAATCAATTGGGTGAACTTGTTGCCCGTAAAATCAAGTATCTCTACCTAGAGAATTGTGAATCTGGAGTGGTGTACCTCGTGGCCTTGAAATCGAGGGTGTAATTGTAAAAATTGCTTTTGAAAGGAAATACGTACTTGCGTGCGAGATTGGATGTAGGGCAACTTCGATCCAGTATAAAATCCGGTGCGTTCTTTCCTTTATTGCTTTTACTTTATTTCTACATCCATGTTTGATTCTGTAATCATATTTGTGTCTGAATATTGCATACATTTGTGTTCAAATTAACATAAACTCAAAAAGATTTAGTAATTCCTTAAAACACTATTCAACCCCCCTAGTGTTAATTCTAGTCTTAAGATCCGTAATCCGCATTTCTCACAAGTCTTTGTAGTGGAAGATAAATTTTGACGTTGCAAACCAATGTCCAGATACAATCATCTTTATTTCTTGGATCTTGGTGATCTAAGTTCGTACAAAGAACAACTTAATTAGAAGAGGCTAAATTTTAACATTTTACAAATCATACCCAATTAAGTGATCGATGCCACAAGCTTTTGCGATTTTTCGAATGGAATATCCATTAAAATTGGGGAATTTGACAACGGAGCCTTCGAAGATTCGTGAGCTTTTCATAGGACTTAATCTTGTAACTACCATCTCATTACGCAGCCAAGAGCTACGAATATTAAATGGCATCTTAACTTGTCTCATCTCATCAACAAGTGAAAACATCTTGATGGTTCCTCATAAACCATAAATTTAAAAATGTGAAATCATTAACCCAAGACTTGCCATATATCATTGGCAAGTAAACAAAACATCATGATGGTTCTCATCGACCATTCTCCTACTTAGGAGGTCTCAAACCTTAATACTTACCTAATATTG
The DNA here is from genome assembly GCA_030765085.1 of Allium cepa. Taxonomy (NCBI): domain Eukaryota; kingdom Viridiplantae; phylum Streptophyta; class Magnoliopsida; order Asparagales; family Amaryllidaceae; genus Allium; species Allium cepa. The sequence continues at coordinate 1,022,545,531 of CM060941.1, forward strand.
GTCGATGAGAACCATCATGATGTTTTGTTTACTTGCCAATGATATATGGCAAGTCTTGGGTTAATGATTTCACATTTTGAAATTTATGTTTTATGAGGAACCATCAAGATGTTTTCACTTGTTGATGAGATGAGACAAGTTAAGATGCCATTTAATATTCGTCGATGAATTTTTTGGTTTCCCAAGTGCAGTCATTGGGATTATCGGACCATTGAATCTTTAAGAGCGGAACACTCTTGTTTCGAAGACGTCTCTTTGCTCAATGAAGGACCAATAGTGAATTCGCGAGCTCTTTTTCTTCGGGGGCCACTGATTTAATTGGGGTTGGAGTAAAAATTTGATTTTTGAAAATGGAGGCTAGGGTTTCTTGCTGAAAGGAGGTTGTATGGGTAAGGGGTAAATGAAAAAGAAGAGAGGGTTATTTAGTAGTTGGTAAAAACGTGCTTGGGAAAATGTGTAGAGGAATTTTAACAAACAAAAATAATATGAAACAGTCGATTGAATTGAAGTCGCTAGTCGACTGATATGCAGGCTTTTCAAACCCATGAGTTTTCAGTGTAATTTTGAGTAATTCAATCAGCTGTTAATTTCTAGTCGAGTGTATGCTGAAACAATTTTGAAGACATTGAAGTTTCATTCGACTGAACTCTAAGACTGGTCGACCGAGTTGGAGAAAAAAAATAGGCTGCAAGTTTGTAGTTCAAAAGTAGGGGTATTCAGTCGTCTGGATTGATCTAGTCGGTCGACCGACTATAGGAAATTTCTTAATTTTCTTTGGATATTCATTCGACTGGGAGGTATTAATCAGTTGATTGAATCTGTTGAAACTTCTGATATTAACTTCCTTTCTAGTTTGCCTTATTTTATTTAAACAATATATATCTTTTTTTTTTATAATCTTAATATTACTCAAGAAACAATATACTTAATAGAAAAAACATACAACTTGTTCAAATTAAAAACGTAATCAAAGCAGCTTAATTTTTGGAATTTTTTGAGTCATCCGCATGTGGTTCAACCTTGACAATTTCTTGTAATGGATGGATAGGTGACCATGCATTACTACGTTCCCAAGAGTTTGGTGACAGTTGAGGACGTTGAGGGCTTCGTTCCCAAGAGTTTGGTGCACTTGAGGATGTTATAGAGAAGGTTGATGCACGCATTGTTTTGAGGACGTTCCGCAAAACTTTAAAGCGAATTGTTATAGGAAGCTCAAGCGTTTTGCGTTCACATTTTACTCGTAGTACATCTCGCATTGAAGTTCTAATGTTTCTCTTTGATAATGGTGTATTTCATCAATCTTTTCTTTACTTGATGGGCAGCCAAAACCTATATTACGTTTAGCCACTTTTCATTTTGGCGTATTCCTAATGTGATATTTGGTGATGGTGTAATCTTAACTAGGATATACACTGGAGTTAAGTTGTTCGAATTATTTGATGACTCAAAAGTTGCAGTGCTAAACACTAGTGATGATTGGTTGGATCCTTCTTGCGATGACATTTTATAGATGGTAGATTGGTTGAAAACGGTTGAGCTAAAATAGTTTTCAATTTAAGTGAAGATTAAAAAGGAGAGTTTGAGGGAAGAAAAATGAAGCATATTTATAATGATTGTATACACTACTTTAGGTTTATACAAATTGAGGTGCAAAACGTCTGGATGTTCTCAGCGAAGAAAAATGAGAGGTAAGGAAAACTAAGAACAAATGACCAGAAAAAAATTAGAGGTGAAGTATGCTGTTAAAACAAGAAATACAATAGCATATTGGAATAGCATATGACTTCCTCCCAAGAGACCTATGTTCAAGTGCCAACAGTTTCAATTTTAAAAAATCTTTAAACAAAATTTTATAAAATAATATTTAATTATAATTCATGTAACGACATAATTCCTAGTTCTCGTCATAATTTAATAAAAATATTTTATTCAATGGTTTAGTAAATATATCAGCTATTTGATTTTCTGATAGAACAAAATCTAGCGATATATTTCCTTTTTCTATATTATCGCGGAGAAAATGGTGTCTAATATCTATATGTTTAGTTATAGAATGAATTATTGGAGTTTTTTGATAAATTAATTACACTTTTATTATCACAATAAATTTTTGATTTAGAAAGGTTTATTCCAAAACCTTGTAGTGTTTGCTATATGTGGATTACTTGAGCACATGCCAAAGCAGTAGAGATATATTCTACTTCACATGTCAAAAGTGAAACACAATTTTTTTCCTACAAAGCCATGATACTAAGATTGTCCATTGAAATGATAAGTACCACTTGTACTCTTTCGGTCCATTCGACGTCCTCCAAAATCAACATCATTGTATGATACTAATTCAAAAGGACATTCTTTTGGATAAAAGAGACCGTGGTCATTTGTCTTTCTTAAGTATTGCAAAATTCGTTTCACTGCCGACAAATGTGATTCTTTGGGACCTTCTTGAAATCATGCACACAAGCATACACTCATTATTAAATCTGGTCGACTAGCAGTTAAATAGAGTAGTAAACTGATCATACTATGAAATATTTTTTAGTCAACACTTTTTCCACTTTCATCTCTATCGAGATGTATCATAGTACTCATAGGAGTTAGTTTAGCAGAAATGTTTTACATACCAAGTCGTTTTATGAGATTATTACAATGTTTTTCTTGATTAATAAAAATTCCATTATTTAATTGTTTAATTTGGAAACCTAGAAAATATGAAAGTTCTCCCATGTGAGACATCTCAAATTCTCTTGTCATAATATCTAAAAATTCTTTACATAACTTTTCATTTGTGGAACCAAAATAATGTCATCTGCATATATCTGTATTATTAAAATATCATTTTTATCTTGTTTATAAAAAAAGTTTGATCTACTTTTCCAGTTTTAAAACCAGAAGTAATTAAATAATTTATAAGACGGTCGTACCAAGCACAACTGGCTTGTTTTAATCGGTATAAAGCCTTTTTTAATATGTAGATATGATCTAGATATTTTCATGTGTAAATAAAGGTGGTTTTTATACATATACATTTTCTTTTATAAAACCATTTAAAAGTGCACTTTTTACATCCATTTAAAATAGTTTAAAATTATTAAAACACACATAAGCTAATAAAATACATATAACTTCTAGAAGACCTACAGGGGCAAATGTTTCATCATAGTCTATTCCTTCTTCCTGATTATAACCTTGAGTAACTAGCCTAGCTTTATTTCAAATAATATTTTCTTGCTCATCGGCTTTATTTTTGTAAATCCATTTTGTACCGATAATAGCTTGATTACTTGGTCTAGGAACTAAGTCCCACACATCATTACGTTCAAACTGATTCATTCTTCTTACGTAGCTATAATCCAGTAATCATCAGTTGTGGCTTTTTTAGCATTTTTAGGTTCAATGTTTGAAGGAAAAGCTATGTGAACCATTTGATTTAGTTGATTTGGAGTTCTTATGTTAATATTTACTTCTCCAATTATATTTTCAACTGGATGATTTCTTAGAAGTCTTAATGGTGTTCTAATTTCATTATTATTTGGAAAATTGTTGTTTATATTATTTTCAATATTTTCTAGATCATCTTCTGCATTATTTGTTTTAGAAACAATTTCTTCATCTTCATATTTATGATTAAATTTGAAATTTTCATCGAATGACACATGATGTTTTTCTTCGATTACTTAATTTCTTTTATTATATAGGCTTTGCTCCATTTCGAATATCCAATGAATATTCCTTCATCGGATTTTGGATCGAATTACCAAGATTGTCTTTTGTATTTAAAAGAAAACAATTTGAACCAAAACTTTAAAATAAGATATATTGGGTTTTCTTTCCTTAAAAAGCTCATATGGGATATGGTTTGTTAATGGTCTAATGAAACTCTATTTAAAACATAACAAGCAGTTGCTGTAGCTTCTGCACAAAAATGTTTTGGTAGAGTACTTCCATTTAATAATGTTCTAGCACATTCTTGAAGTGTTCTATTTTTCCTTTCTACAGTTGCATTTTATTACGGAGTGCATATGGTGGGGTGGGTATAATGTAATCATTCTTAGTGATATTCCAAGTTTCATATCCATTTTCTTGTATATAAATACTCATCTGAGTTGATCAATAGTTGTAATTTAAAGTGTGAAATAGTAATTGTCGTGCAGTGGATTGACCTTCAATTAAACTTGTATTATTGTTATTTTCCATATTAATTGGGTATCAAATAACTGTGTTATGGTTATATGATGACATTGCCCTGATACCAAACAAAAGTCACTAAGGATCGTAATATGGAATATTATCTAAATTATCTACTGGTGCGGAATTTAAATATAACAGTAAATAATAATGTAAATGACATTAGAGATTTTTATACTAGTTCAAACTTCCCATTCTACATCCAGTCCCAGACTCCTTCTAGAATTTAACTATCAACCCTCTCTTAACCTAGAGAAACAGGTATTACACCGCCTGAGTAGCCGAACAGGACTTCCACCGCCTAAGCAACATAATAGGACTTCAATCGCCTGAGAAACTGAACAGGACTTCAATAGTACAGAGAATTTTCTTGAGTGATTGTGCTCTTTTAATAGCATAGATAAGACTTTATAGTACACCCTTTTTATAATCTTCTCCTTGTGGTATATACTATAGTTCGTGAAGATAGGAAGCTAATTTAATCACAAATGAATTTGTACTTGAATATGCAAGTGATTGGAACAGAAATTTGAATGCAAATGGCAGAGTGTTTAGACAATAGAAACAAAATTAGGTGATTAAAACTAATGAATTGAAGGATGTTTATAGTGTTTAAGTGTTGCAACTTACCGTGAAAAGTTGCAATCAAAAGATACGAAAGCAACTTTTGAATCAAGGGTTGCTTCTGTTCGATGAATAGAAGTGACCGTTTATAAAATAGTCATTATGTAATTTCAGTTGACTGAATAAAAGAATTTAATTTTGCTCAAATTCAAAATTTTCGAATTAGAAAGTGATATATTGTAAAAACTTACAATTTAGTCGACTGAATAGGGAAGTTCAGTCAACTGAACATTCATATGCACTGTGCATGTGCACAGATATTCAGTCGACTAACCTGCCTATGTCAGTCGGCTAAATTCCATATTTTTTGCCATATTGAGATTTTTTATGGAAATTTTGTGTGTGAATCTTGTTGCAAAATACTTGGCGTGTGTAACATGATTTGAAAGTATATGTGTGTGCATATACCACCTTGGAGAGGTTTTAACAATAACCAACTGCTAGACTAAACTATAGAAAAACCTTAAACAATTATAAACTTCTATTTGAATTCTCTGCCTGTAATCTATTGTCGAGTATAATAACATCTTATCCTACAAATATGGTTAGTTCACATAATATTTACTTATATAGTTGTCATGATCAAAGCATCAATATATAAGGTTCCAACATTCTTCCTCCTTTTGATGATGACAACTATGTAAGTGTTTTAAGAATTTATAAGAATGATTTACTCCCTCGAATGAATATTCCCCTTATCAAACAATTTCTTCCCCCTTAGCATTAACAAAAATGAATAAATAGACAGCATGAGAAATATATATAAGCATAGAAACATACATATGTCATAGGGAAAATAAAATGAGCATCATAGAAAATTACGAACATGGAATTTTAAGATCAATATCACATAATAACATCAAAACAACACAAACACAAAATAATGTCTTAAAAGGTCAAATGGGCATAAGAAAACATAAAATCTGGACCTCCTCACTATTTGAACCTTCTTCTTCTTCTTCGTCAGAGGTAAACCATGTAAAGGGTGCATGATTCTCTATAATACTTGTAGAAGTAGAGCTGACACATGATATTTTCTCCCAAATTTTTCAAAGCCTTTGATGGGACTAAGCTTCTTATTGGTTTTGATGATATTTTTCTCGATGGTGGCCAATCGTCATCCGAGCTTGTTGTGGTTGTGGGAGAGCGTGACAAATTCTTGTTTCAGAGTAATGTCACTATGAAGCTCATGGATCTCGTCGCCGTCTTCTTCTTCCTCTTGGTAGGGACATTGAGTTGATGAAGAAGCAATGTTTGTATCCTGGGGTTGAGGAATCACTTGATCTCTATTGGTGTCCCATTATTGAAAGCTTATGATTTGTTGAGCTTTCGGGCATTTGGGAAGATTCATAAGACTTAGAGTCATTGAATTGAGTTCGCCAATGGTTAAGAAATCCGCATCCGGCAAAGTGACTCAAATTTTTTAAAGAATACGCATCATGTATGCCCCATAGTGAATTGTCTTATTGTTCCATTTATGGTTGATGGTAAGGAACTCGTCCTAGATAGCTTTAGCCTAATTTACCCTTTGAAAAGAGTAAATAGTGAAGAGAGCTTGGAAATCTTTCCTGTAAACTTTCTCGTTACTGCTGGTATGAGGTTGTAGAAACCCAATAAGAGCACAATAAAGAATGTGTGCCTTTGGACGTAAGGCAACAGACTTTAAGAATGCTAAATCGTTGGACAGGAATCAATGCGAGACCTCATCTTGGTTATACATATCGACTTCAATATCATTGATATCTAGTCATTCGAATTGACAGCAGAGGATATGGCCAAGTATTTGTAGTGAAAGATAAATTATGATGTTGTAAACCAAGGTCCAGATACAATCGTCTTTATTCCTTGCATCATGTTGATTTATGTTCATATTTACAAAGAACAGCTTAATTAGGAGTGGATAAATTTAAACATTATTCCATTCATACCCAATTGAGTGATCGATGCCACAAACTTCTATGATTTGTCAAATGGCATATACGTTAAAATTAGGGAATTTGAAAAAGGAACCTTCAATTCAGGAGCTTTTCATAGAACTGAATCTTGTAACAGCCGTCTCATTATGGAGCCAAGAGCGGATTTGCCTCTTTGAAGGACTAGTAGTGGATTCATAAGCTCTTTTGCTACGGGGACCATTGATTTAATTGGAGTTGGAGAGAAAAAAATTTGATTTTCGGAAATGGAGGCTAGGGTTTCTTACTGAAAGGAGGTTGTATGGGTATGGGGTGAATGAAAATGAATAGAGAGTTATGTTGTAAAGACTAGGTATTTCGAACCATTCGCATCCGCCCATGTCAGACTTGAATTGCTCAAAACAACATATTGTTAATTTATATTTGGCAAAGCTCAGCATATACAGTAAATAAAATCAATCACAGAATCACAGACACAGAGTAATAAAACAACAAGCGGTCGAATAGATAAATAGTAGTTCATGAAGCTACTATATAAACATCAGAGTTTAAACAAATTAAAACAGGAATCTCAAATACAAAGTAGTCTCAAATACAAAAGCAACCGACAAGTATGAACATAAATGACTGGAATAAACTGAAGCAGCAGGAAGCTGGATAGATAGATCTTCAAGAAAAGCGCCAATCTCCAAAGGTGATTCTCAAATGCTGTGACACTCAGTCTAACCTCAGTGTAAAGAAAAACACAAAACACTCAAGTCAGGATTAACATTCTTATATTAATAAATTCAACTCAAGTGAAATGTCAATTGAAATACAAGTAACTTAAAGGATGTTTGAGATTTCCATCCTCTAAGGATCCGTGGAACTATCTACTATGTAGTAATATACGCTATTATAATATGTCTATAGTAAAGTAAAAGTATTAAAATAACATTAAGGCGTTACCCATACCCCCCTTAACACACATTTTATATATTCACATAGTCTATACAATGTCGTACGCTCCTCCGTAAACTGGAGGTTTGCATAGAGGACACCATATAGGTACGGTGCTGAACAAACTCGTAGAACGTGTGCTAGGGCATGCGACAAGGCACTCGAGGCAATGCCAGGGTAGATATACCATTTGCACTCCCTAGCTGTTTGTAACACATATAAGCTACTACCGCCCAGCTCATGACACACTCCCAAATCAATGGTGAACCCAATCAAATCACAAAAGCAATAGAATGGTATTGATGAAATGTGTCCGATAGGGGGAATGACCTCACTTGGCCCGATATAGCTCCCGTTTTAGCCATATCAAGCTGACTCACAGGAGTCAGGGATACGTAAATACCATATAGAATCATCGCCAAACCATCCTACTTCATTGTGGAATCTCCACCATGTACACAGTTGTTAAAGAGGCTTTCGGTATTGGCAGAGAGTATGACAATATTCGATCCCGGTCTCTTTAACAACCAAACGCTTATTTCACATCGTTGTCATTTCATTTCAAATAGTTCAAACTTCATATCAAATATCGTATACATTTCAAAACCATATAAATTCAACATCATTATTCACTTTAAATAATATTCATTTTCTGAATGTAATACTTTCAAAATCTATAACACTTTCGAAATCATAAAACTTTAAAATCATAGCACTTTGAAACTATAACACTTTGAAATCATAACACTTTCCACCTAAACAGTTTACATGTTGAAAATAATATATATTAAAATACTTTATAAATTAAAACAGTTTATATAATAAAATTAGTTTCCTCCAATTTTGCAAATTGATTTAAATCATCTTAAATTCCAAAATTCAATTTAAATCAATTCTAGTTTAACCATTTTAATTTAAAGTTAAAATAATCAAGTTTAAATATTCAAACATTTACAATATAAATTTCATTTATATTTCAACATTTAACTTTAAATTTATCCAAAATGGAAATTATACCCTTAACCATTTTTATAACAATTTATTTAAATCCCAATTTATATGTTTAAATAAATATTCAATCTCAATTTTATTCAAAATTGAGAATATTCATTTAATCACTTTTTATCAAATCAAGTTGTAAACCAAGTTATAATCATATCTTTTCAAAATCTCAAAACTAATAACTTTAATCAATTCTTTCTTAAATTCAATTATTAACCAATTTAAATTCCAAGTCAACATTAATTTTTCTTTCCCACCATTATTATTAAAGTTATAAAATCTATTTTGAAATATTAATATAAATTTAAGTAAATACTTAAACATATGATATATTAATTAAATTAAATTTTATTATATTAAATCTTATTATTAAATTTATTTCTATACTAAATATATTTTATATAAAATTATAAGTAAAACTTAAAAATTATAATTTCAAGCTAACTTATAAATTTAAATTTCCGAATACATAAAATTTTAAAATCTAAATTTATATATAAAAATAACATTTGTATATTATATTGTAAAAATCACTAATCAAAACCCGTAGCTTTCAAAACTTTGGAAATCATTTTCAAAATATAGACCAACTGTGTCCGTATATAATTTTCTATTGTATGGTCAAGTGATACGGATATTTATCATTTCAATCCGCAATTTAAATATCTACGGTATATATCATTTCTACCCGCAATCCCAAAATTCAATTCAATGAAAATCGCTCGGGTTTATCATTTCAACCCATAACGATTTTCTACAATGCTACAAGATCGTTTAGGTATGTATCATTTCAACCCATAGGGAAATCTATACTAACAGGAAACTTGCAGAGTGAGAGCAAATATTGTAACATCCCACCTTTTTATACGCTTTAAATCGACGATAAACCATACACGTCACACTCAAAACATACAAAAGGGTGAATTGTTATTGGGGTGAATAAGAAAAAGGAAGAAAGAAATAAAAAACAGAATCTCACAGCGGAGTGACAAAATATAATAATCAAATAACAATTCATGAAGCTGTTTACAAAACATTTGGTTATACTTAGACAACACATATCAGAGTTACACATACCAGAGAATAATAAATAATGCAGCGGAATAGTATGCATGCAGTGGAATAATATAATAAATAATAGTAATGCAATTTCCGTCTTCGTCCTCTAGAAATAAAGTCTTCGAATCCTGAAATGCTCAGACTGACCCAAGAAAATTGAAAAGACAAAACACTCGATTTAGAACTAAAAGATCTTATGTGAGTTAAATCAACAGAATAAATATGAGTGGAACGACATCCGAGATGTTTATAGGATTTGACATCTCCTATCCAGTGTCTAACATGAGCGAAGTAACTTAAGAGATGCTCGGGATTCACATCTCCTAAGGATCCGTTCAATTATCTACTATGTAGTAATATACGCTATTATAATAATGTCTAAAAGTAAAATAAACTTACTTTAAAATAGCGTTACGGGGTTACCCATATAGCCCTTAACACGTACTAGTGCCAGTAGTCTATATAGTACCTGCATATCTCCTGATCGAGAGACTACGAGAAGATACTCCATAGGTATGACACAAATCAAACTCGTATAAGGCTCGCTAAGGTAGGTGACATGGCACAACTAGGCAATGTCAGGGTAGATATACCAATTACGCATCCGTACTGATGGTGACGCATAGCGCAGCTACCGCCCACCTCGAGCCACACCCCCAAAAAATCAAAGGTCCCCAATCAATCACAAGTAATAGAATAGTAGCGAAGGAGTGTGTCTGTGATGACCCGGAATTTTAGGCAATATCAATTTAATAATCTGAATTAAAAATTAAATTGATTTGATAATCTTTGTTAATAAGATTGGAGTTAATTTAATAATCCAATTAAATAAATATTTAATTGATAGATTTTAACTTTTAAAAGATAATAAATTGTTTTCTATTTATAATGTATATAGAAACTGTATATATTGTAAATAGATAATCCTTGTTTTAAATTTAATAAATGAATAAATCTTGTTTTCTAATATATATATCTTTGGTAAATTGGGAATTATGATTTATTTAAAGTTAAACTTTTAAAAAAAGCTATTTTATAAATAACTATATGGTTTTAAATACTTAAGGTAAGTATTTATTTTAAAATAAAAAATATCTTTAATTTAGATTTTAAATAAGATTTGCAAAATAATTTGTTTAACATTCTTTTTAAAAATATTGTTTAATAGATATGATTTGTAAATTAGCTATGAAAGTTTAAATTTAATATATGAAACATCAGTTCATTTAAATAATAATGTATTGTTTTTAACAAATAGATTTTAATAAAAATAGTTTGTTATTTCAAATTGAATTTTAGAATTTGATTTGAACTTGAATTTAAAGTTTTGAAATTCAAAGTATAGATTTTTATTATTTTGGATTTTAAAATATTTGTATAACTTTTATTTATATAAATAGTTGTTTTATTCTTTTTAAATTTATCTATACATACATACATACATATATATATATATATATATATATCTTTATATACTAATTACTTAAGCATATTCTTATATTAAACTTTAATTACATAAAACTAATTAATTAAGCATAACCTATATTAACTTTTAAAAGGAAATATTAATTAACTTAAAAGACAAGTGTAAATTGTTAAGCATATCAAACGACAAATGTTATATTATAGGACAAGTGGCATTTGTAAGTTAGTTTTTCTTTTATTTTTATTTCAGCCTATATATTAACAAATCTCCTTCTTCATTTCTTTTCTTTTTCTAAATCTAGAAGCTAAGTTCAAATCTAAAACTAAGAAAACTTAACATGTTCAATGCTCAAACCAGAAAATCATTACCTTGTAACCATCTTCAAACCATGTAAATCAAATCCCTATAACCTTTCCAGATCTGTAGCCTGCACATTTTCAAACAAAAACAAATTGGAATTTGATCTAACCTGCACATCTTCAAAACATGCAAACCAAAAACCCTTTTCCCTGTAAACAAATCCTCCGATCAAATCTGCGTTAAAGCAACTATATTTTCAATCAAAGAGCATTTCTTGTTGATAAAGCAACTGCTGTTTTTAATCAAAGCAAGTCAGTTCCAAAAGCATTCAAGTCAAAAGTTTTAACTCAAGCAAAAAGGATCCCAGTTTTTCAAAGCTGTTATCAAATCAAAATGGAAGCTCTGCCTTCACTTTAATGTGGTGAGTAACTTTTTTTTTTTTTAAATTAAGTATAAAATCTGGTTGCATGTTAGTTTTGTCGAAATAAATATGATTGTGTGAATTTGTTGTGTATATATAGAAGTATGATGTATGCATGTTTTTGTATATCTGTAACTGCTCTGTTTATAGTTTCAGATTTCTGATTTTGATTTAAATTCATTTTCTCTGGAACCAATTGCTGTTAGGACTTGGTTTACAAACAAAAGATGTTTGATTTAACATAGATTAAGATTTGAAAACTTAATTTAGTTAAATTAAAACATGGGTATCTCTGTAAAAATAAAAATATCAGTGCGTGTTAAATAATGTGAAAATTCAAACTGGGTATTTATGAACCCAGAATTATAAATTGAATATATAAACAAAAACATGATTTTCAACACTAAAATCACAATTTTTAAATTGGGAATGGAGGTACAGTTTGGGTTTGAACTGAAATTAGAATATTGGGGTTTTCTGGTGATCCAAAGGTCTGGAGGGGTTGGGATTCTTCCTGATGATGGAGGAGTGATCAGTGTTTAAGGCAAAATTGGCTGGTGGTGTTGTACTTCATCGAGGAAGCAGCGGGTGTGATTTCTTTTTTGTAACCCTAGTTTTTAACTAGGCTAATTGTTTTGGTCAGCACGGCTTGTATAAGTGATCGAGTTCAACGAGTTTTTTTGGGATGATAGCTTGGTAGTTGACGAGATTGAGGCCGGAGTTGTATCATTCCTGGTGGTTGGAATTTCTTGGTCGAGGCAATGTCAGGTTTTGGTGCTTTTGTTTAGCTTGTTTCCACGTTTTTGTTTTGAACTCGAATTCAATTTCGAGCTTTGGAAGGATGATTCTGTTGATCGTGTTTGATGTGAAGTTGCTTGCCGTTGTAGGAAGACCATCGAAGATGGTCGGAGGTGATCAAAGTCACCGTGCATGTGCACGGTGCACTTTGTTTCTGATGTTGCTATTGGTTTTTGAGTAGAGAGGGTTACTCGAGTTTTTACTCGTAGTCATTGAGGGTTTTGCTCGTGTTTATTTGTATTTGACTCGAAACCAATTTTGAAGTGGCTCGGGTAGAATGTTGATTTCAGGTTTACAAACCTGTAGTGTTTTAAAATTTTAAACTGAAGTTTTAAAATGAAAAGTAAAATTTAAACAAGTGAAATCTAAGTTTAAATCTGATTCAAGTTAGTTTGAACCTCAGTTTAAAAATAAAACAAATTTTTTCAATTTAAATTGTTTTAACTACTTTAAATTGTTGGAATGGGTTGAATTTTAAAAAAATGAGGATTTAAAATGAAAGTAAGTTTTTAAAATCCAAGTTAAATCTAGAATCAAGGTTTAATCAGTATTCTAGTTTTGAAATAAATGAAAGTTTTGAAATTTAAACTCATTTAAAACAACTTTGAATGTTAAAATGCATTTTTAAATATAGTTTGAATTAAAATAAATTAGTATTAAAATTCTTTTAAGTTTCTTTTATAAGGTGTGTATTTCTAACATGTGAAACAAAGAGGGTTTTTTGAATTATTTTAAAACTTTGTTTAAGATAAATTTGTGTTCGTTTTAAATCCTAAATTTAAAATGAAATTTGAAAGTAAATTTAAAGTAAATTGTTTTTAAATGTTTTGTTAATGATAATTTGATCATTAATAAGAAAAATGATTTTTATCATTAAATAAATAAAGATTTAAGGTTTTGAATTTTTAAGTTAATTAAAATGGATCATTAATTTATTTAATTAATTAATGATTTGAATTAATTAAATAAGTAATTAAACGTTTAAATTAATTAATTAATGATTGAGATTAATTAATTGAGGATAATTAATTTGTAATTAAGGATTATTAATTAGATTTTAATTAATGATCAAAGATTAAATAATGAAGTAATTAAAGGTCAATTAAGTTACAGTTAACACTTAATTAATTAAATAATTAAAAGTTAATTAATAGGGTATTAAGATAAATTAATTTGTAATTAATCATGATTAATGTAAGTTAATTACTTTAGGAAGTAATTAAAGAATTGTTAATGGTGGTCATTAACTTGAGATTATTTAATAATTAATTAATGTGATTAATTTTAATAACTAATTAGATTAATTAATGAATGATAATCATTTGTGAAATTGTTTAAGTTTAATTACTTAATGAAAGTAATTAAGGAATTAATTACTTAATGTAATTAATTAAGTTTACATGTGATTTTTTTAATTTAATTAATTAAGTTTAATTAAGTTAAACACTGGATGCTTTGATAAATAAATACTTAATGTAATTAATGGATTGAAATTACATAGTGAGGTAATTAATTGATAATTACTGGATGTAATTAATGAAAATGATTTAATAATGGAGGTAATTTGGAATAAATTACTTTATAATTAATCAAGGGATTAATTAAAGAAATTAATTAAGGAGTAATTAATTTATTTAATGAAATAATTAAGGGTAGTTAATTACTGAATGTGATAAATCAAAAGTGATTATTAATTGTGGTTTAATTAAAGATTTATGACTTATTGTAATTAATATTAATAAAGTAATTAATTAAAATGTTATTAGGGATCATTAATTAATATAATTAATGATGTAATTAACGATTGATTAATTAAGATTAATTAATCAATAATAAGTGATTGAAGTAATTAATTAATGTAATTAATTAAGGATTGATGTAATTAATTATAGTTAATTAATTGATGAAGTAATTAAAGGTTAATTATAGTTTTTGGTTAAGAGTAATTAATTTGTGAAATTAATTAAAGGATAATTACTTGAATGTAATTAAAGGATAATTAATCAAGGGTGATTAATTAAGGTGGATAATTAGAGAATAATTAATTAATTGATTTGTAATTAATTAACAGTTATGTAAGCAAGATTTATATTGATGAAGTAATTAATTTAATTCACTTTAAATTAATTAGAAATAATGTAATTCATTTAATTCATTTTAAGTTTATTATATTTGGTGTGATTGTTAATCATTGCTTATAAATGGATGATATTGGTTGCCTTGAATGGTTTGAGATCTCAGATATGAGATAAGTAATGTTGTGTGATATGGATGCTTTGGATTGCATTATGATGATAATATGGATTATCTTTTGATAATGATAATTTGGATTATCCGTTGTGATGATAATGATAATTATTTATTGTGGTGTGTGAATTATCCATCTGTGTGCATATAGATAATGAAATTGAATTGTTTTAAGCTTTAAAACAACTTGGCCTTAAAAGATATGCTTTGGATTTCGATGAGACCGGGATCGGGTTTCCAGATTTGGATATCCAAAAACCACATCGATCCAAATTAACGATAGGTTGTGAATCTCAAGTGAAGAGTGAAGACTCGAGGTGTAAGGACTATTCGTCGTTAAAACTCAAAGGGTGATTCCAATACGAGTTTAACGGGGTAGTACTTTCAGATTCGAGATGAAGATTCAGAGTGCAAGGGTTATTGTCGTTAACTCTGAGGGTGATTCCAAAATAAGTGTAACGAGATAATGCCTTCGGTTTCGTTCGAACCCGGAACGAACTTATATGGATTGAATGCTTTCAGAACATCGTTAGGTGGACGATGAGCATTCTAAGATAGATGTGTTCTATAAAGGTAATCGTAGCCTCAAGCCTCATCAACCGGGAATGGCTAAAGCAGGGGAGGTGCAGCAAGGCTAAGTGGGTCATGCCCAAGTAGGACGAGATTTTCCCCTGTCTAGAGGTCCCTTTTTATTCAGCTTAGTGGGCAGTTGGATGTGCGCACCAACTGCGGGGATTTCTTGTTCGGGACTGTCCGGTAAGGGATGGTTCCGGCCTTGTATTGTAGGGGATTGGGAGTAATCCTCGGTACGGTGATCTAGGCCACGTACTGTGACGGACGGTACCCCAGTAGCCCTGCCATTGTATGGAATCCAAAATCCAATAAGTGCCAACGGTTTTGATCGTATTACCCACTTTTGTGGCTAGTAGCTGGAATTTAATCATGTAACAATTTCGGCTATTTCATATTTACTTGAAAACCCTAGACCTATTATAATATCACTGGATTTCCTATCAAATGTTTTGGTTAGCGTAAGGTAAAAACTTTTCCATGTTTATGTGTGGGAAGTCTTACGTGATACCTTTTCTTTTCAAAGTTAAGCAACCTTAACCTGTTACTCACACCAGACCCATGTCTGACCCGAAGTTTATCTTCTATTTTTCTTAAACTCTTGGGTACTCAAATTTTTACGAGTAGCCATGGGATTCAAGTTAGCTTTGACGAATTGTGGAGGAGCAATGGAGCAGGAGGCTTCAGCGTTGTAGATATTTATAGTGTTCCGCTATGATTGGTATCTCTGTATTGATTTGTGTTATAATAACTAGACAGGTGTTTATAACTGTCTAGTATGTGATGTAAAATCTTTGTAACTCTGATAATGATTGTATACTACGTAATACTTATGTTATTAATACAATTTATCCGTTCCGCTATTGAGATTCTGATATTGTTTCTTCTTTCTTCTCTTTCTTTCTCTTTTCTATCCCTTTCTTTCTTATTAATGATGCGTCATTCTGTGGATTAAATGGCGGGTCGTTACAGTGTCCGATAAGAGGGGCTACCTCACTGGCCCGTAAGCGCTCCTATTTTAGCCACCTTATGCCAACTCGCGGGAGTCGGGTCCACTACATACCTCAAGGGAACGCCGCCGCCATCCTACTTTATTTTGGAATCTCCATCGCGTGCATAGTTGTTGAAGTGGTTTTAAGAGTTGGCAGAGAGCATGACAACTTTCGATCCCGGTCTCTTTAACAACCAAACGTTATTATAACACCACGATCATTTTCAAAATAGTTTATACTTTAAAACCAAATATCATTGCCTTTTCAAAACCAAATTCAATGCGATATCATTTCATTTCAAATAGATCCTTTTCTAAAACCATAACACTTTCAAAGTTATAACATTTCGCAATCAAACACTTCAAATATAACACTTTCAAGTTAAAAATTTAAAACTCGTAACTTTGAAACATAATTCCCACCACTTAAATGGTTTAAATATTAAAATACTTTGTATAATAAACTAGCTTCTTAAATTTCAAAAATCAATTCCAAAACAACTCGAATTTCTAAATTTTCAATTTTACCAAAACCAAATCATAATTTCAATACGATTTAGTTTCCAAATAAATTATTCCAAATTATATCGATTTCAAATCAGATTTGATCTATAGAATAAACCATTTCAAATTCAATACATTTCATACTTTAAGTATTCAACAATTTCAAAACTAAATTTGGTAATTACGATTCAACAATTCAATTTTCTATTATTTAGTTTTAAAATATTTTACATAATAAATCCATTATCATTTAAATAAAACTCTAATTACAAACAACTAAATATTTCCTTCAATTTATTTATGCTAAAAATATTCATTTAATTCATCTTAAACCGAAATCAAGTTATAAAAATCATACCTTCTAAAGTTTCAAATTTAATAAATTTCACATCGAACGTGTTTGAGTTTAATTCTTAAGTAAATTCAATTTCAAATAAATTTCCAATTGATCTTCCAACCTTAATTTATTTAAATCATTATAATCTCTATATTAAAATAAAATTTAAATACTTAACCATATTATCTTCATTAAAAATCTACTTATTATTAAGCTTATTCTATATTAAAACAAGTTTATGCATAGCTTAAAAATCAAGGACAAAATAACATTTATATAATATCTAAAATCAGTATTTATCTAAAACCATATATTCCTTTACAAAACCATAGAAATCATTTCCAAATATTTATATATATAGACCATGGTGTCTGTACATAATTTTCTATCATATGGTCAAGTGATACGGATATTTATCATTTCAATCCGTAATTTAAAATATAAATACAGTTATATATCATTTCAAACCGCAATCCCGAATGAAATAAAAGTCCATAACAGCTTGCAGTTTATAACAATATAAAATACAACATCCATTAATCCAATATCAATCATCGAACATTTATCACAATCATCATCCAATTCAATCAATAGCATCAATATGGAACAGATAATAAATAACATGTATTTATTGGCAGTTTATATTCAATAATAAATTAAATAACTATTTATCCAAATAAATTCAAATAAACTGAGACGGTGATTCAAAATATGCCAAATAGTCAAATAAATTTTTAATCACATCATAAATCAATTTAACAAACATAAGAAATTTTAGAAGTTGTAAGTGGTTTGAAACACTCACCTTTTAAATTTAAATTGAATTTAAATCCAATTTAAACCCAAAATTCAAACGATCTTAGAATTTGTGTAAACCAGCGTCATAATGTTCGGAATTTCAATACGATCCTAAGAGAGAAAACCGTGCCTGAATTGGACCTTGTATGCAAAAGTTTTTCGAATTAGAGATTTGCAATAAAAAATAAAATAAAAAATAGAAAGAAAATACACCCACTCTTCTCTGCCAGGTCACGCACGAGCATCATCCAGTCTCCATTCGAAACCCTCGTTTAATCCTGTAGCCGTGAACCAAGCCCCGCTGCTTAGGCAATTTTAGCCTTGTCCACGTCCATCTCCAGCGCAATCAGGCACCACCGCCATCTTCCCCTATCTTCGCCGCCCCCATAAGCCGAGCACGGCCAACCACAGCACTCCCAAACGTCACAGTCGTCGCCACCATACTACGCCAAAATCTGGCGATTCTCCGACTAACTACGATAGGCGAACTGTATGGATCGACTCCATACGTCATGCTCTACACCCTAGCAACCTTGAATCACCCTAGCGACAACGATCCAACATTGAACGAGGATCTATCCAATGAATGGATGAAACTACAACATCAATTTCTGGCCATACTGAAACCCAAATCCAAAAACGAATCACATATTTGACTTACGCTCGCCGAGGGCTTCAAATCGGTATATAATTTGATATAGTATAGAGGAGTTTGAATTTTTTTGATTTGATTTGGATTTGCAATTGAGTTTGGAATTAGAAATTAGGGTTTGTCTGGCATTGAAAAGAGGAGGTGAGAAAGAGATGTACGTACAGACAAATGAAAATAGAAACAACCTAGGATTTATAACGAGGTATTTATATGGATAGCTGAAATAGAAAAGAATGGGCACGTTGGTTTGCATGTTGAACGGTAAATGACCCGAAAAGCCCATTTCGACTCCGGAACGAAAATGGTCAACCTATATATCAAAATATATGCTTTAAAATATTTTAAAATCAATGAAATAGGTTTCAAGTCCAAATTCCATCGTATGAAGAAGTTATGCAAAAATCAAGTTATTTCAAATTGATTTCAATTTCAGCGATTTCTAGTCGTTACGAGCCCGTATGACCAAACGACAAGTCTGATCGCTATGAAATTTGAAATCCTATAATAATTCACCGTTATGGATTAAACTAGCTTCGTCGAAATCCAAGTCAGTGGCCTAAATGGCTATTTTCCAGTTAATTAAATAATTTAATATTAAATTAATTAATCACTTCTTCAATCCAAATTTAATTATTTACCATTTCTATCATTTTTGATTAGAAATAAAATTCAAATTCATTAACCAAAATTTCCATATCAATCGAATGAGGATTTATAGCAAAATTTATAGTGTTTACCTTCGATTTAAGTAAATTCAAATAAATTATATTTTTAACTTCAATTAAATTAATACCATTTGTATTCAATCTCTTTATTCAATCAATCATTACCTTATTGGTAAATTTAACATTAGTATATATCCAATTACCCTAATACTTTTACAGCCATCGACTAAATTCATATTAACGTAGTTTTTAATTGCGTTTAATTGCAATGGATTTAGATCTAATTCAATAGAATAAATAAATGGGTAACCAATTAATGATTATCATCATTTGCCTAATTTAATCCATTCATACTTTATTATCAAATAACAAATATTATAGTTACTTATCTAACATTGATTCTATCAAATTACAATTTATTATGTATTATTTCACTCACTAATATAACTTTGAATTTATTTCCTAATTTACTAATTTCAATCAATTATAACCTTACAATTGGTTCCAATTAATTGGGATTGCACTAAATTAATTATTTATTAACTAGCATTAATACTATTACCTTAATTTACATTCAATTACTGCTAACATTGTGTTATTTTATTAATTAATTCAATACTTACCATTATTTTCTCATATTCAATTTATAACCAGATACAACACTTCCACTATTTCATTTATTTATTAGAATTTTATTCAAATTGTTAATAATTAGTTTTAATTACCATTGTTATATTTCATTTTTGCGTTCATTTCAATATTAAATTATAAAGTTTTTATTTCTTTTCAAATTAAATTACAAAATCTTGCTAAAATGACAAATTTTATTATCGAAAATTTACGGGTCGTTACACTTTCCCCTACTCAAAACATTTCGCCCTCGAAAAGGAAAAAGGAGGGAAAGGAAGGAATTAAGAAAACAATACATCTTATTCAAAAAAAATATTAACTTTATAAACAAATAAAATTAATTAATTGAAATAAAATATACCAATTTATAACCATTAAATCTTTTTATACTCTAATTAATAAGGTTTGGAGAACATTTTCAAAAAAAATTCCAAAATTTACGGAAATTTTTGGCAGAGTCTCCTTTGTACGGGGAGGCTCGGAAGAAAATATAATATCGAATATAACAATATATATCACAATATCTCAAACTAATATATCCCAACAACGGGAAAAAAATATAATAGCGTTATAAAACCGTAATCCGAAAACGTACCTATTTGTCGGGCCAACAAACGCTTAATTATGAAACCAAAAGCAGTAGCAATTGCTTTCATAACCTGCATTTCACTTATATAATCTAAAAAGTGTTAATAATTATATAGAATGAAATATTAATTTTTTTTCGTCCACTAGCAAACAAATCAATGTCAAACAACAACAATCACTTGCAACCACATCATACAATCATCATACAGAATCAACACAATTCAATTATCCATCCATATCAACCAGAACAAATAGTTCGGGTTCAAAACTTTAAATTATACATACTGGACCATAACTATTAAGTGCACTATTTACTCAACAGTCTTAGATGAACTAAATAGATTATTCCTACATCCAAACAATTTTAAAGTATCTTTGCCCAAACAACCATAAACTAAGCAACAATTTCAAACAATAGATCAAGTTCATTCTTATTAATTTCAATTCTTAACATTTGTTGTTTGATTTCTTTTTCTTTCATATAATGATTTTATCTTTTCATTTACATTTATTTATTACAAATTTTCATTTCCATCCATTGATTCAGTGTTTATTTCACTTATTTGCACTTATACTTACATAAATTCATTTTTTTTATTTATTCATATCATATAAATTTTATTTTCATTGCATTACATTCATTCATTTCTCAATTTCATTGATTTTCATTCATTTATCCACAGTATTCATGTTCCATTAAATTCCTTAGCATTTCAATTCATTTACTTAAGTTTATAATCATTTATTTATAATACTTATCTTTCTATTATATTTAGTTATAGTAACATATCAATTATAACTTAGGTTTATAACTCTATAACATCAATACTTATTTATTAAAGAGTTTCATTGAATACTTTCATTATTTCCAGTTTTACTTGTATAATATCCTATTACTCTTTCTTATTAAACATTACAACTTTAATTAAGTTATGTATATGCTTTAAGAATGCAATTGAAAGTTATACAAGTCTTTCTCCTTTCCTTTAATTAATTTAATGTTCAAAAATCATATCTTCTGTTTTATAGGTTACAAATTCCAAATTTCTTTTAATTCCATTTATAACCTAGCATTTAATCTCTTATTTTAATTAAAGGTTCCAATTATTAATTAGTTACATTCCATTTTACTACAATAATTGAAACTGTTAAGTAATGGAACTTAAGAACTAAATATCGGGTTAAATTCCAAATCATTTTAAAATAATAGATAAAAAATATATACTTACAAATTATATATCCAATTATGTTTAAAACAATTTGAAATTTATATTTGTTTATCAAAATAAATCTGTAGTAAAACTAGTACGGTGGCCTTCCCACTTTGAAACCCGAAAATGAATGTCGATGATGCGTGCGCTCATCACCAAAACTATGTTCCAACGACATAGAGGGAAGACAGAACTTATTTCTCTCCAAAATTTATTTAAAACAATTCTTTCAAATTATATTGAAATATTTATATCAAAAAATACTTCTAATAATATTGTTATTATATTCCAAAATCATTTGAAAGAAAGTTTCAATACCGCGGAACTTAAGTTCTAAATTTCGAATTTTACTTTATTTTTATTTGTAAATTTTATTTTAAAACCAATATTTATAAGTTTCACTACCTAACAACCGATATATTACAACCAAATATACATATCATTTATAAAAAATTATTTTATATGTAGAAAATATAATAGGCAAAATTATTTCATTCACTTATATTCAAAACAAGTATTGTGTCGGTCCGTCCTATTAAGTGTTTAGAAATCCCAATTGATGTCATAGTGTCCCATGCGCTAACCAGAATTTATAAATACAAAATGGAACAAATTAACACAATATTAAAACCTTTTTATAACACTAACAAATACGCTCTCTCATATATATACACTCAGTGACTCCTCATAGGGTATTACTACCCTATTGATAAGGAGTCAAACCCCACAAAGCTATGGTTTATCGCCAAACTTGGCTCTGATACCACTTGTAACATCCCGCCTTTTGTACGCTTTAAATCGACGATAAACCACACACGTCAGACTCAAACCATACAAAAAGGCGGGATGTTATAAATATGATAAAATATACCATATCAATAACAGCATTTATCGTCAGTGATTAATTAAATAAAATATATACTACATGATAAGGTGTCATATATCCCAGTTGAACAATTACAGATAATATCATATCATATATAGCAATTATATGAATAATAGTTAAATCTAGCGGCATATTTCAATTGTCATTTCAAGTGAAATCAAATTTAATAAATATAAGAATGTTAATCATGAGTGATTGCTCATCTTTCGAGGTTAGATATATTTGATGACACGACGAGCTACGATTTGAATCATGATCTAAACGATCGACCAATCCAACAAAAAATCTCAAAGCAAAGTAAGCTGAACACGGATTTGAGGGAAAAAGCTGATAAATAGGAGTCGATGAGAACAAATCGAATTAGCTTGATGTAATACTGAACCAACTATATATTATATTATATACTCGTTTCAAGATGTTAACACCACATACTATATATACGTATATATATTTTGTTAGAAATAAATATCCAATCTAAAACAATTTTTTTATATATTTCAAACCAATATCTAATTTAAACACATATACAACAAACTATAAATATATTTCAAATCATTCCTATTTAAACACCTATTAAATTTAGAATAAAACCACTATACTGAATTTGAAAACCAACTCAACGTATACTTATATGTGAAAACTAATATATAATCTGATATATAATTGATGTACATATCATACTTTAAAATCAATATAATTCACTTTATTATAATATACATGTCTATACGACCGATAGTATGAAGATGTTACTCTATTATAAAATTTATACTTTATTGAAATCAATACATATATACTCAACAAGTCATATACAAGCTTATAGAACTTACATTTACAACAAACAGGTTTTATAACGTATATAAATACATATATAAACAATGAAATTGCATTTTCTTATATAAACTGATATATAAAAACCCAACAGACCAGATTATAACTACTATAACTATACCTTATAAACACCTTATATTTATATATTGTG
This sequence comes from Allium cepa, assembly GCA_030765085.1. Classification (NCBI taxonomy): domain Eukaryota; kingdom Viridiplantae; phylum Streptophyta; class Magnoliopsida; order Asparagales; family Amaryllidaceae; genus Allium; species Allium cepa. The sequence continues at coordinate 1,022,569,259 of CM060941.1, forward strand.
AACAGATATTTAAAACATATGATCTAGATAGTATATTTTGATAGCATAAAATAAATATCAATTTAAACATGTATAAACTTTATAAACTTATATGTATACAACAAACAGAATGCTCCTAAGAGTTTTTTCCAAGAAGGAGACAAATATATTGAGGCGGAATATAATGCTTCACAGGAACAAACATATTTGCAAGCTTTATATTCACATTTGCATGAAAAGAGGGGCGGTTGCACTATATACATATATATACTTTTAATTTTGTACCCTTTGATATAAAACTTAATTCATGTGATATACTTATATACATACTATTATATAGAACTAATATACATAACCTTACATATACATTTAAAACAATACTAAACAATACTAATACGATCTTGAATATATACTTCAACAGATCTAATATATAACCCATTTTATCTTTAAAACAGTACCTATATATATTAAAACGGTAAAAAAAACATAACATTTTAAAACAAAATTTATATACATACACAAGCTTGTGTTGGCGGTGTTGTGGCTCGGCAAAATGAAAGAGAGTAGGGGGCTTTTAGGTCAGGGGAGGAGGAGGCAAGAGTCTCTAGAAGGAAGATGGCGACGTGATGGGGTTGCCTTCGGTGTTGGGGTGGCTGATTGGCAGAGAACAGGGTGGCGCTGTCGTCGAGAGGAAGGTGGTGGATATCACATAGCTTGATCGTGGCACTGGAGGACCGAAGAGCTATGAGTGAGGTGTGTTCGGAGCTAGGAAGTGACGAGGCCAAGGCGTGTGGCAAGGCGGAGAGTCTGGTAGGAAAGGTGGGCTGTCAGGTCGGCGTTGGTTTTGTAGGCTGTGCCTGTGTGGAGATGCAAGGTGACGTATGGAAAGGTGATGGCTTCGGGTTGTTTCATGGAGGAGATGTAGAGGAATGGGTTAAGGAGCTTCGGGTTATGTATAAAAGTTTGTAATATATTTATTTCAATGCAATATAGTTCATGTGTTGTCTCCTTTATTCCTCTTCTCATAGAAGAAACGAATGGAACACAGTAAATAAAAGTTTTGCAGCAAAACTATAATATAAACAAAATCTTTTAAAAGCAAAAAGAGAAGAACGAAATAAACAAGAGAAGAAGAGAATCAAAGTTAAAAGGATGAACCAGTTAATATAAATCAATTAGGGAAAACCAACGGTCGGAGGTTGAAATTATTAGTAGCTGATGGCTATTAATTTTACACGGTAGAAAATCGAAGAGTCATAGAAACCCAAAAGGCTCAAATACAGAGCCGATGATGCTGCCATCATCATTGAAATTATTTTCGAACAACACAATAGGAGAGTACCGATTTAATTCTTTTGAAATTTCTTTGAAAACAGCTTCCATCCGAATACATTTTCAAAAAAATATAATCTATTTCAAAACTCTGAAACCAATTTTTTCTAAAGTACTGAAAATTAAATTCTCAAATCCACAATTTAAATTCATTGCAAATCAACTTAATAAACCATGTTTATATTTTCAACTCCTTATAACAAACACAATATTTAATGGTTTAGAAGTCTTGATGAAACAATAAATGATAATCTACTATTATCACTTCTAACAACCAATTCATTACCTATCCAATTTCAGAAAATCATACTTTTTGTATAAAATATAACCATACCAAATTTTGAAAACAATATTGTGTCAATTTTCTCTGTTCAAGTGGTTTGGAATTCCTATCGATGGCATTAGGTAGACGAATCGGTCGAACCCAAAATTCAAACTCAACAACTCAAACGACACAATATAAAACATTTTGTATTAATTAATAATATACTTCCTCACACGATGATTTAGTAATGGATTCCAAAACAAGGATAGAGATTCAAACTTAGAAGGACCTGATCAAAGAGAATTTTAACTAAGATAGATAGGCTTGATAGGGAGATAAGATAATTAAGTCACAGAACAGAAAGGATGAATCGATTAATACTAATCGTGGGTGACCTTAACTGGATCAACCGAGATTCCAGGAATAAGATCGATGCGGAAATTCAATTTCCCACTTGAAGGAAAGAGAAGTGACTTTACCTCAATATCAGGATAAACCCTGACTACTGGGATGCCAAAATCACTAGGAAATTACCGTGATCATTTACTAGAGATGGTTCAGGCTTTGTAAGAAATAATAGGGAGAGACAAGAATGTTTATTGACATGGGATATGTTGTCCCAATGATTTGTTGTATATAAAGTACCATTTCAAAAAAAAAGAAATAATAGCATCTAAATCGAGGATGTAGAAATATTTGGTGGATCAACGCTTGTTGTAAAGGAGTTTCACCCCTTTACAAATCATACGAAAGTTGTCGGAACAGAAATGGAGTTATGAGATGCTCCAGTATCAAGAAGAACACGAATAGGGAGAGACAAGAATGGATTTCAGAACAAAAGGGAAAGTTTCAAAATTCAAAAGAAATCCTAATTAAATAGGAGAAATTCAAGCTCAAACGAAGGTGATTCTGTAATTAAATTTACTCTATATGCTAAGTTTTGCCTAAATCAGAGCTCCGATACCAACTGTAACGACCCGTTATTTCGAACCATTTGCATCCACACATGTCAGAATTGAATTCCTCAAAACAACAGATTGTTAATTTATATTTGGCAAAACTCAACATATACAGTAAATAAAATCAATCACAGAATCACAGACAAAGAGTAATATAACAATAAGCAGGGGAATATATAAATAGTAATTCATGAAGCTACTATATAAACATCAGAGTTAAAACAAATTACAACAGTAATCTCAAATACATAGTAGTCTCAAATACAGAAGCAACTGATAAGTCTGAACATAAATTACTGGAATAAACTGAAATTGCTGGATGCTGGATGGATAGATCTTCAAGCAAAGCTCCAATCTCCAAAGGTGAGTGTCAAATGATGTGACGCTCAGTCTGGCCCAAGCGTAAAGAAAAACAAAACACTCTAGTTAGGATTAACATTTTTATATTAATAAATTCAACTCAAGTGAAATATAAATTTAATTACAAGTAACTTAAAGGATGTTTGGGATTTCCATCCTCTACGGATCCGGGGAACTATCTACGATGTAGTAATATACGCTATTATAATATGTCTATAGTAAAGTAAAAGTATTAGAATAGCGTTAAGGCGTTACCCATGTCCCCCTTAACACATTTTATATATTCCCATAGTCTATACAATGTCGTACGCTCTTCCACAAGATGGAGGTTTACATAGAGGACACCACATAGGTACGGTACAAAAAAACCTCGTAAAAGGCGCGATAGTGTGTGCGACAAGGCACTCGAGTCAATGCCAGGGTAGATATACCATTTGCACTCCCGGAATGGTGGCATCGCATAGCAGCTACTGTCGCTCATCTCTTGACACACTCTCAAATCAAAGGTGCACCCAATCAAATCACAAAAGCAATAGAATGGTATAGATGAAATGTTTCTGACAGGGAGAACGACCCTACTTGGCCCGGTATAGCGCCTGTTTTAGCCACATCAAGCTGACTCACGGGAGTCAGGGCTACGTAAATACCATATAGAATCGTCGCCAAACCATCCTACTTCGTTCTGTAATCTCCACCATGTACACAATTGTTAAAGTGGTTTTCGGTATTAGCAGAGAGTATGACAATACCCGATCCCGGTCTCTTTAACAACCAAACGCTTATTTCCACCATGGTCATTTCATTTCAAATAGTCCATACCTCATATCAAATATCGTATCCATTTCAAAACCATATAAATTCGATACATTATTCACTTTAAATAATATCCATTTTCAGAATGTAACACTTTCGAAATCTATAACACTTTCAAAATCATAACAATTTGAAATCGTAACACTATGAAATTATAACACTTTGAAACCGTAACACTTTCCACCTAAACAGTTCAGATGTTGAAAATAGTATATATATTAAAATACTTTATAAATTAAAGTAGTTTATATATATAATAAATACTTTATGTAATAAAATTAGTTTCCTCCAATTTCGCAAATCGATTTAAATTATCTTAAATTCCAAAATTCAATTTAAATTAATTCCAGATTAACCATTTCAATTTAAAGTTAAAAGATTCAAGTTCAAATATTCAAACATTACCAATATAAATTTCATTTATATTTCAAAATTTAACTTTTAATTTATCCAAATTGGAAATTATTCCATTGACCATTTTTATAACAATTTATTTAAATCCCATTTCATATATTTAAATCAATATTAAATATTCAATCTCAATTTTATTCAAATTTAGAATATTCATTTAATCACTTTTTATCAAATCAAGTTATAAACCAAGTTATGATCATATCTTTTCTAAATCTCAATTATTAACCAATTAAATTCCATGTCAACATTAATTTATCTTTCCAACCTTTATTATTAAAGTTATAAAATCTATTTTAAAATATTAATATAAATTTAAGTAAATAATTAAACATATGATATACTAATTAAATTAAATCTTATTATTAATTTTATTTTTGTATTAAATTTATTTTATATAAAATTATAAGCAAAACTTTAAAATTATAATTTCAGAACTAACTTATAAATTTAAATTTCCAATAACATAAAATTTTAAAATCTAAATTTATATATAAAAGTAACATTTATATATTATATTTTAAAAATCACTATCTATCAAGACCCATATCTTTCAAAACATTGGAAATCATTTCCAAAATATAAACCAATGGTCCATATATAATTTTCTATCCCATGGTCAAGTGATATGGATATTTATCACTTCAATCTGCAATTTAAATATTTACGGGCATATCATTTCAACCCGCAATCCTAAAATTCAATTCAATGAAAATTGCTTGGGTTTATTATTTCAACCCATAACGATTTTCTCTTATTCTACAAGATCGTTTGGGTATGTATCATTTCAACCCATTAGGAATTCTATACTAACAGGGAACTTGCAGAGTGAGAGCAAATATGATAAAATATAACATATCAGTAATAGGCATATATCATAGGTGATAAACTAAATAAAATATTTACAATAGGATAAGGGGTCATATATCCTAGGTAAACAATTACAGATAATAAAATATCACATATAGCAATTATATGAACAAAAGTTAAATCTAGCAGCATATCTCAATTGTCGTTTCAAGTGAAATCAAATTTGATAAATATAAGAACGTTAATCGTGAGTGATTGCTCACCTTTCGAGGTTAGAGATATTTGATGACACGACGACCTACGATTTGAATCACGATCTAGATGATCGACTAATCCAACAACAAATCTCAAAGCGAAGTAAGCTGAACACGGATTTGAGGGACAAAACTGGTAAATAGGAGTCGATGAGAAAAAATCATATTAGCTTGATGTAACACTGAACCAACTATATATTATATTATATACTCATTTCAAGATATTAACATAACATACTATATATATGTATATATATTTTATTAGAAATCAATATCCAATCTAAAACAAAAAAATCTTTATTTATTTCAAACCCATATTTAATTTAAACACATATACAACAAACTATATATATCTCAAATCATTCTTATATAAACACCTATTAAATTTAGAATAAAACCACTGTACTGAATTTGAAAACCAGCTCAACGTATACTTATATGTGAAAACTAATATATAAACTGATATATAACTGACGTACATATCATACTTTAAAATCAATATAATTCACCTTATTATAATATATATGTATATACAACTGACAGTATGAAAAAGTTACTCTATTATAAAATTAACACTTTATTGAAATCAATATATATTTACTCAATAAGTCATATATGAGCTTACAAAACTTACATATACCTCAAACAAGTTTTATAACGTATCTACATACATATATAAACAATGAAATTGCATTTTCTTATATAAACTAATATATAAAAACCAAACAGACTAGATTATAATTACTATAACTATACCTTATAAACACCTTATATTTATATATTGTGAACAAATATTTAAAAATCTAGACAGTAAGATTTTGACTACATAAAACAAATATTAATTTAAACATGTATAAACTTTATAAACTTATATATACAACAAAAAAGGTTGCTAAAAGTTTTTTCCAAGAAGGAGACAAATATATCGAGGCAGAACAGAATGCTTCACAGGAACAAATATATTTACAAGCTTTATATTCACATTTGCAAGAAAAGAGGGGCGGCTGCACTATATATATACTTTAAATTTTGTACCCTTTGATATAAAACTTAATTCACGTGATATACTTATATATATACACTATTATATAGAACTAATATATATAACCTTACATATGTATTTAAAACAATATTAAACAATACTAATACGAAATTGAATATATACTTCAACAGACCTAATATATATAACCCATTTTATCTTTAAAACAGTACCTATATATATTAAAACGGTAAAAAAAACATAACATTTTAAAACAATATTTATATACATACACAAGCTTGGGTTGGCAGTGCTTTGGCTCGACAAAATGAAAGAGAGGAGGGGCTATCGGGTCAGGGGAGGAGGCGGCAAGAGTCTCGGAAAGGAAGATGGTGACGTGACGGGGTTGCCTTCGGTGATGGAGTGGCTGATCGGCATAGGACAGGGTGGTACTATTGTGGAGAGGAAGGTGGTGGTTGTCGTGGGGTTTGGTCGTGGCACCACCGGACATGAGGGTTGTGGGTGAGGTATGTTTGGAGCCAGGAAGTGACGAGGCCAAGGCGTGTGGCAAGGCGGAGGGTCTGGTTGGAAGGGTGGGCTGTCAGGTCGGCGTCGGCTTTATGGGCTATGCTTGTGTGGAGATGCAAGGCGACGTAGGGAACGGTAATGGCTTCGGGTTGTTTGATGGAGGAGATGTGGAGGAGTGGGTTGCATTGATGAAGGAGCTTTAGGTTATATATAAAAATTTGTAATATATTTATTTCAATGCAATATAGTTTATGTGTTATCACCTTTATTCCTCTTCTCAAAGAAGAAATGAATGGAACATAGTAAATAAAAGTTTTGCAGCAAAACTATATTATAAAAAAATTCTTTTAAAAGCAAGAAGATAAGATTGAAACAAACAAGAGAAGAAGAGAATCAAAGTTAAAAGTACGAACCAGTTAATATAAATCAACTAGGGAAAACCCACAGTCAAATGTTAAAATTATTAATAGCTAATGGTACTAATTTTATACGGCAGACAAACGAAGAGTCACAGAAACCCAAAAGGCTCAAATACAAAACCGATGCGGCGAATCGTTTTGTCGATCTCACCACGTACCTGATGCCGAAACACAGGAATGAATATACTATGGAGATCAGCATGATGATATGAACAGAATGGTACACAGATATCAATGATACGATCATCTTACCAAAAATCGATATTCGGTATCGAAAATGCTGCTTAAACGTCGAATTTAAGATAAATGGGGCTAGAGAAGTCCAAATTTGATGAAACGAAAGATGAGGTCTCACTCGGAAAATAATTTACAAATTTATTATATAAAATATTCAGATTTCGAAAACATTTTATTTTCATCAAATAATTGAATTTCAAACTAAAAATTACACAACAGAATCTACTTTCATATTTTCTAATAAAAATTACCAGTTGCTATGTTAAAATAGACGTATTTCAAATATCAAATTTTCAATTCAAAATTTTAATTATATATTTTCAAGCAAATTTCAGTTTATTACGTTATTAAAACAGTTAAAATTTACGGATCGTTATATATGTAGTAGGTTAGTGAAATGGTCCTTGGGAAAATCTATAGAGCCATAAAAAAAAATAGAAATAGTAGGAATCACTCGACTTAATTAAAGTCACCCGTCGAATGATATGAAGGATTTTCAAACCCTCGAGTTTTCTATGTAATTTTGAGTAATTTAGTTGACTGTTAATTTGCATTCAGTCGACTGTATGCTGAAAAAATTTTGAAGACATTGAAGCTTCAATCGACTGAATTCTAAGACCAGTCGACTGAGTTGTAGGAAAACACAGGTTGCATGTTTGTAGTTCAAAATTAGGGGTATTCAGTCGACTGGATTGATTCAGTCGACTGGATTGATCCAGTCAGTCGATTGACTATAGGAAATTTTTTAATTTTCTTTGAATAGTCTGTCGACTGGGAGGTATCAATCAATCGGCTGAATTTGTTGAAACTTCTGATATTATCTTCTTTTCTAGTTTGCCGTATTTTATTTTAAAAAAATATATATCTTTTTTGTTATAGTCTTAATATTATTCAAGAAATAATATACTTATAAGAAAAAACATACAACTTAGTCAAATTAAAAACATGATCAAAATAGCTTAATTTTCGAAAATTTTGAGTCATCTGAATGCAGTTCTACCTTTGTAATTTCTTGTAATGGATGGATAGGTGACCATACATTACTACATTTCCAAGAGTTTGGTGACACCTGAGAACGTTGAGCGCTTCATTCTCAAGAGCTTGGTGGCACTTGAGGATGTTGCGGAGATGGTTGATGCATGCATTGCTTTGAGGATGATCTGTAAAACATCAAAGCGAATTGTTCTACGAAGCTCAAGCATTTTGCATTCACTTTTTTATCATAGTACATCTCGCGTTGAAGTTCTAATGTTTCTCTTTGATAATGGTGTATGTCATCAATCTTTTCTTTCGTTGATGAGCAAAAACCTAAGTTACGTTTAGCTCTTTTTCCTTGGGGCGTATACCCAGTGTGATGATTTGGTGATGGTGTAATCTTGACTGGGATATACACTGGAGTTGAGTTGTTTGAATTGTTTAATGATTCAAAAGAGATAGCATATTAGAGTAGCATACAACTTCCCCCTAAGAGACCTAAGTTCAAGTGCCGGTAGCTTCGATTTTAAACAAAATTTTGTAAAATAATATTTAATTATAATTCATGTAATGACATAATTTGTAGTTCTCGTCATAATTTAATAAAAATAAAATATATCGGCTATTTGATTTTCTGATAGCACAAAATCTAGCAATATATTTTCTTTTTCTATATTATCGCAAAGAAAATTATGTCTAATATCTATGTGTTTAGTTCTAGAATGATTTGTTGGAGTTTTCGATAAATTTATTGCACTTGTATTAACACAGTAAATAGTTCATTTAGAAAGGTTTATTCCAAAATCTTGTAATATTTGTTGCATGTAGATTACTTGAGCACATGCCAAAGCAGCATAGATATGTTCTGCTTCACACGTCAAAAGTGAAACACAATTTTGTTTCTTACAAAACCAAGATAATAAAGATTATAATTGAAATGACAAGTACTATTGGTACTCTTTCGATCCATTCAACATCCTTCAAAATCAACATCACTATATGATACTAATTCTAAAGGACATTCTTTTAGATAAAAGAGACCGTAGTCTTTAGTCTTTCTTAAGTATCGCAAAATTCGTTTCACTGTCGAAAAATGTGATTCTTTGGGATTTGTCTGAAATTGTGCACACAAGCATACACTCATCATTAAATCTGGTTGACTAGTAGTTAAATAAAGCAGTGAACCGATCATACTACGATATAGATTTTGGTCAACACTTTTGCCACTTTCATCTCTATCGAGATGTGTTGTAGTACTCATAGGAGTTGGTTTAGCAAAAGTCTTCTCCATACCATATTGTTTTATGAGATTATTACAATATTTTTCTTCATTAATAAAAATTCCATTTTTTAATTATTTAACTTATAGATCTAGAAAATACGAAAGCTCTCCCATGTGAGACATCTCAAATTCTCTTGTCATAATATCTGAAAATTTTTGATATAATTTTTCATTTGTTGAACCAAAAATAATGTCATCTACATATATCTGTATTATTAAAATATCATTTTTATCTTGTTTTATAAACAAAGTTTGATTTAACCAGAAGTAATTAAATAATTTTTAAGACGGTCATACCAAGCACGAGGTGCTTGTTTTAATCCGTATAAAGCCTTTTTTAATTTGTAGACATGAACTGGATATTTTCATGTGTAAATAAAGGTCGTTGTTCTGCATATACATTTTCTTTTATAAAAATTTAAAAATGCACATTTTACATCCATTTAATATAGTTTAAAATTATTAAAATATGCATAAGCTAATAAAATGCATATAGCTTCTTGACGAGCTACAGGGGCAAATGTTTCATCATATTCTATTCGATCTTCTTGATTATAACATTGAGCAACTAGCCTAGCTTTATTTTGAATAATATTTCCTTACCCATCGGCCTTAGTTCTGTAAACACATTTTGTATCGATAACAACTTGATTACTAGGTTTAGGAACTAAGTCCCAAACATCATTACATTCAAATTGATTTAATTCTTCTTGCATAGCTATAATCCAGTAATCATCAGTTGAGGCTTCTTTAGCATTTTTGGCTTCAATGTTTGAAAGAAAAGCTACGTGACCCATTTGATTTAGTTTATTTCGAGTTCTTATGTTAATATTTAATTCTCCAATGATATTTTCAATAGGATGATTTCTAAGAAGTCTTGGTGGTATTCTAATTTCATTATTAATTGGAAAATTGTTGTTTATATTATTTTCAACATTTTCTAAATCATCTTCAGATGAAGATGAAGAAATTTCTTCCGCTTTTCTTTTGTGTGAAAATCTTTGGTTTTGGTTTTGCTTTTACAAAATTCTAATATAAAATGAAATTTTTATATGATGAGTTATTCTTCATTGAACTAGTTTTTGAAGAATTTGTGTATCCCAACCCCTTTTTAATAGAAATGGTTTGAGAATTACTGATAATTTTAAAAAGATTTTCTCTTTATTAAAATTAGATATATTTTTAATGATATTCTCTAACTCAGTTTTTGAGACTGATAATTTTCAATTCAAGAATTTTGACATTTGATTTTAAATCATGATTTTTTGAAACTAGTGTCTTATTCTTTTCTTTTGCACTTCTATTTCATTTGATATCATAGTGAGTTGAGATGAAATGTAAAACAAGATTCTTGTGTTTTAACAAGTTCTTCTTCCAAGATTTTCTTTTCATCTCTTAGCATATCAACTTCTACTTCATTTATGTTTAATATTTCTAGAGCATCTTTATACTTATTTTAACTTCTTTTAGTTTATCCAATAGCTCCGAGTTTATTTCTATTAAATCATCAAAAGTAAGATAAGTTACATCTTAGTTGAAGCCATAAAGCAGACGTTGACTCGTTCAGAATCATTGTCAGTGTCACAGTTTGATGATGAAGATCATTCTCAATCGTCCCATGTAACAGAGAAAGCTTGCTTTTTCTTATACTTGTCCTTTTTATTCTTATATCTATCTTTCTTTTGGTCGGGACAATCCTTCTTTAAGTGACCCTTCATATGACATCCATAACATTTGAGATTTGAGGCTGGTGGTTTATTGGTATTGTCTCTCCTGTTGTTTTCGAATTTCTTTTCTTTCCAAATTTCAAAAAAAAAAAATTATTTATTATGAATGCCATGTCATCTGTGTCTGAGTCTTCTTATTCAGCCGAAAAAGCTATATTCCTTCTATCTTGGGCTTGATCTCGTTTTTCCTGCATATTAATTTCATACGACATGATATTTCCTATTAACTCTTCAGGTTTGATGGTAGATATGTCATTAATTTCTTTTATAGCGAAGGCTTTTTGTTCCCATTAACCCGTTAAAAAGTTCAGAATTTTCAAGATAATATCAAAATCTGAATATTTTTCTCCTAGTGTTAATAGTGAATGATATATGTCGTGGAATCTAGAATACATGTCATTTATAGTTTCATCTGCATTCATTCTAAAATTTTGGAACGGATTTTTTAAGCATAGAAATTTTGCTTTGTTTCACTTTGTTTGTTCCTTCATGTGTTATCTTAAGAGTTCGCCAGATTTCATAAGTAGTTTTATACATACTAATTCTATTAAATTCATTTTTATCTAAGGCATAAAATAACGTATTCATGGCTTTTGCATTTGAAGTAGAATCTAATTTTGTGTGTTTGACCATTCTGCATATGGTATGGTAGGTATAATGTATTCATTCTGAGCGATATTCCAAAATTCATATCCATTTGCTTGCATATAAATACTCATTCGGGTTGACCAATGGTTGTAATTTAAACCATTAAATAGTGACCGCCGTGCAGTGGATTGACCTTCAATAAAACTTATGTTAGTATTATTTTCCATATTAACCAAGTATCAAATAATTGTATTATGGTTATATGATGGCCTTGCCTGATACCAAATGAAAGTTACTAAGGATCGTAATATGGAATATTATCTAAATTATCTACAAGTGCGAAATATAAATATAACAGTAAATAATAAATCAAATGACACCGAGGATTTTTATACTGGTTCGAACTTCCCGTTCTACGTCCATCCCAAACTTCTTTCAGAATTTAACTATCAACCCTCGTTTAACCCAGAGGAATAGGTATTACACCATTTGAGCAACCAAACAGGACTTCCACCACCTAAGTAACATAATAGGACTTCAATCGCCTAAGCAACCGAACAGGACTTCAATAATATAGAGAATTTTCTTGACTGATTGTGCTCTTTTAATAACGCGGACAAGTCTTTAGAGTACACCCTTCCAATAGTCTTCTCCTTTGTGGTATATAGTGTAGTTCGTGAAGATATGAAGTTAATTTAATCACAAATGAATTTGTGCTTGAATGTGCAAGTAATTAGAACAGAAATTTGAATGTAAATGGCAGAGTGTTTAGAAAATAACTATAAGAGAATAAAATCAGAAATTAGGTGATTAAAACTAATGAATTGAAGGCTATTTATAGTGTTTAAGTGTTGCAACTTACCGTGAAAAGTTACGATCAAAAGATGCAAAAATAACACTTGAATCAAGGGTTGATTCTGTTTGATGAATGGAAGTGACCTTTCAGAAAATAGCCATTGTGCACTTTCAGACGACTGAGTAAATAATTTAGTCCGCTGAAGTTTAAATTTTTTGAATTAGATAGTGATATGTTGAAAAAACTTACAATTCAATTGGCTGAATAGGGTAGTTCGGTCAACTGAACATTCATATGCACCGTGCATGAGCACATATATTCAGTCGACTGAACTACCTGTTTCAATTGATTGAATTTCGTATTTTTTGCCATCTTGAGATTCTTTTATAAAAAAATTTATGCGTAAATGTAGTAAAATACTTGGCATATATAACATGATTTGAAAGTGTATGCGTGTGTGTGTGTGCATGTACCACGTTGGAGAGATTTTAACAATAGTCAACTACTAGACTAGGCTACAGAGAAACTGTTGACAATTATTGAAATTTCTATCTGAATTCTTGATCTGCAATCTATTATCGAGTAGAATAGTGTCTTCTCCTGCAAATATGGTTAGTTCACATAATTTTTACTTATATAGCTGTCATGATCAAAACATCAAAATACAAGGTTCTAACATAATTCAAATGGAATAGCTTTGGTTTGAGGTGAGTAGGTTCATTGTTAGTTAAATGATTTACATATAATTAATTTTAGAATAACCTATTTTGATCTAGAATTGTTTTAAATTGAATTGGAAATGTTGTTAAATTAAATTGCGAATTTAACACTAATTAAAACCTATATGAATATGACCCATTCTCTTTTAATCTAGACCTATTAATGTAAATTTGATAATTAAGAATTGATTTAGGTTAAACATACCTTTTTTTGTCAAATCAATATGAATTAGTAACCATGTTGAAGCTAAACCTAGGTTAAATTGATTTATTGAAAGTTGGAAATACTGTATATGAAACTGGGACAATTATAAATTGAAAATCTATAAATTAGGGTTATTGTATATAAAATTATTGTAATTTAAGTTTACTGTAATCGGAGACGACGAGGATTGATAAATAACACAAATTATAGTACATAAAAAAATGATAATTGGTCGACCCCACACTAGAGCCGTTCGACAGCAAGCTGTTGACCACTCCAGGGGAAAGTGGTCAACCAGTTACCGAAAACGGGGCATGGCCTGAACCTCTGCCTAAGGCCTAAGTTATAAGTAAAATAGTGGTGTATATATTACATAATTATGGATATTGGTATAAGAAGGGAAGTTAGTTCCCTATGTGGCAACACTAGGACGTGCAGAACTGGGTAAATGTTATTTATGCAGCAGGGTCGATATCCAACTGGGGCGATGCTACCATGAATTGTTCTTACATGAGGTTTTACAATGGATATGCAACAATGACGATGATTCTTCGTGGAATGTGTGGCCTGACACTAATGGGAGTACCTTGATATTCATGGTGATGCGATGTGATGCTATGTTGTTGGTGGGTCCTAGCACGGTATGTTACCATTGAGAGGTGGGCATGGGTTCAGTGGCGATGAGACAATTTGACGTGTCAGCATTACAGCCTCCCCCTCATTACGTTACTAGGATATATGTAGTCGTAGTTGTGGGAAATCTAGTCCCATTATGGAAATTGTATGATAATCCTATGTTGGAAAATTTTCGGTAGCGATTAGCTGATCATTAGTTGTCTTGAGGTTTGTTTAATTGTTTGATCCTAGGTATGTTCCTACACAATTCATTAGTGTAGGTGTATATTGAGCTAAACCCCTTAAATAAAGGAAACAAGTAACTCATGGAATTGTAGGACAACCTAGGTACATAGAGTATTATTAAATTCAAATGCATGTGATCACCATATATTAACGATGTAACTCATTAACTTGACTTTTGTCTGATCCACCCATTTTCATTTCCCCATCGCAGAAGGACAAGGCAGCAGGTGAAAGGGGCACTGGTAGTACTTGGACGAGGAAGCTTGGCATTAAAGTTATTCTTTATTGCCTATTACTCTCTGTTTATTGTTTATCGTATTTAGTATTTTATCAGCCTATTTGATGAAATTCTGTATATTGTAGATTAAATAATGTACTATTTTGAGACTATATTTTGGATATTTTCTAAGATGGCTATTTATAGTATTTATATTTTTCTGCAATCCGTTGTGAGATCTGAAAGTGTAGTATGTCTTAGATTTTATCCTTGTATCTTTAGTTTCTTAAACGATTGAAAACCTGTACTTCTTTGCAACGATGCACATTCGAAAGTCACCCTAGACTTTTATAGGTGTGTCGAGAGGTGTGTGTTGTCAAAGTTGGTACCAAATCTAGGTTTGAAATTTCTTAGGGATTAGGGATATATCGAGAGAACGTACTTGAAATGTTTTTTTAAAAGATTGTTTTTCAAAAGTTTACGAATTTTTTTTTAAAAGGGTTTTCAAAATGGGTTTCTAAAATGTGTGTATTTATATATATAAGCTTTTCAGTGGTTTTATATATATAAGTGTAACAAAAATGACTCCTTCCCTTATTCTTCCGATACTATCTATGGAAAAATTGCTAATAAATTCCTAAAATCACAAATATAAAGGATGAGCCATGTCCACTATAACATTAAATGGATCTCTAAAATATGGTATAGTTTACCTAGCAATCTCCGGCTTCAGTCCCCTGATGAACTTCTCATGCTTCTTAAGCAGAGTGTTAATGACGGCATGTCCATGCCCTGACAGCTCATCAAACATCATAGCATAATCTAACACAATCCTCCCATACTATTCCGACTCTGAAAACATTTTGAACAAAGTTGATTTAGCTGCTTTAGACAAGAACTTCTCTTCGAGCCTCTCTTTAAAGTCGGCTTAGGTAAGCTCCTCTTCTGGAACACCCATGATAACACTATTCCACCAACATAAAGTAGCTCTTTGCAAGTGGCATGAAGCCAATCTCCTCTTATGATTAGCACTAAACCTTTGGTCAACTAAGATCCTCTCACATTGAAGAAGCCAATCCTCCAACTCGATGGCACTCTTCATCCCTAAGAATGGTTTCCCTACCGAGCTAGCATATCCCAAATTAATGCGACACAATTATTATAGATAGCCACTTCTGGTGCAGTAGCTCACGCATTACTAACATTACCTCCAATCAGTGCAGCCGCTGCTTTAGCTTGCATTATAGCAACGAAGAACTGATACATCATCCCCATCTCTGCTAGCTCGGCTCTAGCAGCCACATTAGCATTATCATCTGCATTAGAATTGGTAGTTTGACTGGTATTCCTAGAATTAGATCTAATATTTCCATTGGTTGTGGTGCTTCCGCCTCCCAAGTGTAGTCTTCTCCTTCTAATATCCATTTTTCATAGTCTGCATATGACTCTTCATAAGATACATAGGAATGGTCTAAGACAGAGGGGAGAGCATAGATGGATGTGTGTACATATATATATATATGTGTGTGTGTGTGTGTGTGTGTGTGTGTGTGTGTATCTAACAATTAACAAGTATCCTATTATAACGCTACCCCATTCCCCAATCTTTATTCTTACTAATTCATGCATGTTATGACTTTTAAAATCCTATTAAGTTTTATGTAAACCTATGCCCTGATACCAAGATGTAATATACCCTATTTTGAGGCTCGAAAATAAATACTGTTTGCACCAAAATGTGGCACAAAAACCCAAGAGATTTAGGTAGAGAAAAAATAAAAATATTAAACGAAAATGAAGTAAAAATGGAACATACAGAGTTTATAGTGGTTCGGCCAACTGATGCCTACCTCCGCTTAGCTTTTATATTGATTATATGATTGTTTACAACTTTTGTTCTTATGGATTGGTATGGATCCTAGGAATTACAAGAGAATCACAAGAAATTAGTAAAACAACCAAAAAGATCCATTAAAATGACCCCCTAACCTCCTATTTGTAATTGTAGGTCATCGAGAATTGCTCCTCCATGCTCTCCACCACGTTCTCCAATGGCAGTTAAGTTCGAGAAAACATGGTTAAGTCAGTAAATATAATGCATCGGTACCGATCCATAGGCATGGATCAGTACCGATCTATAAGATTTCCTTATGGACTTTTTCCATTCCCTTTTTCAGGTGTGACTTGTTGTTAGCTTTATGTTTCCCATCTTGATTTCTATATTACAGGCTTGTTTCTGGGTCAACAAGTTGGATCGCTGGAGGAATGGAGTTTCTGATTTCAGGTGCTTGAGATGTTTGAAAGTAAACAATGGGAGACCGATCCTATGAAACTTGAAATAGGTTGCTAACAAAATTATTAGGAGTAAGGGAGTTCGAGGTGGAATGGATGAGATTTTATGGATCGGTACAGGTCCATCACTTCAAAGGCTTGAAGCTTGTTGAACTTCAGGATGACTTGGTGTTTTCCTTGGGGTCTTGTTTTGTATTTGGTTTCTACGATTGCAAGACCTATCTAGGATCTTTGCCTTGATAATTTCCAACTTCAATTCACCATGTTCATCCAAATACCGCCTGGCCAAAAGGCTGGATAACTTTGCCCCCTAAAGTACATCTTGTTTCCAACTCGATGTGCTTTGATTCAATACAAGTTTGGATTATCACAATGGATTTCGATCCATGCTTTGAATAACCATCATCCTTTCTATGAACCAGTTCGATGAAGTGTAGTGTCTTTGGTTTTTCATTGCAATGTTCCGCTAATACTATAAAAATGGAACATGCTCTTATAATCTATCGCTTTGAATTTAGTAGCTCCAACGGATTCCATTTTTGAATTCTTCAAGTTCGAATTCCTTGCTTCGCGATTTTGGTTGCTAAGTGCTGAGTATGCACATGCACGTGCACTTAGACTATCTGCCAAGTTATGATTCCATATTTATGCACGCTGTTGTGAACTCCCATGCACTTGCATACAATTTTTTATGGTTCGGTACCGACCCATGTCTGTCGTTCCAGCACCTAAGAATAGGCGAGATAGTTGCCTATTTTGTTGGGTTTCAGGGCTATGTAACCCAATCCCACACTTATCTCTCTCACATTTTTGCAATTTCTCCATACCCTCATCCGCCATTAAAAGTTCCTGCCCTCTAATCAAAACCAATGACGACGTCGCCTATTCTCTAGCATTGTTGTTGTCATTTGTCACTCAATTGTCGATGCCGGACTTGTTACCCATCCATCACTCAAGCTTGATCCCTCAATTGATTTGATTTCCATTTTCGAGACCTGATATTTTTTGGTAGGGGTAAGACCGGCGGCAAGCTTGGGTGATGATCGTGTTGTCGGTCATGCTTAGACTAGGGCAATGAAGCAAGACATAGGCGAAAATTCATCCAAGAGTATAGATCGGTACCGATCCAACCCTTGGTCAATTTCTTCCTTGGATTTTTCAAAAAACCTAAAACCAAAGCTCTCCCAAATGTATCACGAGTTTCAAGGTGTTCCCAATGCGTGATTTACGACGTGAAGCCTATTAGGATGGTTAGCAATGATGGTCACTTTAGATAATATCCTGGCTCTCTAATGAATTGTTGCACAACAATAGACATTGACACTGCATAACACTGCACAACACTATAATTTGCATCACACCATACTAGGCTTTCACTGTAGCATGTGGGTATAGTTGGAAATTTTTCTAGTATTACTCGTACGTTGAGTTTTGGCAGTTATGGGTTATAGATGTTCCCAGCATCTCTCAGCTTTGGCTGCAAGTCCATCAACATCTAGATATGCCGAATCATATATCGAGTCAAGTTCTCCCACGTCTCCTTTACATGATATACTCCAGAACCATCTGTACCTCAGCCTACACATCAAAAAGTAAACAATCTCCCCTAGAGGTTGCCCTTGAGCCTATAGAGGGTCCTGAAGTTGAGGCTACTCCGGATACCCTTGATGATGCTGAAATATTGGATGATCCTATAGACTCAGTTGCTTCAAAAATCAAAGAGGGATCACTTAGAAGGATTTGTGAACACCATAACATTCCATTTAAAGACGTGTTGGTTCCTACATGCTACCAATTGGCACATCACCCTCCAGTTGGGTATGCCGCAAGCAACTGATTTATGTGTTTGATGGGTTGCGGCCCACAATTCAATCATTTCATCTGGCGGATTATGCATTTCATAAGGCTGGCTCCAGCTCAACTGCATCCCAAAAGCTACGTCTTTCTATACAGCGTGTTTATTATTATTTTCTCATTATTTGAATTGCGTTCCAAGTGATGAAGAGATCTAATACTTTCATAGCTTCAAACACCATAGGGGAAATCCTACCCTCGCATTTTTAGAACCATCTAAGAGATGTGAAATATTGATTGACACTTGGAGTAAGCTAAGTTACTTTAAAGAAAAAAATTATTTGTACGCTATCCACCTGGATTCGCATAGCGGTGGTTGTCCAGGCATAAGTTTTGCTTTTATTCTTTCCATTTTGCGATCACTTCACAATTTTATTTGTTCAGATTGTATTCCTTTGTTCTTTCAAATATGCCGAAAAGGCCCAACAGTGCGACCCTAACAGAGACTCCCAGGCTGTTTCATGCAGTTCTAGAGGCGGACAGGGAGGCAAGGACATTGCTTAATGATGAGAATCTTTGGAAATATAACTTGTTAGAAGTAGGCTATTGCGTTGGTCAAATCCCAATCGACACAAATAACGATGAGAACAACTCTCCATTCAGAGATGGTGGTGGGATCTGGTCATGCCCTTAGTCCAGAGTCCAGTGGTTGAGACTGGAGAAATTCAAGTTCACGTTTAAGAGGGTGAAGGTGGTGAAGTTGGCCACGATAATGCTGAAGCGAGTCGCGAGTCTTCCAGGAATGATGACAATAATGGCCATGAGTATCTTTTAAGGAAGCGGCCTCAGATAAAGATTGTTAAAAGGCAGTCTTCTACGTAGCCTCTATTAACCACTTCAATAGAGAATGATGACAATAATGGCCATGAGTATCTCTATTAGTATCTTAGTCCGATTTCGGATGAATTTGGTTCTTTTTGCCTAGATGGCATGAGTCTCGGGGGTCTCAACTCCCCTATTCACCAACAGAGTGACTTGCCAAGCACTCGTGTGGGGCAGATCACTCCTCTCAGCAAATTCCAAACCTATGGTCCAACGGGGGGACACTAGGACATGTATAACATATGCACAGCATATTGCTTATTCCATGTGATGTCTTATCATGTTAAAGCTAACTCGTTACGGTTTCACTAGTAGGTTCAATGGAGCATCGTAGCATGTTTGATTCCCTTGAGGACTAGATGGTTCGTCATAGGAGATGTGATCCATGAACACACTCCCACGGCACCAACCATGATTCGGACACCAGTTGGCACTCAAGTCGGGATTGGAGTGGCCGAGACAGGTGTTATCTTTCCTATGATCCGTCTTCAAGGCATATATCTAGGTTACGTCTGCCCAGGAGTTAGGATAAATATTTTAAATGAGCTGGTGACATTTTTCTTAAGGATATCTCTCGCATCTCTACTTTGGATCCTTACTTCACAAAGCAAATGGTGTCCTCTTATATTCACTGGCAACCTAAACAATTATCAAAGCATGTTGCCACTGACTCCTATCGACACTACAAGGCTTATAAGAAGGCTATTGAGTCTCCAGCTATCACAACGAAGCAATAGATCACATCCAACCCTTTGATGGCTGAATTGAAGCACTGGTTTCTGAAGATATGTTTTGAAGGCATTAAGTCTGTGCCCAGTCCGAAAAAGATATTGCCAAAGGTTAAAGGCCAGGCTGTGGCTTATGTTGGCGATGTTTTCGACCAGTATTTCACATGGAAGAGATTGGAGATAAGATTTCTGAATATGCTAAGAAAATGAAAGTTGAAGCTTAGGGATTGGAGCTTGCGGTTAACCAAGACAAGGATATGATCGCTCATCTTGACATAGAAGTTGTTCATTTAAAGAAGGCATAGCCAACGGTGAATAGAAAATCAAAGACTTAACTAAAGAGCTCGGATAGGAGTGGAAAGATCATTTGGACCAGATCGAATCTGCTTATCACGGAAATCATTTTGTATTGGAAGTAAAAGAGTGTCTAGTAAGAGAAGTGACAGCGTTGAAAAGCGCAACATGAGAGCATGAAAGAGCAACTTGAGAAGGAGAAAAGGGAGAAAGATGATGCTCTTATGTAAGATCATAACTATTGTAAGAAGTTGCTAGATGCACGCAAGGAAAGTGATGATGCATTGGCTCGCATTAAAAATATAGATGAATCGACTGCGGTGTAGAGAAGGTGATTAAGGATAGATTTGAGCCACTCATCATCAAATATGATGCCTACAAATTAAGTTTAGAGACATGGAGTGGCTTAGAAAAGATTATCCCAAAGCTCAAGCTTTAGCATGGGAGCAGATCGTGTGATAGGAATAGAAGTCTCTAGAAGGACGTGAGGTGCATCTGACGTAGCTAAAGCATGAGATTCTGAGTCCTTATGAGATCGAAGTGCTTAGAGCTAGTGAGCTTATTTTGCATTCAAAGTTGGCTACTGCAGTCCAGAAACACTAAGGCGAAGGCTTGATAACTACACCTCAAGATCCCACTAGGGGTCTCACTTTCGGACTTCCAACAATCTCCATATCTTCGTTGGATCCACCGTATAATCCAGATGCTTCTAGAATGCCAAAGCCAAACATCATGTCCCATATTTAGGAGAGGAATTCTGGTGGCACTTCTACTCATGTCTAGTCTCATTGTGCAAAGGTATCTCACTCATCACTTTCGTATTTGTAAAGATCTGCATGAAATCAGTCAACATTTCTAATCTCTCCTTTCATCTTTCTTAAATTTCATGCCAGCCCGCGATTGCTACCCCCGAAGGAAGGCTCCTAATTGATTCAATAAGAAACAACAACTGAATCAATGGTCATAACTGTTTATGGGACAATCCTGTGCATTCAGTTGGTGATACTCCAGGCCTTGCGCGCATATAAGTCATACTTTGGAAGTAGAGATGACTATTGACCTCCTTGTAGCCCAAGCTAAGGAGGATGTTGTTGTAAATGGGACTTTTGATCCTTCTTTAGGGCCCAGCATGCAAGAGTTTCACTAGAATCAAGTTTTATTGGCTAAGAAGATAAAGAAGAAGCTGGTTGAATTCACTCCTCATCTTTTGTCAATAGCTTTACCTGGCGAGATTATCTTTGTCTTGGTTACTCTTCCCGTGCTCGGAAAGGTGCACCAATTAGGTCCTCATATAGTATAGTACCCTACCTAAGCGAGGATTGGAGTAGGAAAATACCAGAAAGGCTCGGGGCACAATCTTCGAGGAAAGAGAAAAAGAAGAAGAAGCACAAGAAACGGCCATCCGTTTGCTTTCTGCTTTTTAGTAGTACAGTCGTAGGACTTGCTTTGTTTTAGGCCGGTTTTGTGTTGGTTCGACCCACTTTTTTTGTTAAGTGTTAATAAAACTTGTATATTACTTCAAGCTTTATTTGATGCGAATAATAAAGACTTTTCATTCTGTTCAATTCTTGTGTGAATTTGCTAAGGTCTTGAGAAATGTGCTTGTCATCTTGTTTATGTGTTTGCAAATCACTTCTTATTATAACTATTAGACTATGTTATTAGTCCATTTTGTTTTTTATCGATCTAGTCCCGTTAGACTAAGGATAGGAGTTGATGTTATTTTCATTTTGGCGAGTGAAAGTGACGCAGCGGATTAATCAAACAAAACTTCAATCGATGGATTGTAGCAATCGGTGAGTTGAAGATACCAAAAACGCCCAAGTTCGTTGATCCAAAGATACCGAACTCTAGCTATCTCAAACACGTTGATAGCGCACTATACCGTGTTCAAAGATCTACGATTCTTCGCACGTTGATCTAGCGCACTAGATTCCGTGAATCGGCTTCAACAAACGTGGATTCGAGCGCACTCGAACGACGTAAGTGGAGATAGGAGATTACACTCAACTACCAATTGGTATGAAAGCACAAAGCTAACAAAAGAGAAATTTTATTCAAAATCAACAACCACAAAATGTACAACACACGCGTATTTATAGGGTTTTCACAACACAGCCCTTGAGTCGTGACCGACTCATGACTCACGACCTACGACTCATCATAAGTCGTTAACGACTTAGCAACACACCACACCTTTATGCATTACACGACTTACCATACAACACGGTATACGACTCATCAAACCATTCAAGTTACACGACTCAAGAAAACATAACGACTCAACTTATGAACGACTTATGACACAACCGACTCACTATTACAACACACCAGACATAATACGCGACACAACAAGATACGACTCACGACTCATAGCTTCAGCGACTCAACATCCTTCCTACGACTCAAGCTTCCAAGTCCCCTGCGGCAAAACCCTTCAAGCGAGTCAACTCTGGACGACTCTTCTATGTCGTAACTCGTCCCCGCCTTATGGCCACCCATTACTGTTATTCCCTGTTGTTTCCTGATGAGTCGTGAACGACTCATGGCCTTGCAATTAGGTCGTATACGACTCATCAATTCAGATTTATTGAAACTCCCATTGAGTCGTGACTCGTGTCCTTCCTTTGTCTCAAGATCTCTACTTGCTGAAACGTTCACCTTTCTCATGTTAAGCCGTAAACGACTTATGGTTGAATTGTTGAGTCGTGTACGACTCATAAAGCCCGAACGACTCAAGTCACTGATGGGTTGTGGACGACTTATCACACTACACCACAAATTCCTGCTGAGTCGTAAAACTTCCATAGGCCTTGCTGCATCATCCTCTCCTGGTTGAGAAAAATTCGTCCTCGAATTTGTAACTTCTTCTACAACAAACTCACTTCCATGATATGGAATTAAATGCTTGACGTTAAAAACATCAGAAGTATAGACATCATCTGGTAACTTTAATCGATAAGCATTCTCATTGATTTTCTTCAAAACTTCAACTGGACCAATTTTCCGTGCTTTCAATTTATTGTATGCACCAACCGGAAAACGATCCTTCGTCAATACCGCATAAACCAAATCACCTTCCTTAAATTCAACATTTTGACGTTTCAAATCTGCAAACTTCTTATATTTCTCATTCGATTTCTCCAATCGTTCCTGAACGGTTCTATGACATTCAGTCAGCTCATCAACAAAATCAGTAGCTCGTTTAACTGTTCTCTTTGACTGTGGTACAGCTGCTAAATCCAATGGCCCCCTGGGTAAATTTGAATAAATAATCTGAAACGGACTGAATCCTGTGCTTCGATTTACTGCATGATTATGAGCAAATTCTGCCTGGCATAGTTTCATGTCCCAACTTCTCAAATTATCCTGTACAAGACATCGCAACAAATTTCCCAATGACCTGTTAACAACTTCTGTCTGCCCATCGGTTTGTGGATGATAAGCACTGCTAAACTTCAGTTTCGTTCCCACCATCTTCCACAAACTCAACCAAAAGTGACTCAGAAAACGAGTATCTCGGTCAGAAACAATAGATTCTGGTAAACCATGAAGTCGATAAATCTCCTTGAAAAATAGCTGTGCGACTCGAACTGCATCTGCTGTCTTCTTGCAAGCAACAAAATGTGCCATCTTTGAAAACCTGTCCACCACAACAAATATCGAATCATTTCCCCTTTGAGTTCTCGGCAAACCCAAGACAAAATCCATGCTAATATCAACCCATGGCTTAGATGGTACTGGTAATGGCATATACAACCCTGCATTCGTTGCTGTCCCCTTTGAAACTTGGCAAATATGACATCGCTCCACGAATCTTTCAACCTCTTTCCTCATCGACGGCCAAAAGTAAGACTGCGAAATCAACTGTAAAGTACGATCACGGCCAACATGTCCTTCATCGTGCAATTCCTTCACAATCTTCATCCTCAAACTACAGTCCGGAATACATAAACGATTTCCTTTAAACAGAAAACCATCAACCAACATGAATTCATCGGTACTCCCATCCTTCACTTTTTCAACATATTTCACAAAGTAAGGATCTTCTTCAATCATCTCTGGTAACATTTCAAACCCCGTCACTTCCACCTTCATTGTCGTCAGTAAATGACTCCTCCTACTTAAAGCATCAGCTACTCGATTGGTCACCCCAGATTTGTGCTTAACGACAAAAGTAAACTGCTGTAAATATGCAATCCATGATGCATGTCTTGCTGAAATCTTATCTTGCCCCTGTAAATGTTTCAAAGCTTCGTGATCAGTGTACAGAACAAATTCCTTCTGAAATAAGTAATGTCTCCAATGCTTAACAGCCTGAACAACAGCATAAAATTCAACGTCATATGTACTGTATCTGATCTTTGCCCCTGACAGTTTCTCACTAAAATAAGCAACTGGCTTTCCATTCTGGCTCAGAACTCCTCCAATTCCAACCTTCGAAGCATCAGTATGCAATTCAAACAATAACTGAAAATTAGGTAGAACAAGAATTGGTGCAGACGTCAACAATTCCTTGATCTTCTCAAAGGCAACCCCCGCTTCTTCTGACCACACAAATTGTTTCCCTTTCATGCAATCAGTCACTGGAGCCATCACGCTACTGAAGTGTGGGATGAATCTTCGGTAGAATGACGCTAGCCCATGAAAACTTCTCACTTCTGTAATTGTCTTTGGTTGTGGCCAATTCCTGACTGCTTCAACTTTGCTTTGGTCAACTTGAATACCTTTCCCTGAAACAACATAACCCAGGAATAAAACACTAGGTGTCATAAACACACATTTCTTTGTAGCAGCATAAAATTGTTCTTCACGAAGAATAAGCAACACTTCCCTCAGATGTAGAACATGTTCCTCCGTACTCCTGCTATAAATCAAAATATCATCGAAATACACCACGACGAACTTTCCAATGAATGGTCTAAAAATTTGATTCATCACCCGCATGAATGTACTAGGTGCATTAGACAAACCAAATGGCATAACCAACCATTCGTACAACCCCTCTCTAGTTTTGAAAGCTGTCTTCCATTCATCTCCAGGTCTGATACGAATTTGATGATAACCACTCTTCAAATCAATCTTTGAAAATATAGTTGCCCCACTCAATTGATCTAACAAATCATCCAACCTCGGCATAGGAAATCTATATCGAACAGTGATCTTATTCAAAGCTCTACTATCTGTGCACATCCTCCAAGTTCCGTCCTTCTTTGGTACTAACAATGCAGGTACAGCACACGGACTCAAACTTTCCTGAATACGACCCTGTTCAAGTAATTCTTCCACCTGCCTTCTCAATTCCTCATGTTCCTTCGGACTCATACGATAATGTGGTCGATGTGGTAACACTGCCCCTGGAACAAGATCAATCTGATGTTGAATGTCTCTAAGTGGTGGTAACTCCTTTGGCAACTCCTCTGGAAAGACATCTTCAAACTCTTCCAAAACTGGCTTTGCTTCTTCGGGAATCTCAACTTCTTCACTACTCTCTCTCCCAATCAACAAAAACACTTCCGGTTCTTCCTCCACTTCTTTAACAAACTCCTTCAAAGTCAACAGAGTTTTCAATTCTTCAATCTCCTCCAGTTTGTTCTCCTTCTGCTGTTGCTTCTTAGGAACCAAAGTGATTTTAGTACCCTCGAACATGAAACTGTAACTGTTGGCACGACCGTCATGTTGAACTGCTCTATCAAACTGCCATGGTCTGCCCAGCAACAAATGACAAACATCCATATCCACAATATCACACCAAATTTCATCTTTGTACTTCTTCCCAATAGAAAAATTAACACAAGCTCTTCGACACACTTTCACTTCACCACCCTTCCTTAACCATGCTAGCTTGTACGGTTTAGGATGCTTCTCAGTTTTCAAGTTCAATTTCCTCACAGCCTCTGTAGAAATAATATTATCGCAACTTCCAGCATCAATAACGAACTTGCAAACTTTTCCCAGAATAGTACATGTCGATTGAAAAATATTGCTTCTCAGCCAACTACAATCCTCCTCTTGCTTTGGTGTCAAACAACTTCTCCTCATCATAAGATTACATCCTTCATCTCCCGACACTTCTTCTTCCTCCTCAACATAAGGTACATTTGAATACTCTGCCTCCTCACCATCATCTGCCTCAACCTCTGCAACCATGGTTCTCTTCTTCGGCTTCGGACATTCGTTGCTTTTGTGACCCAACTCCTGACAATTATAACATTTGAAAACACTACTAGCCTTCGCCTTCTCAACCTCCTTGACCACTGGCTTTGTAACAGGTTTAGGAACATTAGAACTTCCGCCAACACCCCTTGCTTGATTATTGGAATTAGTAAACACACCACCTCCACGCCTTCCTTGTTTCTCCCAAGCTAACGCTTTCTGATGTGCCTCTGCTACTGATCTAGGATCAAACATATTAACCATATCTTGGATCTGCATTCTCAAGCCCCCAATGAATCTAGCAGTTAGCTGTTCTTCTGTTTCCATGATATCATTCCTGGCGATGAGTTGGTAAAATTCATCAGCATAATCACTAACAGATTTTGTCCCTTGCCTCAGATTCTGCAACCTCTGGTACATAAGTGATTGGTAGTTATAAGGCAAAAATGTAGATCTCATCAACTTTTTCATCTTCTCCCAAGATTCTATCTTTGACTTCCCCATTCGTTCTCGAGTAAGTTTAGTTTGCTGCCACCACGCCAAAGCTCTCCCCCTCAACCTAGTAGCAACCAACTTCACCCTTCGATTCTCCGGCACCTCCTTGAAATCAAAGATTTCCTCCACATTAGACAACCAATCTAAGAACTCCTCAGCAACCATCCCGCCTTTAAACTCCGGAATCTCCATTTTCATACTCGACTCCCAACGACGGTCATCCTCCACATCACGGTAAGAATTTCGAACTTGGTCTCGATCTCGATAATGAATACTTGCTCTATCACCCTCTTCAACAAAATCAAAGGTACGCCTACATCGATCTCGACTAACATCATCCCTTCTCTCATGCATGCTTCTTTGACTATGTCCCTCTTCATCTCTATATACTTCATGGTCAAATTCTCGATGACTTCTTCTTTCTTCATGTGCATAGTCATGATGATCTCTTCGTGATGAAATTGATGTTTCTCTTCTATCTCTACAAGAATGTGGTGATACCCTCCTCGCTTCCGTAACCAATGGCGAAACTCGGTTTCCTCCATGGTTCGAGTTTGGTGATCTCCTCCTTTGATTCAAATCATTCATCAATCTCTCCAATTTACCAATGCCTTCATCAAATTTTTCATTAATACGTTGTTCCATAAGCTCGGCTTCTTCTCTACGATACAAAGCTTCAACGTTTTGATGACGATTAGCTCTCCTTGGTGGCATGGTTAAAATTTTCACAAACTTCAACAAATTGAACACAATACTTCAAAATTTCACACGATAAGGCAATCTAGGCTCAACTGTCTCGGCAATGCTTGTCTCGGCCTTGACTCTTCACAACTTTGCTTGGCTCGGTCAAGACTTGCCTCGGCTCACTCCAAAACCTTCAAAACTTTGGCGCGCAAATCACCAATTCAAAATCCAAACAAAATCCAACTCCTCGATCCAAAATGAAATGGATCAAACTCTCCAAACTTGATGCAACTTCAATATGAACACGATGAACTACTTCAAACTTCAAAAACTTGGCTCCAAGAATCAAACTTAGCTATGATTGGCTAAGTAGTGCTCTGATACCAAACTGACGCAGCGGATTAATCAAACAAAACTTCAATCGATGGATTGTAGCAATCGGTGAGTTGAAGATACCAAAAACGCCCAAGTTCGTTGATCCAAAGATACCGAACTCTAGCTATCTCAAACACGTTGATAGCGCACTATACCGTGTTCAAAGATCTACGATTCTTCGCACGTTGATCTAGCGCACTAGATTCCGTGAATCGGCTTCAACAAACGTGGATTCGAGCGCACTCGAACGACGTAAGTGGAGATAGGAGATTACACTCAACTACCAATTGGTATGAAAGCACAAAGCTAACAAAAGAGAAATTTTATTCAAAATCAACAACCACAAAATGTACAACACACGCGTATTTATAGGGTTTTCACAACACAGCCCTTGAGTCGTGACCGACTCATGACTCACGACCTACGACTCATCATAAGTCGTTAACGACTTAGCAACACACCACACCTTTATGCATTACACGACTTACCATACAACACGGTATACGACTCATCAAACCATTCAAGTTACACGACTCAAGAAAACATAACGACTCAACTTATGAACGACTTATGACACAACCGACTCACTATTACAACACACCAGACATAATACGCGACACAACAAGATACGACTCACGACTCATAGCTTCAGCGACTCAACATCCTTCCTACGACTCAAGCTTCCAAGTCCCCTGCGGCAAAACCCTTCAAGCGAGTCAACTCTGGACGACTCTTCTATGTCGTAACTCGTCCCCGCCTTATGGCCACCCATTACTGTTATTCCCTGTTGTTTCCTGATGAGTCGTGAACGACTCATGGCCTTGCAATTAGGTCGTATACGACTCATCAATTCAGATTTATTGAAACTCCCATTGAGTCGTGACTCGTGTCCTTCCTTTGTCTCAAGATCTCTACTTGCTGAAACGTTCACCTTTCTCATGTTAAGCCGTAAACGACTTATGGTTGAATTGTTGAGTCGTGTACGACTCATAAAGCCCGAACGACTCAAGTCACTGATGGGTTGTGGACGACTTATCACACTACACCACAAATTCCTGCTGAGTCGTAAAACTTCCATAGGCCTTGCTGCATCAGAAAGGCAAACAGTAAGGCGTCTATCTTCATGTGTCGGTACATGGCCATGTTCGATTCTAGAACTTAGTCGATTTACAATCGCCTGGAAAGGCACTTTGAACATCTTTTTCGGGGTGCATTGTGCTTAACTTCGGATGTCAATCGAAGCGATTCATCTTTAGATATCAATTTAGACATCCTTCTTTGGGATGCATGTCCCAACCAAGTCGAACTTTAGGCATTGGATGGAGTTAACTTCTTAAGAAAGTGGTTTAGACATCCCTATCTAGGATGTTCAATCTCGATCGCGCCTATATCTGAGCATTGATCGAAGATCGTACAAGGCTACGCCTATCTCCAGGCGCTGATCTTTTTCCTTGCTGTTCTTTGAACAAAGTATGGATGCTCTGCCAAACTCCGGGCATGAGCTATGTGGGCAAACTGTCTCGTTCTATCCTTGAATGTTCGTATTCAAGCCTCTAAGTTAGGGGTCGAAAGAGTTGGTTAGCATCTACCTTCGGATGCTTAAGGTGGTTTACATAGAGGGTCCAATCATAGACCATAGAAGTTCATTTGGTACCTATCTCTGGATACCTATATACCTCCATTATGCATATGCAGATTCATTCATGTTTACTATGGTTTCTAACTTTATAGTTAGACAAAACTCTATAATTAGACAGAGTCACAGATTCAGGAAGTCGTTTAATTTCATAAACATAGGAAATGACAAATTTTGCATAGTTACATCAGACTAGACTAAATATTTACAAAGTCGGATCTCAAGTGAAATAGTGAGTGTTCGTTATTCCACACTCTGGGAAGTGAAACCCCATCTATGGTTGCCAGCTTGAACTTTCTATCACCAAGCTTGTGCTAAATTGAGTACGGACCTTCCTAGCTGGGGCTCATATTTATGGGGCATGGGAAGATTCGTTTGAAAATGAGATCGCCAATTTCAAAGGTCTGACTCATGAACTTAGTGTTATAATATCGGGCGACCCATTTTCGATGTGTGGCTGATCTCAGGACATCTTCATCATGACTTTCATCGATCATGTCAAGATAATCAAGAAGGAGTTCCTCGTTTGTTCTATGGTTATAATGAGTTGCTCGATAAGAAGATACTTCATGTTCAATTGGAATCAAATCCTCCGATACATAGGATAAGGCGAACGAAAAGTGGCCAGTCGTGGACTTGTGGGTTATTCTACAAGCCCCAAAGTGTTAATGGTAATTCATCGATCCACGTGCCCTTGTCCTTCTCTATCCGTTTTCGTAAGAATGGACTTTATAATTTTATTTATAGCTTCTACTTGTCCATTTGCTTGTGGATGTGCAACCGCTGCAAATCTCTTCTCAATGTGATGCATGCGGCAGAAATCGTTGAACTCGATGTTGTCAAATTAGGTTCCGTTATCAGAGATGTTTGTTTGTAGGACCCTAAAGTGACAGATGATATTTCTAACTACAAAGCCGATCGCTTTCTTAGTCGTGATCGTTATTAGCGGTTCCACTTCAACCCAATTCGTAAAATAATCAGCAGCAACTATGGTATACTCCACCCTACCTTTAGATATTGGAAGCAGACCAACGATATCAATACACCAAACAGTAAATGGACAGGGACTAACCATCTGCATAATCTCTACTAGCGGGGCTGTAGGAATCTTTGCAAACCTCTAGCACTTGTCATATTTTCTGGTTTGGTCAATGTGTGATAACCCGTATTTCTTTGGCATCAAATAATTGTATAATTATCTAATTTAAAAATATTCAAAATACTAATTTATAGATTAAACAAATAAATTTGATATTATTCATATCTATACATATATATTTGTGTTAAATTGAATTTAAATTAGAAATTCAAAAGGTGAATATCTTAAGTTATTTTGAAAATATATTTTATGATTTTATATAATTGGTTTTACATTATTTTCTTCAAAAGATTTATTTATAAAAATTAAGATAATGTATTTACTTAATGGAAATATATATATAAGTTTTATAAAAAAATCATTTAAGGATTCATTGAGTAATGGGATTACAAATATAAATTAAATGTTTACATAATTACAAATGGAAGCATAAGAATGTATCTAATTAAGTGTAACAAATATAATACATATGTTAATTTAAGAAATATGGTTTATGAAATTGGAAAATGTAAACACATGGAAAAGGTACAAGTGTTAATGTATGAAATAATGTTAGTAACAAGTGTATAACATGTAATAAGATTTTTTAACAAGTGTCGTTTATCATTCTTCATTTTAATTTTTAATTAAAAAAAAGACAAGAGTGTAAAAATCCTACTATCTCTTATTCCCATCTTTTCTTCATTTTTCACTTTACATTTCTCAAATTTTCGAAGCAAGAAACCTGAGATAAAAGAAAATCAAGACCAGAAATTAAATCAAACAATTACAGATTCTACTATTTCAAGATAAAAACAAAGTATAGTTCAAAATCAAAAACCAGATTCAAAATCAGGCAAGAAAACCTAGAAACCAAATCAATCAATAGTCAGTTGATTCATGTTCAAAAATCTGGAAGCTAATCAGTAGACAAATCACATTAGGCAACTTCAAATTCAACTGAGTATAGATAAGGAATCAAGATCAAGTCCAGTTTCAAATTTTTAAAGAAACAAAAATCTGCTCTGTTCAAACAGAAATGGTGAGTAAACTTCTTTATTTTAAACCTAGATCTGTTTTTATTTTGATGCTTATGACTATCGTTTTGTGATAATGTCCTGATAAATGAGATTTGGATACATGCATGGGTACAAATATATTTTGGCTTGGTGTGTCTGTATGTATATAATAGTTATGTGAATGCAGAGCTCTGGTTTCAAATTTTCTTTACAGGATTCAAACTAAAAATAAGGAGAAAAAAAAGAAAACCAATCAATATGCCTCTCCAATTCTTGTTAGGCATTGATGTTTAAAATCAAACTTGTTTGTAATAATAAGGGATTTGATTTAAAGTATTTCCGGGGAAAATTTAAATTTAGTTTTTTTACAAAATAAAGGATTCAGTAAAGCATGAATATATTAAAATCTCAATTTGAATAAATTATGTATTCAACCTCAGAATCTGATGTATCATCTGGAATGATGATTTTAAAAATAAAATCATGAATTTTAGGTTTAAAAATCGCAAGATATTGCGAATTGAACGTGATTGGTGTTTTCATCATTTTCTGGTGAACGAGTTGATCTAGGTGATTGAGTTTCTTCTTGGAGGTTGCTCGTCGATGGGTAGTGACGAGAAAAATATAGGGTGAGTTTTCTGATCACCGAGGAGGGCGGGCAACACTGATTTAGGGTTTTGTTCGAGTTTTTTGGGTCGAGGTTGTTCTTGGCAATGGCGGCGACGTGATGGAATAGGATGATTGCGCACCTGAGGAGAAGGATTGAGGAAGGTGTGGCGAAGATTTCGATGAGAACTGGTGGGCGCTGGCTGTCAGAGGAGGCGTGACGAGGTGGGTCTTCAGATTCGGGTTGATGCCAATTATCGGTTCAGGATCGAATTTTAGTAAAGAGGGTTTTCTGTTGGGTTTCAAGAAGATAGGAAGGTCAAGAGGATCGGGAGAAAGTTGCCGATACGATAGGCGGCGAGACACAATCACCGGAGGAAGCGTGCACGGATATGTGCATGACTCTGTGCACATCCTATAGCCGCTGATTGGTTTTGTATTGCCTGAGGAAAATAAGAGGATGAAGGAGAAGGGGGATTCGTTGTTTTTGTGGGCTTTGAGTTTGCTTGGGCTTGAGAGTAGCGGGCCGATTGTTTTAGAAATAAATTTAGATAAAGAAAATAAAGGATAGTAAAGGGTTCGAGATAGAAATGTTTTCAAAAAATACTTAGTGGTTAAATTGGAACTGAAGTTAGCTCAGGGGTTTGGGATTAGACCCAAGCATTCTTGATATACCGATGGTTTCAGAGTTTAATATTATATGTTTTCAAATAAAATTTAATAATGATTAAGTAGTTAATTAAGATAATGATTTATCTTAAATTAAATAAGGTCTTGATTTTTGGTGAATAATTTATCGATATCATTAATTATTAAATCATTATTTAATATAGGTAATAAAGGGTTCAATAATTAACTTAATTACTTAGGGACAATTAATTAAAGTGATTAATTAAGGATAATCATTAGTGGAATTGGTTAAGTATAATTACTTAAAGTAAGTAATTAAAGGGATTAATTACTCAGTGTAATTAATTAATTAATGTGATTAGTTTAAGTAAATTAATTAGTTTAATTAATTTAAGATAATCACTTGATGATTTGATAAGTATAATTACTAATTGTAACTAGTAAAGTGTAATTACTTAGTGAAGTAATTGATGGGTAATTACTGGGATGTAATTAATGAATGAATGTTAGTAGTTTTGAGTTTAATTACTTTGTGTAATTAATAAAAAGGATAATTACTTAGTGGAAGTAATTAAAGATTTATTACTTAGTGAAATTAATTTAAGAATTAATGAAGTTCTTTAAAGGTTAATTAAGCAATGTAATTAATTAAAGGCTAATTACTTAATGTATTTAGTAAATGATTTATCAAGGGAGATTAATTAAGATGGATAATTAAAGAAGGGTAAATTAATTGGTTTCTAGTTAATCAATGGTTAAGTAAGCAGAATTAAGGGTGATTGAAGTAATTAATTTAATTTGTTTAAATTAATTAGAAATGGTATGACTAATTTATCTTGCTTCTGAATGATTGAATAATATTGCATGCCTTAGAATGATTGATATCTCGGATATGTGTTTTATGATGCAAAATGATATGATATGTTGGGTTTAAACTGAGATAATGTGGTTATCTATCGATGATGAATTAATGTGTATAGGTGAAACCCTGTATTTGAAATTTGAATTCTGTTTCACTTGAACAATTTGGGATAAGATGGTACTGAATTCGAAGAGACCGAAGTTGGGTATTAGTAAATACCCGAAACCACTTCGATTTGTAATCCATAGTAATTCTTTATAGATTGATATGTGAAATCAATAGGTTGGAATGGAACGGAATGATTTAAGTGAATTGGACCATTTAATATGAGTTTGGTACTTAGAAATTGATATATGAAATAAGTGATGTCTTTAACAAATTGAGAATTTGTAAATCGATACGAGTTACCCTGGGTTTTAATTAAATTCTATGTATTGGAGTTTCTTGATAGATGAGTTTACTCATGCTGGTTTCCAGCCTGACCCGGGTGTTACTTTTGATGTAATGCTCGGGTCAGACCGAGTATTACAGCTTTTTAGGTAAGGACGTTCTGGCGTTCAGGAGGCGAGCTGGATGGCTGAAACATATGGAGTGTTTACCACTATGTACATTATTGCTGATAATCTGGGACAAGTTATTTTAACTGTCCAGAGATTGTGAAATGTTGTAACTCTGATAAAATGTATGTAAAATAACAATTACAGCTTTCTTTGTATAACTATTGTTCTATGTGATATAATATTTTATCCGCTGCGAATGTGAGAATCTGTGTTTTGTTTCTGTTTCTTCTTCTTTCTCTTTCCTTCTTTTCCAAACTATTTGGAATTTTCTGGATCGAAATTCCCGGGTTGTTACATTTGGTATCAGAACTGAAGGTTAAGCGAGAACTTTGGCTCTTGTGGGATTAGTCATTAAGGATAGGGTCAATGGTACCCTAGAATGAGTTGAGTGAACATATATATATATATATATATATATATATATATATATATATGAGAGCGTACTTGTTATTTTCTTATAAAAAGATTTTAAATGATTTTATATAAGAATATATTTTGATATATAAAGCAACATTTCATTCTAATAAATATTAAGGTAATTGGTTGTTAAATTATAGAAATTAAATTAAGTGGTAATAGAAATACAACCAAACTTAAATAAGTTTGAAATGGATTCAAACTGAGATTAAAAATCTTGAATTCGAAGAAGAAATTTTTAGAATAAAATAATAATGATTGGTTTCCAGATATGATAATCTTGGCTATTATCATAAATGGTCAGTGTGTTTGATAATAAAATGTGTATTAATGAATGAGTAAAATGAAATGTTTTAGGGAAGTAAAACATTTAGGCAAGTATGGAACTGAAGATGATAAATTGTGAAGTTTTAAATCTAGTTCCAGAAATTTGAAAATGTGTTTCAAAGTAATAAAGAAATAATAAATTTATTTGAATGAAAGGGTCCTATTTCAAACAAGAGATGTTTGAAATTTAAAGCAATTTGTTTTGAACTAAAACCAAAGGCGGTTTAAAATTTAAGGATAACTTAGTGTGTAAAGGAAATAATATGTATAATGAGGAATATACATAATATCAAAGATAATTTGAAATAAACTCTAAATGTTGAGTTTCAAATTTGGAATGAGATGTGATACCCAAAGTGATAACTTTTTGAACTTATAAGGGGGGAGATTATTAATGTGAAGTTTAAAATTTGAGTAGGAATTCAAATTGGTTAAAGTTGTCTGGATTAAATAAAAGTGAAATTAATTTTGGAAAATTTAATAAATTTTGAACAGGCAACCTGAATTGGAAATTCCAAAAATGAGATTGAGATTTAACTTGGAAAGTTAAGTGGTTAATTTGAATTGAGAGTTTGTGTGATCTCAA
Organism: Allium cepa; assembly: GCA_030765085.1. NCBI lineage: Eukaryota > Viridiplantae > Streptophyta > Magnoliopsida > Asparagales > Amaryllidaceae > Allium > Allium cepa. Next base: position 1,022,605,396 of record CM060941.1, read on the forward strand.
AGTGGGTTTGAGATCTAGAAATTGGAAATGGATGGTTTTAAAATAATTTGAATGATACCATCCTGTTGTTATTAATAATCTTTAAGCTGAAATTGGATTTGTTTAAATAAATAAAGATATGGGGTATGGTAATATATCCATTATTAAGATAAAATGGAATCATTTTGGACTTAAGATTTTAAAGTTTAAAATAAAACTTTAAAGGTTTGGTTTCAAAAATTGAAATTTGATGATAAATTGAATTTCAAAGATTTAGTTGTTTAAAAAATTTGAATTATTATATGAACTTTGAAATAAGTTTAAAATGGAATTTGGATTTAGAATTAAATGGTTTAGAGATATAAGTTGATTTGATCTAAAGGATTAAATCAACATCTAAAAATTTAACTCGAATTTATATAATTCGTGATGGTTTAAATTTGAAATTTGAATTGAATTGAATTAGTTCAAATTGAATTTCATTTGAATTAATTGGAACTGTGATTGAAGATGGATAAGTCTAAAAATTCAAATGGAAAATTTGAATTGGATTAATTTGAAATGAAATTGAAGTTGAATGAGTTCAACTTCAAATGGGAATGGGATTAATTCAACTTGGAATTAATTCGAAATTGAAATGGTTCAATTTGAAATTTGTTCAAATTGATTTGAATAATTTGGAATTGTGATTAAAGTTGAATAGGTTAAAAATTCAACTGGAATTTGATTTAAAAATTGGAAAGAAATTGAGAATTAATTCAACTTGAATTGGGGATAAATCAATTTCAGTGGAAATTGAAGTTATTTAAATTGGAATTGAGTCAATTTAAATGGAAATGGAAATTTAAATTGAGTTGATGAAAATGGAGGTTGGGAATTGAACAGTTTGACTTTGGACCATTTTCAAAATAAATTGTTTTAATATAAAAAAACTTTTCCAAACTATTTTGTACTTATTTTATAACTACATTTGGAATTATTTAACTATTTTGCAACTATTTTATAAACTAATTACTGTTTTTAACTACTTTATAACTAATTACTATTTTTACAACTATTTTGCAATTGTCTAACTATTTTATGACTATTTGTCTATTTTCCAATTATTTTACAATTACTCAACTATTTTATAACTATTTTACAAACTAGTAATTATTTTTCAACTATTTATCTATTTTTAACCTTTCAAGCTATTCTCTAAATATAGGCCGGTCAGAGTGCAAACTGTTTACGATTGAATATCCATTTGAGATAAGGATTAAAGTGATAATCCAATGGAATTGAAAGAATTGTGATTATGTGGATATAAATTAAAAAGAATGTGAATAGAAAGAGAAATTGATTTAGTTGATAATCAACGAAGATAAATACATAGGATGTACGTATGTTATTCTATTCGCATAGCGATTTGATCCAGATTTGATCCAGATTCGAGCACAGGATTTTGAGATAATTATATCGATCCAAGTTGGGATTTTCCACTCGATTTTTGACTGCGAACCTGGATATGGATTGTTGATTGGTTCTAGATATTATCTATCATAGTTAGGCTATGCAAAGGGAATGATGGTTTCTGATCAAGAAACCAGATCTGAGTCCGCACTAGAAAGTCGGGTGAACGATACTAGTTCAGAAGAGAAATTGTGTGAACAGTGAGCGATCAGATTGATATAGCGTACGGATGATATGTGTACATTGTACGGGTTTGAACGAAATTGATAGTGGGAATTTGTGGATAAGAAATGTGAAATGGTTTTTGAAATAAAAATATATTTTGTGAAATATATGATGAAATAAAATAGAAATTGGATATTTCTATGGTAGAAATTTACTTTATGGAGGTAAGTAATATGGTTAATCACTTTATAGAATAATCAAATTTGAATATTTAATTTGGAATAAACAAAGATATATATCTTTGTTATATAAGATAAATCTTCCCTTGTTGATTCCATTACCGGAAGGAAAGGATTTTTGAAAGTATTTGAAGTATAAAAAGGGAATTTATACAAGTTTGAAGTGATCCAAAGATTTTTAAAGTTATATATATCTATAACATATATATATATATATATATATATGAAAATGATCTTATGAGAATGGTTTTGGAGGAAAAGGTTTTGGGAACCTTTGAATTTGGAAAGGCTTTTGATTTTTGGGTAAAATCAATATTGGATTTGGAAAGCCTAGTTTGAGAATTATCGATTTTGGAATAATCGATTTTGAGAAAGAAGATTTATATGGGATTCATACTAGGTGTATGATTTGGAAGATACTATATGTGTATAGTATAAAGTGTTTTAAAAATGGCTCTGGAGAAAAAGGCGCTCCCTTGAAACGAACTTCTCAGGAGTACCATAGGTTGGTACTGCCTTGAGTCTCAAAGAGGGGGAGGCTCTAAAGTTGATCCTATGAGGAGCCCGGACAAACTAGTTCCTCAGGATTATTGGGTAGCGAAAATCGAGGGCGCTGATGCCCTACAGAGGCATTTGGGTTATGCTGTGACGACAGTGTAACTCGATGTCGCTGCGATCTACTGTGTGGACCATAGCGGAAATCGTGTGGAGGTAAGTGTCAACGGTCTACGCTTGATTTTGCCGAGAAGGCAATGTAACATCGGTAGACTGCGATCTATAGTCAAGTGGAGTGGAGAAGTTTCATTCTTTTGGCAGTGGAATTCGAGGGCGCTGAGGCCTACAGTTATATGGATTTTTGTTGTGAAAGCAACATAACCCCGGTTGTAGCTGCGATCTGTAGCGGGTTTCATGGCGTAATCGAGTGGCGCAGAGGCCTACATTTATCTATGGATTTTGTCGGGATGGCAAAGTAACCATCGGGTTAACTGTGACCATGGATGAGGGTGATGATTTCCAAAGCATTCTCATCAAAGATATTTCCTCTATTTTCAAAAATGTTTTCTATATTTTCAATAAAATTATTTTCCAAGTATTTTCACTGGGTGTTGAAATCGGGTCTGCTGAGTACTTATAGATTTTCAGTCTTACACCTGATCAACGTATGACCGAATTTCTGTAAGAACGATGACGGACTTGTTAAAACATCGAGTTATAAAAGCATTTTTATAAAACCATTTTGGCAATATTATATAGATTTTAAAGTGTTTTAAAAATGCTCATAAAGGGAAATAATTGATATGAAATATTTTTATAAATTCTGGCTTCGTTTCTTTTCGAGGACGAAAAGACTCAAAGGGGGGGAATGTGATAACCCGGATTTCTTTGGCATCAGATAATTGTATAATTATCTGATTTAAAAATATTGAAAATACTGATTTATAGATTAAACAAATAAATTTGATATTATTCATATCTATACATATATATTTGTGTTAAACTGAATTTAAATTAGGAATTCAAAAGGTGAATATCTTAAGTTATTTTGAAAATATATTTTATGATTTTATATGATTGGTTTTACATTATTTTCTTTAAAAGATTTATTTATAAAAATTAAGATAATGTATTTACTTAATGGAAATATATATATATATATATAAGTTTTATAAAAAAAATCATTTAAGGATTCATTAATTCATGGGATTACAAATATAAATTAAATGTTTACATAATTACAAATAGAAGCATAAGAATGTATCTAATTAAGTGTAAACAAATAAATACATATGTTAATAAGAAATATGGTTTATGAAATTGGAAAATATAAACACATGGAAAAGGTACAAGTGCTAATGTACGAAATAATGTTAGTAACAAGTGTATAACATGTAATAAGATTTTTTAACAAGTGTCATTTATCATTCTTCATTTTAATTTTTAATAAAAAAAAGAGACAAGAGTGTAAAAATCCTCCTAACTCCTATTCCCATCTTTTCTTCATTTTTCACTTTACATTTCTCAAATTTTCAAAGCAAGAAACCTGAGATAAAAGAAAATCAAGACCAGAAATTAAATCAAACAATTACAGTTTCTACTATTTCAAGATAAAAACAAAGTATAGTTCAAAATCAAAAACCAGATTCAAGATTGAATCAAAACAGATTCAAAATCAGGCAAGCAAACCTGGAAACCAAATCATTCAACAGTCAATTGATTCAAGTTCAAAAATCTAGAACCTAAGCAAAGTCAGTAGGCAAATCACATTAGGCAACTTCAGATTCAACTGAGTATAGATAAGGAATCAAGGATCAAGTCCAGTTTCAAATTTTTAAAGAAACAAAAATCTGCTCTGTTCAAACAGAAATGGTGAGTAAACTTCTCTATTTCAAACCCAGGTCTGTTTTTATTTTGATGCTTATGACTATCATTTGTGATAATGTCCTGATAAATGAGATTTGGATACATGCATGGGTACGAATATATTTTGAATTGGTGTGTTTGTATGTATATAATAGTTATGTGAACGCAGAGCTCTGGTTTTAAATTTTCTTTACAGGATTCAAACTAAAAATAAGGAAAAAAAGAAAACCAATCAATATGGCTCTCCAATTCTTGATAGGCATTGATGTTTAAAATCAAACTTGTTTGTAATAATAAGGGATTTGATTTAAAAGTATTTCCAGGGAAAATTTAAAGTTAGTTTTTTTTACAAAATAAAGGATTCAGTAAAGCATGAATGTATTAAAATCTCAATTTGAATAAATTATGTATTCAACCTTATAATCTGATGTATCATCTGGAATAATGATTTTTAAAAATAAAATCATGAATCTTAGGTTTAAAAATCGCAAGATATTGTGAATTGAATGTGATTGGTGTTTTCATCATTTTCTGGTGAACGAGTTGATCTGGGTGATTGAGTTTCTTCTTGGAGGTAGCTCGTCGATGGGTAGTGGCGAGAAAAATATAAGGTGAATTTTCTGATCACCGAGGAGGGCGGGCGATGCTGATTTAGGGTTTTGTTCGAGTTTTTTGGGTCGAGGTTGTTCTTGGCAATGGCAGCGACTTGATGGAATAGGATGATTGTGCACCTGAGGGGAAGGATTGAGGAAGGTGTGGCGAAGATTTCGATGAGATCTGGTGGGTCTTCAGATTTGGGTTGATGCCAATTATCGGTTCAGGATCGAATTTTGGTAAGGAGGGTTTTCTGTTGGGTTTCAAGAAGATAAGAAGGTCAGGAGGATCGGGAGTAAGTTGCCGATGCGATCGGCGGCGAGACACGATCACCAGAGGAAGCGTGCACGAATATGTGCACGACTTTGTTGACATCCTATAGCCGCTGATTGGTTTTGTATTGCTTGAAGAAAATAAGAGGGTGAAGGAGAAGGGGGATTCGTTGTTTTTGTAGGGTTGGGCCTAAGAGTAGCGGGCCGATTGTTTTAGAAATAAATTTAGATGAAGAAAATAAAGGATAGTAAAGGGTTCGAGATAGAAATGTTTTCAAAAAAAAATTAGTGGTTAAATTGGAGCTGAAGTTAGCTTGGGGGTTTGGGATTAGACCCGAGCATTCTAGATATACCGATGAAGTTAAAGGTTTCAGAGGTTAATATTATATGTTTTCAAATAAAATTTAATAATGACTAAGTAGTTAATTAAGATAATGATTTATCTTAAATTAAATAAGGTCATAATTTTTGGTGAATAATTTATCAATATAATTAGTTATTAAATCATTATTTAATATAGGTAATAAAGGGTTCAATTATTAACTTAATTACTTAGGGACAATTAATTAAAGTGATTAATTAAGGATAATCATTAGTGGAATTGGTTAAGTATAATTACTTAAAGTAAGTAATTAAAGGGATTAATTACTCAATGTAATTAATTAATGTGATTAGTTTAAGTAAATTAATTAGTTTAATTAATTTAAAATAATCACTTGAAGATTTGGTATGTATAATTACTAAATGTAATTAATAAAGTGTAATTACTTAGTGAAGTAATTGATGGGTAATTACTGGGATGTAATTAATGAATGAATGTTAGTAGTTTTGAGTTTAATTACTTTGCGTAATTAATAAGAAGGATAATTACTTAGTGAAAGTAATTAAAGATTTATTACTTAGTGAAATTAGTTTAAGAATTAATAAAGTTCTTTAAAAGTTAATTAAGCAATGTAATTAATTAAAGGCTAATTACTTAATGTATTTAGTAAATGATTAATCAAGGGAGATTAATTAAGATGGATAATTAGAGAAGGATAAATTGATTGGTTTCTAATTAATCAATGGTTAAGTAAGCAGAATTAAGGGTGATTGAAGTAATTAATTTAATTTGTTTAAATTAATTAGAAATGGTATGACTAATTTATCTTGCTTATGAATGATTGAATAATATTGTAACAACCCGCATATTTATCGATTTTATATTTAAATATTTTATCGTTAGTCGGATTTTAGTCCGAAAAGCTACTTTTCGCAAACAGCCTTTTTGAGTATAAACTTCGATATGTTTGGAGATAGTAGAATTTTGCTACTTTTCACTTAAGGCTTTGGGTTTAGGTTGGGTTCAGCCAATGTTCTAACTTAATACCCCAAACTGAAAACCCCCCTCTTCATTCACTCCCTCTTCCTCTAATTTCAGTTCTAAAGAGATTAATGGTGGAAGAGAATGGGAAATAGAAATCCAAAACCCTAGTTTCCATTTGCAAATCAATTTCTAGCTCCAAACTCAAGAGAACCCATTGGTAAGCTTCCTCTTCTTCTTCTCCAACTCATTCTCTCTTTGATTTCAGAAAATTCCTAAACCTAATTTAGGAAATGTTTCTCTTTTAAGCTTAGATTCAAGCTTCTAGTGTTGAGATTGAAGAGGGATTGATCTTAGCTTGTTCTTAAAGCTTCTCCTTCATTGATTTAGGTTCAAAGGTGAGATTTTTAATCTCACATCTAAGTCTATGAATTATCTTCGATTGTTAGGTATAAATTCCTAACACTTATTCTTGTGCAACTGCTTTTGATTTGGATTGCTTTTGAGAATATTCCAATTTTAGTGTTTGAAAGCCAAATCCTTAAAAATCATAGCTTTGAGGTTCAAATGTGTTTTTGGTGATGCATCGAGGAGCCAATAGGGCCGGGTAGCCGTTAGGCATAATTCCCTAGCGTCCGTGCTCGTTCGGTTGCGAATTGGTGGAGGTTGCATATCAATTTATGGGCATCAATTTGCAGAGCATCAGGTTCGGCCGATCGACCCCCCTGGTCCGGTCGACCGACCTGCTAGTAAAAGTGCAGTTGCACTTCTCTGTTTCTGGTTCGGTCGACCAACCTGATGCCCGAGAAGTTTTCAAAACAGGGTTCGGTCGACCGAGCTCTGTAGCCGGCCGACCGACCTGATGTTATTTTGCCTATTTCGCCTATTTTGTGTGGTTTCCAAATTTTATCAATTCGTGTTATTTCCCTATTCTTTGTTAACATTTATTATCGACTTTGATGACTTCTTTTCTTTGGGATTTTAGATATATCCACTTTGATGGATTCGGTATCGATTTCTTTGGATTTTATTCACGTCTTCGAATGTGAATTTTTATGATTAATTGTTTCTACAATCAATTCTATGATTTGTCACTTTAAAAATATAAAGGTTTTCTATACTAGTAGTAAATATCAAAACTCTTTCTTCAAATGATTTCAACACTATTTTATTACAAAGCTCGTTTTCTCAAACCGATTTCCAATCTATTAGTATACACAAACCTTTACCTCACTCATATGAGAAATCTAATTAAACGACTTAGTAAAACAAGTGGTATGAAACGCTTGCGTTTACTTCGTCGGTTAATTCTTGGACTTGTTCGATTGAATCTCTTGTGACAATTTTCTAGTGGAGATCTACAATTTGTTCGTAAATATTTAAGTTAAGCTAGTGGTTATGGGACATGAAGCTAAGCTCATATATTTACTAGCTTACTGTAATCGACACTTCTCTTTGATCATGACGATCATTTTATGGTTTAGACTAGCATTGTGCGATGTCTCTTTGTCCACGTAGAGGACTGTACGTCGTTTTTATTGAGCTTCGGCTCACCAGGAGGAGCTTCGGCTCAATGTCCGCAATGGGGGACTATACCCTGTCATGAGGAACTTCGGTTCACCAGGAGGAGCTTCGGCTCAATGTCCGCAATGGGGGACTATACCCTGTCAGGAGGAGTTTCGACTCACCAGGAGGAGCTTCGGCTCAATGTCCGCAATGGGGGACTATACCCTGTCATGAGGAACTTCGGTTCACCAGGAGGAGCTTCGGCTCAATGTCCACAATGGGGGACTATACCCTGTCAGGAGGAGTTTCGACTCACCAGGAGGAGCTTCGGCTCAAAGTCCGCAATGGGGGACTATACCCTGTCACGAAGAGCTTCGGCTCACCAGGAGGAGCTTCAGCTCAATGTCCGCAATGGGGGCCTATACCCTGTCAAGAGGAGTTTATTTTTCTGGGATTGGCCATCCTTTTTATTGTGATTTCTGGATTTCGTGTGTTGATTTCTGGAATTTATGTTTCACCAACTTTTACGATGGGCATTGATATATATGTCATTTATTGTGGCTTGGTGAATGAAATTAGGAGTATGACATTCCTTTTTATCTTGAGTAGATTATTGTGATATTGATTAATCTCTTGTTGATTTTCAATTACTTATTTATCACAGCTTGGCATTGTGATTATTATATGTTTATGTCATATCTCTTATTATATATCACTTCATCTGATATTTATAGCTAGACTGATCCGTTTATTATTTTCTTCTTAAATAATACTCGGGTCAGACTGAGATATTACAGGTGCTTCTGCTTGACTCCTTATCGGACTTTCATCTGATCTTTTGGCTAACTACTTAAGTTTAGTAGTTTTTGTTGTATACATTTGAGATACAGACTCTATGATGTATAGTTATTCTTTTGTCTAGCACTTGTATCTATTCATTTTTGATATTGTGGATCTTGTTTGACCACTACTCTGATGTACACTTTCATGTGTAATATTCATATCTATTTCCGCCTTTGTGATATGAATTATCTGTGACTGATTTGTGTTATGTTTATTTCTGTATTTGTTTCTGAAGATATTATAGCCACTGTGTAGTAGCTTTGAGTTTGTATCGGTATGTCGGATTTCCCTCTTGATAAGAAATGCATGTTATACTATCTGACATATCGATGCTCGCGCAAAGCAATTACATGGATGGTCGCTCCTCAATAGCCTTATTCTCCGTGCTAGTTGACAGCATTCACCGTAATGTTCTTGGCTAGCGTGGGTATAGAGGTGGGGCGTCACAGCTTGGTATCAGAGCCAAACTTCGGAACAATATGGAATATTATAACAAGGATCATCGTCCTAAGTCTTTCTTTGGAGTCGTGCTTTAGGATTTTATTCGAGTCTTCGTACCGTCTTATCCTATTTTCTTTTATGATTCCTTGTTTTATCTATCAAGATTGCTTGATATTCATTTTGTGAATAACCTTCTTCTTCCTTCTTTCTTTCTTAAGGAAGAGAAATGGTTAGTTCTAGCAGTCCTAGCGATGGTCAATCCAGTAGCCCTTCTCTGGATGGCGCATTCATATCTGCCCACAACTTTTGGGTCTTGTAAAGAATCAAGAGTTTATCTGTGCTTTGAGTAAGAACCCCGAAATGGTTCTACCTTTGAAACTTGAAGTTTCTTTCAATCAGCTGGTGGATGTTACTCTTCTTCATGGAGAGGTTGGTAAAGGAAGTGTTTGTGATATTGGGACTTCCAAGAAGAGGCATATTAAGTTCAAGAGCCTTAATCCCAATAAGAGAGTGAAGCAAACTGCTTTTGTAGCAAAGACTCCAATCCCTAATCGTGGAGGATGCTACAATTGTAATTCTAAGGAACACTATGCGAATATGTGTCCAAAACCCCATTCTTGTCGCTATTGCAAGAAACCGGGTCATCTTTTATCTGCATGTCCCAAACTTTTGAACAAGGACATGAGAAAGCTAAATATTGTGCAAGCCCCTAGAAACTCTTCTCCCGGTCAAGGTATTTTTCATTCAATCCTTGATGGCGTTATTTTATTTCGTGATCTTCTTATTCGAGTTCTTTTTGATATGGGTTCCATCTCACTATTTTATATCAAAAGAACTTGTCGATTCTTTTTCTTTGAATATTTTGGGCTTGTTGACTTCTTTGAGGATTGCGAATCCGGATGGTAGATCTGCAACACTCAATTCGCTTTTATTTGATGTCGAAATTATTTTATGTGATTTTTCTTTCCGAGCCGATTTTTACTTAGGCTTCGGAATTGATTTTTGTAAGGATTGGCTTAATTGTGAAGCCCATATCCTATTTTCTATGTGGACAATTCATCTTCGACATTTTCTATCTGTTAAGCAGATTTCTATTTTTTCTTGAGATTCCGATTTCAAATTCTTGAAGGCATCATTTTATTCTTTAAGCCCTCAAGATGAGAAAAGTGTTACTTCTCTTATCTAAATAATTTGTGAAACTTTTTCGGTATTTTTGAGCTTGTCTTAGGATTATCACCTAAGTAATCTTTTGTGTAGTGCTAAGGTCTTTTCAGTTTGACCTTACCACCAATTTTTATTTGCTACAAGTTGCGGAAGTTAGCATTCCGCTTACCGTATTCCGCACTCGTTATGATTCTTATGAACGACTTATTATGTCATTCGGTTTATCCAGCTTATTTCATCCATTTTATAAATCGAATATTCTATGAATATTTCGATGAGACCATTCTTGTATTTATTGATTTTGGATGAAAATAGAAATTTAAAATTTTGAAAATCTTTTTCATAAGATTTATTTATAAGTAAAACTGGATTTTGTTCTTGAAACGAACAAATAATATTCTTAAAACTTTTTAAGAGATTTAATTATCCTATAAAAGATGATTTTGTGATTGTATTGCCCGTTGAGTGCTTTAAGAATTTTGGTCGATGCGCTTGATCAACGTTATCGATAGGAATTTCCTAAACGCTTTGATGTGACAGTCAGACACGATATATTGACTTGTAAAAATGTAAATTTTTCTAGAAAGATTATTACATAATGATAAATGTAATTTTGAAAGTTTTAACTTTTCAGGAAAGAAGATTATTTAAAAGAAATTCTTTCTTTTCGAAACTCTTATTCTTGTGATTCCTAAAGGGGAACCAAGACTTTGCTATTTGTACCGATCTAGTCGTATTGGTTTGGGTGTCGTTCTCTTGCAAAAGAGAATGTGCTATCACTTGTGCTTCTAAATCATTTTAGCTTATCGAGACTAGATACGCCACTCATGATCTAGTGCTCTCGGCTATTGTTTTTACTTTTGGAATTTGGCATCATCATATTTGGATGAGAAATTGTTCTCTACCTCGATCATAAATCTTTGGAATAATTATTTTCTCATATGGAACTCCATGTTGACTCGAGTTCTTGACATCTAATAATCTTGATATTCTTTTTATTCCTGGAAGGGAAATCGTGTTGCCAATGCGCTTTGTCGTAAGCAACAAGTGGTTGATTCTTCGATAATGTCTTAAGGGAATTATCTCTTTGTCAAGTTCATCGAATGTTTTGATGTACTTCGTTTTATTGAGTTTCATCTCATTTCTTTTTATGGACTCGCATCTGATGTTCTTTTATGGTGTTCGGTTCATCGGATGTACTGTTATTATACTACATCGATGTTCCATCTTATCTGGATCAATGGATGTACCATTATTATACTACATCATTGTTCCGGTTTATCGGTTCATTGGGCGTACCGTTTTTGTACTACGCCGTTACACTGGCTCTATTTTCTGCTATTCTTGACGTTCCCCACGTCTTTTATCTACGGAAATGCCTTAGGGATTCCGGTTTCCATTCTTGAGCCCGGTGTTATTGAAGAAATTGAAGTTTCACCAAGTTTGACTTATGAGCAACATTCCATTCGCATCATTGCTTCGGAGGTTGAGCGACTTCGAAATAAAGATGTTCTTCTTGTGAGAGTTCAATGGTTCTCAAATCCTAGGGATTACTCTTGGGAATCTAGAGAATTCATCGAGCGATCCCGTTCATGCTAACTCTTTCGTGCTCTTTATGGTGAACTTCTTATTTCAATTTTCTTTTGTGTTGATATGCTTCCATGGTTGTTACTTCTTATTTTCTTCTTAAGTATTGCGAGGACGCAATTTCTTTAAGGAGGGGAGTCTGTAACAACCCTCATATTTATCGATTTTATATTTAAATATTTTATTTAAATATTTTATCGTTAGTCGGATTTTAGTCCGAAAAGCTACTTTTTGCAAACAGCCGAATTAGGACTCGAGACCACCCCCATTGAGTTCAAAATGACGTTTGCGATCTTTTTTAGTATAAACTTCGATATGTTTGGAGATAGTAGAATTTTGCTACTTCTCACTTAAGGCTTTGGGTTTAGGTTGGGTTCAGCCAATGTTCTAACTTAATACCCCAAACTGAAAACCCCCCTCTTCATTCACTCCCTCTTCCTCTAATTTCAGTTCTAAAGAGATTAATGGTGGAAGAGAATGGGAAATAGAAATCCAAAACCCTAGTTTCCATTTGCAAATCAATTTCTAGCTCCAAACTCAAGAGAACCCATTGGTAAGCTTCCTCTTCTTCTTCTCCAACTCATTCTCTCTTTGATTTCAGAAAATTCCTAAACCTAATTTAGGAAATGTTTCTCTTTTAAGCTTAGATTCAAGCTTCTAGTGTTGAGATTGAAGAGGGATTGATCTTAGCTTGTTCTTAAAGCTTCTCCTTCATTGATTTAGGTTCAAAGGTGAGATTTTTAATCTCACATCTAAGTCTATGAATTATCTTCGATTGTTAGGTATAAATTCCTAACACTTATTCTTGTGCAATTGCTTTTTATTTGGATTGCTTTTGAGAATATTCCAATTTTAGTGTTTGAAAGCCAAATCCTTAAAAATCATAGCTTTGAGGTTCAAATGTGTTTTTGGTGATGTATCGAGGAGCCAATAGGGCCGGGTAGCCGTTAGGCATAATTCCCTAGCGTCCGTGCTCGTTCGGTTGCAAATTGGTGGAGGTTGCATATCAATTTATGGGCATCAATTTGCAGAGCATCAGGTTCGGCCGACCGACCCCCCTGGTCCGGTCGACCGACCTGCTAGTAAAAGTGCAGTTGCACTTCTCTGTTTCTGGTTCGGCCGACCGACCCCCTGGTTCGGTCGACCGACCTGATACCCGAGAAGTTTTCAAAACAGGGTTCGGTCGACCGAGCTCTGTAGCCGGCCGACCGACCTGATGTTATTTTGCCTATTTCGCCTATTTTGTGTGGTTGCCAAATTTAATCGATTCGTGTTATTTCCCTATTCTTTGTTAACATTTATTATCGACTTTGATGACTTCTTTTCTTTGGGATTTTAGATATATCCACTTTGATGGATTCGGTATCGATTTCTTTGGATTTTATTCACGTCTTCGAATGTGAATTTTTATGATTAATTATTTCTACAATCAATTCTATGATTTGTCACTTTAAAAATATAAAGGTTTTCTATACTAGTAGTAAATATCAAAACTCTTTCTTCAAATGATTTCAACACTATTTTATTACAAAGCCCGTTTTCTCAAACCGATTTCCAATCTATTAGTATATACAAACCTTTACCTTACTCGTATGAGAAATCTAATTAAACGACTTAGTAAAACAAGTGGTATGAAACGCTTGTGTTTACTTCGTCGGTTAATTCTTGGACTTGTTCGATTGAATCTCTTGTGACAATTTTCTAGTGGAGATCTACAATTTGTTCGTAAATATTTAAATTAAGCTAGTGGTTATGGGACATGAAGCTAAGCTCATATATTTGCTAGCTTACTGTAATCGACACTTCTCTTTGATCATGACGATCATTTTATGGTTTAGACTAGCATTGTGCGATGTCTCTTTGTCCACGTAGAGGACTGTACGTCGTTTTTATTGAGCTTCGGCTCACCAGGAGGAGCTTCGGCTCAATGTCCGCAATGGGGGACTATACCCTGTCATGAGGAACTTCGGTTCACCAGAAGGAGCTTCGGCTCAATGTCCGCAATGGGGGACTATACCCTGTCAGGAGGAGTTTCGACTCACCAGGAGGAGCTTCGGCTCAATGTCCGCAATGGGGGACTATACCCTATCATGAGGAACTTCGGTTCACCAGGAGGAGCTTCGGCTCAATCTCCGCAATGGGGGACTATACCCTGTCAGAAGGAGTTTCGACTCACCAGGAGGAGCTTCGGTTCAAAGTCCGCAATGGGGGACTATACCCTGTCACGAGGAGCTTCGGCTCACCAGGAGGAGCTTCGGCTCAATGTCCGCAATGGGGGACTATACCCTGTCAGGAGGAGTTTATTTTTCTGGGATTGGCCATCCTTTTTATTGTGATTTCTGGATTTCGTGTGTTGATTTCTGGAATTTATGTTTCACCAACTTTTACGATGGGCATTGATATATATGTCATTTATTGTGGCTTGGTGAATGAAATTAGGAGTATGACATTCCTTTTTATCTTGAGTAGATTATTGTGATATTGATTAATCTCTTGTTGATTTTCAATTACTTATTTATCACAGCTTGGCATTGTGATTATTATTTGTTTATGTCATATCTCTTATTATATGTCACTTCATCTGATATTTATAGCTAGACTGATCCGTTTATTATTTTCTTCTTAAATAATACTCGGGTCAGACTGAGATATTACAGGTGCTTCTGCTTGACTCCTTATCGGACTTTCATCTGATCTTTTGGCTAACTACTTAAGTTTAGTAGTTTTTGTTGTATACATTTGAGATACAAACTCTATGATGTATACTTATTCTTTTGTCTAGCACTTGTATCTATTCTTTTTTGATATTGTGGATCTTGTTTGACCACTACTCTGATGTACACTTTCATGTGTAATATTCATATCTATTTCCGCCTTTGTGATATGAATTATCTGTGACTGATTTGTGTTATGTTTATTTCTGTATTTGTTTCTGAAGATATTATAGCCACTGTGTAGTAGCTTTGAGTTTGTGTCGGTATGTCGGATTTCCCTCTTGATAAGAAATGCATGTTATACTATCTGACATATCGATGCTCACGCAAAGCAATTACATGGATGGTCGCTCCTTAATAGCCTTATTCTCCGTGCTAGTTGACAGCATTCACCGTAATGTTCTTGGCTAGCGTGGGTATAGAGGTGGGGCGTCACAAATATTGCATGCCTTAGATTGATTGATATCTCGGATATGTGATTTGTGATGCTATATGATACGATATGTTGAGTTTAAACTAAGATAATGTGGTTATCTATCGATGATGAATTAATATGTATAGGTGACACCCTATATTTGAAATTTGAACTCTTTCACTTGAATAATTTGGGATAAGATGGTACTGAATTCGAAGAGACTGGAGTCCGGTATTAGTAAATACCCGAAACCACTTCGATTTGTAATCCACAGTAATTCTTTATAGATTGATATGTGAAATCAATAGGCTAGAATGGAATGATTTAAGTGCATTGGGCCATTTAATCTAAGTTTGGTACTTAGAAATTGATGTGTAAAATAAGTGATATCTTTAACAAATTGAGAATTTGTAAATCGACACGAGTTACCCCGGGTTTTAATTAAATTCTACGTATTGGAGTTTCTTGATATATGAGTTTACTCGAGCTGGTTTCCAGCCTGACCCGGGTGTTACTTTGATGTAATGCTCGGGTCAGACCGAGTATTACAGCTTTTTCAAGTAAGGACGTTCTGGAGTTTAGGAGGCGAGCTGGATGGCAGAAACGTATGGAGTGTTTACCACTATGTATATTATTGTTGATAATCTGGGACAAGTTATTTTAACTGTCCAGAGATTGTGAAATGTTGAAACTCTGATAAAATGTATGTAAAATAACAATTACAGCTTTCTTTGCATAACTATTATTCTATGTGATATTATATTTTATCCGCTGTGAATGTGAGAATCTGTGTTTTGTTTCTATTTCTTCTTCTTTCTCTTTCCTTATTTTCCAAACTATTTGGAATTTTCTGGATCGAAATTTCCGGGTCGTTACACAATGCGTCTCGATTGATAGACGGCCTGAAGTTCCCATAACGAAGAATCTTTTTTGCTAAGGTTTTCCCTTTGGTATGATCACCATGAGCCCCCTCATGCACTTCCCTGAGGACTCGCTTGGCTTCATCATTAATTACACACCGAAGTAGGGGGATTAAGAATCCCTTCCTGTACAACATTCCTTCTTGAATAATGTATCTTAAAGCTTGGCGAAGTTCTATTACTACTCAAGCTTTTTGTCTAGAAGGATTCCCCTCTGTAAGTAATTCTGGATAGGAGTCATCAATGAATCCTTTTCAGACTTAGCCTCCAAGATTCTATTGACATCCATCCAGTCGATGCTCGAAGCAGATAATACTACCATCGGGACCAGGCCCATGAGTTGCGCATAACCTGAACTAACCAAGTTGGCTAGTGAATCGACTTTTGCATTCTCCTCTCAATGAATATGCATTATGGTGTAATACTCAATATCATTAAGTAAATCGAAGGCCTTGTACATATAAGGAAATAGTCTCTCTCCGTTCGCTTGAAACACTTTCCTAATTTGGTAGACCACTAGTTATGAGTCACAAAAGATGTGCAAAGTTTTAACTACCAATTCCTTTGCAATTTAAGTCCTTCAATCAAAGCTTCACATTTTACCTCGTTATTTGCTGCTGGAAAATTGAGTTTCAAAGTGTAGCAAATCGAGCATTCCTTTGGAGTTACCAACACAAACCTTGCCCTAGAATAACATTCGTTGGATGCACCATCGGCGTACATCTTCCACCTAGCATTCTTCACTCTATGCTCTCTGGAGTACCATCTCACGTAGTGTGCTCGGGTATGAAGTCTGCCAATGCCTTGGATTGCCCTCCGTGGATGATATGTAATTTCAAATTGGCTCAATTCAATGTTCCATTTTAACAGTCATTTAGAAAACTCAGGTCACTATAAGACCTATCTCCATGGGTGGTCGGTATGAACGTTAATCGGATGAGCCTGGAAGTACGGGTGGAGTTTTCTCGAAGTAATCAAAAGGCTATATGCCATCTTTTCTAGCTTTGGGAAATTCCTATCTACCCCCGTTAATTGCTTTCTAATGTAATACACCGGCCTCAGGATTTGTGACTCCTCATGTACAAGTACGACGCTCAAAGCATGCACTGACACTGCCAAATAAACAAACAAGTCCTTGTCCAATGGCTTAGATAAGATGAGAGGCCTTTCCAATTGATCTACCAAAGCCTGGAAAGCGTTGATAAATTCCTGTGTCCATGCTAATTTCATCTTCCTTTAATGATGACATCAAAGAAGAGGAAATGCTTGTGGTGGCTCTGGAGATGAAACGACTCAATGCAGTGACCTTTCCATTCAAACCCTAAACTTCCTTGATCGACTTTAGGGTTTTTACGTTCCTTGGTGCCTAAATCTTCTCTGAATTGGCTTCAATTCCTCTCGGGTTTACTATGAAGCACAAGAATTTTCCGAATGCAACCCCAAATGAACACTTTAGTGGATTGAGCTTCATACCATACTTGCAGAGCACAGCGAATATCTTTGCCAAATCATGAACATGGCTTGTCAATCATCGTGACTTACAAGCATATCGTCTATACAGACTTTCACTAAACACCGAATTTGTTCTTTAAATATTGAATTCACTTGCCTCTGCTAAGTTACTCATGCATTTTTCAAACCAAAAGGCATAACAAGATAACAATATAGTCCCAGATGGTTATAAACTAGTGTATTCTTGATCTGGGACGTGCATTGGAATCTAGTTGTAACCAGAGTAGGCATCCATGAATGTAGCAGTTCATGTCCAGTGGTCGAGTTGATCGATCTTCGAGAGCGTGAAGCTACCTTTTGGACATGCCTTATTCCAATCAAAATAGTCAATGCATGTTCTCTACTTCATGTTGGGCTTCTTCACCCAGTATTTGATTGGATACCCATTTTAGGTACATAGCATTGGGGATAAAGCCATTGTTCTTCAGCTTATTCACCTCTTCTTTCAGTGTAGCAGATCTCTCCAAACCCACGCTGTGGTGTTTTTGTTTCACCATTATGCATTTGAGATTCACATTTGATTCTTTGCATGCTATATTCAACGTCGAAATGTGTCCAGGAGAACACATCTAGGTTCGCTTGGAGAAAACCAATCTATTCTTTCACCATCCTCATACCAAGTTTAGAACCGATCTTCAGGATCCATGTAGGATCGTCCTGACTAATGCCACCTTTGCTTCCTCTAGCTCTTTTCTCTAATCAATATCCATATAGAACTGAATGTACTATCTCATCTAGGGCTTAGGCAATAGTCACTGTGCGTCCAAAGATTTGATGTAAAGAGTCTCCTCTACATCTTTCCCCTCTCACGTTGCCTTGCCTCTTTTAGCTCTATGATGTAACATTCATGTCCAAGCCTCTGGTCTCCCTACCCAACTCCCACTTCATTCTCCATAGGGAATTTCATCATCATGCACATGAGGCAATGGTTGCCTAAGAAATAGCTAGGGTAGATCGGTCCAAAAATACATTATAAGCAGGAAAAAATATCTAACACAATGAAGGTCACAACCCACACTCTCTTGCGCTTACCTTATTCTAATAAGACTGGTGACTCTATACATCCAATAGGCTCCATCGCCATGTCCTTAAATCCCTGGATACAAGATCTACATGGTTTCAAATCCTTGCCATCCAACATCATTTAATCACAAGCCTTCTTAAATAGAGTATTGTTTGAACTGCCGGAGTTAACCGGCACCTTTCTTACAATCATCGGTTCAATCATGGCCAATATCACCATGGGATCCAATGTCATAGCTTCAACTCCATTGGCATCCCTATTCAAAAGCACAATGTCATCATTCATAGTCCTGAATTATTTCATTGGAGCTTTTTCTTTGATGGCAAAACAACTCTCAGTACTAGCATGCTTTAAAGCGTTAGCATATCTCTCAATTTCGTTCCAACTCTTTTCCGCTGGATGTGATCCTCCATGAATGGTATTATGGATTAATCTCTTCTCAAGCCGCCTAGGCTCATTATCACTAACCCTGCCTTACCCCTGTTGGAACAACAATCCTTAGGGGTTAGAACTTATTTTCCCGCCATCTTGCGAGGATTTCACAAATGGTTGCAATTTCTTTTTTCGTACCAAGTCTTCGATCACATTACGTAAGTGCCTGCACCCATTTTGTTGTGATCATGTTTCTTATAAAATCTGTAATACTTCCTAGATTTCTTTTCCTTCTCAGTTGACCCCCTCGGGGCCGGCTACTTATACTGTTCGGTACCTTGGGTCATAAGGTAAATGTTCTCGATTGAGTTATTCAACTCAATGTAGTTTTCATATTTTAGAAACCTACGGCATTTTCTATTGTCAAAATTTTTATCTTTAGCTCCACTTCCCTTCCTTATCTAGCCGCCACTCTGGTTTTCAATATTCACGTCGACATTTCTAGAACTCCCCCCAGACTATTTCATAGCAATATTACTTTAGATAACTTCAGCTGGTTGCTCGGCCCCAGTATTCCAAGTGATAGCACTTATCTCTTCTAAATGTAATTATTGGTTTGCTTTCATATAAAATACATCCATTGTTGATGGGGATTTAATCTTCAGCCATCTCCCAAAATTGGTATCAGGATGAACCCTCTTATCAATGCCATCAAAATGATGCCTTCTCAGGCATTAGTAAATTCAGTCACAGCCATGTGGAACCTGCTTAGAAAATCCTTTAATGACTCTCTCATCTCCTGGAAGAGATTTGAAAATGATATCACATCCTTGGGATGAGTAACGTGTAAACAAAACTGATCGATAAACTTTCATGCTAACTGGTCAAAAAATGATATGGATCTTGACGGAAGCAGGGTAAACCACATTGTTATAGAACCTTCAAGGAAAATTAGGAAACAACGGCATCTGACAGTATCAGCTTCTCTAGTAGAATCCATATACCAGTCATATTTCATCAAGCAAAGCCTCGAATCCGTCTTTCCATTATATGATGGCATTGTCAGCATCATAATTCTCCTACGATACTCTTCGCATAGTATCTCCTCAGTGAATGGGCTCTGTCTATGGAAAGTGTCTTGTTCATCATTGCTCTGATGCTGATCCTCGCTTACTAACTTCCTCACCATCTCACCTAAATATTCTGGTTCTACAAGTTCTACCGAATGGTGGTAATCAAGATCTCTTCCGTGTGATTGACCTGGCAAATGCTCTCGGGAAGATTAACAATACTTGCATTCTCCTGACTCCGAGAGAACCATTCGTCTAACAGATCAGGTCGTCTGATTCCTACAAGGTGGATCGATAACAGCCGCTTGATATCCAGTATTCTAATCATTGGTAACATGACTAGAAGCAAGTCTGGCATTCCCTCCGACTTGCTAGGTTTCCAGCCCAAGGGAAGAAGGTTCGACACCGATCCACGGGGATGGATCGTTATCAATCCTCGGGCTTCGACCGTGACCTACATCCGGCCTCTGTTTTGATGCACCAACCTCTTCCCTGACCATTTTCTGCTTCCTTCGTCTCTACCTCTGGCTCAATGAACAGGAACTGTCATATATTGAATCGAAAGGCGTCGTATCCCTCCTACTTCTATGGCGATTTTGTGTTAATTCATTTAGCAATTTAAGGCTCTCATGCATCTCTTGGTTCATATTGTTGTGACTTTCCTACAACTTATCTTCCATTTGTTTCATTATGCGGTCCAACTCGACTCTAGTTATCACATTAGTCAGATTTTAGGCCTTAGCAGCATCTGGTTGTGCAACTTCCTCCTGGTGTTGAACGTCAACGTTCTCAACATTATCTGCAGCTCTGGAAATGGTAGAATGGTCTTAACGTGGAGCCATGGTTGAAAGCAACTTTTCTAGATTTCAGAAAATCTAAGTTGTGTAAAATATCAAAATCAAAGAAAACTGGATCTATCTCTCAAATTTAGATAATCCAATGGTAGATGAGGGATCCAAACGTCCTGAGAATAACGTTCTTAGTGAAACACCAAAATATTTGCACAAAAATATGGCATAAACACCCTAAGAGATTTAGTAGAGAATAACATGAAGAATGTTAAATGAAAATGAAGTAAAAAAAAAACACATAGAGTTTATAGTGGTTTGGCCAACTAATGCCTACCCCTTCACTTGGCTTTTCTATCAATTATATGACTATTTACAACTTCTGTTCTTATGGATCGGTTTGGATCCTCTATATAACAAAAAAATCACAAGAAATTAGTAAAACAAGAAAAAGGATCCTTTAAAATGACCCCTTAACCGCCTACTCATAGTTGTAGGTTGTTGAGAATTTCTCCTTTACGATTGTCATCACATTCCCCACCTCCAGCAGTAGTTAAGCTCAAGAAAACGTGGTCATGTCAGCAAATATGATGGATCAGTACAAATCCAAAAGATTTCCTTATGGATTTTTTCCATTGCCCTAATCAGGTGTGAGTAGCTTCATGTTTTCTACCTTGATTGCTCTGCTAGAGGCTTGTTTCAGAGTCAACAAGTTAGGTCGGTAGATGAATGGATTTTTTAATTTCATGTGCTCGAGAAGTTCAAAGGCAAACAACAGACGATTGATCCTATGAAGCTTGGAATAGGTTACTAGCAATAATGCTTGGGAGTAGAGGGAGTTCGAGGTGGAATGGACGAGATTTTATGGATCAGTACCGATCCATAGGGATAGGTCGGTACTGATCCATCCACTTCGAAGGGTGAAGCTTGTTGAACTTTAGGATAACTTGGCATTTGCCTTAGGATCATGTTTGCATTTGGTTTCTAGGATTGCAAACTATCTCTTTTAGTTCTTTTCCTTGATAATTTCCAAGTTTGATTCACCCAAGTTCGTCCAAATACTGTCTGGCCAAAAGGCTGGATAACATATACTATATATGCTACAGTCATCCTAAGAACTATTTTCCGATGATAATATAAGATCAATTATTGTACCAATAACATCAAGAGCATGGGAATTCATAAATTTTAAAAAAAAGTTTTCACTAATCCTTTCGCAAATTCATTACATTCAATTACATTACTTAACCCCGCAATTCCTTCATTCTTATAACATATAGAAAATACAAATATAGTTCCAAAAGAGACATATAAGGATGTCTTCTTGGATGATCAGAGTCTTAACTACTAAACAGTTATAGTATTCGTCATTATGTGCATTAATTAATAAAATAAAATAAGTTAATATCACACAATAGAAATACTTCTAAATTGTAGCTTTCCTCCGGTACGTCTTTGGAAGCTTATTTGTGTAAACCTAAAATACCCTACTCTAAGCCTACCAATTCAAATTGAACACCTAATATTTTAAGGGGAAACCAAAAATGGTCGGACAAAAAGTCTGGTGTGAATGATGTTATACCATCACAAACCAAATTACGTAACTACTGAGACTACACACTAAAGCACGGAACTGGTTTCCCCTCATTAATACCTTTATGATATATATGCTAGTCATAACATATATGCAACCAAAATGATTAAATGATCATCATAATAAAAATATCTGTATCATCATGCATGATGGATCAAAATGAATAGCACGCCACTCACTAGGGTCAAAGGGTTACACAGTCCAATACTTACCATATCCCATCAAATAGTCCATGGCATAGTTTTTCCAGAGCCACTATGAACCTGTCTTAGTTTTCAAAGGCAAATTAAAAACATATCGGGCTAACTCGGACCAATATATACCTAAATTGTCCAAAATCTCTTGTCCAACAAAAGTAAATAACCGCGACCTCTGTCCAACGGAAGTAAAACAATGGTGAGCATCTCTGGCATAGTTCCTTTATTTGTGTAACTCCAAAAAATTATCTTTATACAACTCCAAAAAATTTAGACTCGATATCAGCAAAGCTTAATGCATTGGAATCACAGACCTGAATGATCGAAAATCATGGACCTAATCTCCACCCAAAATCTGGTTTTTAAAATATCCATGAACATGTCTTCTGATCGGTTCAAGACATCTTAACACAACGTGATCTTTTCAATCTTATGGATGCAATTCTACTCATTAAGAAGTTTAAGTCTGATCGTACCCTCTATTGAAAAAACCCTAATCAGTTTTCAGTTCCTAAATCCCCAAGGTAATAAATGAAGGGTTATAACACATAACATATAAGTGAGCATGTCAATAATTTAGTATATGCAATAACAACTAATCAAGATACAAAATTGAGCATATAGCATATCGTAATCTATCATAGATATATGTTCATTAGATAGCCATTTAATATACAAAAATTACTTGTAACAAAGTAATAATTCCCTTTACAATTTTTTTTATAAATATCTTTTTTCTCCTTTGAAAACTTATTACAGTACTTAACAAAAACTGTATATCATGTTTAAGGAAAGTTGGCCCAACATAGAGTTAAAAACTATCAAGTGTCATAAAATAAGCTATCTTTCTTTTGAAAAACTTATGATATTGCACGTTGATAATATATGCTATCACACTTCAACTTTCAAGCCATCACATGTCAACATAATAGGCTATCACATGGAAAATAAATCAAAGTCATTGGATGTTTGCACCACATGAATCCATCACATATTGACAAATAAAATTTTCACATATCACCTAAAATAAAACTATCACAAGTCGAAATAAAGTAGATATCGCAATTTAAAGACACATAGTCATCCTAAGTTGATAAAACGTAGTCATTATAGGTTGATAAAACATAGCTATCGTAGGTTGGCAAAACATATAGCTATGACAAGTTGATTTAAACATATCTACCGCAAGTTGATTAAAATATAGATATTGCTAGTTGACAAAACATATAACCATCATAAGTTGATTAAATATAGCTACACAAGTTGATAAAAATGATAGATATTACAAGTTAATAAAATTATAGCTATCGCAAGTTGATTAAAACATAGTTATTGCAAGTTTATAAAACAAGGCTATCGCATTTGATAAATATGAACTACCGCAAGTTGATTAATGGCATTTATGTAAATATCTAAAAAAAACTAATTTATTTCCTCTAAAAGTATTAGTTTATTACCTAACCGATTTTTTTCTCAAACTTTCATTGGTTAACCAAAATCTTTTTAGAAATTTGAAACAAAAAAAGCTAGAAAAATTATCATATTTCTTAAAATTATAAATTTTCTATTAATTAAGCCAGTAATATCTTTTTGCAATTATAACCCTTTTCATAAAAAAAATAATACTGAATTATAATTACTTTGGAAAAATCCCCAAAATTCTCAAAAAACTAAATTTACCACCTTTTGAACATATAAAAACTTAGGAACACAATAACTATTTTTTGTATTCTAAATAATTAAAAACCAAAAATTTCCATTTTCTTGCTTAGAAAATTAATATTAAATCCATAAATATTTGAAAAATATGAAACTAAAAGTCCTTCTCTAAAATATCATTTCAAATATCATATCGAAAAATCAAAGTATTTGGAGGCCAAAAACGAGTGCATTCTATGTAGATAGCCTGCTCATGCAAGCGAATGAGATCCAATAAATGATAGAACTATCCCAGATGTTATTTGTTAATGTAATATTTACACCAATGGCACCGATGTTTAATGCAGCCTAAAGCTTCTTTTTGTAGGAATTGCACATGTGTCGTCTTAAGATTGAGTGTCAATTAGATGAACATCCTTGAATATAGTGACTCTTGGATTCATTGTTAATGCTTTTATGTGATTTCCCTAGGCATCAATAACCAAACTCCACGTCATCGATCCATATCCAAAGTAAACCAAGGAATTGATTGACATGAGTAAACTTTGTTTTTGTACTTCTCCATCACTTCCACCTTTACTTCCATGGATGGCCCACCCTAGCCATGAAATGTTCATGATGGTGGTCAAAAAATTGAAGAATGGATCGGCGCCATGGGGTAAGGATATAAAATAAAGGGTGATAATGCAGTGGTATAGGGATATCATGGTGTTGGCTACCCACCCAATCCCTTAAATGTAAAGTTAAGGAAGTGGTGTCCAGATTTTTGATGAAGATCGAATTGAGATTCAAATGAATCGGAGGTGATTAATTCACTTAGATTAGCGTTGAGTTTTAGCCAAGGTTTAATGATCTTTAAGAGCTTAAAAGCATTAGGGCGGCGGTGATGTCATGTAGGAAAAGAAGTCACAAGAGGCTATAAAGAAAAACATAGGCTAATAACATAGGAAAATGAAATGAAGTGGCGGTCAAAAAATTCTAAGTGTTACTTAAATGGCAACACACTAAAAATAATTGATACTGAACCATAAGGATCAGTATCAATCCATTGAATGTTTCACTTTTTAAAAACTCGATGATGAATGGGATGGTAGTGAAAAAGTGTATGGAGTTCTACTCGACAAAGGGAAGAGAATAGATTTTAGGAATCTTGGAACATAATGGAGAGTTTGAATGGAAAAGTATAGCTCTTATATCTGCTACAGAGGTATGATTTTACGACTATCCAGAATAGCGTACCGATATATTCAAAGGAGATGCAAAATTTCATAAAGACATTTTAGAAGATAGAAGCTTCTTCCCGGAGTGGGGTTAGGGTTCGTTGCTTATTTTGATCCATGGCATGCTTTTACACAAATCATACTGTGGGGGCAAGTGTTATTCTGCATTTGGACCAGGTGATATCTTAACGGATATGAACTATTGAGTGGTCATGAAATGGATTGAGAAGAACCAGAGATGGGAGAATGAAGAATGCAAGAAAATGACTAAGTATAGAAAATATAATGAGGATTGACGTTGATCCTTATGAGGAGCTAAAATACATAATCGTGTTGCAGAGCCAAAGCATGTCAAAATGAAAAAAAGAAGCAAGGTCCAAAGTTAAAGAATGGGTCTATATCGATCAATAAGGATCGGTAGTAAACCATCTTAGGTCTTGATGTAAGCCCATTATTAGAGCGTTGAAGATGCATAGGGTAGAAGAAGAGTGCAAGAAGGAAACAAGTAAATGGATCGATACTGATCCATAACAATCGATACCAAACCATTGAGATCGTGGTTTTTTATGTTCTGACTGATTCTTCATGCCGAATCTTTGGATCTGAAGATGTGAACTTGTATAAATCATTCCTACAAAATTTGGTGGTCGAATCCATCTATAAATATCAAGGATAATGTAATAAGAATAATCAAATTTGCATAGATAATCTGTTTAATTCATAACTGAAAGGTTTACATTCTAAGATTGTTCTAAATCAATAGTAATTGCAATATTAATCAGTAAGAAAGCTAATAATGGATGTGTAGGGACTGGGCCAGCATGTTGCAGGTTAAATGGGTAAATTTAAAAAAATCCATTTTAGATCTTGTTGGGTCTATGAAGTCTAAATTAATTTAGATCCAATCTAAATAATTTTAAATAAAATCTTTATTTTATTTAATTGGTTCATATAAAGATTTGATTTGTTTAATTATAATATAAATATAACTTATATGTCTATAACATACACATATACGTGTACAGTGCATGTGTAACCTAAGTAGTTAATATCCGTATTAGGTATGCATTTGTTAAGTACTGATATGAGATATTTTAAAATATTGTGACAATATCAAATAATATCGAAAAAATATCAAATATCTATAGAACATGTTATAAACGATATTGTACTTTGTTATAATTTTATATTGATGTTAAATAATCAAATATTTCGATATACAATTCCAAATTATTATCAAAGACTGATTGCATACAGTTTATAGATTATAATTTATTGACTGAGATATTCTATTTAATAAAATCATAATATAGGCTCATAAAAATCAAAAAATTCATATAATGTACATCTTTATTATTTTCATTGTTCGTATACTATATTCATTATTTATTAGTCATTTAAATGTTTATATTACTGTCCGAAATTATGCGTATTTATAGTTTCATCGTTTTCATTTTCACTTAATTTATCGAATAAGCAATATCGATTTAATACCAATTACTACTTTAGCTCGTTCCTAATCAGTGTGTCAAATATATAACTTTACTGCCCTTCAACTTTTTGTTCTTGGTGCATAATAATAACTAATAAAATGAATTTAATAAGTTAACTTATCTATTAAAATGGTGAACAAAAAATAACTAAAAAGAGAAGTGGTTCTTTCATGATATAGACTTTGGTGGCAAAATCTTTAAGGAAATATAAACTAATAGAATAAGTAAAGTTTTCATTATTGAAAGACTAATGAAGAAGCCTAAAACTATATGGGCTAAACTAAAAAATTAGTACATTGTGATTTCTAATATAGTCTACAAATTGTCACTAACCATATACAAGAAAACAAATATTAAGAATGCAAAGATATATACTTGTAAAAATATTTTCTCCAACGCATAAAATAATGAACGATATTCTTGAAAAATATCCGAAATTTTACACTAAATATCGAAGCAATATATCATCAAATATCACGTGATATATCAGTAACGATATTTTAAGTGATATTTTAGAAAGATATCGGCTTAGGTGCGATATGAGATATATCG
The DNA here is from genome assembly GCA_030765085.1 of Allium cepa. Lineage (NCBI taxonomy): Eukaryota > Viridiplantae > Streptophyta > Magnoliopsida > Asparagales > Amaryllidaceae > Allium > Allium cepa. The sequence goes on from CM060941.1 coordinate 1,022,632,832, forward strand.
GCGATATATCAACGATATTATCCGATATTATGGCATGCAACATATAGTGTATAAATGCTTTAATGTGATCATATATAAATGTTGGGATTTACATTACAGCAGACATAGTTGCCCCTATATAATATATATATATATATATATATATATATATATATATATATATATATATATATTTGCTGCCAATAATTAGTTTTGTTGTTTACTTACATTTACATATAAATAAGCACACACATGCATAGGTGCACGCACACGGGCATATACACACACATACATACAAAAAATGGGTTCTTTATTAATGGTGAAACGAACACTAGAAATCTCACCTCCTTAAAAAACCTTGCCATAGTAGCAAGAAAAAAGAGCGCAGAAATTCGTATACACTTTCAAACAAACAAATACAAGTCATAAAACACAAGAACACAACACCAGCCCTCTATACAACAAGCTACCCAGACAACCCTGCCCATCACACAAAATAAAAAGGTAAATACCCTTAGTGCCTCAACAATTAGCCTAGATTGAAGTCAATCATCCATCTCTTTAATGGACTAGCTCTTTCTCCTTAGCTTTCGTAAGTCGACGATGTAATTGTGCTCTGATATCCGCGACAAGAATTCTTTCTCTCTGATCAGCTGTAGTCTTTCTTTCTATGAAAGTCCTCCCATTCCTTTCCATCCAAAGATGATGTATCAAGGTTACAGCCACTATACATGAAAGATCTCAGCTGCATCCTTACCAATGATATATATTATAGAGCCGGTTATTCTTCGCATGCAAACTGATGAGTCATGGTTAGGTTCCATTGATAAGTACTATACTTACAATTAAAGAATAGAAGTTGTGTGTTTCTGTTTCTTCGTTGCATAGTACACATATAGTTGAGTCCAAAATCCCCCATGAATATAGTCGATCCTTGGTTGTAAACGACACATATAAGCTTTTTAGTTAGTACAGCTAAATTTATTCGTATAATAACGATTCCAAATTATTCTACCCCAATCTAATGTAGGTTAAAAAGTTCTAATTGCATTCCACATGGATGAAAATTTGGAAGTGGTTGAGTCCGTAGTCTACCAATAATCAATAGAGTGATTTATATATAAGTGAATTTGAGTAATAATATGAGATAATTCCCTTGTAGATGGTAACTTATTAGAATTCAGTGAACCACCCTTTACTATGTTACTCATTGTCCAATTAGATGCTGGGCATAGAGAAACTCTATGCCATCCCAGTAAGTCCACCATGGATTTATGGTTTAACCATGGGTCAAACCATAGAGAAGTTGATTGCCCGTTGACAACGATTCTTTTCATAATTTTACTGCTTTGTCTCTGGCTCTTAGATTATATTTCATAGTTCCTGAAAAATTGTTATTAATGGCCAAAGACCGTAAATTCTAAATGTATAAGTACCTGTTTGTAATCACCTACTCCATATACACTACTTGGTTAATAGAGTCCATAATAATTTAATCATTGGAGCCTGTCTTAAATATAAAAACAATCTGAGGCCAATTCCCTCTTCAAGTTTAGGTCTACAGATTTGAATTAATATAAAAAATATCTTAAGCTAGTTTTAAAATTTAAATATTGATCTAGATCTAGAAAAAGCATTTGTTAATATATTAACTTTTAATATTTATGTATTAACTTTTAATTAGTGATTATAAAATTACGTATGTTAGCATAAAAGTTAAATTAAATTTCAGCCAAAACATTTTTACCAAAACTCAAATAATAAATTTTTTAACAAATCCATATGGATTTATGTATAAAAATTTAATTTTATTTCGTATAAATCCGTGTCGATTTGTATAAAATAAATAATTCTTTTTAAGTTATATCATTTGGATTTATAAAAAATTAACATATGTTTTGTGTTTTGTAACTAATTATATATATTATTTGAAAATATACATAAATATATATAAAGAGCAACAAATAAATTTTATGAAATGTTTATATATGTACTTAATTATAAAATTTATATTTAATTTAATAATTGCTATCGAAAATCATTTTTTAATTTGGAAAATAGTTTTTATTATTAAAGGCTGAAAATATATGTATATATATTGTAAATGTATACAATTTTGTTAATTTATATGAATATGTGTATGTTTGTTAAATAAGACAGCAAATACATATGTAAATTCATTATAAAGCAGTGATCAATCCACAATTGCATGTTGACATAGATGAATACATATAACAGAAGATAGTAGATAGAAATTACCATAATTATTTTCTTAGATTTGAACCTACAATGTTGAATCAAAACTCCTCATATACAATTTGTACTCCTCTAGAAATTGCAACTAACTAAAAGGAAAACCACAACTTTGAAATATGTTTGATTTGATTTTTATCTGAAAGTGAAGGGGGAACTTTGATGCTATTTTCGTCCAAAAGTGGTGGGACGTAGGCTCTAAAACATGAAATAAAATAAGTGAGGTAGGGTGGTTTAAATAAGCAATAGGAAGGAGCAAAATGAGGAGATCTGGATCTCCCTGTTTACCTCTTCTCCTAACCAATTCGAACCATATATTTCAACCAAATATCAAATCCTACCTCCTCCCCCCTCCATTATGATTGTCCTATGCATAAGCTATATGGACCCATAGATATTGCCAAATCCAATCATTATTTATTAATTTTAAATCCAATTTAAAAATGTATAAATCGATATCGTAAAAAGATATGTACATATAACTTTTATATATGCACTTGATTAAATATTGATTCAAATAAATCAAATAAAATTTAATAACTAATATTTCACAAATATTAATCAATGAATAACAATTTTAATTTAATTAAACTTTAAGGCATTCAACATTGCGGTTGTGTGATTCAAAGGTGTAAATTACTTCAGTGGTTAATACTAAATAATTTAAATATTTATATTCACACGTCACCTTGGCTAGTGGTATGATAGTTTGGCTGTATTTATTGCTTAAACATTTTTTAGTAAAATCAGATTTCATTATTTTATGTGATATCTGATAGTAACGGTTATTTACACCAATTCTTTTCATCAAAACTATATCACATTAGGACTTATGGAATTTGTTTTTGGTCAAAACTCCAATGTCATTCACATTCAACTTATATAATACAAAGTCCTTAGTTTCACAACAACAATGATCATTAACCAAACTTCTTTGGCTAGAGACTTTGACTTTGAGTTAACTACGGTTGATCATGATGCTGACCTCATATAACCGAGTAGATTTATTCTCTACTGAGTGTTGTTTCACTTTCAGTGCTTCTACTTAGACCTAACTATGGTCATTCGATAGACATCGTGCCACGATTTAACTATAAGCAGAGTGGAGTGTTCATTTGAAGTTCAATAGTATTCTCGGGTAAAGAGAATTGTATAACATGGTCACTTTGATATTCTTCGTTTAACCTTATTTATATTAACTAATAAAAAAAACTATCGAGTGAGTCATTACATAGTTATCTAATAATTATCAATCCATAACCCCATGGTGCCCCAGCAGCAATGGGTAATACACTGCCCAATATTTGGATAGCATTACGTACTATACTCTTAACGGATGTATCGATATCCTATCTTGAAACATCTTGACTAGGAATATTTAAAATAATATGTTATTTTTATTGTGATAAATTTCTCATGATTACAATACATTGTAATAACTATTGCATAACATATCATTTAAGGATTTTCTATTTAATATACTTAAATTATATAATTAATTAACTTATCCAATTTGACAAGTATATAATAGAAAGAGAAACGCCTTTCATTTCAAAAGATGTTTTATTATAGATTTAATAATTTGCAATAAATTACATAATTACCCCTAGGGCATACCCCTAATTCTATCAATCTCCCACTTGCACTTGGGGTAATTATGTAATCTCCATCTCATCCCTTCCATCGATTTGCTTAGAACCAATTGAGTTGTTCCTTCCAAGAACGTATCTACTATGTTATATTAATTATCTACTCCGTCAATCAACTCCTTTTGATGCTAATAAACTGCCTTTATCATGTGAAATTTTTCGATGTTTGTTTTTAAACTTCTAGTGAGCTCTAGGTTCTTTTATGATCTGTACCACGACATTGTTATTATGTAATAATGACAAAGGATTCTTAATACTTGGAATCACCTCTAACTCAGTTATAAATTTATGCATATATACACATACATACATGTAAATACATACGCATGCGCACACACATTGCTTTTATTATGGCACTATTCAAGGCGATGTACATAGCCTCTTGATTGAATCAGCCATAAATTTTGTTTGAAACATTTCTAACTCAAAGCTTCTTATCTAAGAATGATTATGAACTTAGGATTGACAAGCTATACTCGATATCACTTACAAAATTGAGTCCGAATACTCTTCATAAGAAGTTTGTTATTTCTATGAACAATTCTCTATTATTTCATACATGCTTGATGTAACAACCCAAAATTCTGGTCATTTGATTTTAAATGTTTAATTAATTTTTAAACATTTAAATAACTGAATTTTAGAATTTAATAACTTATAATTCAAATATAGGGAATGATTAATTATTTGAATTATGAATTAATTGTCAATTAAATGGATTTAATAATTTTATTTAACTCCATTTAACAAATAAATAATATTGGTAAATTAAATTGATTAATTTATTTACAATGTCAATAGACAGGATAAATACCGATAATTAAAATATTTAAAAATGTGAAATTAGCCTTTCGGGGCATATTCTCGGATTTCGACGAAACCAATTTCATTGGATCCATAATAGAGATTTATTATACGCCATCATGTTTCGTAACGACTGGACGTATCGGTTGGTCGTACGAGATAGAAACGAGTTAAAATTAACATCGAAAATTTATATAATAATTGGGTCTAAAAATGTAACGCCCTGGGATTTTCGACCTCGAAAATCGACATAATACGTTCACTATATATAGTGCCAAGCAATCGAGTGCCGAAAACTCCAGATTGTTAGGGTTAAGAAGAAAAATAGGTAGAAGAAGTAACAAAAAACAAAAGCACAGAATCTCACAATCGCAGCGAACAAATATAATATACAAATAACAACATTTACATAAAGAAAGCTGTAAATGAAAATTTACGTAAAATATATCAGAGTACAATCATTTTCAAATAAACCGAACAGTTACAATAATTGTCCCTAAATCCAGTCTAGAAAACCTTTACTTTGCAACGGAACATAATCAATACGTCTTTACCATCTAGCTCGTCTTCTGAGCTCCTGAACGTCCTAACCTGAAATCTGTAATACTCGGTCTAACCGAAGCATTACAATAAAGTAATACCCGAGATAGGCTGGAAACCAATGTGAGTAAACCCATTTATTTTGAAATACTAAACTTATAAAACATTTTGAAAACCAGGGTAACTCGTTCATCATTGCGAGTTTTATCTTGCTATAACCAAACACTTATTTCACAAAACAATATCTAAGTACCGTTACTTAGTTAAATGGTCATGTTTACTTAATTTATTCCATTCCAACCTATTTGATTTAGAAATCAAATCTACAAAGAATTATGGTAGTTACTAATCGATGTGGTTTCGGATATCGCTGATATCCGACCCCGTTCTTCTTCGAATCCAACGCCATCCTTTAAGCCAAGTTCATTAGGTAAACAATTCTATTTAAATTTAGAAAGCCATATTCGCACAGAAATTCATCACAGATAATTAACTCACATTTATCATAGTTCAATCCAAGGCATATCATATCACAAAATATCACAATTTAACATACTAGAGATATTAAGAAATCCAAAGCATCCAATTCAAATTAAACGTTTATAAGCTTGGCAAACTGGTCACACCATTTCTAATCATTTAAAATAAATAAATTTAAACACTTATAAATTAATTTCTCACAAATCCTGCTTAAATGTCATTAATTAATCACAAGCCATTTTATATTTTATTTAAATAAACTATTTGGAATTAATTAACATATAGAATAACTTATGACCTTTGATTAATCTATCAGTTTAAAACATTTATCTTAACCATTTACTTAATTACATAATTAATTTTTATTTAATAATGTTTTGTAACTAACTAAATAATTAACATATATATGTGTGCATATATATATATATATATATATATCAACTTAATTAAATTTAAGTTTAATTCATTAAACCAGCATCATTATTAACCTAAGTTTAGGGTTAAATGAAAACTTTAAATTACTTTATTTATTTTCCTATACATATAAGTAAAAACATTTAACATAATAATTTGGTAAAAATTACTTGAAACTTGTTTGCATTTTCATTTTATTTTAATTTACTAAAAGCAAAACTCGGCCCAAAGCCCAAACTCCAGAACCAATCTCAGTCTCCCCCTTCTTCTTCTTATAAAACTTGTTAATTTACTTGTGAAACAGACCCGAGCCAACCCTATGCTAACCTGAGCCCAAACCCAATCCATTTCCCTTTCTTCCCCATCACTCTCTCAATTACTTGATCCTACCTATAGCCTACACAAAAACAACAGAACCCAATGCACCATGCATATGCACGCACGGTCGGAGCATCTCCGACCATCGCCGCTACCACCAGCAAGTCGACGACGTCATGCTCGTTCCTCTCCACTACCCAAAACTTCGACAAACCCTGAATTCGAATTCGAGCAAAAAAGAGGACCACCTAAACCAAACCCGATCCAAAGATCCATCATGCATCGCCATCTCTGACCACCAGAGACCTCGGCTCCTCGTCTTGACCTTCCCCGCAGACTCAAGCTCCTCCCCCCCCCCCCCCGATCCAACTCGATGCGATGATGACGCCGCATTTAACCTGAAAACATCGATGACCCAAACAGGGTCTTAAACCCTACTTCGCCACCGTTCATCCACCTCACCGATCTGAAAATCCACCACCAATTTCCCAAGCTCCTCGACCCACAAGCTTGCTCCAGCAACGACCCTGACCTTCCACCAAACTCTGATGGCCGAGAATCGAGGAAAACCCAAATCCCGTTCAACCCATAATTTCTACCTAAATACTATCCTAAAAATCTTGAAATTATTAATAAAAATCATGGTTTTCAACATCAAATCTTTGATATAAGCAAAACCCGAGTTTAACTTTCTGACTTAATTTGATTTTTATTGCACTTTCTTCTTTCCAATAAAACTACTAGCTAACTACACTTAAAAATATTTCTACAAATAAGATTTAGTTAATACAAAAATATTTCTTTTAAAGATCATAACCTAAAAGTGATTGAGGGAAGAGAATTTGAATTTTTGAACTTATTTTTAGTCTGTTAAACAAGAACAGAGGCATGCTTATCTATACACGGACATGCAGATGAATATATACCAGGCAAAACACATTTATATATCCATGCAAAACATTTTCACTACACACCTACTATGATTTATCACATGCATCGGATAATAAAGCAGATATGGTTTTAACAGGTGAACGTTTACTCACCTTAAAATGTTTGAACAGAGAATAGTTTTGAAAATTTGAAAACTGCTCTTGAATTTTGAAACAGCAGCTTGATCTACTTTTTGTTTAGATGAACTTGAATTGAATCTAGCTTGCTTAGTTGAAAACTTGAAGAAGTTGTTTATTTAGTTTTCTCAGGTTTTGATTTTTCTTCTTTTCTGGTTTTTAGCTTGGAAAATGAAAGAAAGAAAGGAATTGAGATATAAATAAGTGTATAAATTGTATAGCACTTTGTTTCTTATTTACATTATATTTTTTTTTTACTAAATGAAGAAAACAAACTTGACGCTTGTACACAAGATCTCCTTCTAGCTTTACAAATGTCTTTAGCAAATATTTTATATTTATCCATGTTATTATTTTATATTTCCTATGTTTTATATTTTATCTACCATATATAGCTCAAAAGATTTAATATCATAAAACGTTTTTACTTATTCTTATCTTATTTTTAAACTTAAGTTATTAATATTTTAATTAACAACCACACAAATATATATATAGTGTTTAAAGTGTAGAGTTCAAATTTAAATTATTTCTAAGATAAAAATATAACTTTGAAATAAAAATATAACTTTGGAACAATTATAATACCTTATGTGCATTTTGATATTATATATACTTATATTTTCACAAACTCCATATATCATTCATATGGCCTACATATACTTACCTACATTATATACTTGTACATATGTGTTTCAAATATCAAAATGCTCATATATGTATACACACTTATGGATTTTTTTATCTTAATTTAAATGGTGAAATATATTATTTATTTATTTACTATAAGATTTATCATCTTCAGAGATTTTTATAATTCAACATTTACTATAGTTTTAAAACAATCTACATTTATATCCAGATATTTTTAATTATCAAAATTTTATTGGCTCGACTTATAAATCAGTATTTTTAATAATTTAATCCGGTAAATTACCAATTAACATACTTTAAAAATCCAGGTTGTCACATTCCTCTCCCTTTAGAACTTTTCATCCTCGAAAAAGAATGAAGCAAGAATTTTAATTACAATATTTATTATCAGTTAAATTATTCTTTAAACATTTCAACTCTTTACTCTTTTTATTTTAAATTTTTTTAAAACACTTTAAAAATCTACATAATATTATCAAAATATTTTTTATAAAAATACTTTTTATAACTCGATTTCTCAACAAGTCCATCCTTGTTCTCATAGAAATTCGGTCATACATTGATCAGGCATAGGACTGAAAATCTATAAGAACTTAGCAGACCCAGTTTCAACACCCAGTCAAAATACTTATAAAACAATTTGTGAAACATTTTTGGTGAGAATGCTCTGGAATCATCACCCCCTCCATGGTCGCAGTTTGCCCGATGATTACGTCGCCATCTCTGCGAAACCATAGAAAACTGTAGGCATCTGCACCCCTCGATTACGCCATGGACCACGACAGATCGTAGCTACACCCAGGGTTACGTTGCCATCGTGGAAAAAACCATGTAACTGTAGGCATCAGCGCCCTCGAATTTCGCTGCCAAATGAAACTTCACAACATAAATCGCAGACTACACCAATCGATCCCAATGTAGCCTGTAGGCACTTACTGCCACACTACTTTCGCTATGTCCTCATAAATCGCTACCGATGTTACGTCACTTTCCCAGCGAAATCAAATGTAGACTTTAGAAATTCACTACCCCTCGACTTCCGCTATGGAATATAGTAGATCGCAGTTACACTGAGTTACACTGTCGTCACAACATAACCCTAATGTCTCTGTAGGCATCAGCGCCCTCGACTTTTGCTACCCCAAACGCAATCCTCAGGAACTACAGTTTAGTCCGGACATCCTTTGGGATCAAATTTAGAACCCACCATAAGGCTAAAGGCAGAACCACCCCGTGGATCTCCAACTCCAAGTTTTGACTCTAAATGGGAGTGCCTTTTTCCCCACAGCATTCTCAAAACATTTTTATACTATACATATAATACCTTCAAATCATATTCTTTATTTGTATCACATATAAATCCCATTTTTACAAAATCGATATCTCAAAATCGACAGTTCTCAAACTTGGCTTTCCAAATTCCCAAAATTTGCTTTTTCCCAAAATCAAAAGCCTTTTAAAATCAATGGGTTCCAAAAACCGTTTTTTGAATTTCATAAAATCATTTATATATATATAGATATATATATATATAACTTTATTCTTTTAACTAGAACAAAATATTTTTGGATCACTTCCTACTTATATAAATTCTTTTTATACTTCAAATCTTTTTCGAAAATCTTTTCGTCTAATTATAGATTCAACAAGGGAGTTTATCATATGTAACAAATATATATATATAACTTTATTTATGCCAAACCAACATTCAAATTCGATTTCCTTTATAAAGTTATTTGCCACATTACTTACTTTTTATAAAATGAGTTCAGTTATAGTGATATCCAACTTACACACTTATTCATCATATATTTCTCAAAATATACTTTTCCGTTTCAAAAATTATTTTTACATTTCTTTTCAAAAATTTCAATATCTATTTCATTCAAGCACGCACGATGTACATATATATCATCCGTGCGCAATATCAAATCTGATCGCTCACTTGATCACACAATTTCACTTCCGAACTAGTATCGTCCATCCGACTTCCTAGTGAAGACTCAGATCTGGTTTCTTGATCAGAAACCGTCATTCTCCTTGCATAGCCATAACTATGATAGAGAATTTCCAGAATCAATCAAAAATCCATATCCAGGGTTTGCCGTCGAAAATCGAATTAAAAGTCCCAACTCGGATCGTTATACTATCTCGGAATCTTGTGCTCGAATCTAGATCAAATTGTTATGAGAATGGAATAACATGCGTACATCCCACGTATTTATCTTCATTGATTATTAGTTAAATCAATTTTCTTTTTATTCACATTCATTTTGATTTCTATTCACTTATTCACAATTGCTTCAATTTCCATTTAGGTTATCACTTCAATTCTTATCTCAATTCGTATTTAATTATAAATAGTTTGCACTCTGACCAACTTGAATTTAGGAAATAGCTTGAAAGTTTAAAATAGTTAAGCGGTTGTAAGATAGATATTGGTTGTAAAATAGTTGTAAATAATTAAGTAGTTATAAAATAGTTGTAAAATAGTTAAATAGTTTCAAAATAGTTGTAAAACAAGTATAAGATAGTTTTGGGTTTTAAAAAGAAAGGTTGTACAGTAAATAGCCAGGAAAAATAGATTTAAGACAGTTTATATTAAAACAATTTATTTTAAAATAGTTTCAGAGTCAAACTGTTCAATCTCCCAATCTCCCTTTTTAACCCATCTCAATTTCCATTCCTACTGAATTAATTCAGTTCCAATTAATTCACATCAAATTTCAATTTGAACTAACTGTCAGTTCCAATCTCAATTTTAAACCGTCTCGAATTATATAAATTCGAGTTAAATTTTTAAATGTTGATTTAATCCCTTAAATCAAATTAACCCTTAACTTTTAATTTAACAACCTAAGTCTTTAACAATTTTCAATTCTGAGTCCAAATTTCAAATATTCATTTTAAATTACCTTTACTTAACTTATTTCAAGGTCCAAGTAAGAGTTCAAATCTTTTCAAGTAATTTAATCTTCGAATTCCAATTTATTACCCAATTTTAAACTTTTAACTTGAAACCAATTCTTAACAATTTCAGTTTGCAAGTTCATTTTTAACATTTAAGTCTTAAGCTCTAAGTGATTCCATTTCCATAATTACAATTTTGTTTCAAAAAAATCAAAATCTTTAAAATAGTTTTAAAATAAGGTTTTATTTCCATTTAATTTCAGTAATGAATATATATCATCTCAATCCACTTCTTAATTCATTTAATAATCCAATTCACAGTTTCATAGATTATTAATAACAACAGGATGACATCAGGATATGTCAAAGTAAATAAATATCCAAATTATCTAAAACATCAATCAATAGCATCCATCACAAATTTCCAGAACTCCAATTCGTTTTGAGATCACACATAACTCCCTCTCCCATTCAACCCATTTAACTTCTCTAAGCTGAATCTTAATTTCATCTTGAAAATTCCAATTCAGGTTGTTCGTTCTAAACTTATTTAACTTGCCTTAAGTTAAATTCAATCCAGTCAACCTTACTCAATTTGAATTCTCCATTTCAAATTTTAAACTTCTTGTCAATATCTCTTCCTACTTATAAGTACAAAAATTTATTTCTCTTTGGGTAATACATCTCATTCTAGGGAATTTAGAATTCAACACTTAGTATTTATTTCAAATCAACTTTGATATTATGTATATCCCACGTATATACATATTTATTTTATTTGCCCACCAAGTCATACTTTCAAATTTAAACCATTCTTGGTTTTTAATTTTAAAAAATCCCTTTAAAACAACTCTTGTTTTAAAATAAGATTCCTTTATTCAAAAATATTATTATTATATTTTTTTAACACTTTGAAACAATTTCAAATTTCTGGACTTAGATTTTTAAACTTCACAATTTAAATCCATTCTAATTTACAAGTCATACTTATCTAAATGTTTACTTCCTTAAAACATTTCACTGTGCTTTATCATTGTTTATTTTAGAAAAATAAACATTCCTTTGTTAAGATACAATACCCAATTTATGATAATTATCATGTCTAGAAATCACACCATATATCCATAATCATTTACTGAAAAATCAAATCAAGGTAATTTATTTCAATACTTTGGAAATTCTTTTGAATTTTCTACGATTTAAATTCGGTTTGAATCCATTTTTAGCTCAAATTATTTGCATAGTTAATTCTTACCTAAATTTCTATTCGGTTGTATATATATTTCCACTTAATTCTTATTATTATATTTAATTTCAATAATCAACAACCAATTACCTAATTTATATGATAATTAGAAAAATTATTGCTTTATATATATCAAGGTATAAGCTTATATAAAAAAATCATTTATTTTTAAAACCGTTTTAAAAATCTTAATATAAGAAAATAACAAATACGCCCTCATATATAATACACTCAACTCATTCCAGGGTACTACTGACCCTATCTCAAAGGACTAATCCCCACTAGAGCCAAGGTTCTCGCTTAACCTTCAACTCTGATACCAAATGTAACGCCCCTGGATTTTCGACCCTGAAAATCGACCCTAATACCTTCATTGTATATAGTGTCGAGCAATCGAGTGTCGGAAATTCCAGATTGTTAGGGTTAAGATGCAAAAGAGGTAGAAGAAGTAATAGAAAACAAAAGCACAGAATCTCACAATCGCAGCGGAACAAATATAATATACAAATAGCAGCATTTACTAAAAGAAAGCTATAAATGGCAATTTACATATAATATATCAGAGTACAATCATTTACAAATAAATTGAATAACTATAATAATTGTCCCTAAATCTAGTCTAGAAAATCTTTACTTCGCAGCGGAATGTAATCAATACGTCCCTGCCATCCAGCTCGTCTTCTGGGCTCCAGAACGTCCTAACCTGAAATCTGTAATACTCGGTCTGACTCGAGCATTACAATAAAGTAATACCCGAGTCAGGCTGGAAACCAATGTAAATAAACCCATCTAATATGAAATACTAAAGTTATTAAAACTTTTTGAAAACCAAGGTAACTCATTCATCATTACGAGTTTTATCTTGCTATAGCCAAACACTATTTCACAAAACATTATCTAAGTACCGTTACTTAATTAAATGGTCAAGTTTACTTAATTTATTTCATTCCAGCCTATTTGATTCAGAAATCAAATCTATAAAGAATTATGGTAGTTACTAATCAAAGTGGTTCCAGATATCATTGAAATCCAACTCCGTTCTTCTTCGAATCCAATGCCATCCTTTAAGCCAGGTTCATTAAGTAAACAAATCTATTTAAATTTCAGAAAATCATATTCGCTCAAAAATTCATCACAGATAATTAACTCACATTTATCATAGTTCAATCCAAGGCATTTCATATCACAGAATATCACAATTTAACATACTAGAGATATTAAGAAATCCAAAGCATCCAATTCAAATTAAACATTTATAAGCTGGATAAACTGGTCACACCATTTCTAATTAATTTAAACACTTATAAATTGATTTCTCATAAATCCCGCTTAAATATCATTAATTAATCAGAGGCCATTTTATATTTTATTTAAATAAACTATTTGGAATTAATTAACATATAAAATAAGTTATGACCTTTGATTACTCTATCAGTTTAAAACATTTATCTTAACCACTTACTTAATTACATCATTAATTTTTATTCAATAATGTTTTGTAACTAACTAAATAATTAACATATATATAGTTATCTCAACTTAATTAAATTTAAGTTTAATTCATCAAACTAGCATCATTATTAACCCAAGTTTAGGGTTAAATAAAAACTTTAAATTACTTTATTTATTTTCCCATACATTTAATTAAAAACATTTAACTTAATAATTTGGTAAAAATTACTTGAAACTTGTTTACATTTTCATTTTACTTTAATTTACTAAAAAAAATACTCGGCCCAGAGCCCAAACTCCCGATCCAATCTCAATCTCCCCCTTCTTCTTCTTGTAAAACTTGTTAATTTACTTATGAAACAGACCCGAGCCAACCCTATGCTAACCCGAGCCCAAACCCAATCTATTCCCTTTCTTCCCGTCACTCTCTCGATTACTTGATCCTACCTATAGCCTACACAAAAACAATAGTACCCAGTGCACCGTGCACGTGCACGCACGGTCGGAGCATCTTCGACCATCACCACTACCACCAGCAAGTCGACGACGTCATGCTCGTTCGTCTCCACTACCCAGAACTTCGATACAAACCCTCAAATCGAATTCAAGCAAAAATGAGGACCGCCTGAACCAAACCCGATCCACAGATCCATCACGCATCGCCACCTCTGACCACTAGAGACCCCGACTCCTCATCCTGACCTTCACCACAGACCCAAGCTTCTTTTCACCTACCTCCGAACCAACTTGATGCGATGACGATGCCGCATTCATCCCGAAAATATCGATGACCCAAACAGGGTCTTAAACCATACTTCTCCACCGTTCATCCACCTTACCGATCTGAAAATCCACCAACCAATTTTCCTAAGCTCCTCGACCCACAAGCTTGCTCCAACAATGAACCCGACCTTCCACTAACCGCTGATCACCGAGAATCGATCAAAACCCAAATCTCGTTCAACCCATAATTTCTACCGAAATACTATCCTAAAAATCTTGAAATTATTATTGAAAATCATGATTTTCAAAACCAAATCTGATTGATATAAGAAAAACCCGAGATTTAAACAATTAATTTTCTGACTTAATTTGATTTTTACTGTACTTATTTCTTTCCAGCAAAACTACTAGCTAACTACACTTAAAAATATTTTTAAAAATAAGATTTAGTTGATATAAACATATTTCATTTAAAGATCATAACCTAAAAGAGATTGAGAAAAGATAATTTGAATTTTTGAACTTATTTTTAGTCTGTTAAACAAGAACAGAGGCATGCTTATCCATACACAGACATGTAGATGCATATATACTAGGCAAACACATTTATACATCCATGCAAAACATTTTCACTACACTACTACTATGATTTATCACATGCATCAGATAATAAAGCAGACTTGGTTTTAAAAGGTGAATGTTTACTCATCTTAAATTGTTCGAACAGAGAATAGTTTTGAAAATTTGAAAAATGCTCTTGAATTTTGAAACAGCAGCTTGATCTACTTTGTGCTGAGATGAACTTGAATTGAATCTAGCTTGCTTAGTTGAAAACTTGAAGTAGTTGTTTATTTAGTTTTCTCAGGTTTTGGTTTTTTTTTTCTTTTCTGTTTTTTAGTTTGGAAAATGAAAGAAATAAAGGAGTTGAGATATAAATAAGTTTATAAATTGAACAACACTTTGTTTCTTGTTTACATTATATTTTATTATCATTTTTTTACTAAATGAAGGAAACAAACTTGACACTTGTACCCAAGATCTCTTTCTTGCTTTACAAATGTCTTTAGCAAATATTTTATATTTATTAATGTCATTATTTTGTATTTCCTATGTTTTATGTTTTATGTTTTATCTACCATATATAGCTCAAAAGATTTAATATCATAAAACTTTTTTATTTATTCTTATTTTATTTTTAAACTTAAGTTATTAGTATTTTAATTAATAACCACACAAATATATATAGTATTTAAAGTGTAGAGTTTAAATTTAAATTATTTTTGAGATAAAAATATAACTTTGAAATAAAAATATAACTTTGAAATAAAAATATAACTTTGGAACAATTATAATATCTTATGTGCATTTTGATATTATATATATCCATACTTTTACAAACTCTATATATCATTCATATGGCCTATATATACTTGCCTACATTTATATACTTGTATATAAGTGTTTCAAATATCAAAATGCTTATATATATACTTATGGATTTTTTATTTAATTTAAATGGTGAAATATATTATTTATTTATTTACTATAAGATTTATCATCTCCACCAATTTTTATAATTCAACATTTATTATAGTTTTAAA
Organism: Allium cepa; assembly: GCA_030765085.1. Lineage (NCBI taxonomy): Eukaryota > Viridiplantae > Streptophyta > Magnoliopsida > Asparagales > Amaryllidaceae > Allium > Allium cepa. The sequence goes on from CM060941.1 coordinate 1,022,648,922, forward strand.
CCAATCTACATTTATATCCAGACATTTTTAATTATAAGAATTTTATTGGTTCGACTTATAAATAGGTATTTTTAATAATTTAATCCAGTTAATTACCATTTAACAGACATTAAAAATCTGGGTTGTCACAAAAAACCTATCTTCTGCGTACTATCAAATTCGGCCTCGAGATAAGTTCTATTGCGTATGGAATAGGGTATAACATATAGAACGCCAGGCGGTACGCCTCATTTGGAGTTTGGAATTTTCGGGTATGTTAGGTTGAATAATTTAAAATTTAAAATAATAATATATATTTATATTTGGCCTTATGCTTGCCCATGCCTACATCATAGCAGCCATAACCCCACAGTTTAAGAAATACCTTTTTCTTCTGTTTAAACCTGCCAATAAACAAGAATGTGTTTCCCTCTTCTAAAATCAATGTTTAAAATTAAATTTCTAAAAGTCGACTTCATGAAAAATCCTAAAACAAGTTTTAAAAATCACAATTCGATGAAATCCTCACAATAATATGCTTTATCAAGGTTGCAGCTTAGATTCTTGAAGTTTGACAATGATGACATATGGGTTTATGAACCAGGGTCGGTGATTTTGGTTGATTTAATCATCGATTTGGGTTTGTCCTGTCAAAGGCCATATTGTCGTCGAATTTGAGGGGGGTCAGCTTTGGTTTGTTACATTTGGTATCATAGCACGAGGTTAAATGAGAACCTTAGCTTTGGTAGGGTTTGGCTCATTAGAGATTTTGCGCGACACCCTAGAGTGAATTTGAGAGCATTATATATTCGAGAGTGTATTTTTTAATTTTATAAAAATGTATTATATTAATTGTTCTATTGAATTTTTATGAATTCTAGTCGAGATGTGAGATGCTATGGTATCGATAGGGGTTTCTAAACACTCGACCAAGGCCAATGGACATGGTACTGAATTTTTAAAAATTTGGCAAATTAAATATTTGCCTGGGAATATATTTTATATATAAGGGAATAATTTTCAAAACTTTATATAATTATAAAGTGAGTTTGTTTAAATGTGATAATATTTATTTATTATCACCATTGTTTGTTTGCTTATGCTTAATTTAAATGAGAAGCATTTACTGTTGTTTAATAGTTATTAAATGGTGCTCGGTTTATTTAGGAGCATTTAATGCTTTGGGTTAAAACGAACCATTGGTGAATTAATTTTCACTATTTGACTATAAAGTTGTTCGAAGAAAATGTTAACTTAAAAATTCACCTTTTAATAATGTGGTTTAAAGATTAAACTTTAATAAAAGTTGTAATATAATCTAAATGGTAAGATTAGACATTTAGATAATAACCATTTAAGAAAATTTGATTATAAAAAAAAATTATAATCTGAAATGAATTTATATAAAGGAAATTTTATGTAAATTTAGTTTATAATATATGTTTAAAAAGGGTTTTTAAATCTAAGTCCCATAATTTTTGAAAATAATTTCAAAGGAATTTTGAGAAATGAAATAGCGATACTTTTGAAAGTATTTAAAGATAAAAATATATTGGAAAGTAAAATTTAAATAGAATACATTTTCTTTGGGATAATTAGGAGGAAAACATTTTGACTAGTTTATGATAAATTGGATAATCTTCTAAGTGGTGATCGGATGTTTGCTTGAGCGAATGATGTAGAGTACTTGATAAATTATTCTCTTTATCATTGTGCGATCGAAATGAGTGCAAATTCGACAATCCCAAAGTGAGATTTAATAAATAAATTGTTTGAAGTTATTATATATAAAAACATATATAGTATGCTTTCAAAGATGAGTTTTGAAATTAGAATGGGTATCTAATTTTTACGTTCCCCAAAAGGGAATCGGCTTAATAATAATAAGTATTTCTAATAAAAGATTTCTTTGATAAATAAGATTTTTCCCTTAGATAAGATAGGGGATAATTTAACATAGGGTAAATTGGGTTAAACTAAATAAGAAATTTTGATAAACATTGTTTTTATTAAAACCAAAGTTGCTTACAAATATCTTAGTAGTGTAAAACTATTTGTTGATTGGGTAAACCCATAAATATTATTCATTTAACACTCTAAATAAAAGGGGTTAATAGGTTAACTTGGTTTTAAGAAACTATAACTTGATTTGATCTCAATATAGATCTTTGAAAAGGTAAAATAAAATTTGTATGTACTCTTAGGATATAGAAGAGTATTATACAAGTAAATAAAGTGGAATAAGTTATGATTTGAATTTAATAAAAAATAACTTTATAAAATATTTTTTAAATTTGGGAAAGAATTTACGAAATAATTCATAAATAATTTTAGTACTAAATAAAATACTAAGTGAAAATATAAGCAACTCAAAAAAAATTAATATAATTAAGAGCCTAATAAAATATAGAGTATAATTTTCTATTTGATTGAGTTTGGATAATCTTCTATGCAATGACCAAAGGCTAATGAGCAAAACGGTATGGCTAGATAATTATCTATATTTTTGGACAATCAAGAAAGTTTTGAACCTAAGTTAAGATTTGTTTGCTAGTCAATTGACATTTTGGAACAATGTTAATTGATAAGTTTTCCCTTATGAAATTTGATTGACTGTTGGTATTGGTTTATTCCTTCACGGAATTTGATTTATTTGATTGATTGAGTTGAATTGGTTGGTTGTATGATTTCATATACCATTGTCTATGAAGTTTAAATTAATGGATGAAGGATTTTGAATTGTTATTATTAGGACCTAAATCCCGGTGATTTTGAAAAAGGAAAATTTTGAAGATTTTGGGATAGAAATGATATTTGTTTGCTTTAGTTGATGTTTTTGAAGGAACTGGAATACCACTGGATGCTCCATGTTGTTTTGATTCTAGAGTTTCAAAATAATTTATTAGGAGGAATCCCCTCATTGTCATATTGATTCTGATCTATTTTTCTCGTCTGAAAATAAATTTTTGAATTGAAACACATGGGTATTTAGATCCAAATTATCATTTGAAATAATTGGATGCATATCATCTATTATAGAACGTTTTCTGCAATTTATGGCATAGGATTGATATATGGTTGATTGGTTACGTAGAGATTTATATCATGCCAGTTTTTGCATATAGAATTACACCATATTGCTTTTTCCAACAAGATTTTTCTTTTAGATTTTGTAAGTACAGGTATGTAAGAGATTTCTAATTGATTCTTGTACACCTGCATTTGCAAGAGACAATAAATTATTGCCAAAGTATAAATCAAACGCATAAAGGTACGTAATAAATTTAGAAAATTACATTGGTTGATGATTTTATGCCCCAGATATGGAAGGCTACTTGGCTTTTGTTTTCTTGGATTGGTATGGAGCCCATAGAAGCGATTTGTAGTTGTTTCGATCGAGTCGCTCAAAGGAGACGCTGGCGAAATTTTCTGGAAAATTTAAGAGTTAGATTCTTTTTTTTAAGTATTTTGGAAAATGTTTGAAAATTATAAAAAATTCAATTTGATTGAGTTATATCTTGGAATGAATAAATGAATGAATGTGAGAGATCATTTGGTGTAAGTGAATGAATTTAAAAGATTCGGAAATTTTAGAATCTATTCCAGCTAATTATTTTGAAAATAAGTTTAGTAACTCATTTAGATTAATAGTTTTAAACTTAAGGGTTTGGAAACATTTTCTTTCCTTAGAAATTTCAAGGATGAAATTCATTTAAGAGAGGAGAATGTAACAACCCAAAAATCTGGTCATTTGATTTTAAATGTTTAATTAATTTTAAATATTTAAATAATTGAATTTTAGAATTTAATAACTTATAATTCAAATATAGGGAGTGATTAACTATTTGAATTGTGAATTAAATGTTAATTAAATGGATTTAATAATTTTATTTAACTCCATTTAACTAATAAATAATATTGGTTAATTCAATTTGTTAATTTATGTACAAATGTCAAAAGACTGGATAAATATCAATAATTAAAATATTTAAATCTATGAAATTATCCTTTCGGGGCACAGTCTTGGATTTCAACGAAACCGGTTTCATTGGATCTGTAATAGAGAACTATTGTATGTCATCAAGTTTTATAATGATTGAACGTATCTTTTGGTTGTGCAACATAGAAACGCTTTGAAATTAATATCGAAAATTTAATATAATCACTGGGTCTAAAAACCTATCTTTTACATACGATCGAATTAGATCCCAGGACAAGTTCTATTGCGTTCGGAATAGGGGTATAACATAGAACTCCAGGAGGCATGCCTCGTACGGAGTTCGAAATTTTCGGTTATATTTGGTTGAATATTTTTAAATTCAAAATAATAATACATATTTATATTTGGCCTTATACTTGCCTTTGCCTACATCACAGTAGCCATACCCGTGGCCATAACCCCATTGTTCAAGACATACCTTTTTCTTCTATTTAAACCTTCCTGTAAACGAGAAAGTGTTTCCCTCTTCTAAAATCAATATTCAAAATTAAATTTCCAAAAATCTACTTCATGAAAAATCCTAAAACAAGTTTTAAAAAATCACAATTCGATGAGACCTTCACACTGATATGCTTCATGAATGGTGCGGCTTGGATACTTGAAGTTTGATAGTGATGGCATATGGATTTAGGAACTAGGTTTATAGATTTTGGTTGATTTAGTCATCAATTTGGATTTTAGATGTTGGATTGGGGATTGTCTTATCGAAGGCCATCTTGCCGTTGAATTTGAGGGGGATGGCTTTGGTTTGTTACACTTGAGAATACTCAAAACTACCATATAGCGATCTTAACTCGTATTTGATATTTGCTTTATGTTGCAAATACATAAATGAAACGTGGTATTGTAGATAACACAATATGCATGATAATTCCTATTGCCAGTGCATAAGGAATCCATCTTACATGCTTCATATTAAACATTTTAATACCTGTGTATATCATTTTGGACAATCCCAACATTTCATTATACTGGATATAGAAGATAGTATTTTAAAAGCCAATATCAAGTATTAAACAACCAAACTGTAATGATTTTAGCTTGGATACATCACTAATAATCATAAGTTTGTTGTTTTCTTTCTATAAATATTTAAATACTGTAGCGGCCTGCTATTCCGAGCCATTCAAATCGATAAGCATCAATGCATGTCAGACTTGAATTGCTCAAAAGAAAAGATTATTAATTTATATTTGGAAGTACTTAGCATATACAGTAATTAAATCAATCGCAGAATCACAGACACGGTGTAATGACCTGCAAATTTCGATAATTAAATTGGTTAATTTAATAAGATTTTTGAAATTTAATTTAATAAAATAAACTTTATAGTTATAGTGAGGTGAATGTTAATTTGAACTGTAGAAATGGTAATTAAAGCTAATTATTGATAGTTTGAATGAAATTACAGTAAATGAAATAGTGTAAGTGTTATACTAGGCTATAAATTGAATATAAGAATACAAACGTAAATATTGAATTAATTAATGAATTAATATATAATTAATGGTAATTGAATAAAATCAATGCTCTGTAAGTAATTTTAATATTGGTTTGGAAACGATAAACATATAAGAATGTGATTGAGAGTTAATGGCAACAATTATTATGAGTTACATATATATTTAATCCGTTAAATTGAATTGGAATTTATTACAACAAATGTAATTAAATATTATGTTAATGTAAACTAGGTTAATATTTGGAGGTAATGTTAATTTTATTTATAATAATACGATAATTGGAAATAAAAAGAATGGAAATCAAGATTTATTTATTTATCGGAACTTAAATTGAGTAATTGGGTTAACTGCAAATAAATGAAATTAAATATTTAAATTAATAAATGGATTTTGGAATTTTAAATTTATAATTTATAATTTTCTGAATTTAATATAAAATGAAATTTAACGCTGAAATTGATGAATGAATCAACATTAAAGTGACATCTAAATTTGTGTTAAATTATGGTGAATGTCCAAGTAATTTAAAATAAGAGAAATTGTGATTTATTAAATTTGAATTGAAATTTAATTTAGTTAATTTAATATTAATATATTTAATTAACTGAAAAATAGCCATTTTGTTCACTGACTCGGATTTCGATGAAACTAGTTTCATCTGATCCGTAATGGTGAATTATTGTAGGATTTCGAGTTTTGTAGCGATCGGACTTGTCGTTTGATCGGGCGAGCTCGAAATATCTAGAAATCAATGAAATTGAAATTAATTTGAAATAACTTGATTTTAGTATAACTTCTTCAGACGATGAGATTTGGACTTGAAACTTGTTCCATTGCGTTTAAAATATTTAAAAACATATATTTTGATATATGGATTGACCCATTTCCGTTCCGAAATCGAAACGGGTTTTTCGGATCAATTATCGTTAAAAACTCAAACCAATCGGGCCCATATCTGATTTCGATGAAATCCATTTCATCGGATCTGTAACAGTGAATTATTATAGGATTCCAAGTTTCGTAGCGATCAGACATGTCGTTTGATCGTGCAGGCTCGAAACGCCTAGAAATCAATGAAATTGAAATCAATTGAAATCAATTTGAAATAACTTGATTTTAGCATAACTTCTTCATACGATGGGATTTGGACTTGAAACATGTTCCATTGCGTTTAAAATATTTAAAAACATATGTTTTGATATATGGGTTGACCCATTTCCGTTCCGGAATCGAAACGGATTTTTCGGGTCAATTATCGTTAAAAACTCAAACCAATCGGGCCCATTCCTTTCTATTTTGTTCTGCATATATATATATATATATATATATATATATATATATATATATATATTATAAACCCTAGCAGCCTTTCTATTTTTCATTTCTGTACGTACAGAAATTTTTGTTGCTCCTCTTTCTTAGTGGCTGAAAAACCTAATCTTCCCAATCCAATTTCAATTCCAAAAAAGAAAAATTTGCGGATCTACAGCATCTTCGGGTCCCGCTACGAGTTTCAAAGGAAAAAACCCTGCATCAACTTCGGGTCAAGAAGAAAATGACTCAGGTCGCTCCATGTCTTTTTGGAAAAAACTCAGAGCAAGCACCGGGGATTTGAGGCGGTGGACCGAAGTTGAACTAGAAGTCGACCCAGCACCAGAATTTTTCAATCTTCTAATTTTCAAAACCTTTTCATACGTGCTCGGATTCATGCGCAGTTTGTTTTACTAGGATCGTATCGGAATTACGGACAATTTGACAATGGTTTGGAAAAATTTGGAGGCCGTTCAAATTTTGAGATTATTTTGAATTTAAATTCAATTTAAATTCAAAGATGAGTGTTTTAACCCACTCACAACTTTCTTATGTTTGTTAAATTGATTTATGATGTGATTTGAAATTTATTTATGACTGTTTGGCATATTTTTAATCATCATCTCTGTTAAATTGAATTTATTGAATTAAATTGTTGTTTAATTTATTATTGCATATAAACTGCCAGTTAAATTGTTATTTAATTTATTATTGAATATAAAATGCCAGTAAATACCTGTTATTTATTATCTATTCTATATTGATGTTATTAATTGAATTGGATGATGATTGTGATAAATGTTTGATGGTTGATATTGGAAGAATGGATGTTGTATTTTATATTATTATAAACTGCAAGTTGTTAAAGATTTTTATTTTTTCGGGATTGAGGTTTGAATTGATATGTAACTGTATTTATGTTTTACATTACGGATTGAAATGATAAATATCCGTATCACTTAGCCATAAGATAGAAAATTATATACAAACACCATGGTCTATATAAATAAAAATAATTCAAAATTGATTTCTATGGTTTTTGGAAAGAAATACATGGTTTTATATAAATATTGATTTTAGATATTACACCAATGCTATTTTATATATATAGTCAAATTCTTGACTTGAGCTATGTATAAATATGTTGATATAAATAAGATTAATAATAATGTTTGATTTTATTTAAAATATAATATGGTTAAGTATTTATTTAAATTATATTTTAATACAGAGTTTATAATGATTTCAATAAATTAAGGTTGAAAGATAAATTGGAAATTGATTTGAAATTGTATTTAATTGAGAATTTTATTTAATAAAAATCGACTTGGGACTCATTAAATTCGAGATTTTAAAGAATATGATTTTTAACTTGATTTTTATTTAAGGTTATATAAATGAATATATCCAGTTCGAATAAAGTGAGGGAAATATTCAATTATTTGAAATTGGAGTTTATTTGAATGATATTGGAATTATTAAGTAAATATTTCAAAACTAAATAATAGTAAACTGAATTTAATATATATATATATATATATAGAGAGAGAGAGAGAGAGAGTTAACAAATTTAGTTTTTAAATGTTGAATATTGAAAGCTTTGAAATCTATTGAAATGGTTTATTTGGAGGTTCGGATCTATATTTGAAATCGATATAAATTGAAATGGTTTATTGAAAACTGAAAGTGAGTTGAAAGTTATGAATTAAAATTTAATTTAAAGTGAATAAAATTGTGAAGTCAAGGAAATTATTTTACTTTATAAAGAAATTTTAAATTCAAACTATTTTATTTTAAATACTGTTTGAATATCTAAACCGTTTAAGTGGTAGAATTTACGGTTTAGAAGCTATGAGATTCAAAGTATTATGTTTTGAAAGGTTACATTTCAAGCGTTTGGTTTCAAAATATTATAATTTTGAAAGTGTTATGGTTTTAGAAAGGATATATTCGAAATGAAAATGATGTCGTATTGATTTGGTTTTTGAAAAGGCAATGATATTTGATTTTAAAGTATAAACTATTTTGAAAATGACCGCGGTGTTATAATAACGTTTGGTTGTTAAAGAGATCGGGATCGCAAGTTGTTATACTCTCTGCCAACTCCAAAAACCACTTTAACAACCGTGTACGTGGTGGAGATTCCAAAATGAAGCAGGATGGCGGCGACGTTCTATTAAGGTATATACGTGGACCCGACTCCCGTGAGTTGGCATAAAGTGGCTAAAACAGGAGTGATTCTCGGGCCAAGGAGGTAGCCCCTCTTATCGCACACACTCCTTCAATATTATATTCTAACTTTGGATTGATTTGGTGGCCACTTTTGATTTTTGATTTGGGGGTGTGGCTCGAGGTGGGCGGTAGTAGCTGCTATGCGTTACCACCAGCCCGGATGCGTAATTGGTATATCTACCCTGGCATTGCCTTGTGTGCCATGTCACATACCCTAGCACACCTTGTACGAGTTTGATTTGTGTCGTACCTATGGAGTATCCTCCGGTAGCCTCCCGATCAGGAGGTATTACGGTACTGTATAGACTATTGGCACTATTACGTGTTAAGGGAAATATGGGTAACCCCTTAACGATATTTAAAAGTAAGTTTATTTTACTATTAAACACTATTATAATAGCAAAATATTACTACACAGTAAATAGTTTAACGGATCCTTAGGAGATGTGAATCCCGAGAATCTCTTAAGTTATTGCACTCACGTTAGACACAGGATAGGAGATGTCAAATCCCGTAAACATCTCTGACACCGATCCACTCATATTATTTACCGTTGATTTAACTGACATAATATCTTTTAGTTCTGACTCGAGTGTTTTATCTTTCTATCCGCTCGGTTCAGTCTGAGCATTTCAGGGTTTGAAGATCTTATTTCTGGAGGACGAAGATAAAGATTGTATTACTATTATTTATTATATTATTCCACTACATTCATACTGTTCCGCTGCATTATATAGTATTCTCTGGTATGTGTAACTCTGATTTGTGTTGTATAAGTATAATCAAATGTTTTGTAAAACAGCTTCATGAACTGTTATTTGATTATTATATTTTGTCATTCCGCTGTAAGATTCTGTTTTGTTTTATTTCCTTCTCTGCTTTTCTTATTTACCCCAATAATAATTCGCCCTTTTGTATGGTTTGAGTCTGACGTGTGTGGTTTTTTGTTGATTTAAAACGTACAAAAAGGCGGGATGTTACACACAGAGTAATACAACAATAAGCAGCGGAATAGATAAATAGTAGTTCACGAAGCTACTATATAAAATTAGAGTCTAAAATAAGATACAACAGGAATCTCAAATACAAAGTAGTCTCAAATACATAAGCAAGTGATAAGTCTAGACATAAACAACTAGAAATAACTGAAACAACCGAAAGCTAGGTAGATATAAGAAAGATCTTCAAGCAAAGCTCCAAGCTTCAAAGGTGAGTCTCAAACGCTGTGACACTCAGTCTGACCCGAGCGTAAAGCAAAACAAAAAACACTCGAGTCAGGATTAATATTCTTATGCTAGTAAATCAACTCAAGTGAAATATCCAAGTGAAATACAATATAACTTAAAGGATGTTTGTTATTCCATCCTCTAAGGATCCGATAAACTATCTACATACATAGTACGATACGCTGCATAGATAATATCTACAGTAAAGTAAAATATTAAAATAGCGTTAAGTCGTTACCCATATCTCCCTTAACACATTTTTATATATTCGGGTAGTCTACACAGTACCGTAATTCCTCCATAAATTGGAGGGTTATTAGAGGGCACTCCATAGGTACGGTATAAACCAAACTCGTAATGGGCTCGATAAGCCATGTGACAAGGCACGCGAGGCAACGCTCGGGTATGATTCTACCGTTTGCACTCCCGGATTGGTGGTAACGCATAGCAACTATTACCGCCCACCTCGTGACATACATCCAAATCAAAGGTGCACCCAATAGGGGGAGCGACCCCACTTGGTCTGGTATAGCTCCCGTTTTAGCCATATCAAGTTGACTCGCGGGATTCAGAGCTGCGTTAATACCTCATACAAAATCGTTCGTCAAATCATCCTACTTCATTCTAGAATCTCCACCGTGTACATAGTTCTTAAAGTGGTTTTTGGTATTGGCAAAGAGTTTGAAAATACCTGATCCCCGTATCTTTACCAACCAAATGCTCATTTCACACCGTGGTCATTTTATATTCAAATAGTTCATACATCACATAAAAATACCATATTCATTTCAAAATCATTTCACTTTCAAAATCATATTTACTTTCGAAATCGTATCACTTCCAAAATCATATTCACTTCCGAAATCGTAACCACAAAATAGTTTAAACCATCATACCAAAATATTCGCTTTTAAATCCATTAAATCTAAATCATAACGGTTCCAACTTAAACAGTTTAAATAAATAGTTATATTTAAAAATAGGTTATAGTCTTATAGATTAAAATAGTTTATATACTAAAAATAGTTATATTTTAAAAGAGTTTATATCAAAAATAGTTTCAAATTAGAATTGTTTCTTCAAATTTCACAAATCAATTCAAATCAACTTTTGTTCCAAAATTCAATTTAAATCAATCTCGGTTCATCAATTACAATTCAATTCAAATTCTCAATGAAACTATTTTAATGATATCGATTTCAAATTTAAATCACTTCCAATTCAATAGGTTTCAAAGATTAAATATTCAAACAATTTACAATAAATCAATTTGATAAATTTCATTTATATTACAAAATTCAACTTTAATTTTATTTAAATTTGAAATATCCACTAAATCATCTTAATAACCATTTAAATAGAATCCCGAATTACAAATTTAAATCAAAATTAAAACTTTAAATATCTAACTCCATTTTATTTAATTCTGAAATATTCACTTAATCACCTTTTATGAACTTTTAAATAAAATCTCAAATTGAAATTTAAATCAAAATTAAATATTCAATTTCAATTATATTTAAATCTGGAAATATTCATTTAATCACCTTTAATCAAATCAAGTTATTACTATAAAAATCATATCTTTAAAATCTTAAATCAATAAGTTTCAAATCAGTTTTATTTAAATTCAATTATTAACAAATTTAAATTTTAAGTTAATTTTAATTTGTCTTTCCAACCTCTATTTATTAAAGTAATTACAAAATCTATTTAAAAATATTAATATAAATTTTAAATAAATATTTAAGCATATTATATACAGACTTATTAAATAAAAAAATTATTAAATAAAATCTTGTTATTAAATCAATTTTAAATTTTATTTTTATTTTAAAGATAATAAAATATTAGTAAAATTTATAATTTACATTTTATAACTTAACTTGTATTTTTAAAATTTTAAAATTTCCAAAATTTATAATTTTAAAAAATCTAAAATTTTCACATACATTAAATTAAAATATCTTTATATTATATATAAAAATCAATATTTATTTAAATCCATATATTTTCTTTCAGAACTTTGAAAATCATTTTTCAAAAATAAACCAACGGTGTTTGTATATAATTTTCTATTCTAAGATCAAGTGATACGGATATTTACCATTTCAATCCATAATAATTTAATATTTACCGGTATATATCATTTCAACCCGCAATCCCAAATTTTCAAAAATCAATAAAATCGCTTGGGTTTATCATTTCAACCCATAACGATTTTCCCCTAGTCTATAAGATCGTTCGGGTATATATCATTTTAACCCATAAGGAATTCCTAACTAACAGGGAACTTGCAATGAAAATATAAAATAGCATAAAATGACATATATATTATTATTAAGCATATATAATCATAATTAACAATTTAAATAAAATATATATAACAGGTTATGGTGTCATATGTCAATTAACACAGATAACCAATTTTTAAATATTAACATAACAAATTCAACAATTTAATTGTCAACTAATTCAAATTTAACAATATATTTCAATCATCATTTCATGTGAATTAAATTTACTAAATATAGGAATGTTAATCATGAGTGATCGCGCACCTTTCGAGGCCATGAAAACAACAGGAATGAACACGACGCCTACACGGATACGAACACGAAGGAAAGCAAAAATTTGTTGCGACCAAATCTGGACAGCGGTGAAACAAAAGCATGATCTTGAATTCGATGAACTTGATGGATCATAATATATATAATATATATTTTTTCCTTCTCTTTTTTTTCTATTTTTTCAGGCAAATATATATTCTTAGGCAAATACTGTGGCAAGGGAGACAGAAGGTGTATGACTATGGTGATGCAAGGTAGATAGAAAGAGAGGGTGAGAAGCCAGAGAAGAGAAGTGGGTCAGGTGCTGGTCGGAAAATATTGTGGCATGGCGAGCTGCTGCTTGAGTCAGGCGATGCAAGGGGTTCGGAGGTGGATCTGGTGGCTGCTTGGGTATAGGGTGAAAGGCTGTGGTCTCGAGATGCGGGAGGCGGCTGGAGCAAAGTAGGGAGGATGCAGCAATGGTGGGTTTGGGAAACAAGGCGGAGTTGAGGAGGCGGTTGAGCCACTAGGGAAGAGATTGGATGGAGTTCGGTGAGGCTTTGGCAGTGGAAATGGAAGAAGATGAGCTGCTCGAAGGGGGAAGACACGGGCGGAGAGGCTATGCTCGCTTCAAGGCTGACTTGGAGGAGGAGTAAGTTAACATGCCAAGGGTTTTGGTGGACGAGCAAATATGGGTGGATGTGGTGTGCATGGAGCAAGGAAACGGAAAGAAAAGGCTGTTGCGATCAATGGAGAGGGTGGTGCTTCTCACGGCCGGAGGAAGGTCGATGCGGCCGAGGTAGGGTGTGTGCCATTTGGTTTTATGGTGGGTTCAGTTGGTAGAGGGCGGTCAGTGAACAAGCAGATCACAACTAATATATAATGGTTTGATAGCATGCACAGTGTGAGAAATGCGGATTACGGATCTTAAGGCTAGAATTAACACTAGAGGGGGTGAATAGTGTTATAAGGAATTACTAAATATTTTTGAATTTATGTTAATTTGAACACGAATGTATGCAATATTCAGACACAGATGTGATCACAGAATCAAACACAGATGCAGAACACAAAGTAAAAGCAATAAAGGAAAGAACACACTGGATTTTATACTGGTTCGGAGTTACCCTACATCCAGTCTCGCACACAAGTACAGATTTCCTTTCAAAACTAATTGTACAATTACACCCTTGATTTCAAGGCCATGAGGTACACCACTCCAGATTCATAATCCTCTGGGTAGAGATACTTAATTTCACGGGAAATAAGTTCACCCAATTGATTTCACAAGCTACAATCTGTAACAACCCTGTATTTTATGATTATTTTAATTGTATATTTTTATTATTTAAATTTAAATTCCTGATTTAATTTTTTTATTTTATTTATTAAAATGGATAAATTTTGTTATTAAAAATATAAATTTTGATTTTGACGTGAATTAGAATTCCAAACATGAATAAATAAAATATTTTCCAGAAATGTGAATTTTGGTCAAAATGATCAAACTTTGACTTTTAAATTTAAAATTTGAATTTTTGAATTTTTGAATTTTATCTTTTATTATGAAAATAAATAAATAAGAATACTGCTTTTCGTTTCGTTGAAATCCGATTTATATTGTGAAAGGTATGCTTTTTCTAATATTTTATGTAAATTGATTTATTTGACAAAATTGTTTATTTTAATTTATAGAAATAATATTTTTGTTCGTCAAATCATGTTCTAATTGTGTAACATATCATGTTATGCATATATTTTATTTTCAAAACATTTTAAAGTGTTGTTATAATTTTTCAAATGTTAATTGTATATTGTTTATATTTTTAAATTCTTGTTTCAATTATTAAGCTATTTTCTTTATTTATTTTCTACTTTTCCCTAAATTATTTATTTTCTTTTTATTTTATTCAGTATTTTATTTTATTTTCTAAATTATATTTAGTTTATTTCAATTTAAAAGAAATTGGAAATCAAAGAGTCAAATCCCTTTCATATGCCATGACCTTTCATTTACCTTGTCTCTTCATTTTCTTTTGCCCTTTCACATCATTGTAGTCGTCCATTTTCTGATGTTAGCCGTGACTTTCTCATTTTTTTTCTTGTGAAAATGTTTCTCATATCTCCCCTAAAACTCACGGTTTCAAAGAATGAAAGAAAAAATGCTAATGGCTTCCTTTATCTCTTCTCTTCTTCACAATTTCAATGATTTTTGCTTGCTTCTTCTTCAAGTTGCTTGGCCACTAGCCTCTCCACCCCTTCATCACCGACCACTCCATCACTAGCAGCAGCTCCTCCTCTGGTCACGTCAAGCTGTGGCCTCCCCTATTTGCAAACTCCTCAAAAATTGCAAGCAACCCTTAAAACTATGCATAGCCGACCCTACATACCACCATCCCTTCACATATCCTCTCGGCCAACCCCTAGAAACACCACCACCAGCCACTACATCACCTTTGGCCACTGCTGCACTATCTCCAGACCTAACCTGAAGCAAGGCCGAGCCCTATGATGTCATGGCCGAGCTACAATGTGACCAAACCCTTCACATTTTGCCTTGTCCTTTCCATTCTTCACTTTGCAACCCTCCTACCATCATCACTTCATCTTGCCGTGCATTTTTGATGTTATACCCAAGCCTAGCATGATCATATGGCTGAGCTAAAGTGTCCCTTAGGCCAAGCATTGAAGTGGGTAACGCATGGTAAAATCATCTTGTACATTGTTGCTTTTATTTCAATCAGTTTCAATATCGTTTGTATTGAAAATTCATGAGTTATATTGTTGTGTTATTGGTTGTGTGTAAGATCATATCTTCACTATCTCTCTCACTTGAATCAAAGTCATGTGGTATTGTGCTTGTCGCTCCTTTGGAATCGTTTTGTGTGTTGTAGTGGTCTCTAGCTTCGATAAAGGTGAGTCTTTCTCACTCTGACATTTTTACTTATGAAATAGTGAATTGATGACAAGTATTTAGTAATTAAAAATGTTATGCAAGCAAATGATGATGATATGACATGCTATGCCATGTTATTACCATGTTAACTATGTTAATTATCACCTGACATCTGATATATGACATTATATTGTGATATTGGCATTGTTTATATTGTTTATATATATGATCACACTGCAAGTTCCCTGTAGAATAGAATCACTATGGGTTGAAACGATAAATACCTGAATGGACTTTAGAATAGGGAAAAAATTATTATGGGCTGAAATGATAGGCCTGAGCGATTTTTATTGCATTTTATTTGACTTGGGGTTGCGGGTTTGAAATGATAGAACTCGGATTTTTCTTTTTAAATTGCGGATTGAAATGATACATATCTGTATCACTTGACCAAGGTTAGAAAATTATATACAGACCCCGTGGTATATTTTTAGATGATTTTTCATAAGATATGTATTTTTAAAGTATGAAATTTTGATTTAAAAATATATGTTTTATGGTTTTAAGAAGGCTAAATATTAAGATTTGAATTTGTAAATTTAAGTATGTAAATTTGAAGTAAATGTGATTTTTTTTTACTTTAAATTATATTTTAAAATGTAAGTAAATAATGGAAATTAAATTTAAAGTTTTGAAATGATATTTAAAGTAAATTGTTAAGTTTTATTTGATTTATAAGTTAAGAAAACAATGAATTTTGACTTAACAAATGAATTGAGTTTTTAAATTTTATATTTAATTATAAAATTTTGTTGTGATAAATCATATGTTAAAATTATTTAAATGTGAAATTTTGAAGTCTAGAAATATGATTTATAAATTTAAAATAACAAAAAAATTTAAGTTTTAAATGTTTTTGAAAGTTATAATAAATTTGTAATTTTATTAATAGCATTTCCAAAAAAATGTTGTGGTCTTATGACAGCATTTTTAAATGTTATTGTTTTTTAATTTAACTATATTGTAATAACTAAATATCTATTACGGTATTTTATAAATGGCATTATTCCTGAACTAAACTATTTTCAAAACTATAAGCTATGATGGCACTTTATAAATGTTATCGTTGCTATAATTTGACAATATTTTCAAATATTATAAATTTTAACACTATTTGAGTTATATATTAAAGTGTTAAATGATTTAACTTTTGAAATTGAGTATTTGTGAAATTTTAGGAGTTTTGAATATATTTTAATATTTAAATTTGAATTTTAAGCAATTTAAATTGAATTTGAATTTAAATAAAGTTTACTTGGTTATGTGTTAAATGGAATGAAATGTAATGAGATAAATGAATTTTTGAATGAAATTTTGAAATGTATTTTGTAATGATACTTGGAATAATAAATGAATGATACATTTGACTCTAAAATGATATTTAAATTTTTAATATTTGATTTTGAATTCAAATAATGATTTGATATTGAGGTTTGAAAGGATATGACATTTTAAATGATTTTGAAATGGTTTTGAATGACATGATCTTTATTTTGATAAAGAATGTGAATTTCGAACGATATTTGATTTTGATAAATGAATATTTGAAGTTTATATTAACATGAAAGGATATTTGGTTTACTTGTAATTCGGGTTTATTTTAATGATATTGAACTTTATTTAGTGATTATTTCAAAGCTAAATAATATGAAAGTGAATTATATATATATATATATATATATATGCATATATATATATATGCATATATGTATATATGTATGTATATGAGTTTTCAAATTTAGTTTTGAAATATGGTATATTAAAGCTTTGAATTATATTGAAAGATTTAATAGTTTATTTTGTGGACTAAATCGATATTTGAAATTGATAAGATTTGAAATGGTTTGTTGGGAAACTAAATTGAATTGAAATTTATGGTTTGAATTGAATTAAATTGGAAATTTGAAAATTTGGGTTTAATTGAATAAATTTGTAAATTGTAAAAAAAAATGTTCCATGATTTCAAATGTACGATTTCGAAATGTTATGATTTTCAAAGTGTAATGATTTCAAGTACTTTGGTTTCGAAAGAGTTATAACTCTGAAAGTATTATGATTTCTGAAAGGTGGGTATATGTTTGAAATGAAAATGATATCGTATTAATTTAGATATAGTTTTGAAATGAAATAATTTGATTTTTGAAGTATAAACTATTTTAAAATGACCACGGCATTATAATAAAGTTTGGTTGTTAAAGAGACCGAGATCGGAAGTTGTCATACTCTCTGCCAACTTTGAAAACCACTTTAACAACTGTGTACGCGGTGGAGATTCCAGAATGAAGTAGGATGGTGGCGATGTTCTTAAGGTATATTACATGGACCCAACTCTCGTGAGTTGGCATAAGGTGGCTAAAATAGGAGCGATCTCGGGCCAAAAGGGGTAGCTCCTCTGGTCGGACACACTTCTTCGATACTATACTCTTACTTGTGGTTGATTTGATGGCCATCCTCCGACTTTGATATGGGAGTGTGTTCCGAGGGGGCGTATGTGGCTGCTACGTTACCACCATCCCCTGTGCGTAATTAGTATATCTACCCTGGCATTGCCTGATGTGTCGTGTCACCTACCATAGCGAGCCTTACTATGAGTTTTTATTTGTGTCGTGCCTATGGAGTATCTTCTCATAGTCTCTCGATCAGGAGATATGCAGGTACTGTATAGACTACTGGCACTATTACGTGTTAAGGGCTATGTGGGTAACCCCTTAAAGCTATTTTAAAGTAAGTTTATTTTACTATAGACATTATTATAATAGCGCAATATTACTACATAGTAAATAATTTAACGGATCCTTAAAGGATGGGCGATCCCAAGCATCCTTTAAGTTACTGATGAATTTTGTTACTGTTCACTTGAGTTGATTTACAGTTCATAAGTATTTATGTCCTGACTCGAGTGTTTTTCTTTACGCTCAAGTCAGACTGAGTGATTCAGCATTCAAGACTCACCTTCGGAGTTGGAGCTTTGCTTGAAGATCCAGCCATCTATTTTGCTTTCAGTATCCAGTGATTCCAGTGATATATTCTGATTTGTACCTGATATATCTTGCTACTTGTGACATCCCGGAATTTTGACCCCATTATTATCATAAGTTTTTGATCAAATTTAAATAAAAATACAATATTTTTCATTTATAAATAAACAAAACTTTGAATATTATTGGTTGTATATGGGTTATAAAGGAATTTATAATTTCAAAATGTAAATTAGACTCTTTTAACAATATTCAAAAATAAATCTGTTTTATTCAATTACATTACAAATTATATATTTATGACATTCAATATCAAAAGTATAAATGTAAATAATAATAACAAGTATAATAATACAATTTTATTCATATTAAATATAAATATAAAATACATAGGTGCAAATACATTACAAATCCAATATTGAAAAAAAATTAACTTTAAATAAACATAAGATTTAAGTACTGATTCTACATAATAACTTTTATAACTAAAATAAAATAAGCCTACAAATATTTAACATGATTTTCTATATAAATATAGATACTTATAAATACGGTCATAAACATGAGTTTCTATATAGTTGACATAAATATAACATAACAGTAGGATTACAAACATAAGTACAAAATTATAACTTGAATAAGAAATAAATAAAAGTGTTAACTATTGAAGACAAAAGGGTCTATGTCAGTAAATACTAATGAGTGTAAACCTAAATGAAAACATATTAGTACAAACATTTATAATATGCAACAACAACAAAAATCTGCAGGTATCAAAATTGAATCCATCTCAGTACAAATATACTGCAAAGATATTTGTACCATATGTTGTGTCAGTAAACATAGATTATGTTAGCATAAGTGAAGACATAAACATTAATTAGCCACTCTTATTTCTGCAAAGAATAGCTGCTAGCCGAAATTCTTTGTTTAGCTTAGGTTTACAGTACCATGTTGCAAATAAAAATAAAGAAAATGTAATATCAAGTTGAGGCTTGCTCCAGAAGACTTTGTGTTCAAAGCCATATATAAATATATTTATCATTCCATAACTTAAACAAAACTGATAAAACAAAAAAAGCCTAAGTAAATAACCTGTTAAAGCAAGGAGAGTTTCAACAATTCAAAAACAAAGAAAGATGTATACAGGCAGTTTTAAAGTTTCAGGTGTTCATAAATTCGAGAGCATCTTTCTGTTCAAAGAAATCTTTGGTGAGTAAACAAAATTCTTTAAACTTTAAGCTAAATCAAACCCTTATGATGATTGAGTGATTCTGTGGTATATGTTTTACTTTTGCATGTGATTCTGTGACTTGCATATGCTTCCCTGTTAAGTAAATACAGGGTGAATATTTGAATGAAAACTTAAAGTTATTTGCTCCTAAATCATGTTGAGATTTAAATTTTTCAAATCAAACCAAGTATTGCAGTTAAAACTAGCCTTGTAAACTGTTATAAACATTTTTGTGAACGGATGGTACTGTGATACGGTTTTACAGGTAACCAAGTAAATTCATTGATAATTTCAAGTAGTACCAGAAGCTAATTCAAGATTTTATTTTGAATCCTTAACGAGATTGAAGATTTTCAAAACAAAAACAAGGATTTTTAGATCAATATGTAGAGAGCAGTTTTCAGATGAAGGAAATTTGCAAATTTCTCAATTCCAGAAAATCCAATCAATAAAAATCAGAGAAATCTGACGTGAAGCAAGTTTGTATATTCGTAATGTTGGGAAAAATGTTAAATAATTTTTCTAATTCATGAAGTAACCGAATGAACATAAAATAGGGTTTTTGTTCAAAATTTCCTGTACTTTGTAAATTTTCGATTTCGGCATCATAGTGTTACCGAGCTTTATGTGCTTCGAAGAGGGAGTTGCTGAGGGCCAGGGCTTGGCGTGGGTGGAGCGGTTTAGTCTCTGGCGATGTGCGGTGCTGGATGTGGTGGTTTTCGGTGAAGTGTTCCTGTCGCGTGTTCAAGTTTCTGGTGATTTTTCGTTTTTGATCTTCTTTCGTATTCCTGGATTTCGATTGTGAGTGAGGAAAGGAATTGGGGTTTGTGGGTGTTGGTGAGGGCCGCGGGAGGTGCAGCTAACCACCGTGCACGTGCACGGTGGCATTGGAGTTGGGTTGCTGTGTCAGAGTGTGGTCGTTTCTTACTTCGGGTCATGCTCGCATGATGATGGGCTTCCCTCCGAGTTCGTCTCGTTCATGTGTGGTTAGTTTTGCTGAAGTTTGAATTTTTTTTTTAACTTAAGTTTAAAACTGAACTACCTATAGAAATGGATAAGAGAAGGGAGAAGAAGGAGTAACGGGAAGGTCTCGGTAATATGGGGGGGTTTACTCGAAGAAATGCCCGGGTTTAAGAAAGGGGCGACTCGGGTTCTTTTTGCAAAATGCAGGTTTTCAATAGTGTTATAGTTAATCAAGCTGTTTCCATAAATTTGAAATATTGAGAAGATTTTAGATTTGGGTTATGATGACTTTATTTATTTCCTAACTAGTTTTTTTTAAAAACACTTAATTATCTTTCAAATTAGGCAATTAATCAAAGTTAAGATAGGATTTAATACTAGTTTAATTATAAAATAAATGTTTTACAATGTTTCAAATTCTTAGCTGTTATTTTAATTATAGGGATTATTTAAATTAAGTATTAAGTTAATTAATAATTGAAGTTATGGTTAATTCTATAATTGATTATCATGATCTAAAGAAAGACTTTCACATGTTTAATTATGTTGAACATATAATATAAATAAATTATTTTAGAAAGGAATTAAAAACATTTACTTTTAAATCGTAATTAGCAATAAATCGATAAACGTTGAGTAGTGATTGGGAGTAATCACTTTATATCAGAAATCGAATAAATATTTAAGGAAAAGAGGGTAAATATGAAATTAATTGCTTAAAGTAAATTTATGAATGGTTAATACTTAAGTAATTTAATTAATAATAAATGGTTAAGTAAGTAATTAGCAGTAGTTAAATGTGTAATTAAGTTTGATTAATAATTAAGACTGTTAATTTAATAATTAATTTAAGTAATAGCTGGATTAAGAAGTAATTAAGTAATTGATATTGTGAAATAAATAATTATGAAATTAAGATTTAATAGTTGATTAAGAAATCATTAATTAGATGATTTCAAATGAAATAGGTAATTAATTGTTAATTAATGATTAATTAAATAGAGTTAAGTGATTAACTCTCAAGTAATTAATTCTAAAATTGAATTAATTACAAATAAGATTTAAGGGTGATTGTTTATGGATGGTTGAGTAGAATATCTGCTTGTGATATTTATTTGATGATATTCTGTGATGCTCTGTGATATGTTATATCTATGATGCTTGTATATGTTTTATCTGTGATAACTGCTATGATAATTCAATTGTTGAATTTAAATTATTTTAACTGTTTAAGTTAATTAGACAACTTGGCCCTTAAAATGGCGTTTGGAACCGATGAGACCGGGATCGGAAGAATCAAATTTTGATTCTCCGAAAACCACATCGATCCAATTTAAACGTTAGGTCGTGAATCCTGAAATGAAGATCGAGATGGTGTATTCAGAATGTAAGGGTTATCGTCGTTGACTCTGAGGGTGATTCCAAAATGAGTGTGACGAGATAATGCCTTCGGTTTCGTTCGAACCCGGAACGAACTTGTATGGATTGAATGCTTTCAACACATCGTCAGGCGGACGATGAGCATTCTAAATGATATGTTCTTTAAAGGTAATCGCAGCCTCAAGCCTCATCAACCGGGAATGGCTAAAACAGGGGAGATGCAGCAAGGTTAGGTGGGTCATGCCCAAGCAGGACAAGATATTTCCCCTGTCTAGATGTCCCTTATATATCTTTCGACTTAGTGGGTGGTTGGTCGCGCCAACCACGGGGATTATATAGTTCGGGACTGTTCAGTAAGGAATGGTTCCGGCCTTGTGTTGCAGGGGATGAAGGGAGTAATCCTCGGTACGGTGATCTAGGCCCCGTACTGTGACGGGCGGTACCCCAGTAGCCCTGCCATTGTTGGAAATCCATTTTCCCTACGAGACCCTACGGTTTTGATTTGTATTACCCACTTTTGTGGCTAGTAGCTGGAATTTAATCATGTAACAATTTCGGCTATTTTCTATTTACTTGAAAACCCTAGACACTATTATAATATCACTGGATTTCCTATGAAATGTTTTGGTTAGCGTAAGGTAAAAACTTACCCGTATTTAATTGTGGGGAGTCTTACGTGATACCTTTATTTTAAAATATTTTCAAAGTTAAACAACTTTAAACCGTTTACTCATACTAGACCCATGTCTGACCCGGAGTTTATTTTTGTTTTTCATAAACTCTCGGGTACCCAAATTTTTACGGGTAGCCAAGGGATTCAGGTTAGATTTGACGAATTCTGAAGGAGCAATGGAGCAGGAGGCTTCTACGTTGTAGATATATGTATTTATATGGTGTTCCGCTGTGTTGATATCTCTGAGCTGTTTATCTGAATTGTATTTGACTTGTGTTAACTAGACAGGTGTTTATAACTGTCTAGTATGTGTTGTATGATTTGTATAGCTCTGATATATGTAAAAACTATGTAATATTTATGTGATATATTATATTTTGTTCCGTTCCGCTGTGAGATTCTGATGTTGTTGTTCTTTCTTTCTCGTTCTTTTCTATTTTCTCATCCCTTTCTTTCTTAATGATGATACGTCTTTCTGGTAGTTGAAGGGCGGGTTGTCACACTACTCTTCTGTTGTATCGAGTTTAACTCTAATGTACCTTATATTTATATAGTATCTTCATGAACTACTATCTCTTTTACTTCCACTGCATTATTATTTACTCTGTGTCTGTGATCTGTGATTATTTATTTACTATATATTCTGTGATTTGCCAAATTTTATTTACAACGCGGTATTTTTAGCAATTCAAGTCCGACATGTGCGGATGCGAATGGTTGAAAATATCGGGTCATTACATTTGGTATCAGAGCTTTGGTGGCTCTATGCGAACTTAGCATATATGGCAAACTTAGCATATATGGTAAATGTACTTACAGAATCACATTCATTCATGTTTGAATCTCTTTCTTTTTGACTCAACTCCTTTGAATTTTGGAATGTACTCTACGGTTCCAAAATCCATTCGTGTCCCTCACTATTCGTCTTCTTTTGATTCTAGAGTATCCCATAACTCCACTTCGAATGATCTTTATAATGAGTCGGCGGTCCCGCCAATCTCAAATTGATTTGTAAAAGGGGAAACTCCTTTATAAAAGCATCGATTCACCAGAGATTTTTATATCCTCGGTTTAGATGCTAGTATCTCTTATAATTCCATACTCTATCTCTTGAGACCGAACGTAGATTTACCCCGGAAATCCACATCGATCTTATTCTTTAATTCACGATTGACCCGGTTAAGGTTGCCCGCGATTTATATAAGCTTATCCATCTTCCTTTTCTGTTATTTAATCATCTCATCTTTGTTTCCAACTTATCTTCAAATCATTCTTGAAGTGTATTTGTAAACTAATATTTAATTGTTTTATATATTGTGTTGTTTGGGTTGTTGTGTTGATTTGGGTTTGTGATCGATTCGTCTGATCAACGCTATCGATAAGAAACACTTGAACAGAGCAACTGACACAGTATGATTTTTAAATTTGGTAATGAAATAAATTTTGTAACTATATTATAAATCTTTTTCTAAATTTTTTTTAAATTGGTTGTTAAGAAATAATATTTGATTTTATATATCATTATCCCTTGTTTCATATATAAATAATTGAACTACAAACATGGTTATAAATTTATTTGGAAATTTAAAATGAATTTAAACAAGAATTTGAGAATTCAATTTCCGATGGATTTCAAACCTTGTATTTAAAAGTTTTAAAGGATATATTATTTAAAGTATTTTCGAATAAAAATTTATTTCCAAAGAATTTTAAAGATTAAAATTAGTGCTCCTCTCTTTGTCGCTGGAAAATAATTTCAATAATGACTGCAGCATCAACAACATTCATTTTCGAGTTTCGATGTGAAGAGACCGTTCTGTAGTCTTGCTACAGTTTTGTTTTGGGGAATTTAATTGATTTGAATTTCTAAAATAAGACAGGATTATAACATATGCTGACATATGATTTAAATTTGAATGGATATATATTATATATGCATTTATTTATCTCTAAATAGTTTGGAATTTATCGAAAATTTAATTCCTAAATTTTATCTTGAAAGATAATTTTTAAGTAAAATTTCAAGATTTGAATAAATATTCAAGCTTGAAATGATTGAATTGGAGTTTTATTTGTATAATGCACAATTTCATTTCAATATAACCTATCTAAATTATACAGAAGTTGAATATGCAATTGGATAGTATACAATATAGAAAGAGATTTTTATAAATAAAGTTTGAGTGGTTATAATAAATGTTACACACTTAAATTTTAGTTATAAAAAGATTAGCAGTGGTAAATGGAAAAAGAAAAAAAAGTAATAGAATAATTTACGCTATAAAACGTTGTTTAAAGGAACTAAGAATAAATTAAAGCAGTTATAAAAAGTGTAAATATATTTAACATAGGTGATAAAATATATTGAGAGGAATAAATTTAATTATAATTAGGAATGAAGAAGAATTAAATTTTATTGAGTAAATTTTGAGTATAATAAATGATTTTTTTCAAATCCATGATTTTAGAGATTGTTAATTTAAGATAATTGGATGATAAGATAATGAAATTAGAGATGGGTAAGATTTATTTAACTTATGTAAAATTGATTTTCAATTTAAGTTGAAATTTTCAGGATTTTAAATTTATTATCTTTTTTTCAAACTATCTTTTGGTTGTCCTTATTTCCCTTATCTTGTTATAGAATGGGAAGGTTATTGCTTACCAGTCTGTTTGGAAACCTTTCCTTAATCTTTAGTGCTCATTTTTGAATCTGCGAACCGCTTGCCATCCACAGACCGTCAGTCAAGCGGAAAGGGTGAATCAGATTCTAGAGCATTTTTTTCGTGCTTGTGTTCTTGATTCTAGAGGATCTTGGGATGTTCATCTCCACCTTGTTAAACTTATCTATAACAACAGTTATCAGGTATAATTTTAATCTTCTTGTCATCTTGTCTTAATCCTATTTCATTCTATCTTTTCTGTGTTTTCCCGTACCTCATTCCTTTGCGAGGACGAAAAGTTTTGAGTAGGGGAGAGTGTAACAACCCTATATTTTGTGATTATTTTAATTGTATATTTTATTTATTTAAATTTAAATTCCTGATTTAAAACTTTATTTTATTTATTAAAATGGATAAATTTTGTTGTTAGAAATATAAATTTTTATTTTGATGTGAAATAAAATTCCAAACATGAATAAATAGAATATTTTTCAGAAATGTGAATTTTGGTCAAAATGGTCAAACTTTGACTTTTAAATTTAAAATTTAAATATTTGAATTTTTTAATTTTATCTTTTTTTATGAAAATAAATAAAATTTTAAGAATACTGCTTTTGTTTCGTTGAAGTCCAATTTATATTGTGAAAGTTATGCTTTTTCCAATATTGTATGTAAATAGATTTATTTAACAAAATTGTTTATTTAATTTATATAAATAATATTTTTGTTCATCAAATCATGTTCTAATTTGTGTAACATGTCATGTTATGCATATATTTTACTTTTAAAACATTTTAAAGTGTTGTTATAATTTTTCAAATGTTAACTGTATATTGTTTATATTTTTAAAGTCTTGTTTCAATTATTAAGCTATTTTCTTTATTCATTTTCTACTTTTCCTTAATTTATTTATTTATTTTATTTTCCATTTTATTTTTTTCAGTATTTTATTTTATTTTTTGAATTGTATTTAGTTTATTTCAATTTAAAAGAAATTGGAAATCAAAGAGTCAAAGCCCTTTCATATGCCATGACCTTTCATTTACCTTGTCTCTTCATTTGCTTTTGCCCTTTCACATCATTGTAGCCGTCCATTTTTTGATGTTAGCCATGACTTTCTCATTTCCTTTCACGTGAAAATGTTTCTCATATCTCCCTTAAAACTCATGGCTTCAAAGAATGAAAGAAAAAATGCTAATGGCTTCAATATCTCTTCTCTTCTTCACAATTTCAATGAATTTTGCTTGCTTCTTCTTCAAGTTGCTCGGCCACTTGTCTCTCCACCCCTTCACCACCGATGACTCCATCACCAGCAGCAGCTCCTCCTCCTCCTCCTCTGGTCATGTCAGGTCGTGGCCTACCCTATGTGGCAAACTCATCAAAAATTGCAAGCAACCCTTAAAACTATGCATAGCCGACCCTACATACCACCATCCGTTCACATATCCTCTCGGCCAACCACTAGAACCACCACCACCAGCAACTACATCGGCTTTGGCCACTGTTACACCATCTCCAGACCTGACCTGAAGCAAGGCCGAGCCCTATGATGTCATGGTCGAGCTACAATGTGACCAAACCCTTCATAATTTTCCTTGTCCTTTCCATTCTTCACTTTGCAACTCTCCTACCATTATCACTTCATGGTTCCATGCGTTTTTGATGTTATACCCAAGCCTAGCATGATAATATGGCCGAGCTAAAGAGTCCCTTAGGCCAAGCATTGAAGTGATTGAGGCATGGTAAAATCATCTTGTCCATTGTTGCTTTTATTTCAATCGGTTTCAATGTTGTTTTGTATTTAAAATTCATGTCTTATATTGTTGTGTTATTGGTTGTGTGTAAGATCATATCTTGGCTATCTCTCTCACTTGAATCAAAGTCATGTTGTATCGTTCTTGTCATGCCTTTGAAATCGTTTTGTGTGTCGTAGTGGTCTCTAGCTTCGATAAAGGTGAGTCTTTCTCACTCTGACATTTTTACTTATGAAATGGTGAATTGATGACAAGTGATTGGTAATTAAAAAATTTATGCAAGTAAATGATGATGATATGATATGCTATATCATGTTATTACCATGTTAACTCTGTTAATCATCACCTGACATCTGATATATGACATTATATTGTGATATTGACATTGTTTATATTGTTTATATATATGATCACACTGCAAGTTCCCTGTAGAATAGAATCACTATGGGTTTAAATGATACATACCTGAACGGACTTTAGAATAGAAAAAAATCGTTATGGGCTGAAATGATAGGCCTGAGCGATTTTTATTACATTTTATTTGACTTGGGATTGCGGGTTTGAAATGATAGAGCCTGGGTTTTTCTTTTAAATTGCGGATTGAAATGATACATATCCGTATCACTTGACCTAGGTTAGAAAATTATATACAGACCCCGTGGTTTATTTTTAAATGATTTTTCATAAGATATGTGTTTTTAAAGTATGAAATTTTAATTTAAAAATATATATTTTATGGTTTTAATAAGGCTAAATATTAAGTTTTGAATTTGTAAATTTAAGTATGTAAATTTGAAGTAAATGTGATTTTTTTTTACTTTAATTATATTTTAAAATGTATGTAAATAATGGAAATTAAATTTAAAGTTTTGAAATGATATTTAAAGTAAATTGTTAAGTTTTATTTAATTTATAAGTTTAGAAAACGATGAATTTTGACTTAACAAATGAATCGAGTTTTTAAATTTTATATTTAATTATAAAATTTTGTTGTGGTAAATCATATGTTAAAATTATTTAAATGTGAAATTTTAAAGTCTAAAAATATGATTTTTAAATTTAAAATAACAAAAAAATTTAATCTTTAAATGTTTTTGAAAGTTATAATAAAGCTGGAATCTAATTAATAGCATTTCCAAAAAAAATGTTGTGGTCTTATGACAGCATTTTTAATGCTGTTGTTTTTTAATTTAACTATGTTGTAATAACTAAATATCTATTATGACATTTTATAAATGTCGGTATTCCTAAACTAAACTATTTTGAAAACTATAAGCTACGTTACCACTTCATAAATGTCGACTTTGTTATAACTTGGCAATGTTTTGAAATATTGTACATTTTAACACTATTTGAGTTATATAATAAAGTGTTAAATGATTTAACTTTTGAAATTGAGTATTTGTGAAATTTTAGGAGTTTTGAATATATTTTAATATTTAAAGTTGAATTTTAAGGAATTTAAATTGAATTTGAATTAAAATAAGGTTTACTTGATTATGTGTTAAATGGAATGAAATGTAATGAGATAAATGAATTTTTGAATGGAAATTTGAAATGTATTTTGTAATGATACTTAGAATAATAAATGAATGATATATTTAATTCTAAAATGATATTTAAATTTTGAATATTTGATTTTGAATTCAAATAATGATTTGATAATGAGGTTTTGAAAGGATATGACATTTTAAATGATTTTGAAACGGTTTTAAATGACATGATCTTTATTTTGATAAAGAATGTGAATTTGGAATGATATTTGATTTTGATAGATGAATATTTGAAGTTTATATTAATATGAAAGGATATTTGGTTTACTTGTAATTCGGGTTTATTTTAATGATATTGAACTTTATTATGCGATTATTTCAAAGCTAAATAATATGAAAGTGAATTTGATATATATATATGTATGTATGTATGTATGTATGTATGTATGTATGTATGTATATGTATATGAGTTTTCAAATTTAGTTTTGAAATATGGTATATTAAAGCTTTGAATTACATTGAAAGATTTAATAGTTTATTTTGTGGACTAAATCGATATTTGAAATTGATAAGATTTGAAATGGTTTGTTGGAAAACTAAATTGAATTGAAATTTATGGTTTGAATTAAATTAAATTGGAAATTTGAAAATTTGGGTTTAATTAAATAAATTTGTAAATTGTAAAAAAATTTGTTCCATGATTTCAAATGTATGATTTCGAAATGTTATGATTTTCAAAGTGTAATGATTTCAAGTACTTTGGTTTCGAAAGAGTTATAGCTTTGAAGTATTATGATTTCTGAAAGGTGAATATATGTTTGAAATGAAAATGATATCGTATTAATTTAGGTATAGTTTTGAAATGAAATGATTTGATTTTTGAAGTATGAACTATTTTGAAATGACCACGGAATTATAATCATGTTTGGTTGTTAAGAAGACCGGGATCGGAAGTTGTCATACTCTCTGCCAACTCCGAAAACCACTTTAACAACTGTGTACGCAGTGGAGATTCCAGAATGAAGTAAGATGGTGGCGATGTTCTTGAGGTATATTACGTGGACCCAACTCCCGTGAGTTGGCATAAGGTGGCTAAAACGGGAGCGATCTCTGGCCAAAATGGATAGCTCCTCTGGTCGGACACACTTCTTCGATACTATACTCTTAATTGTGGTTAATTTGATAGCCATCCTCTGACTTTGATATGGGAGTGTGTTCCAAGGTGGGCGTATGTGGCTGCTACGTTACCACCATCCCGTGTGCGTAATCGGTATATCTACCCTGGCATTGCCTCGTGTGCCGTGTCACCTACCATAGCGAGACTTACTACGAGTTTCTATTTGTGTCGTACCTATGGAGTATCTTATCATAGTCTCCCGATCAAGAGATATGCATGTACTGTATAGACTATTGGCACTATTACGTGTTAAGGGCTATATGGGTAACCCCTTAACGCTATTTTAAAGTAAGTTTATTTTACTATAGACATTATTATAATAGCGCAATATTATTACATAGTAAATAGTTTAACGAATCTTTAAAGGATGGGAGATTCCAAGCATCCTTTAAGTTACTGGTGCATTTTGTTATTGTTCACTTGAGTTGATTTACAGTTCATAAGTATTTATGTCTTGACACGAGTGTTTTATGTTTTGTTTTACGCTCGAGTCAGACTGAGTAATTCATCATTCAAGACTCACCTTCGGAGTTGGAGCTTTGCTTAAAGATCCAGCCATCTATTTTGCTTTCAGTGTCCAGTGATTCCAGTGATATATTCTGATTTGTACCTGATATTCTTGTTACTCTTCTGTTGTATCTTGTTTAACTCTGATGTATCTTATATTTATATAGTAGCTTCATGAACTACTATCTCTTTGACTTCCGCTGCATTATTATTTAATCTATTCTGTGATCTGTGATTAGTTATTTACTGTATATTCTTAGATTTGCCAAATTTTATTTACAACGCGGTATTTTTAGCTATTCAAGTCCGACATATGCGGATGCCAATGGTTGAAAATATCGAGTCGTTACACAATCACACCTTTTCTCGCTTGATTGATTTCACAGGCTACTATTACACCTTTTCTCGTTTAGTTTATTACAAAGAACCCTATAACTCAAAATAGCACTGAGATCTTATGGAGATAGTGATAGAGAATCAAACTAGGAATGATCTAGTTAGATTCAATGGTGATTTCCGCAGAGTAATGGTAAAAATATGTATAAAGAAACGTGGAAGAAGAAGAGGAGTGAAATCAGTGAAAATATGAATGAAAATTCGTTTAAAACTACCCCTATTTATAGTAGTACAACATCCATGTCCATTCGTGAAAGGATATGACGAATAGACACTTCTTTTGAAATTCAAATTTTTAAAACAAACTGCCACCTTGTCGATAATGGGTCCTAGGGGTTGTCGACAAGCCTAAGGAAATTTTGGAAATTTGTTTTTCTTTGAAAATAACTTCTATCTTGTATTAAAACTATTTTTAAACTTTATAAATATACTTACCTATAGTTAAAATACATAAATAAATATAGAGAATAATATTTTAATGTATATAAAATTTTACTATAATTATATATTTAAATCTAAGTACAAATATTAAAAGTTAAATATATTATTATTATTAAAAGATAGTTTAAAACCAAGGATAATTTGATTTTGAAAATAAAGATTATTTTGAGGCTAAAAATATTTAAAACCAGGATAGATGTTTTTGATTCATTTAAAAGGAAGATTTTGAAATCATTTTGAAAACAAGATATAATTTTGTAAAATAACATTTGAATAAAAGTTGTTGGATAAAAAACAATGTTCCATTAGATTTTTCGTAGGTTCCATTCTACTTAGGGTTCCATCCCTTTAACAGGCTCGAAGTGGATTCCATTCCACGAATAAATTAGATTTTAGGATGCCTGTGCTTTTCTAGGAGTTTTAACAAAATTCCTAATTAAATTATTTATTATTGAAACTTGATAATCTTGATACTTATGAGTCTTCAATCTTGATATCTTGAATCTCTATATTGTATAGTCTTTATTCCTGATACCTGCATGGTTAATCCTGCATATACATATATATCTAAGCTATAATGTTAGTATTTATATTTTATAATCTTATTCTAAGGTTGCTGTCATCAAAACCATCATCTCAAGGACTAACAATCTCCTCATTTTTGATGATGACAACCTTTGTTTATAAAGTATTACTTCTATCCTAATAACTCGTCCTAAAACTAATAACTCCCCCTTAATCTATGCCTAACTGTCTTATTGTATACTTCTCTCCCTTTTTCATCAACAAAAAATAACTCGAAACTATATAACTCCCCCTTATTCTTGTACTAAAATATCTACATTAATATAATATTCAATGGAGTATATTATAGAAAGATTAAGAGATAATCATATTGATAGACATGATAACTAATCAAAGATCATATAAATATCAATGTGTTTTTATACATGTTTTGCACACCAAATATCAATCCACACCAAACCAAATCGAATCGAATCAAATCAATCCAAGCAATCAATTAAAATCGAACAAAGCAGTCAAGTAAAATCAAACATTACGAGGAACTTCCACCCATCCTTCTTCTCCAAATATAGGGTCTGCTTTAATGGCATCCCAATTTTCATTATTATTGGTGAGAGAGACAGGAGGATATGCTTCATTATCGTCTTTGTGCAGGGAGGAAACCATCCATCGTATCGCATCAAAATGTTTTCTTGCTCCTTGATCATCTGCATTTGACTCAACTCTAAATGTCGTTGGTTACAAAGAATGAAAGAGAGAATATTCTTGAAAGAATTAAGGGTTTCTTCAAGATTCTCGGTCAAATTTTGAATTGATTGGCCATATTTGAGTTTGTGAGAAGAATTAGAGATAAAGTAGATAAGAAATAATTCTGAGTGATGAATTCTGGAAGAAATAGGTATTTATAGGTGCAAAAATTCATTTGAAATGAATAGACATAAGGTAGTTATTCAAATTTCAAATTTAAAATGAAAATTCATTTCTGACCAGTACATGTCAATATGGTCAGGGGGGTTGTCGACAGGGGTTAGTCAATTTTGATGACTTATTTTAATTTTGTGAATAATTGTGTGTGTGTGTATATATATTTATATAATATACTAACATTTCTTCTGGAGATAGGATAAGCTAGATAACAGAAAATTAATTCAATTTCATTTCATAATAGAACGATACATTAAACATTAAGAACTACACAAACATTCAAATCAAAACAAACTAAAATTAATACAACAAGACATGAAAAGGTAGAACTAGTTAGAGGATGACGAAGATGAAGATAATCCAAGCTTCTTGCTGACTTTGGAGAAAAACTTGTTCATCTTGGATGACATTTTATCCAATTTCTAACGGACCGTCTAAGAATCCGTTGATTCTCGACAATGGCCTTTTGATTTTTGAGTAAGGTTTTGTTGGTTGGATTAGGAGGATAGTCAATGCTTTCCAAAGATGCTTCACCTTCTTCTTCTTCTTCTATTTCCATTTCATCCCCTTCTTCTTCTTCCTCTTCCTCCTTTTCCATCTCCTCATGAGCCTAAAGCTCTTCCATTTCGGCAAGAGTCTCATAAGGTTGAAAAACATATGGAATTTTCATAAGAGAGATGTTTAAGTGATTAAAAACTTTTCTTGAAACAAATTCTTCTCCTTTGAAATCTACTCCAAAATAGTTAAAAATCCGAGTGAGATAGATTCCATGATACAATGTGTTTTTACCCATTTCAAGATTTTTGGGACGAAATTCATCCAAAATAACTTGCGTCCAATTAATATGATAATTTCCAAAAATAGCAAAAAGTGCTTTGCAAACTTTTGAAGTTAGATTGTTAAAACTCCTCGATCTTCGGGTCAAAGTCTGTTGTAAAAGAAGATTAACAATTCAAGCTTTTGGTCGAAAGTTTCGATTTTTGAATTCAAAGTTATCATTTCCTTCGAAAATGTGAAGAAATGTCTCACGATCATTTTCATCGATATTAAAACTAGAAAGATCCATTCCCGTCCTCTTGCAATTGAGAATGGTACCCAAAAGATGACAATTTAAAACGATTTAGTGCTTTTGACACTATTCCAAATTTCATCATCATTTCCATTGTAAAATCCACTATTGAGATTTGCATAGAAAATTGTAACAAGATTTGGATAACAAACAAAATCATTTTGAGAAGCATCAACAAGACTAAGAACTTGATTATTTGCAAAAAGAGAATCGATTTTTTTTTAGACAAATCTTGAAATAAAGCAAACTTCCCGAGATGGACTTTTCCACAGTTAGCATAGTTCACATATGCTTTTATAGCCTCTGGATCATTGTAGAGTTGCTCTTTTATATTTCAAGAAATTTTCATTATGGAAGGGTTGCTTGAAGAAGTCATTAGAGTAGAGAGTAGAGAGCTTGAAATTTTGAGATAAGAGTTTGAATTTGAAAATGAGAGTGAAAAGTTATGATAAGAGATAGTGAATAAATAGATTCTCAAAGGACATGTTCTCTGGTCAAAAGGTGACTTTTCAGAGAATTTAATGAAGTGAAAAGATGGAGGAAAATTCAATATTTGAATTCAAATTTTGAATTTCAAATTTCTGTACCCTTGTCGATATCATGGTGGGGACCTTGTCGACAGGTGTCTTTGAATTTCCATGTGACGCCCCACCTCAATACCCACGCTAGCCAAGAACACTACGGAGTAATGCTGTCAACTAGCACGGAGAATCAGGCTGTTGAGGAGCGACCATCCATGTAACTTCTTTGTGCGAGCACCGATATGTCAGATAGTATAGCATGCATTTCATTTAAGGAGGAAGTCCGACATACCGATACAAACTCAAAGCTATCACATAGTGGCTATAAATAAATCTTCGGAAACAAATATAGAAATAAACATAACACAATCAGTCACAGACATCCATATCACAAAGGCGGAAAAAGATATGAATATATAACTAACACATGAAAGTGTACATCAGAGTAGTGGTCATGAAAGGACCACATACACAAAAGAATAGCAACACGTGCTATACAAAAGAATACATCTATGAGTCTATATCTCAAGTGTAAATGACAAAAACTGCTAATCTAAATGGTCAGCCAAAAGTCAGAGTAGTAAATCCCAGGGGGAGAAGTCAAGCAGAAGCACCTGTAACATCTCGGTCTGACCCGAGTATTATTTATAAGAAAATAATAAACGGATCAGTCTAGCTATAAATATCAGATAACATGATATAAAACAATAGATATGGCAAGAACATATAGTAACCATAAAGACATACTATGACAAGCATGTAAATAAAGATCATCAAGAGATCAAACAATATCAAAAGAATCTTCTAAAAGATCCAAATTCACCTAAAAAAAGGCGATGACACACAAATTCACCAAAACATAAAAGCTGGAAAATCATAACAATGAAAGTCATGAAAATAGGTGAAGCACAAATTTCAAAAGTCTACACAAGAAATCCAGAAATCACAATATAGGAGCATGAAAACTCACAAAATGGGAGTATGAAAACTCACATACACGTGTAACACAAAGCGAGACGCTATCACATGGTTGCAAGCCATTAATTTTGACACACGAATGGCCCGAAGACCGTGGGGCGCTACCCCACATATGTGACGGCGAAACATCACACAAATGCGATGGCGAAACATCACAAGAGCGGGGTCTTGTCTCCCTCGCAGACAAAGAGACATCGCACAGTTGCTAGTCTAAATCACAAAAATGATCGTCATGATCATCGAGAAGTGTCAATTACACTAAGTTAGTAAATATAAAAGTTTAGCTTCATGTCCCATAACCACTTGCTTAACATAAACATTTACGAACAAACTGTAAATCTTCACTAGAAAATTGTCACAAAAGATTCAATCGAACAAGTCCGAGAATTAACCGACGAAGAAAACGCAAGCGTTTCATTCCACTTGTTTTACTAAGCCGTTTAATTCGATTTCTCATCCGAGTGAAGTAAAGATTTGTATATACTAATAGATTGGAAAACGGTTTAAGGAAAGAGCTTTGTAGTAAAATAGAGTTAAAATCGTTTTGATGAAAGAGTTTTGATATTTACTACTAGTATTGAAACCTTCATATTTCTAAAGTTGTTATCCCGCCTTTTTAGCAAGGCCGTGATACCATAAAATCGACCGAGAAGCCAAAGATAGTTTGTCTCGAGGAATGGTCAACTTAGCATCTCAACAAAGTAAGTTCTGTTGAATGTTTTTCAGATAAGATCCCCAACGGAGGGGGGGTCCAGGGGGGTGGCAACCCCCCAAGGTGGGGGTGCGGGGGTAACGCCCCCGCTACGGGGTTCGACCTGCCCGGTCAGGTCGCGGGGGTCCAGAGGGCAGCGCCCCGTCCAAAACGGTACGACTTAGTGAAGACCTAAGGGAGGATAGGATCGAGCGAGGTACGAGTATAAGGGGTCGAGCGACCTAGGGGTGTTCGCGAGTCGAGCGAGTTAAGGTGATGCACGACCTAACGTGTCACGCGACTTAACGAAGGCAAGGTCAAACGAGTTAGGGTGATGCGCGACCTAACGGAGGCGAGCGACTTAAGGGATCATGCGACCTAACTGGAATGGCCAAGCGACCTAGCAACCCAGGCAAGGTCGAGCGACCTAACAGGGTTCGCGACATAAAGTTTTACGCGACCTAACGGGTTAAAGATCATGCGACCTAACGGGCTAAAGGTCATGTGACCTAACGACTCAAGCGACTCAATGGTCGAATGACCTAATGAAGCAGGCAAGGCCGAACGAGTTAGGGGTTAACGACCTAACACATGGTCGTGATAAGCAGTAGGGGGAACGACCTAACGACGTTGCGACCTAGAGGCCAGCGACCTAAAGCCAAAGACGACCCAAATTGGTTGCGAGTTAAAATGGTCAAGTGTTTCCGCCAAAATTGGCCACAAACACCCGATGTCGTGAAAGCACCCGTTCGCAGTCACAAGTCACAAATTACAAATTTGTAGATAACAAAAATGATCAACACTCAACAGAAACAGCAGAAAACAAGTAAACGACATAGGATTTATAGTGGTTCGGCGATCTTGCCTACGTCCACTTTGAAGTTTTCTATCTTTATTGATATTCTCTTGATGATTACAGTTGGTTACAGCAAGTTACAATGGACTATAGCTCTGAAACTCGAATGCAACAACGATGATAAGGTGTTGAATTGAATCCGGTAGAGTCTTGGCGCTTCAGAATTCCGATCCAGCAAGAGAGAGATTCCTCCTCTTTAGTGAATGACCTGGGGCTCTATTTATAGGCGTAGGAGGCTGATATTTCTCCTAAAAGTCCGGTAGACCGCTTCTGGCACGTGAGGGGCCCACACGCCCGAATTCTGGAGATCCAGGCCCACTTTGGGATCGATTCGACCCTTGGTTCGAATCGATCAAAAAGGTGTCCAATCGTGATGAAACTTGGCGTGGACATTCTTCTATGTATATGCAAGCTCCTGTGAAAATTTCATAGCATTTGGACTTATAGATCTCAAGTTATGATCGATTCAAGATGGAATTTTTCGCCCTGGATCCGTTCGAATCGATCCGGTTCGAAACCATAGGGTCGAATCGATGCTTCTGTACATGAAAGTGATGACGTGGTGCGTATGCTTCGGGTCAATCCTCCTTTTTCTCTGATTTTTCTGGGTCATATTCCTAGGTTTTAGCTGTGTGGACTTGATGGATTCGAGGTTATTGATTCGAAGAGTTGCTTCCTTCGAATTGGTCAAGTACGTGTTCCTTCGTATCGATCGTGGAAGGCCGTGGTTGATCGATACGAACTTTCCTTCGCTTATTGGATTCGAATACAATTACGACATGGAGTCGAAGCCATAATGGGTTCGAACGTGAGCATGTGAAGATGGATTCGAAGCAAGGCTACTTGAATGGATTCGAACCAATGCTATTCCTGAGGGATGGATACGACCTTAAAGCTTGCTCGATGGAATCGAAGCAAGGTGTGTTCTGATGGGTTCGAACCATGGCTGACTACTGATGGATTCGAACTAAGGCATAATGGACGGATTCGAGCCAATGCGTGGTTGATGGAGTCGAAGCATGGCTACTTAGATGGAGTCGAACTGCTTGCTTGCTCGATGGATTCGGAGTAGATGGAGTTGAAGCCGATGGATGCGAACTAGATGGAGTGTCCATCGATTCGAACTATGGGGTACTATATGGATTCGAACCGAGCAAGGTTCATCTCTCTCAAATTGAATCCATCATATCTTGAGCATACGAACTCGGATTAACTTGAAACTTGAAACGTTGGCTCTCTTGGCTTCACTAGCTATGTCTTATCAATTGTAGCCTAATCCGGGCTCGGACAAAATTCATCGATATCCATAACGAAGTGAAGTACAACCAATCTCTGAGATGAACTGTCTTTTGTTTTTTGATCGAACTTTTGGTATCACGGCTTTGCCAAAAAGCGGGATAACATTTGCCTCCCAAAACATGCCTTGCGGTAGGAAGGTGTGTTTTGCAATGCCTTGAGTTGGATGTTCATATCCTATCACCAACCTGTAAAGAACTTGATAGTTTCATATGTCCTCGAATGACGATCGTTCGGGATCGAGCTATTTGGGATGAAGCGCGGCCGTTCATGGTCAAGCGCCTAACTTCAAATGACGATCGTTCGTGATCGAGTCATTTGAGGTGAAGTGCGACCGTGCGCGATCAAGCGTATAAATCCATGCGTCGATCGTTTGGGATCGAGTCATCTGCGGTGAAATGTGACCGTTCAAGGTCAAGCGCTTAACCTCCAATGACGACCGTTCGGGATCGAGCCATTCGAGGTAAAGTGCGACAGTGCGCGGTCAAGTGGCGGACCTCAAATGACGACCGTTCGCGATCGAGCCATTTGAGGTGAGATGAGTTGTGCCGTTCGGGGCGAGTCGTGCCAGTTTGAGGCGAGTTGTGACCGTTCGCGATCGTGTGCCGTTCGAGGCGTTTTTGTGACCGTTCGAGGTCGGGTGCCGTTCGTGGCAAGTTGTGACTGTTCGAAGTCGGGTGCCATTCGAGGCGAGAAAGTGTGCCCGGGAGGGCTTGGTATTATCGATACCAGGCTCACGTTCGCGTGGGTCCCTGGATCGTTTGTCAGGGCGGTTTATCGCCATCTCAGAGCATGCCTAAGGACCGTTCGTGACCCCGTACAGGTGTAAGTAGCTTAGCCATTTCAGAATTATCAGTATCAAATATCTATTCAACAGATGAATTTTAAAAACAGAAATGTCCAAACAAACCAAGTTCAAATGTCCAAATCAACATGAAACAAAAGCAAAGCAAAGATGTCAAAGTGTAAGTTCCCACTACGAAACAATCAATGATCATTCAGAGCATGCCTGAAGAACGTTTGCGATCTCATACATGTGTAAATGATTTAATTGTGTTAGTGGAAGCTTGCGACTTGTTCATTGTTATTTTAATTAATTGATAACCGAACGATGTCCTGGTTCAAGGTTGCCCCTAGCTGATGTATACGGTGGCCGCTCTGGCTCCACCGCTGAAGCTCGCCTCCTCACATATTGAAGGAGCATACCATTCCTGATATGCCCTTCCACCTCGTCCTTCAGATGCCTACAATCATTAGTGTTATGACCATTTAATTCATGAAATACACAAAATTTATCTGATCTCCTTTCGTCAGAAGTTGGATCCCTTCGCATCGGTCTACGATAGGGAACCTGCTCTTTGGTATCCTGATAAATCCGCTCCAAACTCTCAGTCAGCTCGGTATAGGTAGTGAATCGCGGCTCCCTCCGTTGCCGTTTTGACCTGTCATCATAATCCTCAGCCCTTCGTTTTCCTTTATCCTTGCCTGAGTCCTTTTCGAGAGGCTATTTGTCCTTAAGCACATAAACTTATATTCCCTCTCCTTCTTCTCTTTCTGCATTCGCATCCTCTAATCGTAAAAACTTTTCTGCCTCGTTGTAGAATTCCTTTAGATCCACGGGTGGATCCTTAGTCAACGAATTTTTTAACTCTGTGCCATCAGCTACTCCGGACACAGCTGCCATCACCACCATAGATGGATCTGCTCGATCCACCGAAGCTGCTGCTGCATTGAATCGCACTAGATAACTCCTCAAGGTCTCTCCGGCTTTCTTCTTTAGGGTTGCCAAAGTCATCGCATTCTTGGGTCTTGTAATGTGAACCCTGAATTGCCTCATAAATCTCTCAATTAAACCATTCCACGTTCCAATAGATCCATTCTCCAATTGTCTAAACCACAATGCTGCATTATCCGTCAAGTACAATGGAAAGCACCGGGCCATAACCTCCTCTGATGCCCCCAGCACTTCCATATGCCTCATATACTTCGTTAGGTGAACCATGGGGTCTGTTCTCCCGTCATACATGTATAATGATGGTAACTTGAAATCCGGTGGGTTCTGAGCTCGTCTGATTGCTGGAGTAAAAGGACTCCTATTAACATCCTCCAAATCTTTGTTTACCAAACCGCCTCTCATAGCTCTTCTAACCATCTCCGCCAATCTGTCGTTGTCACCGAGATGCAATCTTCGTTCATTACTTTCAACTTGCCCCCCGAGTCCACGAGGGAATTCTGGGATCTGCCCCCTTGACTGAGAGTTCACTCCTCTACTACTCCCGGGTTGTGCAGATGTTCCTCTTTCTCTCTCTGAAATTGGGTCAACGTTCTCCATGGGTGTGCCTCCTAACCCAGGTGCTATGCCGGATGGTCCTGCTTCGTTCTGAACTCCAGTTACTCCTTGATTCTGCGCTCCAAGTTGTCCTATCTGTTGAAATAAACTTTGGATCAACTCCTCTTGTTTTTTCATCATTGTCTCCATCTCGTCCCTAGTGATGAAGATCGATGCCTGATTCGCTCCTGAAGAAGCCTCTTGACTTCCTTGGTGTTCACTTCTCTCTGGCCTTTGTTTCTTACTTGTTTGTCTCGTCATGGTTCTTAGATCTAAATCTTTAAGCCTTCAAATTCAAATTATCCTGAGTTCAATTCTTAGTGAAAGCACCAAAATGTATCCGCCAAAATTGGCCACAAACACCCGATGTCGTGAAAGCACCCGTTCGCAGTCACAAGTCACAAATTACAAATTTGTAGATAACAAAAATGATCAACACTCAACGAAAACAGCAGAAAACAAGTAAACGACATAGGATTTATAGTGGTTCGGCGATCTTGCCTACATCCACTTTGAAGTTTTCTATCTTTATTGATATTCTCTTGATGATTATAGTTGGTTACAGCAAGTTACAATGGACTATAGCTCTGAAACTCGAATGCAACAACGATGATAAGGTGTAGAATTGAATCCGGTAGAGTCTTGGCGCTTCAGAATTCCGATCCAGCAAGAGAGAGATTCCTCCTATTTCCTGAATGACCTGGGGCTCTATTTATAGGCGTAGGAGGCTGATATTTCTCCTAAAAGTCCGGTAGACCGCTTCTGGCACGTGAGGGGCCCACACGCCCGAATTCTGGAGATCCGGGCCCACTTTGGGATCGATTCGACCCTTGGTTCAAATCGATCAAAAAGGTGTCCAATAGTGATGAAACTTGGCATGGACATTCTTCTATGTATATGCAAGCTCCTGTGAAAATTTCATAGCATTTGGACTTATAGATCTCAAGTTATGATCGATTCAAGATGGAGTTTTTCGCCCCCTGGATCCGTTCGAATCGATCCGGTTCGAAACCATAGGGTCGAATCGATGCTTCTGTACATGAAAGTGATGACGTGATGTGTATGCTTCGGGTCAATCCTCCTTTTTCTCTGAGTTTTCTGGGTCATATTCCTAGGTTTTAGCTGTGTGGACTTGATGGATTCGAGGTTATTGATTCGAAGAGTTGCTTCCTTCGAATCGGTCAAGTACGTGTTCCTTCGTATCGATCGTGGAAGGCCGTGGTTGATCGATACGAACTTTCCTTCGCTTATTGGATTCGAAGACAATTACGGCATGGAGTCGAAGCCATAATGGGTTCGAACGTGAGCATGTGAAGATGGATTCGAAGCAAGGCTACTTGAATGGATTCGAACCAATGCTATTCCTGAGGGATGGATACGACCTTAAAGCTTGCTCGATGGAATCGAAGCAAGGTGTGTTCTGATGGGTTCGAACCATGGCTGACTACTGATGGATTCGAACTATGGCATAACGGATGGATTCGAACCAATGCGTGGTTGATGGAGTCGAAGCACGGCTACTTGGATGGAGTCGAACTGCTTGCTTGTTCGATGGATTTGGAGTAGATGGAGTCGAAGCCGATGGATGCGAACTAGATGGAGTGTCCATCGATTCGAACTATGGGGTACTATATGGATTCGAACCGAGCAAGGTTCATCTCTCTCAAATTGAATCCATTATATCTTGAGCATACGAACTCGGATTAACTTGAAACTTAAAACGTTGCTCTCTTGGCTTCTCTAGCCATGTCTTATCAATTGTAGCCTGATCCAGGCTCGGACAAAATTCATCGATATCCATAGCGAAGTGAAGTGCAACCAATCTCTGAGATGAACTGTCTTTTGTTTTTTGATCGATCTTTTGGTATCACGGCTTTGCCAAAAAGCGGGATAACATCAAGCGACCTAAGGATTTAAAGGCCATGCGACCTAAAGGAGTGGGCGTAAGGCCAAAGGTGAACGATCTAGTATCTCGCAACCTAACGATGTAGTGGCGAGCGACCTACGACCTAGTGCCGAGCGACCTAAGGCTGTAGAACGATTTAAGGCCAGAAACGAGCTATTTGAAGGCCGAGACTTTTCCACGCTAACGACCTAGCGTAGGCAGAATGACCTAAGTGCGGAATTTAACCAAAAACACTAAAAATTGGAGCTTTTCGCCAATCCAATCCAAACCAAATGCAAATATACATGCAAACGTGATAGGGATTCATTCCCAACAGTCCAAGATAGTTATAGACAAGAATGTGAGATAAAAATCTCACCTTTTCACCAATTTATGAAGGTAAAGCTTGAAGATGAATGGAGAAGCAACTACAAGCTTGAATCCAATGCTTTTCCTTGAATTTGGAGTTGAATGATGGAGATGGAGTTGAAACCTAGGCTTGGAGTTTCTAATTTCCCTTTCCACTCACTATTAATGTTAAAGTTTGTGTTTGGTAGGAATTTATGAAGAGTGAGGAGAAGGAGAGAAGTGGGTTTGAGTTATAATGACTAATCTAACCCAAAGTCCAAAGCGGGAAAAGTAAGTGAAATTCCACTAACTCCAAACCCATCAATGTTTATACTTAAAAAAGTTGTAAACGGCATTTCAAACTCAATGGAAGTGGCCTCGAGTCCTAATTTGACCGTTTGCAAAAAGTAGCTTTTCGGACCAATATCCGATTAATGACAAAATATTTAAATAAAATATTTAAATATAAAATCGATAAATATGCGGGTTGTTACAGACTCCTCTCCTTAAAGAAATTGCGTCCTCGCAATATATAAGATGGAAATAAAAAGTAACAACCATAAAAGCATATTAACACAAAAGAAATTTGAAATAGGAAGTTCACCTCAAAGAGCAGAAGTAAGCAAGTCCGGATGTGTTCGCTCGATGAATTCTCTGGATTCCCAAGAGCAATTCTTAGGATTTGAGGACCATTGAACCTTCACAAGCGGAACATCTTTATTTCGAAGTCGTTTGACCTCCGAAGCAATAATCGGAATAGGATGCTGCTCGTAAGTTAAATTCAGCGAAACTTCAATTTCTTCCACAACACCTGGCTCAAGAATAGAATCGGAATCTCGTAGGCATTTCCATAATTGAGAAACATGAAACACGTCATGCATAGAAGAAAACTGAGCCGGTAATGTAAGGCGATAAGCCGTAGAACCAATACGTTCAGTGATAGGAAATGGCCCAATATATCGGGTGCTAACTTTCCCGATCGACTGAAACGTACAACACCTTTCATAGGTGAAACACGAATAAAAACAGAATCTCCCATAGAAAATTCTAACTTCCTTCTTCGATTATCGGCATAGGATTTTTGTCTACTCTGGGCTTCCTTCATCCTATGTCGAATAAGTTCAATCTTCTCTGTGGAATCACGAATAAAGTCTGGACCTAAAACCAGCTTCTCACCGGCCTCAAGCCAACAAGAAGGAGATCGGCATGGCCTTCCATAGAGTGCCTCGAAAGGTGCCATACTAATACTAGATTGGAAGCTATTATTATAGGAAAATTCAACAAGTGAAATATGATCTTCCCAACTTCCACCAAATTCGAGCACACAAGCACGAAGAAGATCTTCAAGAGTTTGATTCACACGCTCGGTTTGTCCATCGGACTGGGGGTGATAAGCAGT
The DNA here is from genome assembly GCA_030765085.1 of Allium cepa. Taxonomy (NCBI): domain Eukaryota; kingdom Viridiplantae; phylum Streptophyta; class Magnoliopsida; order Asparagales; family Amaryllidaceae; genus Allium; species Allium cepa. The sequence continues at coordinate 1,022,693,119 of CM060941.1, forward strand.
GCTAAAATTAAGCTTCGTTCCTAAAGCTTTTTGAAGACTCTTCCAAAATCCACTAGTAAACAATGGATCTCGATCGCTAACAATAGAAGTAGGAACTCCATGCAATTTAACAATTTCTTTGATAAAGAGTTTGGCCAAAAGAGGAACGGTTCGATTAGACCGAACGGGAATAAAATGGGCGGATTTAGTAAGTCTATCAACGATCACCCATAAGCTATCATGACCCGAACGAGAACGGGGAAGGCCATCTATAAAATCCATGGAAATTTGGTCCCACTTCCAAATCGGAATTTCTAAAGTTGCAATAACCCACCAGACCTTTGATGTTCGGCCTTGACAAGTTGGCAAGTCATGCAACACTTAACAAAGTTAGCAATATCATATTTCATTCCCTCCCAATAATAAAGTCACTTCATATCAGCGTACATTTTACTACTATCGAGATGAATGGTGAATTTAGAACGATGGGAATCTTCTAAAATATCTTTACGAAGATCACCAATATTTGGTACGATAAGTCTACCAAATTTTCGAATGCCGCCACGAGAATCAATATCAAAGTCTTTCAGACCTTCAATATCAATTTTATCCTTAACATTTTGGCCAAGAAGAGCCAATTCAGGATCTAGCCCTTGAGGTTCAAGAATGCGGTCTAAAAGAGAAGGATGAGCCTCAAGGCTACAAAAAACAAGTGATGAGCATAAATCGGATACGTGCTCTTAAATCTCACAAGTGGATAAAATCTCGAGATCGTTCCATTCGGATATCATCATAGAAACAACTGCTTGTTGTTTACGGCTAAGAACATCGGCGACACGATTACCCTTACCAGGGGTATAAAGAATATCAAGATCATAAGGTGCAAGGAACTCGAGCCAACGCTGTTGACGCAAATTAAGTTCCTTTTGAGAAAATAAATATTTCAAAGACTTATGATCCGTGTAAAGAATAAATTTCTCTCCCAATAGATAATGACGCCAAATTCGAAGGGCGAAAACAATAGCCGCGAGTTCTAAATCATGTGTGGCATATCTAGTCTCGGCCGGCTTCAATTGCCTACAAGTATAAGCAATAACACGTTCTTTTTGCATAAGAATGGCACCCAAACCAACGTGACTAGCATCTGTATAAACAACAAAATCTTGATTCCCCTCCGGAATAACAAGAATAGGAGCATCGGAAAGGAGTTCTTTCAATTTCTAAAAAGAGGCTTCACATTTGTCCGACCAAATGTATTTAACTCCCTTCTTAGTCAAGCCAGTAAGAGGCACGACAATCTTAGAAAAGTCTTTAATGAAACGACGGTAATAACTCGCCAATCCGAGAAAACTACGAATCTCTGTCACACTCTCCGGTCTCTTCCAATCTTGAATCGCTTCAATCTTTGAAGGATCCACGGAAATTTCGGATTCGGAAATAATATGACCGAGAAACTTCACACGAGATTGCCAAAAGTGGCATTTAGAAAATTTTGCCTTTAATTGATTACTCCTAAGAGTTTCCAATACAATCCGAAGATGCTTTTCATGCTCCTCCTCGGTTTTAGAATACACAAGGATATCATCAATGAATATGAGAACAAACCGATCGAGGAAAGCCTTGAAAACTCGATTCATGAGGTCAACGAAGTAAGTCGGAGCATTCGTTAAACCAAATGGCATAACAAGCCATTCATAAGATCCATAATGAGTACGGAACGATGTCAAAGGAATACTATCCTCAGCAATACGAAGCTGATGAAAACCGGTAGCCAAGTCCAACTGCGAAAAGACCCTAGCTCCGCTAAGCTGATCAAACAGATCGTCAATCCGAGGTAAAGGATATTTATTTTTAATAGTCAGATCGTTAAGCTTGCGATAGTCAACGCAAAGCCTAAGCGTACCGTCGGATTTCTTCACGAAAATAGCTGAAGCTCCCTAAGGCGAGGAGCTAGAGCGAATAAATTGCTTCGTCTCAAATTCAGATAATTGTTTGCGCATCTCCTTATTTTCCTTATTAGACATGCGATAAGGAGGACGAGTAATAGGTTGAGCTCCAGGAATAAGGTTAATTTTGAACTCAATTGCTCGCTTAGGTGGTAGACCTACAACGGGCTCGAATATGTCGGAAAATTCACGAACAACGTGGATACGAGAAATAATATCATCCTCATCATCGTCGTCATCACGAGGATTCAAAGAATATAAGAATGCAATCAAACAGGATTCTGAATCTTTAAGATTAACAGAAATCTGATTAATAGATAGTGGATGTCGGAGATGTATAGTCCGCTCAGGACATAGGATATGGGCTTGATAACGGTTAAGCCAATCCATTCCTAAAATTATTCCAAAGCCTACGTAACGCATAACATGCAAATCGGCTAGGAATGGAAAACCACATAAAATTATCTCCACATTTTTACAAAGCAAACTAAGAGTTGCGGATCTACCAACAGGATTCGCAATTCTCAAGGAAGTCATTAAAGCATCAACATTTAAAGAGAAAGTGTCGACAAGTTCCTTTGATATAAAAGAATGGGATGCACCCGTATCAAAGGGAACTCTAATAGGTTGATCATGAAATAAAATAATACCATCAAGAATGGAATGAGAAATACCTTGGCCACGAGATGTGTTGCTAGGGGCTTGAGCCACGTTTAATTTCCCCTCTTTCCTGCCTTGCAGTATGGGGAACATATGTATATAATGTTCCGAGCTCTCTCAATAGCGACAACTTTTGGGCTTCGAACACTTGTTCGCAAAATGGTCCTTAGAACCATAGTTATAGCATTGTCCGCTACTGGAGGAAGGTGTCTTTGCAGCCGAAGTTTCTTTCTTACCCTTTTTGTTGGGATAAGAACCTTTAAATTTGTTAGGCCTCTTTTTGTTGTTGAAGTTTGGTTTAGCGCCAACCACTTCAACACCACTCTCTCTATCGTCCTCTTCAAGACGAAGAGCGATATCGATGAGTTGATCAAATGTAACTTCTAGTTTCAGGAGTAGTGGCTTCTTAAGATTCTTATTTAAGCCATAAACGAACCTCTGGTTCTTCTTCAGTGGAGTATTTATATATTCGACCCCATATTTGGAAAGGGATTCGAATGATGCAACGTAGTCCGCCACAGAAGACTGACCTTGAACAAGGTCAATAAATCTCCGAGCCAAAGTTGCTTTTTCAGGCTCAGGCACGAATTTCGATTCGAAGCATTCCCGGAAGTGCTCCCAGGAGAGATCCGCTTCACCAATTTCTGAGATTAACAGCTCATACCAATCCAATGCTCTTTCTTGGAGCATACTAGAAGCCACCTGGACTCGATGGAGGTCAGTGAGGTTCATGCGAGAGAAGATTCTATCGCACGTTCTGAGCCAAGCTTGGACCTCGATGATATTTCAGTGCCTTTAAATCGCTTCCCACCCAAGTTGGTGTAATCACTGCACAAACGTGCAAACCCAGATTTAGGGTGAGTAGGTTCTGGATTAGAACCAGCTGCTTGAGCATTTGTGACAAGGTCAAGATGTTGCTGGGTAGTCAAAAAAACTCCATCTTGGGGAGTTGCAGTAGGTTGACCAGAACGGGGATGTCCAGGTATAACCATTTTTCTTCCTTAAGAAAGAAGGAGAAGAAAAAGGTTATTCACTAAAAGATATATCAAGCAATCTTGATAAGTGAAACAAGGAATCATAATAAAAATAGGATGAATCGGTACGAAGATTCGAATTAATCCTAAGGTACGACTCCTAAGCTGGACTTAGGACGATGATCCTTGTTAAGTTATTCTACATTGTTCCGAAGTTTGGCTTTGATACCAAGCTGTGACGCCCCACCTCAATACCCACGCTAGCCAAGAACACTACGGAGCAATGATGTCAACTAGCACGGAGAATAAGGCTGTTGAGGAGCGACCATCCATGTAACTTCTTTGTGCGAGCACCGATATGTCAGATAGTATAGCATGCATTTCATTTAAGGAGGAAGTCCGACATACCGATACAAACTCAAAGCTATCACACAGTGGCTATAAATAAATCTTCGGAAACAAATATAGAAATAAACATAACACAATCAGTCACAGACATCCATATCACAAAGGCGGAAAAAGATATGAATATATAACTAACACATGAAAGTGTACATCAGAGTAGTGGTCATGAAAGGACCACATACACAAAAGAATAGCAACACGTGCTATACAAAAGAATACAACTATGAGTCTATATCTCAAGTGTAAACGACAAAAACTACTAATCTAAATGGTCAGCCAAAAGTCAGAGTAGTAAATCCCAGGGGGAGAAGTCAAGCAGAAGCACCTGTAACATCTCGGTCTGACCCGAGTATTATTTATAAGAAAATAATAAAAGGATCGGTCTAGCTATAAATATCAGATAACATGATATAAAACAATAGATATGGCAAGAACATATAGTAACCATAAAGACATACTATGATAAGCATGTAAATAAAGATCATCAAGAGATCAAACAATATCAAAAGAATCTTCTAAAAGATCCAAATTCACCTAAAAAAAGGCGATGACACACAAATTCACCAAAAGACTAAAGCTGGAAAATCATAACAATGAAAGTCATGAAAATAGGTGAAGCACAAATTCCAGAAGTCTACACAAGAAATCCAGAAATCACAATATAGGAGCATGAAAACTCACAAAATGGGAGTATGAAAACTCACCTACATGTGTAACACAAAGCGAGACGCTATCTCATGGTTGCAAGCCATTAGTTTTGACACACGAATGGCCCGAAGACCGTGGGGCGCTACCCCACATATGTGACGGCGAAACATCACACAAATGTGATGGCGAAACATCACAAGAGCGGGGTCTTGTCTCCCTCGCAGACAAAGAGACATCGCACAGTTGCTAGTCTAAATCACAAAAATGATCGTCATGATCATCGAGAAGTGTCAATTACACTAAGTTAGTAAATATAAAAGTTTAGCTTCATGTCCCATAACCACTTGCTTAACTTAAACATTTACGAACAAACTGTAAATCTTCACTAGAAAATTGTCACAAAAGATTCAATCGAACAAGTCCGAGAATTAACCGACGAAGCAAACGCAAGCGTTTCATACCACTTGTTTTACTAAGCCGTTTAATTCGATTTCTCATCCGAGTGAAGTAAAGGTTTGTATATACTAATAGATTGGAAAACGGTTTAAGGAAAGAGCTTTGTAGTAAAATAGAGTTAAAATTGTTTTGATGAAAGAGTTTTGATATTTACTACTAGTATTGAAACCTTCATATTTCTAAAGTTGTTATCCCGCCTTTTTAGCAAGGCTGTGATACCATAAAATCGACCAAGAAGCCAAAGATAGTTTGTCTCGAGGAATGGTCAACTCAGAATCTCAACAAAGCAAGTTCTATTGAATGTTTTTCAGATAAGATCCCCCACGGAGGGGGGGTCCGGGGGGTGGCAAGCCCCCAAGGTAGGGGTTCGGGGGCAACGCCCCCGCTACGGGGTTCGACCTGCTCGGTCAGGTCGCGGGGGTCAAGGGGGCAGCGCCCCGTCCAAAACGGTATGACTTAGTGAAGACCTAAGGGAGGATAGGATCGAGCGACCTACGAGTATAAGGGGTCGAGCGACCTAGGGGTGTTCGCGACCTAACGACCTAAACAAGGTCGAGCGAGTTAAGGTGATGCGCGACCTAACGTGTCACGCGACTTAACGAAGGCAAGGTCGAGAGAGTTAGGGTGATGCGCGACCTAATGGAGGCGAGCGATTTAAGGGGTCATGCGACCTAACTGGAATGGCCAAGCGACCTAACAACCTAGGCAAGGTCGAGTGACCTAACAGGGTTCGTGACATAAAGTTGTACGCGACCTAACGGTTAAAAATCATGCGACCTAACGGGTTAAAGGTCATGCGACCTAACGGGCTAAAGGTCATGCGACCTAACGACTCAAGCGACTCAATGGTCGAACGACCTAATGAAGCAGGCAAGGCCGAACGAGTTAGGGGTTAACGACCTAACACATTATCGTGATAAGCAGTAGGGGGAACGACCTAACGACGTTGCGACCTAGAGGCCAGCGACCTAAAGCAAAGACGACCCAAATTGGTTGCGAGTTAAAATGGTCAAGAGACCTAAGGATTTAAAGGCCATGCGACCTAAAGGAGTAGGCATAAGGCCAAAGGTGAACGACCTAGTATCTCGCGAACTAACGCTGTAGTGGCGAGCGACCTACGACCTACGACCTAGTGCCGAGCGACCTAAGGCTTTAGAACGATTTAAGGCCAGAAACGAGCTATTTGAAGGCCGAGACTTTTCCACGCTAACGACCTAGCATAGGCAGAACGACCTAAGTGCGGAATTTCACCAAAAACACTAAAAATTGCAGTTTTTCGCCAATCCAATCCAAACCAAATGCAAATATACATGCAAACGTGATAGGGATTCATTCCCAACAGTCCAAGATAGTTATAGACAAGAATGTGAGATAAAAATCTCACCTTTTCACCAATTTATGAAGGTAAAGCTTGAAGATGAATGGAGAAGCAACTACAAGCTTGAATCCAATGCTTTTCCTTGAATTTGGAGTTGAATGATGGAGTTGGAGTTGAAACCTAGGCTTGGAGTTTCTAATTTACCTTTCCACTCACCATTAATGTTAAAGTTTGTGTTTGGTAGGAATTTATGAAGAGTGAGGAGAAGGAGAGAAGTGGGTTTGAGTTATAATGGCTAATCTAACCCAAAGTCCAAAGCGGGAAAAGTAAGTGAAATTCCACTAACTCCAAACCCATCAATGTTTATACTTAAAAAAGTTGTAAACGGCATTTCGAACTCAATGGAAGTGGTCTCGAGTCCTAATTTGACCGTTTGCAAAAGGTAGCTTTTCGGACCAATATCTGATTAATGACAAAATATTTAAATATAAAATCGATAAATATGCGGGTTGTTACATTCCATGATTATTTTTCTTAAGTATTCTAATATATATATATATATATATATATATATATATATATATATTATTTTCAATGTCTATATATATCTGGAATATTACTAGAATTATATTATATTCCATAAAATATTATGATACTATTAATAATAATAATAATAATAATAAAATTGTAAAAAATAATAAAAAATTTAAAATTCAAACAACACACCAATTCAAAATCAACCAATCATGCATCCAATTCTAAGCACGCAATTTCAACCAATTGTATTGTAAATGTGTACCTTTTTCTGAGTTTGTTTCTCTGAATTCGTCGGAGTCGTGAACTGCCGTGAAACATATATTTGAATTATCTGTCTTCTGATCATCATCACTTAAGGACGAGTTCGAGTCATCAGAGTAGTAGTAAATGCACGTTTTCGTTTCTTTATGGAATCATTGATTATAGGAAGATTTTGCCTCTCTGGATGCGGACAGTCTCTTTTGATATGGCCTGGTTCGTCACAGTTGAAACATTTGATATTGTTCGGCATAACATTCTGATTTCCAGAGTTCTTATAGTTGTTTCTCTTAAGATTATTCATCTTTCTGTATTTCAGGAATTTTCGAAAATTCTTGGTCATAAGGGCTATCTCTTCATCATTATCGCTGTTTGAGTCTGATCTATCGGTCAATGCATTGAACGCCATTGATTTCTTTTCAGATGCTTTTCTTTCTCTTCTCTCAATCATTTGAACGTCAAAAGACATTAGATTTCCCATTAATTCTTTTATCTTTAAGGCACTGATGTCATTTGCCTCTTCGATCACAAGTGTCTTTGATCCCATTCTGAGTAAGAGAATTTAAGATTTTCTGACTTGATCTTCTTCTGAAAATTCCTTTCCCAAGGATATTAGAGAATGCATAATGTTCTGGAATCTACTATACATATCTGAAATAGACTCATTAGAATTCATTTTAAATAATTGATACTGATTTGTGAGCATGGAAATTTTGGTTTGTTTAACTTTGCTTGTTCCTTCGTGAGTAACTTGCAAAGTTTTCCAGATTTCATATGCAGACTTACAAACTTACACTCTATTAAATTCATTTCTATCAAGTGAACAAAATAGAATGTTCTTAGCTTTAGAGTTATTTTATGCAACGATCGTTTTCTCAGCAGTCCATAGTGCAAAATCAATTGTGGGTTCAAAATATTCAGTCTGTGTGACATTCCAAGTGTCAAGTCCTATAGATTGTAAATATATTTTCATCCTACATGCCCAATATGCATAGTTACTGCTATTAAAAAGTGGTGGTCTGACAGTAGACTGACCTTCTACAAATGAACTAGTGACAAGGATAATAGAACCAGTGTTGTTAGTGTTAACAGTACCAGTATTGGTAGCCATTTTGAAAAATTTTCAAAATTCAGATTATGAAATTTTGAAACCTTGCTCCGATAGCAAATGTGAGAAATGCGGATTACGGATCTTAAGGCTAGAATTAACACTAGAGGGAGGGGGTGAATAGTGTTATAAGGAATTACTAAATCTTTTTGAGTTTATGTTAATTTGAACACGAATGTATGAAATATTCGGACACAGATATGGTCACAGAATCAATACAGATGCAGAAATAGTAAAAGCAATAAAGGAAAGAACACACCGGATTCTATACTGGTTTGGAGTTACCCTACATCCAGTCCCGCACACAAGTACGGATTTCCTTTCAAAATTAATTGTACAATTACACCCTCGATTTCAAGGCCACGAGGTACACCACTCCAGATTCACAATCCTTTAGGTAGAGATACTTGATTTCACGGGCAACAAGTTCACCCAATTGATTTCACAGGCTACACCATACCTTTTCTTGCTGGATTTATTTCACAGGCTATAATAACACCTTTTCTCGTTTAGTTTATTACAAAGAAGCTTATAATTCTGAATAGCACTGAGATCATGTAGAGATAGTGATAGAGAATCACACCAGAAATGATCTAGTTAGATTCAATGGTGATTTCGGTAGAGTAATGGTAAATATATATATATATATATATATATAAAGAAATGTGGAAGAAGAAGAGGAGTGAAATCAGAGAAAATATGAGAAAATTCGTTTAAAACTGCCCCTATTTATAGTAGAACAATAGCCATTTCCATTCATGAAAGGATATAACGAATAGACACTTCTTTAGAAATTTAAATTTTTGAAACAAACTGCCACCTTGTCGACAAGGGGACCTAGGGGTTGTCGACAAGCCTAAGGAAAATTTGGTAATTTTTTTTCTTTGAAAGTAACTTCTATCTCGTATTAAAACTACTTTTAAACTTTATAAATATACTGAAGTATAGTTAAAATACATAAATAAATATAGAGAATAATATTTTAATGTATATAAAATTTTACTATAATTTTATATTTAAATTTAAGTATAAATATTAAAAGCTAAATATATTATTATTATTAAAAGAAAGTTAAAAATCAAGGATAATTTGATATTGAAAATAATGATTATTTTGAGGCTAAAAATATTTAAAACCAGGATAAATGTTTTTTATTCTTTTAAAAGAAAGATTTTGAAATCATTTTGAAAACAAGATATAATTTTGTAAAAAAAATTTGAATAAAAGTTAGTGGATACAAAACAATGTTCCACTAGATTTTTCATACGTTCCATCCTACTTAGGGTTCCATCCCTTTAATAGGCTCGAAGTGGATTCCATTCCACGAATAAATTAGATTTTAAGGTGCCAGTGCTTTTTTGGAGTTTTAACAAAATTCCTAATTAAATTACTTATTATAGAAATCTTGAACTCTTGATAATCTTAATACTCATGAGTCTTCAATCTTGATATCTTGAATCTTTATGTTGTACAGTCTTTATTCTTGATACCTGCATGGTTAAATCCTACATATACATATATCTAAGCTATAATGTTAGTATTTGTATTTATAATCTTATTCTAATGTTGTTGTCATCAAAACCATCATCTCAAGGACTAACACACAGGAAGGATGTGCCTTTCTCAATATATATTATTATTTTCAAGTTCGCTTTATTATTATTATTATTTGAGGTAAGATCAGGATGAATAGAAATGGGAAGAAGAGAAAACGGCATTCACGAATAGAATAGAGAGAAAAATGAAGCAAAGCAGAAAGATAATCACAAACTAGAAAATATTGAAAAGGTAGGAATCACAAAGGTCATGACTCAAATTTCTGGAATATTAAAAGCAAGTGATCATATATTTTCAGCTGGTGGACAACGAAATGACATATACATCCCCAAAAACCCCAAATGCGGAACCGATACGGCTAATTATTTCGCAGATTTCGCCGCGTACAGGGCACCGAAATACACAAATGAATATACTGCGGAGATCAACACGATGAGATAAAAAGAATGGAACATAGATATCAGCAATACGACCTAACTATCAAAACTCGATATTCGCTGCTAAAAATGCTCTAAAACGCTGAGAATACGATAAACGGGGCTAGAGCATTCCAAATTCAACGAAATGAATTATGACATCTCACTCAGAAAATGATTTAAAATTTTAATATATAAAATTGTTCAGAATACAAAAATATTTTATTTCAACTGATTTAAATTTAAAAAAAATCACACAACAAAACAAACTTATATATTTCCTGATGAAAATTTGACACTTGCTACATTTAAATAGACGTATCACAAATATCAAACTTTTGTTGTAAAATTTTATTGTTTTAAATTCAAGAAAAATTTAGTAAATTACGCTATTAAAATTGTTAAAATCACAGGTCATTACGCTCTCCCCCACTCAAAACTTTTCGTCCCCGAAAAGGAACGAGATAGAGAATAGAAGCAACAGAAAGAAAAGATAGATTCGAAATACATAGTACCAGATACAACAATCAATTCGAAACCATATAAATTTTATTTTTATTTTTTCATTCACATAGTATATTTCCTTTAATGCCGATATTACTTAATTAACCCTTCAATAAATTTATTTATGTTAAATATTAACATTCCATATTTATTTACTTAAATAGCATTCTCTTTTTATTATTCAATTTATTTCACTAACATATCTTGCAACATGGATTAAGTATATAAACATTTATTATATCCGCTCAATTTTGAGTTATAACTTCCCTTAACAAAATTTCATTTTGGACATCTTATTACTTACATTAATATTGTTTACTATTCAATTGCATGTTCTCATTAACATTCAAACTTTTTCAAGAAAGTTTTATTGATGTTTCTAAGTGTAATTGAATACTATACAAATTTACCCTTTTTTTACAACAATTCTATTAAAAAAAATTAGTTTGAACATTTTTATTAGTTAAGCTTTCTCTTGTATAACCTTCAATTTCATACTCACACTACATTTTTAACTTTTTTTTGAATATTCTAGGTAAGTTATATAAGTTTTAGTATGCAATTGAATATTATACAAATATATTTTATCCTAGTTCAACTATTTCAAGATGTTTCAATTTTATTTCTCATTTTTGACACTCCAATCATTTAAAAAATTTACTTCATGTCAATTATTTGAAAAACATAACTTGTCATAAAACTTAAGAGTTAAATTTTTGGTTT